>OZ038511.1:33394772-33499772 GCA_964036315.1 Acanthosepion esculentum | reverse complement strand
CATCACAGGTAGACGTACATAAAAAGCTGTGATTGTCAATTGATATTTTTTAAGGTTTACCAAACTTTTGTATGTTATTATTTAAAGCAGAAACTTATTTTGGATTGTAAGAATTTTAATTTTTTATGAATGGATTTTTCATTATCAATTTTTATTTGAGAATAATAATGATATAACTGGATACAAATCTTACTAATTAATCCATATCTAGGGGGAATGGATGGATTCATATATTTCTCAAGGGTATTTGCATGTAAGTGAATGCAGTAAATCTAATTAATTCAAACTCAGGTCTATTGATTTCTCATTCCAAGCCACTATTCATTACAACACTTGCACATCCCAGATAAACAGCTAGTGTGTGGGTGGGTGTGCATATATTGATTTATTCAGTACATTGACTGATATTTATACAAACTTGTCATTGATCTGTCCACTCATCAGGAAGTATCAGCAACTGAATTGACTGATTTTATATATATATATATATATATATATATATATATATATATATATATATATAAGAGAGAGAGGCACATATGGCCTGAAGATTGTGTTTAAGCATGAAACAGACTGTTGCCACTGAGTTTTGACATCAATGTCCACTCTTACATATGCCCTATCCATGATATCACACACTTTAACTGATAAATATAGCATACTGTAAAACTATAGATTTTATCATCTATATATATATATATATATATATATATATATATATATATAATGATCAAGGTGATATATTGAACAAAATATGTAAAAATAAAAATGCTCATTTGAAAAAGGCTATGAAATGATAACTCTGATATCAGGTATAGTTTCAAGCTGAAACATCATTACTACTTCTCAGTCTCAATAGAGTCCAAAAGCGTCTCTGTGTCCTTGCAGGTGACAAATTATTTTCCACCCTACAACCCCTTTCTCAGAGGCAGGTAGTGGCAAGACTCACTGCTCTATCACTACTTCCATGGAAAGTGCTGAGACGAACTGCATTCTTTGGTTCCCCATGTCTAACAGTCACAGCACAGACTATCCATGCCACTTGCATTGTAGCAAACCACCTTCATTCCTTCTGTATTCCATTGGTGAAAAGTAAGTTCTACTTAAGCAGCTTCTTCTCGTGTACCATTGCTCTTTGGAACTGACTCCCAAGAGGATGTTTCTATGATCACTACAATCTTAACCTGTTCAAGTCTAGGGTTAACTGTTATCTTCCCCACTTATCCACATAAACTGTGCCTCTTACCCTCTACCCTGAGCGGTCTTGTACATGATGTACCCCACTGTTAACAAAAGAAAAAAAAAACAAACTATTATTAAATGGAAATAGTTTATGTTGGGGTGTCTTACATGCCATCAAATAGTGCATGCTATAATGGGAATCTTGTAAATCCATTGTAAGTTATCTTTGCAGAGATTTCATAAATTTTTGATAATAATTTTTATTGAATAAATATAGCCTTGCTAGATTGAATTAATAAACCTCTATTCAGGTTTCCTTCTTTTGGGAAAGAGGAAAACCAGCAATACGAGAAGAATTCAATGCATGTATCTTACATTGCAATTCAATCCTGCACTAAACATTAAAAAAAAAAATGGTCAGACTAAGGAATGAGTAATAACAAAGTTAAGCTTTGCAGTAACAATTTTAATGGGGATCCGGATGCAGAACTTGGCAAAGATGCAAGTGCCAAGTAATTTCTCTTAAGTGTTCCTGCTTGGTTACTTAAGAAGCTATAGAGCCATGCAATAAAAAACCATTTACTTTGGCTGAAAACCAAGACATATATAGCAAAGTAACAACTCCAAAAACAAATAAATAAGCAGGAAATAGTGAGCCCAGTAATAATACATTGTATATCCTACTTAGCAGGATGTATGGGTAGCGTAATATCTATTGGTGAGCCAGCTTCAGATTCTAGTTTGTCATGTTGATTTTTTTATTAATGCCCTTTAGAAAGGTAGGTTGGTTTGGGTTAGCGGCATATCAGCCTCTATGGGTTAATTAATACCGAAATCTAAATATATTGAACATAATTTTATGGCTTCAACTAAATATATTTTGAATGCAACTGTATATATTTAATTACAGATAAAATGTATTGCTGGTTATTTTACTTTAAAATGTATTGTTGGCCTTTTTTTTATATAAAAATGTATTACTGATATTTTTACTATAAAAAATGTATTTTTATACTTTCATAGTATTATATAGGAATAAAGTGTCATTGCCAACACTTGAGTTTGAACATAGATCGCTGGTGAGCAAACACACACGATCCCATTATTGAATTAAGTAGACCACGTAACCATAGAGGAAACACATCTATGTAGGAAGTAGCTGACGACTAACAATCGCTATTTCCAGTCTATCCTTTATACTATATGGATCGGCACTTCTACTATCCTCTATACTATTTCTCTATTTGGATCACTATTCGAGCGAGTATTATCGAGCAGGTGTGAGTGATATCCAAAGGTGTCTGACAACAGCATTGTTCAATGGTGTACTGTAGTTGTATCGGTGATTACAAAGGCTCTACTACAAGCATTACAAAAGAGACAAGTATTCATTGGCATCAGAAAAGTGGCAACAAGTGTTCATTGAAATCCCAAAACATAGTGTTTTTTTGGGGGGTGGGGGCACTATTTGCCCATAGCTGGGACTTGAACACGTGCTAAGACCCTGGGTCAAGGTGGACCTAGGAACAATAACAATGAAATGGTGGTTTCATGCTCCTCAAAACCTCCACTCTTCCAATCAAAAGCCTTGCTGGCAGATATAGTTTATTATCATACCCAAAACTTGAGAAAGGTAGGGTGTCATCTCTTCTTTCCCTAGCTATAGGTTAAATAATAATGTAGAATGAGCTTAGAAATGGTATGAACACATAAGAGCCAATGATTTTTACACTGCCATTCTACAGAGTATGACCTTGGGCAAAAAAAAAAAAGAGGTAGACAGAGGAACAACGCAATGGTGTAGAGTGACTTGGATTCAGGGTATGCGGTCATTAATATTTTGTCATATACGGCCTACTGTAATATTTTGTTACTGTTTGTAAACAACTCTACAAGCTACTTGCTACTTCAATGACTGTAAGAAATTTTCACTTTTCCAGTCATCAATCAATACCATTTTCTGAAACCTTTCGTCAGGCTATAAGAAACTTATTTAAATATTTTTTTTTTAAATTAAAATAAAAACGTCTGTGTCTCATTAAAACAGAAAATGTTAATTTGATGAACTGTGAACAAGATTAAACTAAAATTACTTACTTTTTTTCTTAAAAAGCAGTGAAAAACAACTTTTTTGCAGAGTGGTGGGGGTTTCATTTTCTTACACAGCCGTTGAAGTAGGAAGTAGCTTGTGGAGTTATTGACAGACAAACAGTAAGTGACTAAATATTACGGTAGGCCACATATGATAAAATATTTGCGACTACATGCCCAGGATCTACATCACCCTTCACCATTGAAAAAATGAGCTGGCAATGTCACTGAGTGGGCTGGTAGAGCATTCACAGACACCCAGACATTGGAACACAACTGAGAAATATGGAGGGAACTGTTTAGGTGTTCAACTGTGCAACAACCCTACGACTAAATGCAGTTATGGAACTGATGAAGATGATATTGATGATGGGAATGAGCTCTCTACCCATGAGTAGCAGTCAATCTAGGAGGATTACCCTGAATTCCAAGTCATGAAGTAAGCAATGAGAAACCACTCTATTTTTCCAAGAAATCATGGCAATTTAAAAACAATAAAGAAATCTGTGGATCCTCTACATCTGCAATAGATATAGCATTAAGAAAAAACCTCTTATAGCATTAAAATAAATATTTTTGCATGTGTATGAATGTTCAGATAATAAATTACATTCTAAGATACTCATCTCTTACACCTGTTGAGGCAATAGATTTAGGGTTGTAGGTGGGCTAACAGAATGAGTCAAGTGTCATCCCATACATGTTCAATAGAGGACACGTCTAGTGATCATACTGGTTAGGAAGTTATCAAACATCTTGCAGATCATGTTGAGTAGCATGGGTATCATGGAGGCAGGAACTATCCTGCTGGAACAGCACATTTCTTTCCTGTTGCAAGAATGGTAATATATCATGTTGAAGAATATTCTGGATGTACATGGCGCTGTTCAACTTCCCCTTCACAAACACCAAAGGTGAAAGAGTTGTAACTTGTGGTTCCATGATGCTGAGGATTGGGCAAATTCACTCTAGAAGACATCACTTCCCAAATCTATGTTGTACTCGCAAACAACCATTACCTGTAGGAAAACAGAATCTGTTTTTATCATGGAACGCTGTAAAGTGCCATTTGATCTTTCAGATATGTGCATGGCGGTATTGTAGCGAAATTGGAAGATTGGGTACAGGCATGTGTTTTGTTAGTTCTGCTACATATAAACAATTCCCAATGGTACGCGTGGTCATTTGTGAGACTGTATTTGCTCTGATCTGTAGGGATATTATGATTATTATTATTATAAATAAATAAAAATAAAAAAGAACAATAACATAAAAACATTGTATAAAATAAATTAAATAAAATTTAAAAATAATAAAAAAAACACCCAGCATGCAACAAAAACTGTTCCTGCCGGAAATACAAACATCCCACCAAAAGATGTTAAATTCGATCTCTTTTCCACGAACCTTGGTATGGCCAACACATGTGTAAGTTTTCTCTGTGATATGGCTAAAAATACTATGGAGTAAATTCTCCCTTTTCTCACAATTGTAAACCTAAAAATACACACATCAATACACACAAAAATATATAAATGCATGAAATTAACATACAATTTACACTGCTTTTTCCTGTTATTTGTGTAAGTTTTATTTCCTGTCTTGTATGCTTTTATATCTGTGAACACAAGCCTAATTTCTGCTGCTATGATGTGAATGAATTCCCCACAACATTTTGGTGACCACCAAGGTGCATAAGAAAAACAACCTATTCAGCTGTATCATTTCAGCTGATGTGTATGAAAAAAAAAATACAACAACTCCACAGATCTATGCTATGTGGTTGGGCATTAATACTCTTACAATGCAATCACGTGGTTGTCCAGAATCTGGTCCCAACAACGAAGCACCAATGATACAACAGTTTTCCAAAATTACCATCCAGATTCTAAACACAACCCCATCTGAAACTACCCTAATTGAACAAAATGAGCACACCCGTGTCTCCACGGCATGATACCTACGTGCACTGGACTTTCACCACACCAAACCTTATCGAAGAAAGTAACTTAGATACAGACAGTGCATGTCTATGGGTATTACTTCTTCATTAGAGATGGCCAAAAAAATTTGAATATTTTATCAGAGTATCTAATATCTCCTAGATATTGTACCCAGGTCAGATTTGTCATTGTTTTTACCGATGTTGATTTTCTTCACGTGTGTGTGTGTGTGTGTGTGTGTGTGTGTGTATCTCTGGATCACAGTCAATACCAGCCAGTACATGCCTCTCGGTAGACACATGCAATATAATGACTGGGTTAAGCTGACACTAAAAGGATTGCTAACCAAAGCTCAGAGAGAATCTTTCACCCTCATCCATGGCAGATAGCCGGTGCCAATTCTCAACCTCGTACTTTACATAGCTGTGCAGGATATATATATATATATATATATATATATATATATATATATATATATTACATTGGATATTGGAGTAAACAGTTCGTCATCAATGTGCAAATATATAGCTATACTTTTAAAATAATAATAATAATGTATAAAATTATTATCAGTTATATGAGAATATTTTTTCATTATTATTATTACAATTAAATATAATTATTATAATTAAACTGCGATAATAACACATGAGAACTGTCGTTCAGAGTTTCCGTGGCAAGTGCACTGTTACTTTTTTATCGATAGATCCAAAAAGGTGTGAATGGTCCGACACAAGCCTTCACCACTTGAAACAAATCATTGTGTGGGTTTTCTGACAACTATATCTAATTAGTTCCACACATATCCGGCTACTGCAAAAACCTCTACAATACAACATCAACTTCATCTTGGCAATTGGAATGTATAGACTCTCCAGGAGAACAACAACAGCACCAGAAAGAAAGACAGCTCTGGTCGCATTGGAGCTAAAGAAGTACACAACATTGATATAGCTGCACTGAGAAGTAACCATCAGTCGACTACAGGAAACGAGAAAGCAAAATAAGACTTCTAACAGTGTTCCTGCTGCATGTGGATACAATACATTCTCCGGTACTGTTTGTGGTCTTTTGTGCAATTCTCGATCCGGTCTCAAAAGTCATGCCCATCTCAGACATGCAGATAATTAGTTCGTGGTTGTCGGAACCTCATACATTGAATCCATCATATATATATATATACACACACACACACACCATTATTCAGAACAAAACAGAAATGTGACAATTACAAAGAAACATGCGTCGATATTGTAGTAGTCAAGATAGACACATGAAGAAAATCAATACACACATGAAGTCAAGTGAGATAGACTTATGAGAGAAATATTCCACGAATTATCACATTGTAGTAGTCGAAAGTTAGTCTCTGCTGCTGCCTGAAGTCATCGTTATTGATTTAAGCATTTTCGTGTCACCACTGATGGCCCTAGTTAAGCTTGCCTGCTGTGGGGGTACGTCACTAATACCTGGTGAGTTACAACTGCCCTTGTGGGTGAGATCAGCATTAGCTTAGCAGTGAGTCAGTGGCTCAGAAACGGCTGCTGCGTAAACCGCATGGGCCTTTTTTCTGGTTGGTCAGAAAAGATTTTTTTTTACCCTTGGAATTTTGGGGCGGTATTCCGGAAGTGGATGCAGCCGGATGAAATTAATGCCTGTTTTTGTCATATGAGCTGTGCATGAAAAAGTTTGAGTTAAAGGATTGGAATTCCGACAGTGTACGACAGTGTTATCTTCATCCTAGAAAAGGAAACATTATTATCAATATACAAATCATGATTGACTAGAGATGAAGATTCTGTTTAAAAGGCGAGGAAATTTAAAAGGAAAACAGGAACTACAAGGAAACTGGTGCTTATAATCATAAGGGACATATAATGAGAAAAGACGGCTTTAAGAATTCAACACTCACAAGGGAAACAGCGAGTAACCTACTTAACGAGTTTGGGTGGATGGATGACAAAACAAAAAACAAAAGGGTAAAGAGTCAAAAGTTAGATGAAAAAGAGGAAGTTGTGGAAACCCACCAAAGGACAAGATTAGATGGCTGATAGAGATGCTTTGGGATATCGTTCTGAAAGGGTTGAAGTAAAATAAGTGATGAGAGAGAAAGAGAGAAGGATTAGCGGAAGTATTGAGAGTACAAAAATGTCAGCCGTGACCAGTGTTGTTACTGGTGAAATCTGTGAAAAGTCAACCTTAATGAACTGGTTAAGGTCAACGGCAAGTCACAGAGGCTGACAAGAGCATAACATATAGTGAGATGATAAGGGACATTATCTTGACATTAAAACACTTAGGGATAAACAAGGAAACGGATGAAAGGAAACAAAACATTAAAGTTTGAAAATAGAGCTTCAGGCCACGTGATATTGTGGGTTTTACTAATAGAAGTCTGACGTCTACAAGGGAAAAGAGATACTGTTTTTTTTTCTGTTTAATATATATTTTTTTTAATCCCTTAGCATAATGTGATACATGTTTAGCGTTAGTTATGTACGAGCGGCGTAATGGTTATTGGCACAGAAGGTGTACTCAGCGATTCATGTTCAAATTCTAGCTCTGTGGGTGCTGAACAAACACAAATGTGCCTGAATAGGTAGTGGTGTGTGCTAGTAAAAGAGTAGCCGGCCATTAGATTGGTTTTCTGAAAAGCCCCCCCCCCCCATATAGACTCACGACCACGTCCTCTCGGGCAGCCTAATCGTTCTTCTCCACACTATACGTTAGAACACAAACACTGGAAAAACGTTAACTTGTTGAAAATGACTAATGAACTGTCCAAAAGCGCTTGGAACAATAATGATTACGAGCAGTTTCTGCACTCCCATAGCAAAGAAAACTAAGAACATTGGAAAATAAAAAGATGTCCCTTGTTTCTGTTACGTTAAATGAAACCTGTATAAAAGAAAAGTTGTTGCGCACGCACGCACGCACACACACGTGTCACTGTGTCATACTTTTTCAACTTTATTCCTAGAGGCTGTAGCTCAACATATACAATTTTTGAATCAGGTTGACACCGCGAGGAAATTAAAAACATTCCGGGCCGGATCCGAACTCGCAATCCTGAAATTTGGGATTGCCTAGTTTTCATTATTGTGATTGATTTCAGCGATTTTTTTACGTGACTTTTGGCAACAAATTTTTTTGTACGGTAACAACTTTTATAAGTTGGAAATAAATTTGCGGATAATGGAAATTAACTGTGAAATCCAGCGAAAGTCACCCATGAAATAAAAATAATTATCGTACGGAAAGTAATGACCTATGTAAATGAAACTGTCATTAAATTAAGTGGCGACAGAAGAATTATCGTTGAACTTTTAAAAGATAAGCTTAAATATTAATGCAATACTTAAAATGCCACGATCAATTTTGAGTTCTTCTGTAGTTTATTGTTGACTATTGCATCTACTCCTCACTGCCTATTGTGATGAATTCCCAATCAACCCCGAAGGAGATAGCTTGAATGACGTCCGATAGGGCGGCTTTTAAGCTAATTATATATCTCCAAGTATAGGATTGGTGTATACGGAATAAATTCCAATAACCAACAAATACTATTCTTAAAAGAGTGCTCAATACAGAGTAGAGCAAATATAATTATTTATTCTAAAATTATAACATAAATATGTTATAAAATCATTACAAAAATAGCCATTTTGTTTCAACACTTCTGGTGTCTTATCAAGATCACTTGATAAGACAGCAGAAGTGTTGAAACAAAATGGCTATTTTTGTAGTGATTTTATAACATATTTATGCTATAATTTTAGAATAAATAATTATATATATATATATATATATATATATATATATGTATGTGTGTGTGTGTGTATATATATATATATATATATTTGTGTATTTAGGCAGCAATCCTTCTTTCATGCACATTTCATTAAAAACGACTGACAAGGTGCTTTTATTTATTTTTTTATATAATTTCTCGTGCGAACTAATAATGTTTTTCTTTTCAGATGATAAATTATATAAAGAACTTTGAACATGGACATAATATCTTGACCGTGTTTTGAAACATTTTATAAAACATACACACATATAACAAACTATTTCTAATTCTAACAGTTGAAATATAATCCTTGAAAATGGCTAAATGTATAGCCGAAAGCGGTCGGATAAAAAGAACATTCGGAGAGTTTTTATATAATTTATCATCTGAAAAGAAAAACATTATTAGATCGCACGAGAAATTATATAAAAAACTAAATAAAAGCACCTTGTCAGTCGTTTTTAATGAAATGTGCATATATATATATATATATATATATATAATGTGTGTGTGTGCTGTAGCGTCTATCATTGATCTGCCTCTTTGTACATATTTGTGCTATCACGCTGCGTGACTAAGTGTTTATTGGCATTTAAACACTTAACTATTATACAAAAAACATCTTTTTTCCCCACTGCTTTGTCTTCTTTCTCTTCTCTCTTATTTCATTTTTGCTTTCGTTGCTTTTTTTATTCTCTTTTTCGAGACGTTCGGGTAACTTAACGGTCACCGGCATACTCGTTTTCTGTGTAGTGTACCAAATTCTCCATGTCCTCTTACGTCATTATGTTTCCCAGAAATTTCAATCTTTTCTAAGTACAAGCGCCCCTTTTTGTTCACATTTTTACTTAAAACTTATTCGTTGCTCAGTCCATGGTATTCTCATCATCCTTCTGTAGAACCATATCTCTGTTGCTTCAAGTCTCCGCTTGTGATGAGGAGGCTTCAGGTAACAGAGATGTTCTACAGAAGAATGCTAGTACAGTTAGGAAAAAGGTTTGATATCTTGAATATTTGAAAAATCTTGGATATATTAGTTTGAAAAATAAAAGAATCTGTACACATACTGAGTTCAATATGATCATTCTAACAGACTAAATTATTAGGTAGGCTTACGGTCACAACATGTTAAAACATCGGTTCCTGCATAATCACCGAAGTTAATCAACGTCGAACCGAGTCAGTACATTGATGGGTGACCGTTTGGGAATACGAGGTGCTGTAAACTTGAATATGTGGGTGGTGTAAAAGGTATGAATCGAATTCTTCTCCCTCAGCTATGGGTTAATTAGTAGGATTTATATAACATTATTATCTCCCCGCCAAAATCTTACAATCTAAAAATATTTTCTGGCTTTAAATAACCCGCAAATGGTCGATAAGCTGTAAAAAACAAAACAGATCAAGTCATCAACCTTCAAGATAATAGCTAATTTTTGTACATGAAAGTGCAGAAGTTGCTTGCAACACAAGTTTGAATTTGAGTTGGTTGTCGATGGTGATAAATTAGTGTAAATTTAAATCACATTGAATCTAAGATGTGATTTGCAAATAAAATTAGTACAGTATATCCCCGTGTAGTGATTTTCCAAGCGTAGCTTAGATGTGGCACAAGGCCGAAAGTAGGGAGCACCCAGTGAGGATCGAACTCACTACTCGGTCGTAATTGTTTTAGTGAGACAAGCTTGCTAACCATTACACCGCCTCGAAGTGCCCCCGTATATCCCCGTGTAACACGCGATCTTGTGAATCGTGCGACTCCCAAATTTTCACTTATAAAAAATGATTTTGTCACGTATTTCATGTATCATAAGAGTTTATTTTTTGAGAGACCAAATTATAATAGACTAAGTTCTTTTCCTCTATTTCTTTATCACATATTCTAGTTAAATAAGTTAAAAAAGTAAAAGAGAAAGATAAAAGTATCGTTAGTAACGCTGTACTCGTTACGTAAACGCGTACAGCCATAAAAAAACCAAACGAGAAACAGCTAAACATCTTATAAATGTAAACGATAGAAAACATGTATATTCGCTATGTTTGTATTTTATAATACGATACTAATATATGAATATTACATGCATTATTATTGGATACAGTTAAGGAAAACATCATTTTGATCAAAATCATGTTTATTTTTTAAATACAGCTGTATTTTTTTGTCTACAGTAAATATATATATATAATCAACGGTGTAGCCAGGGCCAGTAGACAGTGGAGTACGGTGGAGTAATGGATAGCGGTTCGAATCCATTGCATTCACTTATGTGCTAATACCCTTCAGAAAGAAATGGCAACCTACTGCGGGAAAAAATCTGCCTCGTCAGTCATGTATCGAAAGATACATGATCGCCTAAGCGTGTATCACGCACGGCACATAACTGACTGACTGATGATGCGACCCCTTTAAAATTAGATCTTCAAAAATCGCATGATACGCGAGTATATACGGTAATTTAATTATGAAACATATTTATTATAAAATACGCACAGAATTTCTACATGCAAACTGAATTGAATGAGAAAGGCTTAAATTTAAAAGAAATAGAGGAAAAGGATTCTTTATTGCATTTTTGATGGAGTATTTACAAATGAAAATCCACCACATGAATTATTGAAATGATGTTTTGGAACTATTCGTAGAAAATGCGTTTCAGTAGATGGAAAGAAAAAAAAGGCTAATTGTATGTAGAAATAAATAATAATAAATTAACAGGTTTCTTTAATGTGGTCAGTGTGATAATCACGTGAAATTAAGCCAACCCACATAAAAGCGAATATAGTAGTAATTCATTCAATTCAAGGTTCACCACTCATTCAGGAAGTTATAATTAACTAAACGCGTAGTCACTGGATTACAAACAGACAAAAAACAACAACAACAAAACACAAAAACAAAAAAACAAACAAAAAATAAACAAACAAACAAGAAAACAAAAACAAACAAACAAGAAAACATAGATCTTTGAGATCTTTTCAACACGTTTTAAAAAGAAAATCGCATGTACTGACCAGTCACTCTGATATATTCTTTGGGATAAAAAGGAATCTCTATAGTATAAAATGGACCCTGTGAAATACTATTCGTTTTCTAAGTAATTTCTGCCTCTCTCTTTTTATGGCAGTGTAATTATTTGAAGCTCTAGTAAACAAAAGAAGCCTGTTCATTGACCACAATTAAGTCCCTAATACTAACACCATGCTGATATATATAATGTGCGAAAAACGAATGTTCCTTTTTTGTTTGCATCCAACACAACATTGCCATGAAGTTAAACACAACTTATAGAGAACCAGGAAGTTGACAGATTTAAAAAAATTAAAATTATAGCCACGGACAATTAAAAGGGCGCTTATAAGATAAGTCCGGAAAACACTAACCCACTTTTTAGTCCCTTGTTTTATTAAAAGAAAAAAAACAAGACTATCGTGTTGTTTCCAATTGACTAACACTAGGTTCAAGTGGGCAAAAATCGTTGTTCGAATACTGCATTATAAAAATACGTTGTACTATTACAGTGTGAACAAAATTCCTGACCACCAACATAGCAAACTCTAAAAAAATATGAATTTGTAAGCGTAGCTTAGATGTGGCACAATACCAAAAGTATGGGGCACTGAACGAGAATCGAACTCGCTATTCAGTCGTAATTGTTCTAGCGAGATAAGCTTGCTAAAACTTACACCCCGTTAAGTGGCCCAGTTATTTGCTAAGCGAAAAGGCTGAAAGTATGTAGCACTCACTACTCAGTAGTAATTGATATGGCAAGACAAGTTTGCTAAGTATTACACCACGTCGAAGATGCTCAAACTAACATATGTATTGGACTGAGAAACTTTGGAAACAAGCCAAATTAACAGTTTTCATGCTTCTTTTGTTTACTATGGACTTTTTCTTTTTTTCAATCAGTATCACCTCCTGCAAGGTAATAAAGCCACTAAGACACAAGCGGTTACAAAGTGGGAAAGAATTAGGAACAGGAGCATTAATAATGAGCGGGAATCAGAAAAAGAAGAGTAACCAGGAGGACAGGAAATAGTGATTGACATTCCATTTAAATTTTTTACAGATTAAAGTTGGCTGGAAAGCATGGAGTTCCACAAGCGAGTGGTGCAAGAAAAGAAACTGTTAGCATAGACCTTACGGATACATTTAACCAACTCAACTGTGAATTGATGAGATATCGACGTCAATCTAGTACAGTGTAACCCGGATATAAGAGACATGAATATAAGAGAAACCCGGATATAAGAGCGATTTTCTCTGGTCCCAAATTAGAGCCTGTGTTAATGTATATATAATAGACCAAACCCGGATATAAGAGAAACCCGGATATAAGAGAGTTCTTCTCCAGTCCCGAAACTCTCTTATATCCGGGTTACACTGTATTGCGTTTTAATTCAAAAAGTTTAGGTACCATAGCGAAGAGCGATATTTATTTCCGCTTATTTACAGAAAATGTGGCACAAGGCCAAAAATGGGAAATGGGGAAAAGGACGGTCTTGTTTTGTTTTAAATTTAAACTTAGCTAGCCACAAACACTGATCCAAACATACCACAATATTCCTAACACCAAAACAACACATCGCGAAGAGCTCATCCGAACAATTATCATGAAAGTATTTATAGAAAAGGCACAGAGAGGCAACATTATGGTGGTGGGACAGTGACTGAAGCCGAGATCAGGACGAATAATATTGCTGATTCTCCTTTGGATTTTATGAAGGTGCTCAAAGGAAATAACAGGGATATCGAACCATATGTGGCAGCAGTATTATAAGCATGGATGAATGGGAGACATATATATATATATATATATATATATATATAAGATAGATTCTAAAGAGAAAAAAATGCCTCGCACGACACAGGGAACCAACTTTCTTAGCAGCTGAATGTCGGCTCTAAAGTAATTTCATTGTCATAAAAAATGACTCATGAAATTTTCCAGGTTGCTTGAAAAGGAAGTGACAAAAGACAACTTCAAGTGAGATTCAAACTAGGTTTGTCGATTCTATTTTCCGTAGTAAGAACTGTCGTTCTACTCCGAATTTCATTAAAACTGTCCCAACTGTCAATGATGTCGTCCATAAAAATACCAGCATCGTTGAGTTTCATTTGTATTGGATAAGTGCTTGTGTATGTTCATGGGCAATTAAAGCGAGTGAACACCTCTAAGCCAATTATTAGCTATTTCATCTAACGCCCTAAAATTAAAAAATGGTAGCATGTCTAGAGATTGTAACAACTCGCCACAAGCAGCAACTGTCGAAAGAAAAGGGGGGAAAGAAAAAGAAAGAAAAAAAATGAGAAAGTATAAAGTCAAAGAAAAAAAAAGAAGGATATATAATCACGATACCTTACACGTACCCACATCCGCGCAGACAGGCGCACACAGACAATACGGAAAAATTTACATAAATGATAATTGTATAAAAAAGAAACAATCGAAAAATATAAGCAATAAATTGCTGATACCTCCTGAAGAGTGGACGGACAGGTCCGCCTACGAAACTCTGGAATCGGGATGCTGAAGGTAACATCAATCAACTAAGTGACAAGCTTTTACTCATATTAATAATATAATTCGTATTCGAGAATACCCGTCTACTAGGGCAGCTAAACAAACCCTATTGCAGACGCTTGCTCAGGCACATTTGTATTTGTTCAACACTCACAGAGGCCACCTGTGGTTAATACTGCAACTACGCTGAGCAGACAGTAGTTACAGTTTCTAGAAATGAGCGTGCTACATAGCGTGATCAACAATCTGATCAAGGTCATCACGCGCAAGCCCTCGGTCACGAAGACTTGTGCCATCGTGCTAGCACAGCTGTCCCCAAGGGTAACGTTTACCCAATTTCACTTACAAGGCTTGGGTCAACCCGCGGTATGATTTTTCAGGCGTTTTCCAGAAGGTGTCGCACGCTAGGATCGTCTCCTCCAGACCGATGACATCAGGAAGTCTCCTTCCTGACAAATCGACTATAGTGAGATTAAAATTCGACGTCAGAAAGTGAACGTTCTAACCACTCAGCCACGTGCATTATATATATATATATATATATATATATATATATATATATATAGTGAATTCTCCCGTCGTATTCGATTCCTCGAAACCGATAGCCCAGACACGAACACATATGGTTATAGTGGTGAAGGCTTTGTGCAGAACCAACCACACTTTTTGAAGGGTCGAATACAGAGACCTGGTGGACTACGTGCCACAAGATTCCCAAACGACACTCTGCAGAGTTGTCCTTGTCCTAGATCAGTTGCCATCCAAGGCTATGGAACCCAGTCTCTCCTGCTATTTACCCATAGCTAGAGGGAGAAGAAGAGGATTAATACCTTTCCCAAGGGTATTGGCACGGGAGGGAGGGGGTCTATGTTGCCGGAAATAAAGAAATAGCTCGCATGAGTTTGGCTGCTATGTAGTGTATAAAAAATAAAGTTGCACAGGAGTGTGCTAAATGCGATGCTAGTGGTTTACATTTCTTAGAAAAAATTAACGGAATATGAGGGGGGTAAAAAAATGTGTGAGGGGCCGATGAACTGGGAACATCACCAAGCGAAACTATAGTCGCAAGCCAAAAACGTAGGTACGCGTATATGTACTAATTAATACATATCTTTGCTCTGTATAACCACATTGAGCATTATTACGTTTACACCTCATGTATAAATTTGAGGATTATTTATTTGCTTGCCTGCGTATGCACACCAGCACACGCGTACACGCCTGCTTATAGTTGGCCGTTTCATTTATCCACTCTACAACATAGTTCGCCTGCATAGTTCATTTGTGTTCTGGGTGTCTGATGATCATGGTAGTGTGAAACTGAAGTAGTGGTCTGAACTTTGTCTGAGTGTTCTCACTCGGCAGAATATTTGCTATGTCTTTTCTTCTCAGTTTAGGTTTCCCTTTTTCGTCAAATTTTTCCCTTGGTTTTTTGTTTTTTTCATTTTTTGGACACTGGGTAGGCTTTGTGTTGGTTTTATCAATACTATGGTTTGTGTATATATTGTAAATCAGTTAGGTTTAGATTTAAAAAGATAAGGGTAAACAAACAAGCCCCCCCTCCTCCACATAAACTGTGATATTTGAATGAAGAACAACGAAAATAAAAACATGAAAAATGCGCGAGAAATTTAAAATTATGTCATCTTTTCAAGGAAGTAAGTAAACGAAGTAAATTATCTATGTTCAATATACGAATTACGAATTGGAGCTGTCGAAATCAAATACATCAAGTTAAAATATCTGGTATGTGTTATAACTGAGGACGTAAAAAATGACACCGAAATCCGAAGGCGTATTGAAATAGGTTTTGGAAAGTGTATTTTGCTAAGTAAAATACAAGAAAATTTCATAAAATTTCATTTCAAAGAAAAGAGCACTAAACTGTTAAGTAATATCAATCCTCCTCTATGGTAGTAAATGTTAAATATTCTCATCACATGAACAAAATTCAGGCAATAAAAATGTACTTCTATAGAAGACGCTGAGAATACCATGGACTGAACATGTGAATAACGAGGAAGCTTGAAGGAAAATGGAAATAAAAAGAATGCTTATAGTTAGAATCAGAAAGAGACAGTTGAAATTTTGAGGACTTTCAAATGAAAAAAAGAGGGCCTGGAGAATCTGACACCCACGGGACAGACTGAAGGCAGGAGGCATAGAGAAAAGTAGCGAATAACCTACCTAACGATCTTGTGTAAATGTCTGGTTGGGCAGAGATTGAAAGAGACAGATGAAATTTCTTGGATTACTAAGGAGGAAGGAGGGCTTGGAGAATTTGACACTCATAGAATATATCGAAGGCAAAAATGACAGAGGGAAGCAGCGAGCCACCTACCTAACCAGCTTGTGTGAATGGCTGATGGAATATGGCAAGGGAGGGACTTATGGCAAAAAAAAGAAAGCTTTCTAAGAGCTACAAAGGACAGGAAGTTGAGGAGTGCCATGATCGCCCACGTCCTGAAAGGATATGGTACATTGACGAAGTCTATAGGTAACAAGTACTGCGTGGCCCCTGAACAAAAGGTATAATGAAGCCTCTGGAAAAATAGGTACACTGCAGCTCCTAGGCGATAGATATGAGGGGCTTCTGGGCTATAGGAAAAAAGGGCCACAACAAACATTAAGTTAACATCAACAAACATTAAGTTCTTGAGAATACTTCAATCGCTCTCTGAATAAGTTTGTTTTGTTGTTCTTGTGCCATTATTGATCTATGTACATTTTTAAGGTGCTTCATCTCGGCAAAACCCACTGTCTCGTCGCATTTTTTAATGTCACGTCCCTATAGGACGTAATTGATTATGACTTTCTGCAGATGTTTTTATTTTCTGTGAATTGCAATGCCTTCTTGGGGGAAAATAGTGGTGTTTTTCCAGTTATTTTCTCTTCTTACCATCTTGCTTTTCTTTTAGACTTGTTGCCATCTAAGGCTATAGAACTTAATCTATCCTACAATTTAACCCATAACTGGGGGAGATGTTCGTACCTTTTTCAAATTACGAAAGTGAATGCAACATATTAGGTCAGAATTTGAACTCGATACATTTTGTTACACTAACCGCACATCTCAAGAGAGTTCAGTCTGATCTGGTATTTAACCCATAGCTGGAGGAAGATGAATTCATGCTTTTTCAAAAGAGTATTAGCGCAAAGTAAACGTAACAGAATCGACTGGAAATTGAACTCGGCACGCTGATTTCGCGTCGATAACCGTTTCACTCTCTGAAGTACGTTAATTGAAACCTTTTTTTTTAATAGGTAATTTAGATTATTTCTACTTTGATCCAGCATTCACAAATGAAGTAACTTTAATCCGGCACTAAACCTATTTAAACAGTACATTTCTGTGCTAGTAAAATTTGTGATACGCAAATAGGCTTGATTCATTGACTGGTCTGTTCTCTACAGTTTATGAACCTTTTCCAGGTTATTTAAAGCCAGAAAGTATTTTTTTCAGCCTGTAAGAATTTTTGGAGAGATAATAATAGTTTAGTGATACAAGTCTTACTAATTAACCCGTAGCTAGAGGGAGAAGAGGTGGATTCATACCTTCCCAAAGGATATTTACGCGTAAGTGAATATAATGAACCCGACTGAAATTGAAACTCAATGTGATTTAGATTTTTAAACTAATTTAATGCCATCGACAACTTTAAACTTGTTTATCAAGCAACTTCTGCACTTACTGATACACAAATTATTTATCTTGAGATTGATTTGTTTTGTTTTTTTTACAGCTTATTAACCCTTTGTAGGTTATTTAAAACCAAAAAATATTTTTACATTGTAAGATTTTTGAAATAATAATTTTACCGATACAAGTTCTACTAATTAATCCATAACTGGGGGGAAGAAGAGGTGGATTCATACCTTTCTCAATGGTATTTGCGCGTAAGTGAATATAACGAACCCAACTGGAACTGAAATTCGCTCTCCCAATTACGAGATGTTATCCATTACACCACTTGCACATTCAAGCTTATAGCACCTGGTATTCCCAAGCGGTCGCCCATCTATGTACTGACCAAATTCAACGTTGCTTAACTTTAGTGATCGTGCGGGAACTGATCTTTCAATGTGATGTGGCTGTAAGCCATACACGGATAGAAGTAACGATTAATCCCTTCGACAGCTGTATCTTCCGTAATTCTGAACGTTTGTGTTTAAACGTCCTTCATCTTTGTGTTTGTATCTCTGCTATATCCAAAACGCATATTGTTACCTAAACACGTTTCTTAACATATGCTAAACGCATATATTCTGTGCTTAAACACGTGTTTTAACATACTTATTCTTTCTTTTTCTCTTATAAAACGTTTCCATACGTCTGCATATTTCTCTTTCTGTCACATTTATCATCATTTCTTTCAGGGTACAAACGACCCTTTCAAGGGATTTGACTCAAAGCCCATGACTCAACAGTTAAGGAAAGAGACGAACCGACGTTAACTCTAAGGTACTGTTTCCGGTGCCATTGTTAGGTGTACCACCCAAGTATATCTCCGTGTAAAAACCCTGAATAACATATTTTAGTTGTTTGTTCTTGACGTTGCAAGTGTTCTCTGTGGCTATCATTAAGATATTTGAAAAGACAGGCACATGCACTTCAGGTAATGGGACCACTGCAGGTAACATTATTTTAACTCGATGCATCTTAATGCATTTAAGCTCTGTCGTCGTATCTTTCGTATGCTTCATATCTGTTGTAACCTAGTAAAGGTTACTGAATAGAATATCACACGAAGGTTGGTAATGAACGATAATACTTAGGACAAGAACAACACATATAAGATTCCGTCCTGGGCATGACGATAAACTACATCTGCGTCCTGGGTAACCCGATAAACTTCGTCCAACAACAAGGCCTCTGATCTAGAGGTTTTGAGGAGCGTAGAACCACTTCTTAATTGCTGGTGTTCCCAGGTGCACACTGACGCGGGGTGGTAGCACCTGTTAGGGCCCCAGCTATGAGCAATTAGTTAAACCCTAAACTGGGGTAAAAACACTATGAAAGTGTAAAAATAGGTTTTAATACCAGAAATACTTTGTAAAAAATTATCAGCAGCAATAAATTTTTGAAGAAAAAAAAAACAAACTATTACCAACAACACATTCTTGAAAAAAAAAATTACCAGCAATATATTTTTTTGACAAAATTATTACCAGCAATACATTTTTGAAGGAAAAAATTATTACCAGAAATAGATTTCTGACAAAACAAAATATTACCAGCAATAAAAATTTTGTCGGCATTAAATAACCCATTCAGGTTGATATGCCGTAAAACAAAACAAACAAACCAAGTGAGTAATTTAAAAAACTTTTTACGAAAATAAAACCATTCAAGATTGTAAATTTTCTAAAAGTTTGATTGTACTAAAAAATATGAGTAATTGAAAAATGGTTCAAATATATATGTATACATATACACCTTTTTTTCCTAACTATCGCTATGAATCTATTTACAAATTTTGTTGGCATTAAATGACCCACTGAGGTTTTGGTATGCCATAAAACAAAACCAACCAACCGACATATAAGATTCGCCAGCAGCGCGTAAGTCAACTGCTAGAAGTGAGTCAAGTGAATGCCACAATGAATGTCCAACTGCAGCATGTCTACTAACCGCCCCACGCGGTCAGATGTGGCACAAAGCCGAATTTAGTGTTGGGTATCCGAGTCCGCAGGATCGGCCTAAATTTCCCCGTAGACCCCATATAAAACGTTCCAGAGACGAGACTACCCTTCAACATAGCCTCTTCTGGGGATCCTCTCTACTCGGAGGCAGAGAGTTTGACCAGCACAGCCGGAGACGAATCTCCAACTGCAAACCAACATACAGTATTTACTACTGTATTTATGTGAATGGGGACATACTTATTATCCTCCGTAGGTATGCTACAACAATATCAATGTTGATCCATGATCAATACCAATAAGCAATAGAAATTACCTATTGATAACCATTGTCTATACGTAGACTATGTACTAGTTTATATCTCAAATTCAATTTCAACTTTTGTGACACATAACGAGACAAAAGGGCGTGGAGAATTTGAAACTCACGGGACTTACTGAAGGCAAGATTGCAATGTTATCGGCCCTGACCTGGCATGTTGTCTTCAGTCACTTTCCCACCGCCGTAAGGTAGTTTCCCTGTACCTTTTCTATAAATAATCACTTCAAACGTTATTTTTAGGAGATACGAGTATCACTAAAAATTACGTCTAAACTGATAAAAAAAACAGTCGGATTAATGAAAAATCTGTACTAAAATATTTTCATGTTAATTGTTCTGATGAGCTTTTCTCGACCTTACGTAATTATGCGCAGTATTACATTGACAGATAGGTTTCATCATGTAGTGATCGGAGAAACCTCCTCTTTGGAGTCGGTTCCACAAAGCTAGGGTTCGTGAGAAGAAGCTGCTCAAGTGGAACTGACATCTCACCAATGGATTATGAAGGGAATGAAGGGAGTTTGTTACAATGTACGAGGGGTTTTATTCGTGATTATAAAGATGTTAAATGTTACTTGCCAATCAAACCAGATTCTTAACTCAGCCTATATGTTATTAAACATTTTCTAGAGGTTTCTATCAAAGAGAAGAAACCTTAAAAAAGAGGAAGGAAGAGAAGGAATGGAAGTTTTAAAAATGTGGAAATTACTAAACAGCATTTAAATTCATACAGATGCCTAGACTATATGAATTTAAACACAGTACTAGATTGGCGGCAAGGTCTCATCGTTTTAACAGTTGAATTTGCGAGATGTAACCAAGTTCTATGCTAACACTTTATTCTCTCGTACTTCTCGCTTGTGCAACTCTCTTCCGGCTTAAATTTGATTTTCAAAGATTTAAATGCAATGTCGGTCGTTATCTTAACCTAAATACAATGCCAATAGTTATCTCCAGTCTTCTTAATTCCTGTTCTTTTATTGTTCTCTCTCCTTAATGTTTTTTATTTTTCTCATATTTTTTTCATACTCAGTAACCCCTTGCATCTTAGTGGCTTTATTGTCTCGCTTGGAATGAAATTATTAAACATACAAAAACAAAAATCACAACGAGAGAAGGAGATGGAAACCGAGTAATGTATATTACGAGTTTGTGCCCATGTATGGCAGTACAGGGAGTCGGAAAGATGGTGAAGAAATAAACATCACTTAAAAGCTACAAATGATAGGAAGTTGTGTGGAGCATTGTTCGCTGACGTCTTGAATGGGACAGTGCAAATAAAATAAGTAGATGGGTAGTCCTCTTGGTGGTTGTTCAGAATGTTTATGTCTACATTTTGAAGAATCCTTCCTATTTCAATACACCCATACATCTATATAATAAGTGTGAATGTCACTGTGTTACACTTTTTCAATTAAAGGGGCACAACTCTTTAACTTTCAATAGCTCATGTTACAGAAATTTTTGATTCCCAATTTTCATTATTGCGTTTGTTTTTCGGCGATTTTTTCAGGATTTTTTTTGCGACGAATTTGTTTTGTACCATAATTTTTATAACTTGTAAATAAATTTGGGAATAATCGAAATTAATTGCGAAATCCAGAGAAAGTCACCCTTGAAATAAAAATAATTGTACGGAAAGTAAGGACCTACATCAAATTGTCTTTAAATTAAGTGGCGGCAAAAGAATTATCATTCTACTTTTAAAAGATAAGTTTAAATATTAATGCAATACTTAAATGCCGCGAGTTTTGAGTTCTTCTGTAGGTTATTGTTGCCTATCGCATACGGCAGCAGTATGCGTCGCAAAAAGTAATCTCCGCCAACAGAGGACCAGATTGCAATGAAAACAGCCAAGGCTGCAGCGAATGAAAGAAAGTCCCGTGAAAATGAAAACCCAGATCAAACTGCAGTCAGGAGAGCTTCCAATGCTGAGAATATGCAAAGAGAATCTCAAACTCCTGTACAAGCCGAAGGCCCAATCAAGAGCCCTCCTCAGGAATTAGATTAAATGCCACTCGACAGCTAGCTTAAATGATGCCTTGTTTTCACAACAGTATGAATTACTTTTACCGGTCTGTACATTCGAGATTCTTAATAAAGAAAATGTGCCCTTTAGTAGGATTGGAACCTGCATTCCCTTTCGTAGGAGGACCACTGTCTGATCGGGCGTGTTTTAGACCACTCGGCTAGAAAGAGCTTTATATCCTAGTGACGTTCAATGAACCCCACATTTTTTAGGGAATGCTCAACTTCTCGTCCAGATCTCCCCATAATCCGATAGCTGCTCGAAAGTGCATGTGTACTAGTTTCATTTCCACATTCGAAATGGTGAACAAATAGATTTATAAAGAATTAAGAGTTTTTTAAAATTTTTTAATCCAAAATTATTCATTATTACTACAACTTTATATTTTAGTGTATACACGTGTTGAAGTAGACGCTCTATTTTATATAATAACGAAGGTTTAGAAAAAATGGAAACAAAAACGACACTTATACTTAACACCAGGAAAAGATAGTTGAAATTTCTCGAGCACATACTGAAGTAAGAGGCTTGGAAATTTTTTATACTAACAGGACAGATGAAAAAAGGCAAAAGAGATAGAGGAAAACAACGCATAACCTAACTAATGAACTTCTGTAAATAGATGACAGAACAGGGTTTAAGAGAGATGACAAAAAGACAAAAATTATTA
Organism: Acanthosepion esculentum; assembly: GCA_964036315.1. NCBI lineage: Eukaryota > Metazoa > Mollusca > Cephalopoda > Sepiida > Sepiidae > Acanthosepion > Acanthosepion esculentum. The sequence goes on along the minus strand of OZ038511.1, from coordinate 33,476,574 downwards.
AGATCTGCAAAGGACAGGAAATTGTGGAGAACTATGATCGTCAACGTCCCGAAGAGACACAGCGCATAGAAGATAGGTATAATGCTGTTAAATCAATTTGTGCAGTTGTAAAATCTAAGAAACCATAGACGTACAGTTATCAACTAAACAGTGTAGTTAACATATAATGCGACAAAATAATAGTTCTTTTTATTATTAATTGAAAGAACTTAATTCATTTGACAGAGAAATAGAGAGAATATTATGGAAATACGCGTGATCGTTTGAGTATAGAAAAAAAAGAAAGGGCGAGGGGAAATTTTGTAAGATGAAACCATGTTTTCTGTGAAATAACTTTCACTTAAAGCGAACGAGCCAGCGTTCTCAAGGGAACTTCTCATTGGTCGACAATGTAGGACATATTTGCAAGAACCTTCCAGTTTTAAGGGAAGAATATTCTAGAACGATCGGAGTGTATGCAAAACAGTAAGAAGTAAAACAGAGAGAGAGAGAATGTGAGAGAAAGAAAAATATAGTTAACAGACTCTTTTCTCGCACTTCTCGCTTTTGGAACAGTCTTTCGGCTCCATGCTTTCCAGCCAAATTTGGTCTTCAAAAATTTAAATGCAATGTCAATCGCTATTCACTGTCTCCCTGATTACTCTTCAGTTGTTCTCGCTCTTTAATAACGTTTGTTTTCTACTTCGTTCACACCCAGTAATCCCTTGTTTCTTAGTGGCTTTACTGCCTTACATTGGGTGAATTCGATTATAATAATAATAATAATATATATATATATATATATATATATATATATATAGGGAGAGAGAGACATTACAGATACAAATATGTTAGTTTTTGTTGAGAGTTATCTCTCTTGTAAAGGTTATTGAAAAAAAAAACAATTACAACTCGCTGCTGGAACTATAAAACTTCTGCTTGGATTTTTAAGAAATTTATTGGAATGGAAGAAAATAAACAGCTGAAGGTAGGAGCCATAAATTTCTAGTCCTCACTAAGAAAATAAAATTCTGATGCCAAAAACTGTACCACGTTCTCTTTTGGAAAGTCTCAGGTATTAGGGATTGACTTTGACGCCCTCTCTTTAAGTGCAATGAGGAAGGTGCAGCCTGATGGTTTAAGCCCACTCCTTCAAACTGGACTTTGGTTAATCTCAACCTCAGGTCCGAAAAAGTCATGAAGCAATTATACTGTTTACTAAGCTTAGCTTTGTCACAAAGCTCTAAGTATGGGTTATCACGTGAGGCTCAAACATACTACACAATAACTGATAAGCTATACTAACTTCTTAACTACTGCCCCTAAACGAGACGCCCAAGGCAAAATAAAAAAAGCAAAAAATTTAAGTTCAATTTTTATACCACCAAACCATTAAAAAAGTAATGCCTCCTATTTCATTATGTTAGCCCGCGACATCAGTGGTATATTAATGGTATAGCACTAGATATTGAGCTTGTCCGCCAATAATTCAAGTGACATTCTGACACAATCACGTCTGACATAAAAAGTGGATTACTGAAATCCGTTATGCGAAAATTAATGCCCTCATTGATATTTGTTGACGTTTACTGAACATTTACGGAAACCAAAGAGTGAATGTAAGTCGATGGCTGATGCGTTTCAGTATTGCTGCTTTGAAAAAATAGGGTGCTTACGATGGCGCAATTTTTGCGAGTGTAATGCGGGCCTCTGCAGCAAACTAAAATAAGTTTAGCATATCCCTTCCTCTTTTCTATTAAATTTTTAAAATCATTTAATCCCAAGCAAAGCGGGAATGCCACTAGCACGCAGGGGGTTACAGGGAGTGAAAATGAGAGAAATGACTGCGTATAAAGAGGATTGAGAAAAAAAAAGATGAACGGGATTAAAGAAGATAGATGGCGATTGACGTTGAATTTAAATTTTTTGAAGCTTGTAGTTATCAGGGAATCAAGTAAACGGAAGGGAGTTCCAAAGGCGGGAAGTGCAAGGAAATAAACAATTGGAATAGAAGTAGCGACTGCATTTAGCTATTTCAACAGTAAACGAGTTGGGACCTAGATGACACTCTAGTAGCACGTTTAAATTCATGTAGTCAGAGCACCAGGGAAAATGCTCGTCAGAGCAGTTGCTATGAAAATATTTGTAGAAAAGACAGAGGGAAGTCACGTCACGTCGGTGAGAAAGGGACTGAAGTCGAGATGCCATGTCAGGATCGATTACATTGCAGATCCTTCTTTGGATTTTGTCAAGAACCTCGAGATAAATAGCAGGAGCACCAGACCAGATATTCAATGCACGGATGAATTGTAGCTTTGTAAATGTGCCAGATGGACTCTGCCGAAGAAAGTCTTCTGACACAACACGGTGATCCAACTTTCCTTGCAGTAGATGCAGCTATTGATATGATGTAGTCGCGAGGTCAAGGAGGGACAGTGTGTTGCTCTCCTGGAGTCTAGCGTAACACACTGCGCTTTCTTGGCCTCACGTTTTTAACTGACTTGAAGTTGAGCCACAACATCAAATCAATAGCTGCATGGACTGTTGGGTCAGACAATTCTATTTTGGAATTCCGATTTCTGTTCTGTAGAACGATAGTCAGTTAGTTAATTACACAAGTTGTGAGTTCGATTTAAATTGAGTGCCTAATTCTGTAACCCGCTATCCTCATGCTTAATCTAATTTTATTGTGCGCGCGTGCGTGTGTGTGTGACGGTGGCCAGAAGAACCTTCGGAATCCTCCCATCAGTAGGATTCCCGTCTTTCAAGTCAAAAGTGACATGAGGGCGTGGACTTGAACGACGTTGTCAACGATCGCTCACGCTGGATACATAGGGCTGAAGAGAACAAACGGAAGCTTGCTGCCGGGGCGAAGCATGCTCGAAGGAAAGAAAAAAAAAACAAACACAGCGATATCGAGGAAAGCGTTTTCATATGCATTGGTTGCAGTCGAGACTGTCACTCCTGTGTGGACCTACAACCCCAACAGATGCTGTGTCACCATCAGCAACTGAGGTAAAACTTTTTGAGCGCAGATCCATGGTATCTCGAGACCGGCGGATGCCATACATTATATATGTAAACATTTCAGTTCGGGTATATCTGTAAAAATACATCATTTGCTTGATGAAGTCCTTCAGAGGATGAAACGCGTCAACTAAGATAATTTTTCTTTATGTCTTTTTCATATATATATATATATTATATATATATAACAATACGCTAGATTTAGTTGTGTAACTCTACCGAGTGAAGATAGCTCTGGCTGACACCAAATTAGTTGTGTTTCAATTCTTGCTTGAGGCATTCGGAAGTCTAGTCGCACCGAGGAGCTGTGATACAACGAAACAGTACTGTCTGTGAATGACATAATATATATATATATATATATATATACAGTGTAACCCGGATATAAGAGAGTTGTTGGGACCGGAGAAGAAGTCTCTTATATCCTGGTTTGGTCTATTTTGTTTAGGTAAGTATGGCTCTAATTTGGGACCAGAGAATATATCTTATATCCGGGTTACACTGTAATATATATATATATATAATGCCTTGCACTTTCAGGACGTAGGCGATCATAGTTCTCCACATATAAATTTTCTTTATTATCTGTGATTTTCTGTATTCTTGAGAAACATAGTAAAAAGAGGTTTCCCGTTGCTTTTTTCGCGATTTTTTAAAATCCAGATTAGTACTTCTAGACTGGTTGACACCAAAGGGCGGACTGCCTACTGTTTAATCCATAGCTGGGGCGAAGGAAAGATTCATACTTTTCCAGAAGGCATAAGTACGAAAGTGGTCACAACAGGCTAAGCTGTAATTTGAACTCAACTCGACCATTTCATTTGTTGCACCGATTGCTACACAATCCATTTGCCACACAATACGCACATCATATATTATATGTAACAGTTCTGGATATTACGAAGTTTGATACTTATTACCAAATGTAATGTCGTTAAGAAAAAGAAATGAAAACAAGTAAAAGAAAATTCAAATTTAATAAATCAATGTCAAACATAATCACCAAACGTCGTTTCCTTAATGTTCTTAAAGTCCAGCGAGAGCAAAAGGCAGATGGTGTTTGACAAATGTATCCTCCAATTCTCAGATTAAATCGTATATTCATCTTGTGAAAATACATCTTTCATGATACGAGAAAGCATGTGATTATGGCACTACACCTCCTGATAACCGTCGATTTTTTCCAATACATCACACAGAACCGTGTATATTCATATATAAGTCGACATTTAATGCTCGGCTAAGAAATTTTTAGTTGATTATTACTCATGTTCGGCTCCAAGATATAAATACAGGGTGTCCCTTAAGTCTGGACACGCAGGCAAAAATGAATATATTTTCAAGAAATTATCAACATTTTATTGAATTGGAATATTAAATAATGATTTCCAGTATTTGTGATGCAAAGGTTGATCCGCTTTGCAAGATTCACGTGAATACAATAACTCCACATTGCCGTCAATTTTAGCACATTCACTCTTTATGCGTTCAATAGAGTCTGTTGCGTCTGTGATTTTGCAGAAAAATAAGTCAGTTCTTTATTCTTTTGACAAAACCAGGTTTAAGCTGTGGAGGTAAAAAAAAAATATAGTTCATGAGAATTCCTGTGTCCAGACTTCAAGGACACCCTGTACAATGCAAAGAATTTTACAGCTGATATTACTTAGCATGTATACTCATGCATAAGTCGATCGCACATGGTAAACCCTTAACGTTTTGCTAAGACATCTTTCGTCCACGGTTTTAAATATATTATAAACAAATCTCTTCTACCTGCCACCTGGATATGAATCCATTGTAATTGCATTGTATACGGCTAATGTATTAATCTTCTTTATGAATCGTTGTAATCGCCTTTTTTTTTCAGTCTACGGATAGGCTTCGTACTATTTGTTCAGGTTCAGTCATAACGCGAGGTTTTGTAATGTTGGAACGATTCTGTGATCTTCACGATGGCTGACAAATTCAAAAAATGTGCTTGCATCAAAATTTGCGTGAAGGATGGCAAGCCGAGATCCTTGAAATGTGCCGTCGAGCTTTTGGTGAACATTATTCAGGCTGAACACATGCCTTTTTGAGTGGCTCGTGCGTTTCAAGACCAGTCGAATGTCGGTTCACAATGATGAGCTTTCAAGAGTATCAATCAATAAAATTCAGAAAATGTGAAAAAAAAAAAAATTCATGAAGACTGATCATTCTGTCAGCTTTCTAACAAAATTGGAATTAGTTATGGAGTCTGCCAGGAGACCCTAGTTCTGAAACTGTTCGATGCCACTATATAACTTGGAGAGTTGAGTTACTAAAGGGATATAACTGAAACTGAACCTGAGATATACGGAAGAGGCATGGCACGTGGAACTAGAACAATCAACCCCCCGAAATAAAGGGTTGGATTCGAAATTCCAATCACCTGAAGAAGGCCGGGGCGTACAAAGGCATAAACGCTGTGAATATGACGATGAAGATGAAGACAATGTTTTTATATTTAATATTATAATTGATTTTCTCACTTGTGGAACTCTTTTCCGGATCCTTGTTGTCCAGTCAATTTTGATCTTCAAAAATTTATCGTTATCTTCTGTCTTCTTCCTGTTTTTTTTTTATTGATCTCTCCTTAATAATGCTTTCTTTTTCTCATATTCTCTAACCACTTGTGACTTTATTGCGTTCAAATGGTTAAAAAAAAAGGAAATAAAAAAGACCATAATTAATAATTTTTTGCTATATGACCAAACTGATTTTTTTTGAGCAGTTGACCATGGATTAAAATAACTGCCAAGCTTGAAACGTCAAAATAATTGACAGGTAAAAGTAGTCTATGAACCAATTTCTCTTGATTCGCATTATTTGTTTCTTCAAAAATCATATTGGCTTAGACAAATAAAATAGCTTAAATCCTGAATATTAAATTTCCTTGCATGCAACCATAGTCTATCAAAACGGATATATTAATACAATGATTCAAAAACAGCAAAACCTTTTGCAAAACATTGCGGAGCTCACTAAAAATATATCGACAGAATAAAATCATGGACAGGGAAGATAGAGTGGAGAAAACATGCTAGGTCACGTTTACGAAAAACTTCCACAAAATTTGTCCTTAAAAATATGTGCACAACCGTATGCTTTATTTTATCAAGTTTTTTTTTTCATCTTCAAGTTTAAAAAAAAAAGTTTAATTGTTTTCTTGCAGTCAGAGACGTGATCAAATTACTTGAAAATATTTGTAATGGCTAACTTTGAATCTCATACAAGATTTCAATCTTCACTTCTACAAATAAAACAATGATTATATATATATATATATATATATATATATATATATATATATATATATATATATATATATATGAATGAGAGAGAGAGAGAAATTGGTGTTAATAAATTCTCAAAAAATCTAATGTTTGGTTATTTAGTCAAGTTTTAGGAACTGGGTCGCTCCAAGGAATATGCAGCTCTCCCTCCTACACATACATATATGTATTTCTGTGTTTATATTTACGTACACTATCCCTGATATTTAACCCTAAATGTAGTTTATATATATATATATATATATATATATATATATATAGAAAGTATTCATCCAACAAATTTGATGAAGAACTGACAAGGTTAGTCAGTTTAATTTTTTATTGTATTTTTCCAATTTCCGAATAAGGTGTTGATTATTGTGCTCGAAATTGTGGATAAACTGTTCCAAGTTAATATTGAGTTATTATTTGTTCAATATTATCATGTTGGGTTTAAAGAGATTAAAAATCATGCCTTTTCGGTGACCGGTTTTACTATAGACGGGTAATATTTTTTTAATTGAAGCAAAAAAAATTCAGTGGTCTATATGTAAGTAGGTTTATATACAGTAAGTTTGATCCTGTCTACGTGATACAGATAGAAAGATAGACAAATATAGAGCTTCCTCATATTTTTCTATGCGCACTATCCTTTCAGGAGGTTGGTGATCATGGCTCTCCGCAATTTTTTGTCCTTTTTAACTTGTAATAAATGTTGTCTTTTTGTTATCTCTCCTCAACCTTTCTCCGCCATCCCTTTACTCAAGGTTATCCATTGACTTCCTCTGTCCCTCTTGCCTTCAATCTGTGCTGCGAGTTACAAATTTTCCAAGCCTTCTTTCCTCATTATGTGCCCTAGAAATTTAAACTGTTTCTTTCTAATATTAAGTATAAGTGTCCTTTTTGTTTCCATTTTCTTTAAAACTGTCGTTGCTAACATGTTCAGTCAATTCTATTCTCAGCATCTTTCGGTAGAACCATATCTCTATTGCTTTAAGTCTTTTTTTTTTATCTGCGTGTAGATTGTCCAGCATTCACTGCCATATCGGACGATTGATATTACGCAACAGTTCAGTACGCTTTTCTTTGTTTCTTTTCTCTTAATACTTTGCTTAGCTTTAGGAAGTAATTTTCCAATGCGCCTTCAGATTTTAGTGTTACACGTTCCGTCCTTTATTAAGTCATTTCTCAGATATTTAAATTGTTTTATTTCGTCGTCTCCAATTTGTAATTTGCATGTTGGGCTGTTCCCTTTTGCTAACAACCATACATTCTGTCTTATATACAGAAAGAAAAAGAAAGGAAAACTCAAAACTTAATATTCGCTCTTCCTGTTTTCGTTCTTTTATCTTTTCTGTTCTATTCTTACGAGACACACACAGGTACACGCATATTCTAGCGTATGTAAAGAGTGAGATGATGCAAGGAATTGAAGAGGGCGGCAAATATTTCGAAGAAAGCCACGTGAAAACGTGATGAACAAATTTGGCCATGGACGAGAAAAAGAGTCGACAGGTATCGATTGCATGTGCTTCTTCGCCGTGTCTTTTTCTTCTTCTTTTTCGTTGCTTCTGTTTATTCTCCCTCCTTCATCGTTTTTCTTCTTCTGTACCTCCACAAACCCCACTACCCGTTGTTCTTGTACTCTTCGCATTTTGGTCCGTCACCGACTGACGTAAATATTTAAGATCTGTTATTCATTCTTGATTTTTCTCTCTCTCATTTTTCTCGTTGTTTTTCATCGCAATGCTCAGGTTGTGTTTACATTCTACGACCATTCAAGAAAGCAGCCTGAATAAAAAAAAAAAAAAAGTGGAGCATGTGGTATTAAATTAGTATTAATTTCAATACACATTTAGTGCTCTAAATCTGTGGTCTTGTGCCAAACTAAGTTTACTTCTAGTCTTGTAGATCAGTAATGATTTCGATACTGAGTACTCGAAACTTGTGGTCTTGTATCAAACTAAGCTAAGCTTACCGTTAATTTTGCAGATCAGTCGATGCTCATTTAGTACTCTAAACTTGTATCCGTGTGCCAACCTCAGCTAACTTTATCGTTTTCTTGCTGATCAATATTAATTTCGAGGCATACCGAGTGCTCTAAACTTGTGATCTTGTACCAAATTCATCTAAGTTTGCCGTTTTCTTGCTGAACCGTAGTAGTTTCGAGGCTCACTGATTGCTCTAAACTTGTTGTCTTGTGTCAAACTAAGCTTACCACTAGTTACCGGTAGTGATTTCGATGCTCATTAAGTGCCCTAAACTCGTGGCCTTGCACCAAACTAAGCTAAGTTTAATGCTAGTTTTGAGAAATCAGTAGTATGATGAGTGCTCTAAACAGGTGGGCTTGGACCAACCTAAGCTTGCCGTTATTCTTGCAGAGCAATTGGGATTTCGACGCTTACTGACTGGCCTAAACATGTGGCGTGTTCCATATTGTGGCAGACATTTCAAAACGTAGTTAGAATATTCTTAAACACTTCAATTGAATTTTCAACCTATTTTTTTTTAATCGGTCGAGCATTGCGGGGAGTAAGGAACGAATTTGTAAACAGTCACTATTACTGCTGATAATGCAAGACTCTCCTAGTGATTGAGTTCCCCGAGTGTCTGGTGTGTTTATGAAAAAAATAAATACGCAAAAATTCGCCTCTCTGCCGGGCGTCGATGGCCTAGGGGTTAGAATCTCCGATTGATACCAAATCGATCGGGTTTCGGTCTGAAGCGATCGGGTGTCTAGTCACACTGATGAGCTGTGATACAGCGAAACAGTCTGTCTGTATATGACTATATATATATATATATATATATAATAAAAGCACCTTGTCAGTCGTTTTTAATGAAATGTGCTTGAAAGAAGGATTGCTGCCTAAATACACAAATATATATATATATGTGTGTGTGTGTCTATGTATAGGGTGCATTGGATAAATTGTCGCCATTTTATAGTTTTAATTTCGCGCATGCGCGTTGTTTTTTTAAGGCTGCACAGTATAGTATGGTCAACTGGGCATTGTCTGTGAGAAAAAGTGCATCATGACGCAATTCAATCTGCCCGAAATTTGGAAACGGCATGCTGTACTGCTTGACATTCGCAATCTGAAGACAGTGCAGAAGATTCGGAAAGATGAAAGATTCGGATGAGTCTAATGGTGATTAGGAAGATGTTTGGAGCAATTACTAATGATGGTGACGTTATGCCTCCATTTATCTCCCCACAAGATCTCAGACTCAACATAATTGCCTATATCAAGTACCTTAAAGAAGTAGTGCTGCTCTGAGTCAATAGGTTGGCTACTGGAAGACCCTATATCTGGCAACAGGACTCTGCACCATGCCACCTAAGCAAGAGAACCCAGTCATGGTTGTTAGACAATTTCTGCGACCACATCACTCCTTACATCTGGCCATCTAACTCCCCAGACTACAACCCCCTTGATTATTATATTCGGGGCGCAATTGAGCGAGGGACCAACAAAACTCCTTGTAACATCAAAGATGAACTGAAGGTAAAGATTATGGCAGCATTCACTAACTTAAACAAGGAGACCGTCCAGAAGAGTTGCCGGAGATTCTGAAGTCATATGGAGAGCGTGGTTGTTTCAAAACTAGCAATTAGTGAATAAATTTACTCTTTAGTATTTCAAGATATTTTTGTGTAGTTTTGGTAAATATATTTGTTAAAATGTGATATCAATATTAACTTCGTTTTTGCGTAATTTAGACGACAATTTATCCATCGCACCATATATAAGTGGGTACGCGTGTTTGATTAAATGGCACGCTTTTGTTTGTTTTGTTAATAACACAAATGCCTACTACAACCCGCATACCCTTTAATAGAGCCGGTGCAAGTGTCTTGTGCCCGCCCCACGAACCTATGTTACAGCCGCATTAATCTATGGTACGGGGCCGCCACTCTAGTACATCTCAATTTTCATAAATTAGTATTCATATAAAATACGGATTTTATTGTAACCTAATTATGTACAATAATTAATCATATGTAATATAAGTGAACAATTCAACAAGAAAAAATGAAAATAAATATAATGTATCTCAATACAAATTAGAGACATGTCATAATAGATTATTCCAGCTTAAATAAATCAATATTTTGCAGCAATTTTTAACATCAAGTTGAGATTTTCTTGTTAAGATATTGAATAATTTTAATACATTAGAAATAAAAAACAATAGTGAATTTTATATCGTGTTTTTTCGCATCAGCAAAACAAATTGACAGATTTGGAGGGGAAAGAAAGCCCACAGAATTATCTCAAAATCCGAAGATTTTTCATCTTTTAATAATTGGGCTAAACTTAATTTTTAATGTTTATAAATGTAAGTAGAAAAATAAGCAAATGTTAAGATAGCGAGGGTTACAATGCACTGCCCGGGGCCTTAAAGTAATCAATACAACGCTGATGGTTATATATATATATATATATATATATATATATATATATATATATATATAACAGAGGATGTCTTTCACCTTTTCACTCGAGATTCATCCAACCAATTTTGACCAAACTTGCCACATACGTTGTACAATATAAGAGATTAACGTAAAAAAATGATAATTTAAAAAAAAATCAGTAATCGATAAAGCCGACCAAAAATCGATTAATTCAATGTTTTCCTGCGAATTCGTTCAAACTCAGCATGTACGTTACTTATAAGCTCAACCATACCTCATCGATTTCAACACAAATTTTAAACTAAAACCTCCCTCAATTTTCAAGCAATCTAATGCAAACTTCACTCATTTGTAGCCAACAATAGGTTGATTGTTTAACAGTCATTTAACTTAATAATTGAATCCAACCATATCGTGAAAACCCGCGTTATTAGCGAAAAATGGTTATTTTTATTGGTTTTTTCCTTATTTTTCGTTGATCATTCAACCAATTTTCATCAAACTTAACAATTGCTTTATAAATGTATCTTCTTTTCTGGTAGCATACTGACAAATTGAATTTCAAAAAATCGAAAATAAATGTGGTCTGAAGTGGGTCGTCATGTTGCCTGTTTTACCCCTTCATGTCGTCGGCTGACTTTAATTGAATAAATACAGACTACTACTGTTATATCAGTAATTGCATTATTTCAAAATGTTTTTTAATGAAAGTACTTTAAAGTAATTGAAGAAGATAGACTGTTACATCTAAACATGATGTTGTTTTTGCTCCATTCTAATTGAACGCTTTTTGTGATCGACCAGCAAGGTGTGGCTGCTTGTCATAAATAATACTGGATTAAAAATTCATTAATTGCTTATATACATATGATGGAATTTTCCGTCGATTTAGACATCTGAGAACCCAACAATTCAGCTCAGAGCTAAACCACTATAGTATCCATACAAGTGATTTGGCTATAGAGGTGGGGCTTTGTGTCGAACAAAGGAATAACTGATAAAGAATGGCATAAATAATCTCCGACTGAAAATTAAGAAAATTGAACAACATTGAAGTCTTAAAGAAAATGGCAACAGAAAGAATACATATACACAGAATCACGAAAAGACTGCTGAAATTTCTTGGACGCATAATAAGGAAGGCGGGCTTGGAAAACTTAAACCTCACGGGGCATATTGAGCAGGAGCGAGTTAGACGATTATGGTCCCCCACAACTTCCTATGTCCTGAAGGGAGTCGACTCATAAAAGAATGTAGCCCCTGATATAAAATTCAAAACTTGCCAAATGAGCAAAATGATGAGGGGGGGCATATCGAGTGCAAGAGAGATGGAGGAAGACAGCGAGCTTGTGTGAATGAATGGCGGAACTTGTTAAGGGCCACAAGGGATAGGAAATTGTGGACAGCTATGATCGCCTATATTCTGAAGAGACGCGGTACATAGAAGAATAATCATCTCTGAACAGCTCCCCTCATATTTTGTTGTCGTGGAATTTAACATTTCTGGAATAATGTCAAAGCCTAAGTACAATACATGCACTTAAACATGAGACGACCAAGAAAAACGTTGTTTGAATTCAAAGTTTTCCTTCTAGATTGGTTGCTGAAGTAAGATGGATTTTCTTTCCTTTCTTCTAGAGCAGTTGTTCCTAAACGGTGCGGCGAGCCTCATTAGTGAAGCGGAAGAGGATAGCAGATGAGGCGGAATGATTGAAAGACAGTTTTAAAAAAATTCATATTCAAAATTAAAAATATTATTATGGATTACTTGTAATTCCATGTATTAGTCACAGTATAAAGTTACAAATAATTATTAACCGATTTTATCATCATGATATTTTTGCATTATATCACGTATTAAGAATAGTGTCTGCAAATTGGAAGAGAGAGTTATCAATGATAATGTTCTGACTTCGAATCCACGGTTATCTCCCTTTAACTATATCTGTTTTTTTTTTTAAATGTCCTTTTTATCACAAAATTTAGTGAGGCGCAAGTAAATTTTCATTCCGAAAATGCATCCCAGATAAAAATAAGAGAAACCCGGATATAAGAGAGATTCTATGGTCCCAAATTAGAGCCTGTGTTAATAAAACAAAATAGACCAAACCCGGATATAAGATACTTTTCTCCGGTCCCGACAATTCTCTTATATCCGGGTTACACTGTATAAACCAATGTGCTAGGGAATTATTGCAAAGCGAACAAAACAGAATCGACTGAAATTTGAACTCCCACAATTCACTTTCCGTCTCGATGTAGATGCGAGTAGCGTAATACGCTACCCGTATAAACAGCAATACAAAAGTTTTTTTAAAATAAGCAACTTAGAAATTTGACTAATACTCAGTTGATTTCATTTTTGTGCAAGCATTATTATTCGAGTTGCTTAAATTACTGCTTATTTTTTTTTTTATACTTGGGTATAATAACTAGAATAGAAAGACATTCCAATGTGACATAACTAACAGAATTGGTAGAATTCTTGAGATAACGTTTTTGGTGACTACTTTTCTTATTTGTCGACATGGAGAACGCATGGATAAACACAATTCTCTCATCTATTTTCTACCCGTCATGAAGGATTTCCATCTCAAAACTTGGTCACTTAAGGCGGAGACTATAAATTGTTAAACGATTTTTTTAAAGTCAGTCATTTTCTTTCTCTTTTAGTATCGAGCAACGTCAGCTTATGAAAAAATAATATAAGATTTAATTATTTTAAACACACACAAATGCATATAAACACAACACAATTTTCTATATTCATCTGATGAAGCCATATAGGCGAAACACATTATCGGATATTATTTTCGAAACATACTTTCATGAACGTTTTTTTCAAATGTCAATAACTTATAAATCTTTTTCTTTAATTTTACGTTTTTCTTTTGTTTTTTGTGTCTCTTCAGTCACACTGATGTCTGTCATAGAGTTGCTTAAAATTTCTTCAAATTGGATTATAGTTGGATTGAAAAAAAACATCGCGTATATGAGTGGACAGAGATATGGAGAGACATTGATAGCTTGATAGAAGAGATCGAAATAGGTCGCTCAATCGATATGTAGAGACTGAAAAAGAGGCGATGGATCATTAAGATTCTATGCTTTTTAATGTATTTTACAAATTACTGTATATAAAGAAGGAAATTTAAAGTTATTTTTGTGGATTCTTTTTTAATTTGAAACAGAGGCGAGTAAAATAAATGCAATTGTGAAATAAAAAAATAAAAAAAACCAGGACGAAAGGAATGTAACTTCCCTTTCTCTATATATTTCAGGCTGTTATAGAAATTAGGTTACGTCTCAACATAGATACGTACAAATATATGTGTATACCTACGGCCGTGAATGGTTATCTCGCCAGGAAGCAGTAGTTAAAACGTTTGTCTGGCAAACCATTTATTCAGTGATAAGTTCAATCCTCATTGTGTACTTCAAAAGTGTGATCCTGTGCCAAGCAAAAGCAAACTTAATGAATATCTATACGGGTGACAGTTTATACAGACGGGCATGTTTACGAATTGATATATCGGTGGACACTGTTGGCAGAAACAGAGAGAAGGATCCAAGCGTTTGAGAAGAAATGCATGAGGAAACTCCTTGGCATCTTCTATTGGGAACATAAAAGCAATGAGATTGTGCGGAAAAGGGTTGGAAGTTTAGTGGGCCACCAGGAACCTCTCCTGGCGTGGTTTGGACACGTTACAAGGCACGACATCATGCAAGGTGCCGTTGAAGGTGGACGTATGAGAGGTGCCAACGCAAAAACCGATCGGACAATGCCAAACAAGACAGGTATGACTACCAGAATTGATGATGGCTGCCTTTGATAGATTGTTCTGGAGGAGATTCAGTGTGGCTTCTGCATTTGGATTCCCCCTACGATTGCAAAAGTCAAGGAGATGTGGATAATATGGTATGCATGCATAAGAGTAGAAATCTGTTTGTTTTCTCTTATATATATATATATATATATATATATATATATATATATATATGTATATATATATATATGTATATGTATGTGTGTGTGTGTGTGTGTGTATATATATATATATATATATATATATATATATATATATATATATATATGGCTTATCAACCCTTTGCAAGTCAGAAAATATTTTTAGATTGTAAGATTTTTTTTTAAGATAATACTGATTCAGTGATAAACCTATTAATAATTAACCCATAGCTGGAGGGAGAAGAGGTGGATTCATACCTTTTCCAATAGGTATTTGCGCAGAAGCGAATATAACAAATCCAACGAAAATTGGAACTTGGCTCTGATTAACAATTCTGAAAAATCCATTACATTCCCAACATATCCAAGCTTACAGAACGAGGAAATCCCCAGCGGTCACGCGACTAGGTACTGACCAAGCTTGCGATGCTTAACTTCGGTGATCATACGGGAACCGGTGTAAGGTGTATATTGAATGAGGTCAGAAACCTTAACAAAAGGAGAAGAATCATACGAGATAGGAAGTTGTGGAGAGCCTTAATCGCCTGTGGCGCGGCACATAGAATATATAAGATTCAAAACTTTCCAAATGACCAAAACAAGACTTCAAAAAGAAATGATATACTTTAAAATGCAGGATATATATGTGTTAACTAGTGCTTCACGCTAGGCACCACACACATATTGTCTAAATTAGAGTGTAGCTTATTTACCCACAGGCTAGTTGAGGTGGGAAAGTGGATGAAAGTGCTGGTGTAATACCTCTGATTACTGGTGGCAAAGTTATTTTGAGTAGTTAAGTGACGTCATGATCCTTGCTTACGAGACACGAATTTATCATGGTGCACGCAGCCTTGTTAACTAAAATATTTTGCTATTAATGCGGCCTTAATGCTTCTTCTTCACAATAAATCATTTAGCGTATATTCTTAAATACGTAGGCTGCCTACTAAAGGCGTGGTGGTTAACTGGTCTCGCTGACCAATTAGCTAGTTGAGTGAGTTGGGTGCTCGTCCGTTTCAGCCTTGTGTCTGATTAACCTAGGAAAATAATTTCTATCTTTTTTCCTCTCTTCTAGATAACTAACTTAGCTTCATCTGGCCCTAAATAATCTTAGTAGTAATAGGTACTTTTTTTCTAATGTTCACCTAATACAAGGCCCAAGAGTCACTCAAGGTAGAGGGCTAATGTGTGGGATTATATTAGCGTAGGAATGGAGAAGCGTTAGGGGTTTGAGCTAACTTTAGAAGGAACTGGAAACCGAACCCTAAACAAGAAACGAGGGATAAACCTCTACTCCTGTTCAATTGCGACTGGACCTCTACCGTCGCTTTCGGCATATTAGGTTCAAGTAGCTGAGTTCTTAAAACCAACAGCCAGACTAGCCGCACATATCATTTGATTATGGTGGTCAAGGCTTGTGAAAAAAACAAACGGCACTTTTTGGAAGAGCCGAATATAGACAACTGGTGCACAGTATGCCACAAGGTCCTTAAACGCCTCACCGCAGGTTTTGAATTCAGAGTTGTCCTTCTCCTAGACCAGTTGCCATCCAAAGCTATAAGACCTAGTCTACCCTGCTATTTATCCATAGCTGGGGATGCTTGATGGATTCATACCTTTCCTAAATGTAAGTGAATGTAATGAATTCAAATGAATACGATGCCGCTATCCACTGTGCCTATATATTTTAATCCTACATTTTTTTTATTGCTTCAAACGTTATTATTTTTAGTGGATACTCGTATTTGAAATAGACGCCGCATTTAAAAAAAATAGTATGTATTATGCCTATAGGACCGCGCATTCGAGAAATCCTAAGGTAATGTGCTCATTCAGATGTTTTCTCGAAAGCCCATATCTTCTAATAAAGAAGTATGTTTTCCTTAAATCGGAAAGTAGACACTTGATAAACTGTGACGTTCTCTGTAGGCGAGTGGTAAAGCACGCCCAATTAAATTGTGGTTTATCCTTACAAAAGAGGACGCAGGTTCGATCCCTATCGGAGAGCACATTTTCTTCTATATAATAAATGCGAATGTTAGTGTGTCACTGTGCCGCACTTTTTCAACTTTACTCCTAGAGGCCGTGGGCCAACATATCGTAACATTTTGGAATCAAATCGACTCTGCGAGTAAATTAAAAACATTTCGGTCCGATCCGGACCCGCAATCCTGAAATTTGAATTCCCAAGTTTTCAGTATTGCGATTGTTTTCGGATTCCGTCATAATGGCTTCTACTGATAAAAACAATTAAAGGGACACAACTCTCTAACTTTCAATAGCTCAAATTACAGTGTTTCAAAATAACATTTTCCGCGTTTTCAACTTTACACCTAGACGCTGTAGCGCAACATATACCATTTTGGAATCAGGCTGACTCTGTGAGCAAATTAAAAACATTTCGGGCCGGATCCGGACCTGCAATCCTGAAATTTTGGATGCCCAAGTTTTCATTACTGCGATTGTTTTCGGCGATGTTTTTTACGTTATTTTTTTGCGAAGAATGTTTTTGTACGATATCAATTGTTATAGATTGGAAATAAATTTGGGAATAATTAAAATTGCGAAAGTCACTCATTAAATAAAAATAATTGTTTGTACGGAAAGTAAGGCCCTACGTACATCAAACTGTCTTTAAATTAAGTGTCAGCAGAAGAATTATCGCTTAAAAAGTAAACTTAAATATGAATGCAATACTTAAATGCAGCGATCAATTTTTGAGTTCTCGAGTTTATTGTTGCCTAACGCATCTACTCCTCCCTATTGTGATGAAGGTACAATCAAGAACCCTCCGCAGGAGATAGCTTAAATACCGACCGATAGGTATATATACCGTATATATAATTCTTTTCTTTCTTCGAAGGTATTAGTGCTAAATTAATATAAACATTCTCATTGCTAATCTGGACTGATAACATTTGATCTTGCATCTTTCTGATATGTCATGTCCCTTCAGAACGTGAGCGACCACAGTTCTCCATTTTCTCCTATCCTTAGTAGCTCTTAACAATATTCTTTAGCTATTATTCCTGCTCAACTATTTTCTATACTAGATCATTAAGTAGGTTATTTGCTGTTTTCTTCCTTCACTTTTGCCTTCAATATGTCATGTGAGTGTCAAGTTCTTCGGGCTCTCTTTCCTCTTTGTCAAAAAATTTCAACTGTCATTTTGGGACTGATGTTTTATCTGTTGGAATTAAAAAAAAAAAGTTTTCTTGTTGCTAATTTCAACATCCTAAGATTAAATAAATAAGGAGACCTGGCATAGATACATGAAATGATATTATAGAATAATATTGTATGCATCTATAACAGCATGTACTTATATAACATCTGGCACCAGTATTAATCTCATTTTATTTAACAATGGAGATAATGTGCTAAAGTTTTTTTTTAAACTGAAGGACGTCAACACGAATTCCACCCAAGTTCCTTTCTCGGTGCTCGGAATAAACACTAATACTATATAGGCATAACACAACTATATCTTAAAAAGACAACCATGAAAAGATATTAACAACACTTAAACTCCTTCAAAATGTTTTTAAAAAAGTGTGCGAAAGCGCTTAGGACATTAGACACTACGGACAATTTTTACACTTCCTTACACGCACCAAATGGAAAAATTTAAGAATACTAGAAAAACTCAAATTTTCCTTTTGTCATATTCAACTAAACATGTTTGAAAGAATATATATATATATATATATATAGCCTAGTATGACAAGGCAACAATAGCGTGACACCTGTGTGGGTGGCATAGTATAAAGATGAACTTGCTAGATATCGTGTTATATAAGGTGTGCAATACATATACGTATATGTTGCAAAGTCCAAAAGGACAGCAAGAAAAATATCTTGGCACGTCTTCGGGCGAGACACAGTATCAAATGAATCGAATCGCGTCTAATTCCTGGAGATTTGTCTCTTCAACAACTCCTAATATCATGCTTTATCTTTACAAGAGTCAAATCAAACCAAGAATGGCGTATTCCTGTCATATCTGGGCTCGAGCTGCTTAGTCCTCATTTTCCAGCTTCGACAGAGTCCAAAATGCTTACGCGGCCTTGTAGGCGATTAATCATTCATCACACTCTTTAACCCTTATCCCACAGACGAAACGTTGATAGCCTATCACTACTTTATCGCTATTACTATGGCAGATGTTCGAACAAGTTACATTCCATAGTTTCACCAGCTCAGACCTTTCAAGCTAGGAGATGCCATACCGTGTTGACGGTGACAAACCATTTCCATTCCCCAAATCGTCTACATGGTTTTGTGGGAGAGGAATTATTTTCCACTCTAAAACCTCTTTCCTCACGGATTAAACGTTGCAAGCCTCTCGCTACTCTATCGCTATTTCCATGACAAATGTTCAGATGAGCGCTCCATTCTTTAGTTCCACCAGTTCAGAACTTTATAACTGAGCCTCTTGCTACTCTATCGCTATTTCCATGGCAAATATTCTGACGAGTTACATTCCTTCACTCTAAAAGTTCAGACCTCTACATCTATAACCGCCCATATATATATAAAATTCCCAAGAGGATAGAATCCAGGTAGAGCTCAATGTCCAGGAAAGAGCAAGAATATAATATAAAAGGCCCAAACACTAATATTCCATGGTTATAATTTATTACATTGGAATCGTAATCACGATCCAATTTATCAGACACTCCCACTGAATTTTTTTTTTATACTCGGAGTTATATTTTCCAATTTCTTTTTAAATTTGTAGGTCTGATAAATTGGATCGTGATTACAATTCCAATGTAATAAATTATAACCATGGAATATTAGTGTTTGGGCCTCTTCACACTTCGTTCATTTACTTATTACTGCCCGTCATAAATGTGTAAATTTCTTTTCATTTTTCGTTTCAACCTTTGGAAATAAAATCAGATGATCCGCTCTCCTTTAAAAGGGCTGTGGTGAAATAATTTATTATATGGAACCTTAAAGTGGTCTGTTTTTATTTAAATTATTAGCTCTGATTTACATTGAGCTCTCTGAATTTTATCCTCCTTGGGTCTACCCATACGGATTACCTAATTTTTCGTAAACTATATATATATATATATATATATATATATATATATATGTATGTATGTATGTATGTATGTATATGAATGATCGAATCGACCTCCCCCACTTTGTATTCCACTAGTAAGAAGGAAGTTCCATTCGGAAAGATTACCCGAGAGGATGCACTCCAGATTCCTATAATTTTTTAACCTTTTTAAGTCTCGCATCAACCGGTCTCTATTATCTACTTTCAACAATCGCATGCAATAACCTTTGACGGACTCTTGGTCTTCGTATTGTATGAACAGTAAAAACAAAAACAACAACAACGAAAGGTTCCGCAGCTATCTTTTACATGTAAGTTTTGAGTACTTTGTAATTTTGGTCTTTAGGTTGGGTGGTTCTACAGAAGGATACTGTAAATATCATGGACCTCACATGTGAGCAACAACGAAGTTCTAAAAAAAAAAAAAATAAGTGGAAACAAAAAGGACACTTATACTTAACGTTAGAAAGAAACAGTTTAAATTTCTAGGGTACATAATGAGGAAAGAAGGCTTGGAAAATTTGTAACTCGCAGCACAGATTGAAGGCAAGAGGGACAGAGGAAGACAATACATAACCTAGCTAACGGACTTGTCTAAAGGGATGGCCGAGGAAGGTTTAGGAGAGATAACAAAAAGACAAAAATTATTACAAGGTACAAAAGATAAGAAATTGTGGAGAGCCATGATTACCAACGTGCTGAATGGATACGGCGTATAGAAAAAGAAGAGGAAAAAGAACTCTCTATATTTGTCTGTCTCTACTTGTATGCATCTATCTTTCTATCTATATCACTTAGACAGGAACAGACTTATCGTATATACGCCTACTTCATGTATAGTACGCCCCACTTATTTTTTGCATGAATTTTACCCTCCCCAAGAAAAATTACCTGTGTATAGTGAAACCAAAATGCATGATTTTTGATTTCTTAAAAAAATTACCTGTGTATAGCGCAAACCCCTGTATTTTGCGTAAAAAAAAAAAAAAAAAAAAAAAAAAAAGATCCAAAAATGTCGCCCTATACTCGAACATGTACGATGGATAAATAAGAGCCATGATCGCCAACATCTTGAAGGGACACGGCATATAAAAGAAGAAGGTTACTAAAGAAGTACCAATTCTGTTCCTTATTGATTCTATTAACATTCTTATTCTCAGTGTCGTTGCAGATGTATGGTCTTCTTGTAGACATTGCGCAAATACTCACAAACTATGTTGGGAATGCTTTTATGTACAAATCAAGTCTGACACTCTTTGCAGTTTGTTTTTCTTTGAAGTAATTTATCACACTCTTCCTGAAAAAAAAAAAAAAAAAGCAAAAAAAAAGCAGTGTATTCTCTTTATTCTGCGTTTGGTTTCGCATCATTTGATGTCGGGTTGGTGGGAGGTTTACGTCGAAATTTTACCGCAAATTTTGCCTCTCCACTCTGTATATATGTGCATGTACGTAAATATACTTTCATTTTAAATATCAAGCAAGACATCTTATGCCGTAAAGAAGTCAATATCAAACTTGTTTTCCTAGCTTCCAATTTTTCTCTTTCCACCAACTTGTTCTACGTCACGATTTTCTCCCTATCAAAGTAAATATGCTATTCAACTGAAAGTTAGTCTGTAAATTTAAAAAAAAAAAACAGAAAGAAAAGGAAAATATAAATAAAAAAGAGCACTTATAATTATAATCAGAAAGAGACAAATGAATTTTTAGGGCAGATAACGAGAAAGGAAGGCTTGGAGAATTTGACACTGACAGGACATACTGAAAGCAAGAAAGTCAGAGGAAAGCAGTACATAACCAACCTAACGAGCTTGTGTAAATGGTTGGCAAAACAGGGAATAGCAGAGACGACAAAAAGTCAAACATTACTAAAAGCTACAAAGGAAGGTAAGTTGTGGAGAGCCATGATCGCTCACGCTCTGAAGGAAAACAGCATATAGAAGATCTAGCTCTAGCATCAATATGCACTTTAATTACCATCAGCCTCCATTTTGTTAGCGGGGAAAAAATTCAAATTAATCTGAAGATAAAGCTTTGGCAAAGACTTTTTTTCCAAACATTTTTTTTTTTTATAAAATCTTGTCATTTTGTTTACTTTTGCTGCGACTACTCTGCCTCTCGCTCTCAGGAATTTTTTTTATTCATCAACTTAAGTTATGCGGGTCAAGAGAAACGTATTTATACACTAGCTTAGAAAGAAATACTTCGTCTCTCTCAGTAAACATTTCCTTCTTTATAGTTGAATGCATAAGCTAAATAAACAAAAAGAATAAGAACGAAAAAAGAAAAGAAAAGAGTAAAAAGGGAGAAAAAGAAATAAGAAAAATAAATGTAGAAATTCTTTTCTTTCTCTCTTACACACATTAAACTTTTGTGCCGTCCAAAATAATATAATGAAATTGGGATTCCAAAAGTTAAAATGGATACATTTTCCTAAGTTTTCATCTTTGTTGATAACATTGAGTAAATTTAATAGGAACTCTTCAGTTTTCATGAGTTGTGTCCCTTGGATATATTGAAGAAGCCAAGATGGCGAAATAAAGCATTTTTAACAGAACCACGTGTCCAACTCAATATTCAGTCAGTTATGTGTCATGCGTGATACACGATTAGGCAATCATGTGTCTTTCGATACATGACTGACGAGGCAGATTTTTTTCCTGCAGTAGGTTGCAATTTCTTTCTGCTGTAATTGCAATTCAAGGCTATAGAACCCGGTCTGTCCTGCAATTTACCCATAGCTGGGCGGGGGAAGAAGAAGAGGATTAATTCCTTTCCTAGTAAGTGAATGTAATGGATTCGACTGGAACTCGAACTCGGCTCTCAGATTCCTCACTCCGAACCGCTATCCATTACTCCACCGTACCTCAATATTAAGAAAGTAAATAGGCAGGGCCGTAACAGAGACAAATGTTTTTTTGAAGGGGGGGGGGGTTAGAATTTAGCATTTAGTTATCAAAGACCGCCAACATTATTAATATTTTGTTTTTGTGTTTTTACTTGGTTCTTTTTTTATTTGGGTTTGAAAAAAAAAAAAAACACAAATACAAGAACATTTTAAGCTACTGTCCCGTCTGTATTCCGTTTCTATTACGTCGATTGAATTAGTCGCATCTTTGTGTACATGCATTACAATCAAACCACCAAATCGCCTTTTACCTATAGTTGATCGTAAATATGTTTTAACCCTTTTAAGAGCTGAACAATTTCTTTCGCTTTCAGAGTTTGTAGCGGGTGCTAAGAGGAGTTTGATGAGCTTTAAGATTTCATTAATAATACTGCACTTAGTGATCTCACCTTTTCAAATATTGTAAGATTTTCATTTGCTCTATCAATCTTCAATAAAGTGGGTAAAAGTTTGAGCTGGATATTCAGCAGAGACATGTCAATACCCCCCTCATATATTGAAACAAAAGAACTGTTTTCAATTATGTATTTCGTTGTTTGGATCTTTTTCACCACGCAAATCCTTCAAAAGAACATTTTGCATTGTTTCATATACTACAAAATCATATTGGTCAATAATAATGTCCGTAATAGATGTGACAAAATCGTATGCTTCGAAGAACTTTCTTCTGTGCATTTCTTTTGCAGAGGAAAGTTCTGCTTATTTGCTTGCACATAGCTAAAGAAATCAGTCAGGCGTTTCGGATATTTCCATTCTCTTAGAAGTTCCGCATCATTGATGTCCATTTCTTTTCTCTTTTTAGAAACGTATTCCCAAAACAAATTGAAGGATGCATCATTCCTTTCTTGATGCAAAATTTGCATCACGACTTCGGTTAACTGGCAGACTTCAACCGCTGAAAGCTCAGGAGATTGAATCGTCTAAGATTATCTTTCTGCATTAATATTTTTTCTCCAAGTAGACGAACGAATAAATAAAAACTTTCTTATATTCATCTGCGCACCAATGATTCTGCCTTTCATCTCGGTGCCTTTTGTGATCAAAAGATACTGCTCCCATAACGCCATCAACTCATTATGATTGGAAATATATATATATATATATATATATATATATATATATATATATATATATATAAAAAAAAAAAAAAAAAAAAAAAAAGAAAAAGAGAGAGAGAGAGAGAGAGAGAGAGAGAGAGATCGATCCCGCGCACTGTGCATCTTGTTGGGCAAAAGACGTGGACGCTCTTTCTTCATTTCCGCTGTCAAGTCTCAATTCTGTCAAGGACGTTTCTCTTAACGGAGATTTTTTTCACCTACTTACAAACCTCCTTTCCAGTATTAAAAGTGTCAAACATTGAACTTCTGTACAGGCTTCTTTGATGGATAAATTGAATGTATGTCCATAGCAATGGATGGACAAATACTTTGAGTTAAAGGGTCTGATTTGAGTGGTCACACCAGGTTTCTCGCCCGCCATTACCGTGTGTAAAAATTTTAGCTGCTACGACCCTGATAGGAAATACCAATGTAAAGTTAGCTGGTTTTAGATTAAAATAATTTTCTAGTTTTGCTAGTCCCAAATATTTAATTAATGCATCTTTTTTCGGTTAATTAGAGGATTTCAAAGAGTTCGATTAGTTGATTGATGTCATATTAGACGAAAATCTATATATTAAATTTTTTTAAAAAGAAAAAAAAAAAACAAAAAACGCGCTAAACAAAACAGAAACAGTAAAAAAAAAAATCCATTTACTTAAAATTCGATATACTGTTCTTTGAATCTCATTATAAAATTGTATTAAAAAATTACTCTTCTCAAATTAGAAAGATTTTGGTGGTTAATCCATCAACGACTTTTTTGCAATGTTGAGACCATCTACGCATGACGCAAATCGTTTTTTTATAAATGTATCGTCACGTGACCATATCTCGTAAGCAGCAAGAAGAGCAAGGCAATACACTACTCTACATAATGGAAAGGTGAGAAAGGTTAATATGTAAAAGGCAGTTAATAGTACATCCTCTCTCTTAATTTGTAAGAAGATCTTAATAAAGATTGTGGAAACATTTTTTTTTTACGAGTCTTGCTGATTAACCGTGAAGTTATGCAATCTGAAATTGTTTCTTTTGTCTATATTTCAAATTCGATTTTTATTTTTTACTCCCGACTTTTGACCTCTTAATCAATCGAGGAAAAACAAACACATTACGCATTGTAAATCTTAATAATATTTTTTAAAAAGTCGTATAAACCTTTCACCAGTGTTTTTAAAATCTAGTACCTGTCACTTCGCTGATGGCAAGATGATCAGAATTAAAATCTAAATTGTTTGTCCATTTAAAATACTTTATTCAAAAATATATTCAACTGAAATATATGAGCCATAAAAATAACTACAAAGAGCCGCACATATAGGTTTCAAGTCTTTTCCCGTTGCCCAGTGGGTGTTGTTATACATGAAGGAAAATTAGCCCTTGCGACACAGATGTCTATTTCAAATTCATTCAAATTGTGTGTGTGTATATATATATATATATATATATTTAAAATTCGTAATTAATTTAAATCCTTTTGCTTTTACATCTACATTGCTGAGAGTCGGGGATAATGTCTTGATTCTAATTGGGGAAAAAACTGGCATCGGTAGGTTTCGAATCCTCTTCCGACCATTATTGGGAAGCTGGCTACCAAGCGATAGCCCATTCGCCTTCATCACAAACAGGAAGCCGTTGGCCACTTGAAGGGTTGTCATGAAGGCGACTAAAGAATGCCATCTATTCCGGTTTTGAAATCAGAATGATCCTTCTAGATGGACTGCTAACCAAAGCTAACGAGCTCTGACTACCCCTTGGAATTTCAACGGATATTGAATAATTTATTTCAACATGCTGTTATGAATTCAAAATATCCCGACTTAGCATCTCGGCTTCAGTCATTTACCCACAGCCGTAATGTTGCTTCCCTCTGCCTTTTCTATAAATACTTTCATGGTAATTTGATGAATTTACTTCTATTGTACATAGATTTTATGAATTTAAGCACAGTACTAGATTGGTGGCAAGTTTCATTATACAGTTGAAATGGCTAGATGTAACAGTAAGTTAACAGTTATTTTTTCTCGTGCTCTCCTCGCTTGGAGAAATCTCTGGCTTCTTGCTTTTCCAGTTTTATATTCAAAAAGTTGAATGCAATATTGATCGTTAGCTACTGTCTTCTTAATTTCTATTCTTTTATTGTTATCGCTTCTTTGTTTTTTTTCTTCTAATATTCTTTCACCCACAGTAACACCTGCGTCATAGTGGTTTTGTTACCTTGTTTGGTGTGAAATGATTAATATAAAGAAATATAGTCTTAAGGTGTGCTATATTTATGGGATAAAGTGCTCAATATCAGAGAGAGCGTGTGTAAATATAAAAGTGAACATTGAAGTCAACACTTATAGGCGACTGTGTTTCATGATAGATGCAATCGTCAGGCCACGAATGCTGTTTTTTTTTCTCGGCTATTTATATATACGGGTCAGTGGTGCATTGTGGGTAGTCTATTTTGGCGGTTATTTTGCCGGAAGTTGTTTATTTATTTGGGTTAAATTATTTTGCTTGTCTTTATTTTTATTTTTTATCTTATATATTTATTTTTTATTTTAAT
Source organism: Acanthosepion esculentum (assembly GCA_964036315.1). Lineage (NCBI taxonomy): Eukaryota > Metazoa > Mollusca > Cephalopoda > Sepiida > Sepiidae > Acanthosepion > Acanthosepion esculentum. Next base: position 33,450,249 of record OZ038511.1, on the reverse strand, counting down.
CGGTGTTAACGTAGTAAAAATTGTTTATATCGCTTATTTAATAGTTTTGGTTTGGGATTGATTGTTGTAGTTTATTCTAACTTATTTTGGCGGGGGCAGTTTTTAATTTGTTTATTACTTCATGTATTTATTTGGATTGATTATCTTTATTTGTTTTTTCTAACGGTTAATTTATCGGGATCTGTTTGTTAGTTTATTTATTTAATTGGATTAATTTAGATTAATTTATTTTACTTGGTTTTTATTATTTATTTATTATACTGTATATTTTCATTTACTCTTTTCGCTTTTCGCTTTTTTAAGTAACGTAGTAATTTTTATCGTTATATAACAGTATAGGTATGTTTTTCGTCCGATTTTTGGTTTGATTTTTATAGTCTAACTAATATTAATAATAACTAATAATAAAAATAAAAAATAAAAATAAAGACAAGCAAAATAATTTAACCCAAATAAATAAATAAACAAATAAACGACTTCCGGCAAAATAACCGCCAAAATAGACTACCCACAATGCATCACTGACCCGCACATATAAATAGCCGAAAAAAACAAAAACCAGCACTCGTGGCCTGACGATTGCGTCTAGCATGAAACAGACTGTCACCTCTAAGTGTTGATTTCAAAGTTCACTTATATGCATATATATATATATATATTTATTTCTTTTTTTTTTTGCTTGTGTCTGGATGAATTTATAATACATCTATTGTTATAATTATTTTTGGTCTGAAGAGATGGGCGCCTGATCCCATGAAATAAACCTGTGGGTTTCTAAGGACTCTGCTTTCATATATATATATATATATATATATATATATATATATATATATATATATATATATATATGTATGTATGTATGTATATGTATATATATATATATATATAATAGAGAGAGAGAGGTGTTACTTAAATATGTGACTTGCCTTCCAAGTCTGATCTACCAGAACAACGCATCACTAAAGTACGTGATCTACGAGACAATTCTCTACATTAAAAATAGATACGGAATAAGACAAGAAAAGGAAGTAGTCTTTATTTAATATACTAAACAAATAATAACATATGATTAAACAAATCTAAAGGAAATTATTATTTTAACTGATACTATCACTGTCTGTAAACGATTTGAACATCATTCAGAAATGCAATAAATAAATTTTGGTTTTAGGTCTGGTTTATATACAAAATAAGCCTTCATTATCCACCGAGTGCTACTTAAATAAAGTTGCACATGTACATAATTTTTCTAAAGGTAGATTAAAGACAAAAAAAAAACACACACACACACACTCAATCAAATTATTCCATAGAACGGGAAAATTTAGTGTAGAAGTCGAGCTGGTGCGAAATACGCAAGCGCGTAGGTTATGGTAAATAGGATTTGTAAGAGTTGGTGTGTTCAATTTTTTTTTTTTAGTAATATTAATTATTCAATTTTGTTATGTTTTGTGAATGTAGTTAAATATTGGGGAAAATCAAGAAGGAAAAAAAAAGGATGAAGATGGAATGAATGAACAAAACGGACGAATTGAGAGGGTAGGTATACAACCGTGACAATCTCATATGTTCTCGTCAGTCACCGTATGAACAGACGGAGACAATATCCGCAGGGTGAGTAGTAGTATCGTTGAGACTCACTACAACAACTATTATTAATATTGAAGGGGAATACCTCCGACCAGCAGGTCACTAAAATAAAAATAAAAAAATAAAAAATAAAAAACCGAACAAAACAAAAACGAGCACCTGTGGACCAGAAATGGAGCAAGTAGAAGTGGATGGTGTTGGCCAGGGGTAAACTTAATTGCGGAAGGGTAGCTGGCATAGGGGTACGTATTTTGCCGATCTCATTTATGCGACTCGAACACTATTAGACGTAGGTCAAACATACGAATAAAATCGTTACCTCTGCTGATCAAGTCACAGAAAAATGTTGGCTAGCTGGTTGTTTGAGTGAGTGAGTGAGTGGGGAAAAAAGTGGATGAGAAAGAGAGCAATCACTAATTTACTGTATTCTTCGTTACTGGTGGCCTTGAACCAGACAAAGCGAGACCTTTAATACTTGCGTGCTCGCACGTGTGCACAAATTTGTTGTTGTTAAGTCTCTTCAGAACTTTTCTTTACCACTTCATCTCAATAATGTATAAAACTTTTTTTTTCATACAAGGGACGATTGAATTGTAGAAAATATAATATTATCTAGGACTTAAAGATGATATTTAAAAAAATATATATCTCCCTTATGGACGTAGGCGATCATGACTTACTCCAGAACTTACTTTAAATTTTAATAAGTGTCATGCCTTCCTGAGAAAGATAAGGTAGTGGTTTCCCGCTGTATTCTCCATGGTTTGGAATTTAAGAGTTTTTCTTTTAGATTACTTACTACCCAAAGCTCGATTGCACAGTTTAAACCTGCTATTTTACTCGTAGTTGGGGATGATAAGAAGAGATAGATTCATGTCTTTGTCAAGGGGGATTTGTACGAAAAGAGACTTAACGTATTAGATTGGAATTTTTTGGCTGATTCAATTTGTTGTGCTGTTAAACGTTAATCCAACTGTACGCCATTCATACAAAATATTAACAGATGTCTGCAGTCAAACACTGAACATTAATATCTATCTATATTTCTGAGATGAGGTATTATGTTCATTATTTACATTATTCGGACTATTGTCCTCATCTTTGTCGCCATATTTATTACAACGTTTGGGCCGTTAGAGATAAATACGTTAGTTAGATCCAGTGACAGGGCCCCAAGAGTGTGAGCTCAATCAATACCCGGTTAAGGCAGTGGAGAACTTTCAGAGGGAAATTAACAGGAGATAACTGATAACTGTCATCCATTAAACATGGCACGTGGAACTAGAACAGTCTATCCCAGTGAGCGAAAAAAGGGTTCAGTTCGACATTCCAACCACCTGAAGGCCGGAGCGTACAACGGCCGAAACGTTGTAATAAATATGGCGACAAAGATGAGGACAATAGTCCGAATAATGTAAATACTGAACATTAAATCAGACTACTATCAGTGTATTTTTATTTATCACCACAAACCTACACGAAGTCCAACCTAGATTTTAAATGAGCGACGGAGGTTTCTAGAGATTTAAAAAATTTTTTTTACTAAAACTTCAGCAATCGCATCAAATGTTTTTGAGAATTCTGCTATTTTTTGCAATAAATCCAAGTGAACATTTTCTACACTTTCTTTCGTGGTGTCTCCAAGATTCTCGGCTGGATTGTGGTCAGGTGAATTTCCATGGCCACCTGGCAATCTTTTCGGAAAATTTAGGCTTTTCGAAACTTGTTCGCGACTCTAGACGAGGCAGTGGGGCTCCGTTGTTTCATTAAGGAATCATCGGTCATCAAACTCCTCAGAAAAAAAGGCAAATATTTGTTTGTTTGCGTCAACGACATAGAAAAACCGTTCTGTTAAGAATAATATACAAGTTTCTTCTGGCTAGAGCTCAACTGCAAAAAAATTCGTTATTTACTAAGGCTACATGTATAGAGCACCCAGTGACGAACTATTCAAAATGTCCGTTTTATTTAGGAGACATTTTTAAATCTTGATAATATTAGCACATTATATTTTAATGTTTCATATTGGCATTATGGATTAGTCTGTCATGAAGTTTTACATACACAGACAGAAACTAAGAATACTTTTAATTATAAAGGAAATTACGAAAATATTGATTTTGTGTGAAGTCTTATTTTTATTCGGTGAATATGATGTGCCGCCGATGGTGTGAATAAACATTGAAATATTAAAATTTATAATGAACAAGTACATTTTTAGTTTATTTCTATGTATTATTTATACAAATGGAAAAAGTTCATGAAGTTCTGATGATGATGTGAATAAACATTGAAGTATTAACATTTATTCGTAGTAAATAAATGAATAGAAAGTTCAAAGGCTTATCTTCCGACTCAGGGTTTCGAAGATACAAGTCCGCGCTTCAGGGCTAAGATAAATCAACAAAACGTAACTCCTTTTTTTATATCTATGTTAAAATAAATTATATATATATAAAAAAAATAAAAAATCGTTAATTTTTGACGTCATCTTAAGTCGAAATTTAAGAACGTTATTCCGTGACATAATCTAATCTGAAATTGTTTTATTATTTGCATTAGGTAATTTTTTTCTTCCGTTAGAGAAAGGAATTTTTATAAAATATTTTTTACCGATTTTTTAATCGGTATCTCACCATGCAAGGCAGTAAAGCCACTAAGATACAAAGAGTTACAAGGTGTGTAAAAATTAGAAACAGAAACATTAATAACGCGCGGGAAGAGGAAGGAGTAATCAAAAGGAGAGTAGATATCGATTGACAATGCATTTAAATTTTTGCAGATTAAAGTTGACTGGAAAGCATGGAGCCGGAACGGAGTTCCACAAGCGAGAAATGCGAAAAAGAAACTGTTAGTATAGAACTTACGGTTACATCTAATCATCTCGACTGTAAATTGAGGAGATCTGGACATCAAATTCAAAAAGTTTAGGTACCATAACTAAAAGCTCATCCAAACAATTACGATGAAAGTTTTTATAGAAAAGACAGAGAGGCAATATTACAGCGGTGGGAATTTGATTGAAGCTGAGCCGCAAAATCAGGTTTCATAATATTGCTGATTTTTTGGATTTCATCAAGGATCTCAAGGAAAATAGCAGGGGCATCAGACCATATAAATATAGTAATTTATAGTTTTAGAAAATGGTAATTCTATTCATAATGTGAACAGATATCGAAATATTATCAAATTAACTCCATTTCCTCATTTGTAAAAACAAAAACAAAAAAATAGTTTTAAACTACTTCAATACTAGTTTACTTACGTCTAATTAAAAAAAACCTAAAACACACACACACACATATATCTATAATAATAACGTCACTTATTTTTTGGATGATTTTTTAACACAATATTTCGATCGTTATACACTTTGGCATTCCTCGTGTATATCAATAGCTTCTTAAAGACCACCAGATGCAACACAAACCTGGAGAAGTCCGAAGAATATACTTGTCGAAACCATGTATTTAAAGACTTTTATTCTCTTCATCTCTTTAAGTTAGGGGCATACGGCCACTTCACGTTGAAACACCGATTCTCATACAATAATCGAAGTTAAGTCAACATCGAGTCTGGTCACTACCTAGATGGGTGACCGCTTGGGAATACCAGGTGCTCTAAGCTTGGATATGCGGATGGTTTAATGGATAATGGCTCGGAATTGTTAATCGGAAAGCAGTGTTCCAATTCCAGTTGGGTTCGTTATAATCACTTACGCGCAAATACCCTTAAGAAAGGTATGAATTCACCCCTGACTATGGGTTCATTAACAAGACGTGTATCTCTAAATCATTATTGTCTTAAAAATAAAAATTCTTCAGTCAGTTATGTGCCATGCGTGATACACGCTTAGGCGATCATGTATCTTTCTATATATGACTGACAAGGCAGATTTTTTTTTCGCAGTAGGTTGCCATTTCTTTCTGCGTTAGACCGGTTGCCATCGAAGGTTATAGAACTTAGTCTGTCCTGCTATTTACCCATAGCCTTAGAAGAAGAGGATTCATACCTTTCCCAAGTGTATTAGCACGTAAGTGAATGTAATGGATTCGCCTGGAATTTGAACTCGGCTCTCCGATTCCTCAATCTGAAATATTCTGGGTGCAAAGAGTCGATAAGCCGTAGAAGATGAATGAATCAATCAAGTTAAACATGACGGTAACAAATTGGAATCATGAAAATACTTTAATTAATTAATTAAATTAATTAATAATTTTACAGATATAAAATCTATGATTGCTAATGTGTTAATGAAAATTTTATAATTCACATTGTTTGTTTTAACATATTTATTTTAAATAATGAACAAAAATGATTCTTCGTTTTATGTTCATCTGAAAATATCAACAGAAAAATAGTTGTTGCGACCGTAAACTTCGAGGAATCTAACCATAGAATTACCCTAAAACCTAGTTCCCACTGTCTACTGTTGGTACTTCTCGGAAAAAGTTGCGGCATAATCCGTACTAGATTTAATTGCTTCGCCTTGTCAAATTCGCCCCATTTCGCTATAGTACCAAAACTTTTTAAAAATTTAAGCGCAGTACTAGATTGGCATCGAGATCTCTTCAATTTACACTTGAGCTGGCCAGATGCAACCGTAAATATTAGCTAACAGTTTCTTTTCTTGTACTTTTCGATTGTGGAATATCCCTTCCGGCTCCATGCTTTCCAACAAACATTAATCAGCAAAATTTAAATGCAAGTCAGTCTTCCCCCTCATTATTAATGTTTCAGTTCCTAATTCTTTCACACTCTGTAACCCCTTGTGTCTTAGTGGCTTTACTGCCTTACGTCGAGTGATACCGATTTAATTTTTTGCTTTTTAAATTTTAAATTAATCTGTATATTACGCAGAACACATGCGTTTTTTTTTAAAGATACACAACGGCCTTTAAATTTAACATTTTGGAAAGAAGGTGGAATTTTTCTTAAATTTTTCCAAAGGAAACAAGTGATAACCACCTATTTTTATTATTTCTTTTTCTTATTCTTTGACTGAACTGTTATGCGATATCTGTCTTCCTAATGGCAGTGAATGCTGGACAACCTCCTCAAAGATATAGAGACTTGAAGCAACAGAAATGTGGTTTTACAGAAGGATGCTGAGAATAAAATGGACCGAACATGTGAACAATGACGAAGTTTTAGAGAAGATGGAAACAAAAAGAACACTTAACATCAGAAAGAGATAGTTGAAACTTCTGGGGCATATAATGAAGAAAGAGGGCTTGGAAAATGTGATACCCACAGTACAGATTGAAGGCAAGATGGACAGAGGAAAACAAGGCATAAACTACTTGGTGAGCTTGAGTGAATGACCAGCGGAACAGGGTTTAGGAGAAATAACAAAAAGATAAAATTCATCAAAAGCTACAACGGACAGGAAATTGTGGAAAGCTACGATCGACTTCGTCCCGAGGGGACACGTCACATAAAGTCACTAGTTTTATCACGAAATGTTTCTTTGAATTTCTTTAATCTTGGTGAACTCTTCTCGTGCACTTTAGCCCCGAAGCGGAAATTAACCAAAGTACAGTTCCAGTGGTGATGGCGGCGCAGGGCGGAGGTGTCCCCAGATTATCTATGCCTTCTCCTTTGTACTTAATGTGGGAAGAGATACTCCTTCGTGCATGACACATCCCAAAAAGGGAAGTACCGAGGGAACAGTATTTTATTGTACCACCCGCAAATACGCTTGTGGAGCTCCACGTTGTGACCTTGTGTCAAACCTACTGTTGTGAGTGAGTGATTAGAGAATTCTAAAACGTTTAATTTTCAATCGAAATAGTTCTCTGTCCTCTTCCCCCATGTAAAAAGCTTACGGACACATCCCGTTGAAACACCGAAGTTAAGTAACGTCGAGCCTGGCTTGAGAATACCAGGGGCTGTAAGGGTGGATATGCGGGTGGTGTAATGGAATCAGAATTGTTAATCGGGAAGCCGTGTTCCAATTCCGGTTGGGTTCATTATATTCACTTATGCGTCAATACCCTTGGGAAAAGTTATGAATCCAGCTTTCCCGCGGCTATGGATTAATTAGTAGGACTTGTCTTACTAAATCATTAAAATAAATAAAAATACTTAAAACCCAAATTTTTTTCTAGTTTTAATGAATATGGTTGATAAGCCGTAAAAGAACAAAAACAAAACGAAAACGAATGAATCCCCATGTAAAAAATACGGATACGATTTTCTTCTATTCGTTTCCCTGATTCTAATTAAGGTGTTATCTTTTGACAATATCGATAACCCTCTCTGAGAACTTTGGCTTGGAGAAATATGTGTGTGTGTGTGTGTACGCGCCGGAGAGGGGGGTGAAAGACACCGTGTGAATGTTTTCTGTTTAAGAGGGAATACTGAAACGTTCTCAGTCGGCATAAAAAATCCTCTTTAAAAATATGTTCATTTGACCAGGTTTTGGGAAGTGGGTCTGGTAGAGAACTTTTCTATATATGTTTAGCTTTATGCGAATTTCTGTAGGTGTGCATATATCAGCTTTAGCTCATGTACGTTTCTGAACAAGTTATCAATTTTCGCTTTAACTTCCTTCATATTACAAGAAGGGCAGAAACGTCGGTGGCCGGAGCTCGAACCCGGGTTAAAAGCCCAGAATCTTTTGAAAGATTTTTTTCTGTTTTAAGCTGATTAGGCTTTCCTAAATAGATGGTTATGGGAAAACTTATTTTTTTAAACTCTGGTTTTGGCCTTCAATGGCTTATAAAGAATAAAGTTATTAATTTTTTTTTTTTTTTTTTTTTAAATCATTAAAGAAAGAAAGATTGTTTCTTGGAAGTCAAGATAATTCTAGAGACATGTTTTATCTGGTCTTATATTGCAATTTACGCGTTGTTTGAAATTTTTGTAAGTTTAACTCATACAAAAAAATTTAAACTACCTCAAAGTCAAAATTTTGAAAACAGAATTAAAGATCAATGGAGAAAGGAATTTGAATATCGAACGTATAAAGAGATTGTTTTTGGTCATTAAATTTTTAAAAATTCAAAAGAAGTTTCTAACTTTAAAATGATTTTAACAATTGGTTCTCTAACGTAAACAAATTATGCACGGATTTTAAAATTAAGTTCAGATTTTGCTTAGAAATGTATAAAAACTCTAAAAAGAGATCGTAAAGTTTTCAAAAAATTATTATTTTGGTATGAGAAATAAATCTCGTATTTGATGTCATTAAGACACCCCACCTGCCATATTTACATTTTATATTACACCTTTCCCTAGAGAAGCTTAAGGTCAACCGATAGAGCCCGAGTTGTCCCAATAAGGAAATACCTATGGAACTGATCCACTTTTGTCCCTAATCCCATGTACTTACTAGATTCCCATTTTAAACCTAGTTTTGTACCTTATTACGTATGAGTGGGCGTGCGGTAAATATGGAGGCTGGTTAGACTGGGTAAGGATAACTGATGGGCGTCTGGGTAAACTACCCCATCTTCGCATATAAGAACTGGGAGGTTTTTTAAGAGAGAAAAAAAAAGTATACATTAATTTTAACGCTAACCGAAAAGAAAAAAAAGATTTTATAACTAACATAAAGAGAAAAACAAAAACAAAAAAATAAACTTATGCACATCAGAAATAACGGTATTTTAGTTTTAAAAAGGAATTTAAAAAAATAAGAGATACATTCCTTATTCTTTGTCCAACATATTTTTTTCGTTTACGGGGTTAGAGCAAGAAGATGCCTTATAAAGAAAGAAAGGTAACCTTATCCTTGGATGATGAGTAGTTGTCACCCCAACACAAAGATGCTCACAGAAGAGCATATTTGTTTCTTGCTTAAGAAAAGGAATTATTTAAGTTTAAATAAATTGTCCTCTTTTTATTTATGAAGTAAGTATACTGCTAAAAATCTGGGGTGACAAAGAAATTAGATTGTAGTTGTGTGTTGATTTGATGATCATGACACTTCACGAAGAAAGTTTTTATACACGGAGTGAAAAGCTTGGGCTTTTGCACAGGGTTATAAAATTTTGCTTTGAAAAAAAAAAAAAAAAAAAAAAAAAAAAAAAATCACGCATATATACACACCTAAATTGAGTGTGTGTGGAGAGGATGTTTACCAATGCGAGTTTGTTACCTAACTAGCCTAGTTCTCTCTCTCTCTCTATGAGACTAGGAGAGAAATGATCCATATTCTTTCAGGACATGGTGATCATGGCTCTCCGCATCTTCGTCTCTAAGAAAACGTTATTCCTTTGTTTCTGATGTATTTGAGCCCAAGATAGCCTAAAAAGTCTCTAGTCGTGCGGAAAATCTAATCATCCTTATGGCCTTGTGCCAAACTAAGCTACGGTTAGTAAATAAGTGGATGAGAGAAAAAAAAAGGATAACGCGCTCACGTGTTTAAGAAAATGTGCAGACATACACAGACGATACTAGTACCTTTTTCTCTCTAAAAGTCGAAGAGAGAGATATTCAGTGTTTTTTTTTTGTTTTTTTTTACACAAAGACAAAAAATCTAAGGTAATTTTCCTGGCAAGCCTATAAGGCGAAGATCAGCAGACCATTAAAGACCATTTTAATAAGATACATTATTCGAGATTTCCTTGACTGAGTTGCTGTAGTGTAAAAACTTGTTCAGTTAAGGCAATTCATTGTCTTCACTTTTTTTCACGAAAGTCCTAACAATAGAAGTCCCCACCTCTTTTTTATAAAACTCGCGAGGAAATCCTTAAAATGTACTTCTACGGGATTGAATCTTTAAAAATAAATAAAAATCCAATTACTAAAACTGATAGTTTTATATAGCATTTTCTTTTTCTCAAACACGTACTCAAATTTTGTTTCAGCCGGAGAAGATCTTGAAATGATTTCCTACTTTTTAAATCCTCAATTAAAGTTTTTGAAACTATTCGTAAAAAAATTAGTAGTTGTTCTTATGATTTTTAGACGCACAAATTTGATTTCTTTAAAATAATTGAAGGCACCCAGTATTTGCAATATCAAAAATCTTTCTAAATCGAATCAATACGTAATTTTATTTGCATGCATGCTTGTCGTGGGGTAATGGTTAACGAGCTAGACCAATTCTAGTTACTTGTTACCATTACTGGAACGAATTCAATACTCACTTGCACCAAATTAAACTTAATTTTTTTTCATTATTTATATTGATAACACGTCTCTAGAGAATTGTATATAGAGTTAAAGTACTTTGCGCACAAATATGTGAATCCTTTTTGGAAAAGTTTGTTTGTTTTTCTTTGGGGTGGGGGAGGCATAAACAAATATGAGAGGTTTGCAAAATTTTTTTGTAACGAATCTATATGCACCTCTGTCCATTACTTACGTGCTTATTTACCAATAGTTTTTTTATGAGTGTTTTTAACCTAAGTACACACATCGGAGACAGATCATAAAAGAGCTGAAAAAAAAAAAAAATTAAGACAGTCAGACCTTAGGCTTCTTAAGGCCTTTTTAGCACTGCAGAAAGAATACAACTCGTTTTAAAAAGGTGATACCCTTCTTACCCCACCTCCAAAAAAATCTTAAAACTCAAAGTAGACCAATTAACAAACTACACAATCCAAACTTTTAGTTTTTAATAAGTAAAAATTGAAATAAAAGTAAAACTGACACTCCAGTTTACCCCCTACTAAGATTTAAAAAATAAAAAAAAACAACCAGTACAGGGATGTGGTTTCGTTTCATGGAAGAGATAGGCAATAAGTTATTGTTCAAAATTTTATTCTCACTGAAACGAAAGAGGAAAGTATTTCACATCGATTGTTGTTAAAAAAAAAAAAAAAAAAAAGAAGTTTTCTTTATTCGATTGCAAATTTTATGAATGGAAAACTACCCTAGCCTGAAAAAGAAAATCAATGCATTTCTTTAGTGAAATAAACAATACACTATATTCTTTGTTGTGTGTAGCATCTCAGATGTTTTTTTTTTTATCGTATACAAAAAAAAAAAAAAAAATAATAATATAATTTATTTACGCACCAGTCACACACGTGTCCGGTTGATTCTCAAATAATGCATAAAAAATGTTATACAAATTTATCAGTCAGCGCGAATAACTAAGTCATTTTTTCCAATATATAAGATGAGATTGACGGCTTGATCTTGCGAAAGCAGACACGTTTTTTAAAGCCTTTAAAGGGGTTTTGTAACTTGTTTAATCTTTCCTTTAAAAAGTGATTTCCTTTCGTGAACTTGAGAATGAGAAGAGACCCCCAGCAAATGTTATCGGTCATCAAAACGAAATAAAACAAAGTAAATAGTTGAACTATTTTTAAAAAGTAGTTAACAACTATCTTGCAGGTAAGTATTGTAATGTTCGTGAATGCACCTTTCATTATCAAAGTGTTGTGCAAAACTTTCAATTGGTTCTTGCCAAATAAAAAAAAAAAATGAATTGGTCATCCGATGAAGAATTGAAACTGTTAAAAAAACAACGATAAAATCAGAATACTGAGGAAGGTGCTGGTATATCGAAGAAACTTGCTGTCACTTGATCTTTAATGAGAGCTATAGAGGTATAAAATATCTCTAGACAAACAAAATCTTGTAATGTAGAATATTAATAATTGATGATGAGATGATTTAATTATAGTATATAGTTAACTGTTGATTGGAAATCAAAATGTGTAGCCTATTGAATTGAAGGAAAACAAGGACATCTTTAAAAATTTAATTTTTAATTATAACAACAAAAAAAAAAAAAATTAAAAAATCCTTTACTTACACTAAGTGGCGCTGTCGTCGTAGATGTAGTAAGTCCAATTAAAGAATTTGTATATAGTAATAAGACCGTTGAAAATATCCCCCAAAAGGGATAGTGTAAATAACTCCTAGACATTCCGACTGTGAAATGGTAAAAGAGCCGAGTGAATGCGACTCTCAAGCCCGCTTCCTCTCAACTGCCGAAGAGAACTTGGATTTCACCGAAGAGAGAAACCCGTAGGAGGCGACAGAGCTTGTGGTTGGTAAAAAAAAAAAAAATAAAAGAAAATAAAAAAAACTATAAAAGAAAACTAAAAAAAAATAATGATAAATAAATAAAATTAAAAATAAAATAACAAAAAAAAAAAAGGTATTCCCTGTTACAGATCCAACATTTCCCCTTTTTTATATATTTTTTGTTGCTTTTTTTTGTATCACACAACGACGGCCAAGCTCCTATAAGAAAGATAACGTCACTATTATATTAATATCATAATGAAAATAAACATATAGTTGTTTTTTTTTTAAAGATTTTAAGATAAAAAAAATGGTTGAATTGTTAGGAGTGAGTATGTGTATGACCCCCCGGGGGGAGGTAGGAAACACTTCAGAGATAGATAGATAGATAGATAGATAGAAAGAAAATAATAAATTCGTGGAAAAGAAAAATCTTCCTTTTCTTTTTCTTTTTGTTTTCTCTTTTGGCCCACCTCTCTCTATTTTTCTAGTTCTTTCTTCTCTCTTCACATAGAGTCTATGTGTAAGGATAGACAGAAGAAGAAGAAAAAAAGAATGAATACAGTTTGAGCTAATGATAAATTACAGAACATATCGTTTCGTTTGAGTCACCACCACCATCTCAACTGCTACTCATACTACTATCAACACCACCACCACCACCACCATTTAAGTTCACACTTTGTTACAACGAGAGAAACAGTAGTGATTGATACAACTTACAGTCACGGAAAGTTAAAACTTACTTCTTAAACAAGTTTGTCACGAAGTTCGGTCATATATCTTCGATGTGTTCGTGAAAGTGTACTTTTCATTTATCTATCCCTCTTCTCTCTCTCTCTCTCTCTCTCTCTCTCTCTCTCTCTATCTCTATATATCTCAGTCTATTTCAGTACGGCACAAGGCCTCGAATATGTGGCACGCATTATTATTACAATCTTGATCTGCGAGACTAGTCAGCCATTACGAATAATACATCAATAGTGAGATGGTTGAATTTTTACGATTTTATATGGGTCACCCAGTGATGATCAAACTCGTTAGTCATTAGAAATAGTCAACCAGATTATCTTAGTTACATTATCCCAGTCCGAAGCGCCTGCACATCGTAGTGAGATCTATCTATCTATCTATCTATCTATCTATCTATCTATCTATCTATCTATCTATCTATCTAGTTATTTAGTTAGTCCTTGATTTAATTATTGAACTTAAGGTACCATTTACGTACGTATGTAATATGTATCATGTGCAAACACCCTACGTAATTGTACAAGCATATCAAACTTCATTTTTAGTGTGTGTGTGTGTGTGTGTGTGTTAATACATCGAAAAGCTATCCTATAGATGTGTAATTTGAATAGTTTATGTACAAAATACTGCAGGAATGTATGGATTCGACATTTACAAATCTTGACAGCTAAGCTAAGAAGTTATTTATTGTTAAGTCGTTTCACGTTTTTCTCAGCGACCAGTAATGAATGACTAAATTAGCGTATAACTCATGAAAAATTAAACGCAACAAATTACGCATCACTTGTTTCGATTAACCGCGTTACTTAAAACGATTACTTCACTACTTATTTCATAATTTATTTAAAACTGTAAATTGATTAGTGCGTTACTTAAATGAGTTTTTCGAACCTTATAAAAGTGGGTTGGAAACATTAAATTGAATGTCAAAAACTTGAAGTCATGCGAATTTATTATTATTTATTATGAATTTAGATTAATGAATTTAAATGCAAATTATTTATAAGATTTATTATGCAAATTAGGTCGACTATCAGAGTAGACTTGTCCTTCGAAGGTTTTCCTTAAAATGCCATGGTTTTTGCGGTCCACATGCTCATTTCTTTTTTAGTGGCGAACATTTATCTGAAGATGAAGTTGACATTGAATAATTCACATGAGAAAAATTTGCTGCCATTTTTGTCTACAATGAAACGAACAAAGTGAGATGTTTTTATTAAATTTACCTTCAATAGATAAAAGGTTACATAAATATTACATAGTCTGGATTGTGTCTATATTCCTGAGATGAACTATTGTAATTATTTACATTGTTCGGACTGTTGTTCTCATCTTTATTGCCATGTTCACGACGTTTCGGCCGTTGTACGCTCCGACCTTCTTCAGGATTTTTCTATATTTCTAAGATGAGCTATTGTAATTATTTACATTATTTACATTTTTCGGACTGTTGTCCTCATCTTTATTGCCATATTCACAACGTTTCGGCTTTTGTACGCTCCGGCCTTCTTCGGAATCTTTCTATATTTCTGAGATGAGCTATTGTAATTATTTACATTATTTACATTGTTCGGACTGTTGTACTCATCTTTGCTTCCATATCGGAAAAATACAAAAGATCTGTGGTCAATATAACATCAGGACGACCTTCAAAAGTGGTTCAACATTTGGTAGACACCTCTTCCGAGTAAGACCCCTCAGTAGAGGGGGATATGAGTAAGGACTGTGTATGCCACCAAGTGTAACTAATGTAAGAAATATGAAGGAGAAACAGACCGTCCCCTTAAGGTGAGACTGCAAATGATGCACTATAATAAGTAATTAAGTACTCGTTTTAAGTTCTCTGAATATCGGTGTCAAATATTTAATAATTTTTACGATTATTGCTCAGTAACCTCCCCTTGCGTCTTAGTGGCTTTATTGCCTTGCTTTGGGTGAAATGATTAAAAAAGAAAAGAAATAATGTCTGTCAGCGGGAAAGAAAGAAAGAAAAATGGCTGTAGCCTGAAAAATCATAAATAAAAAAGAAACTAAACAAAAGCAAAAAAAAAGAAAAAAATGCTTGACTGCCGTTTACCGGATCCTCGTTACTGGAAGTAATCAACAACTTGAATAAAACAGTCGACTAAATAAAATAAGCTTGATTGATGAAAACAGTGTTGCAATCTCATCATAATATTTTGACAGGTACATCTCAGGCCTCATTAAACAATTGGATCACCATAATTGAATTACTTTACCTACCGTTAATTGTATTTAAGTTGAATATAATTGCATATCGGAGGCGGATCTAGCACAATAACAGGCAACATGGCCCAGTGGATAAAAAAAAACGTTGGTTGAGTCCTGTGACTTGAGCTAAAGATTGAACAAAAACTTCAGTTAACTGATACCGAGACATCCGGAAGAGGCATGGCACGTGGAACTAGAACAATCTAACCCGTTGGACCAAATAATCACCTGACGAAGGCCGGGGCGTAGAACGACTGAAACGTCGTGAATATGCTAACGAATATTAAGAACAACAGTCCAAACAGTGTAAATAATAATAGCCGTGTTTATCTTATTTAAATTATAACCTGTTATTCTTAGGTTTTCTTTGAATTCATTCTTCAACACTATTACTATAAGCACTGTACAGGTGTTTATCAATTCCATTTAGTCAACTGTTTTATTCAAGTCGTTGTCTTCCTCCTGAGCCGTGCACCGGGTAAACCGTAGTCAAGTCCCCCGCCAATAATCAAGTTTAGTTTTGTGTAGCAAAACTATAGCTATGTACTCAGTGAGGATCGAACTCACTGTGAAAATACATTATTTTGATAACTGTTGCATAGTCAAGTAATGTAGTTGGCGTTTTAGTTTAGTTTAGAACGAGGCCAAAAGAATGTGGCACACAGTGAAGATCAGAAACATTATTTAGTATTAACGTTAAATCAAACAAGCTCACTATTACTCCACACCCAATTGCTCGAAATTAGCCTTTGCAACCCCCCCCCAAAAAAAAACGAAAAAAAAAAGCAACAACCCACAAGTATTGAGGAACCACTGAGGATCGAACTCACTATTATTGGTAAACAAAATTAGTGAGGTCATCATTAACTCACGCCAAGATGCTTGAAATTTACGAAACTTAGCTTAGTTTGATCTGGCACAAGGATACAGGCATGGAGCACCCAGTGAGGATCGAACTTATTACTTATGGTTAGTTAGTCGAGTTTGGTATTGATTACCTTATACGCCCACGGTTACCTTTCTGTGGGAGCAAATGAACTGAATAAATCATTTTCCTAACTTATTGTTTTTGTACTTTAATAACTAGTTTGAATATATGGAAACCGCAGGCATGCAGTGAAAATATTGCAGTCATATCATTATAGAATGACAAATGAGAAAAGAGGTTAACATTTAAAAGTTAAAATACATTCGAGGTGCTTGTACAACTTTATTATTAATATGTGTTTTTTTCCTTGTAAATTTAAAAAATGTCTTTTTCTTTAAACATCATTCCACTCCAGGCAAGGCGATAATGCCACCAAGACGCCAAGGATTACTGGGAGTTAAAGAGAATGAGAAGACTTTAGTGAGGAGAAATGACAATAAAAGAACAGGTTGCAGGAAGATAGAAGATGGTGATAATGCCACCAAGACGCCAAGGATTACTGGGAGTTAAAGAGAATGAGAAGACTTTAGTGAGGAGAAATGACAATAAAAGAACAGGTTGCAGGAAGACAGAAGATGGCGATAATACCACTAAGACGCAAGAAGGATACTGGGATTAAAAGAGAATGCGAAGTCTTTAGTGAGGAGAAAGGACAATAAATGAAAAGGTTTCAGGAAGACAGAAGATGGCGATAATACCACTAGGACGCAAGAGGTTACTGGGAGGGAAAGAGAATGCGAAGACTTTAGTGAGGAGAAAGGACAATAAATGAAAAGGTTTCAAGAAGACAGAAGATGGCGATAATACCACTAAGACGCAAGAGGTTACTGGGAGGGAAAGAGAATGCGAAGATTTTAGTGAGGAGAAAGGACAATACAAGAACAGGTTCCATGAAGACAAAAGATGGCGATAATACCACTAAGACGCAAGAAGGTTACTGGGATTAAAAGAGAATGCGAAGACTTTAGTGAGGAGAAAGGACAATAAATGAAAAGGTTTCAGGAAGACAGAAGATGGCGATAATACCACTAAGACGCAAGAGGTTACTGGGAGGGAAAGAGAATGCGAAGACTTTAGTGAGGAGAAAGGACAATACAAGAACAGGTTCCATGAAGACAAAAGATGGCGATAATACCACTAAGACGTAAGAAGCTTACTGGGATTAAAAGAGAATGCGAAGACTTTAGTGAGGAGAAAGGACAATACAAGAACAGGTTCCATGAAGACAAAAGATGGCGATAATACCACTAAGACGCAAGAAGGTTACTGGGATTAAAAGAGAATGCGAAGACTTTAGTGAGGAGAAAGGACAATACAAGAACAGGTTCCATGAAGACAAAAGATGGCGATAATACCACTAAGACGCAAGAAGGTTACTGGGATTAAAAGAGAATGCGAAGTCTTTAGTGAGGAGAAAGGACAATAAATGAAAAGGTTTCAGGAAGACAGAAGATGGCGATAATACCACTAAGACGCAAGAGGTTACTGGGAGGGAAAGAGAATGCGAAGACTTTAGTGAGGAGAAAGGACAATACAAGAACAGGTTCCATGAAGACAAAAGATGGCGATAATACCACTAAGACGTAAGAAGCTTACTGGGATTAAAAGAGAATGCGAAGACTTTAGTGAGGAGAAAGGACAATACAAGAACAGGTTCCATGAAGACAAAAGATGGCGATAATACCACTAAGACGCAAGAAGGTTACTGGGATTAAAAGAGAATGCGAAGACTTTAGTGAGGAGAAAGGACAATACAAGAACAGGTTCCATGAAGACAAAAGATGGCGATAATACCACTAAGACGCAAGAAGGTTACTGGGATTAAAAGAGAATGCGAAGTCTTTAGTGAGGAGAAAGGACAATAAATGAAAAGGTTTCAGGAAGACAGAAGATGGCGATAATACCACTAAGACGCAAGAGGTTACTGGGAGGGAAAGAGAATGCGAAGACTTTAGTGAGGAGAAAGGACAATAAATGAAAAGGTTTCAAGAAGACAGAAGATGGCGATAATACCACTAAGACGCAAGAGGTTACTGGGAGGGAAAGAGAATGCGAAGATTTTAGTGAGGAGAAAGGACAATACAAGAACAGGTTCCATGAAGACAAAAGATGGCGATAATACCACTAAGACGCAAGAAGGTTACTGGGATTAAAAGAGAATGCGAAGACTTTAGTGAGGAGAAAGGACAATAAATGAAAAGGTTTCAGGAAGACAGAAGATGGCGATAATACCACTAAGACGCAAGAGGTTACTGGGAGGGAAAGAGAATGCGAAGACTTTAGTGAGGAGAAAGGACAATAAATGAAAAGGTTTCAAGAAGACAGAAGATGGCGATAATACCACTAAGACGCAAGAGCTTACTGGGAGGGAAAGAGAATGCGAAGACTTTAGTGAGGAGAAAGGACAATACAAGAACAGGTTCCATGAAGACAAAAGATGGCGATAATACCACTAAGACGCAAGAAGGTTACTGGGATTAAATGAGAATGCGAAGACTTTAGCGAGGAGAAAGGACAATAAATGAAAAGGTTTCAGGAAGACAGAAGATGGCGATAATACCACTAAGACGCAAGAGGTTACTGGGAGGGAAAGAGAATGCGAAGACTTTAGTGAGGAGAAAGGACAATAAATGAAAAGGTTTCAAGAAGACAGAAGATGGCGATAATACCACTAAGACGCAAGAGGTTACTGGGAGGGAAAGAGAATGCGAAGACTTTAGTGAGGAGAAAGGACAATAAATGAAAAGGTTTCAAGAAGACAGAAGATGGCGATAATACCACTAAGACGCAAGAGGTTACTGGGAGGGAAAGAGAATGCGAAGACTTTAGTGAGGAGAAAGGACAATACAAGAACAGGTTCCATGAAGACAAAAGATGGCGATAATACCACTAAGACGCAAGAAGGTTACTGGGATTAAAAGAGAATGCGAAGACTTTAGCGAGGAGAAAGGACAATAAATGAAAAGGTTTCAGGAAGACAGAAGATGGCGATAATACCACTAAGACGCAAGAGGTTACTGGGAGGGAAAGAGAATGCGAAGAATTTAATGAGGAGAAAGGACAATAAATGAAAAGGTTTCAAGAAGACAGAAGATGGCGATAATACCACTAAGACGCAAGAGGTTACTGGGAGGGAAAGAGAATGCGAAGACTTTAGTGAGGAGAAAGGACAATAAATGAAAAGGTTTCAGGAAGACAGAAGATGGCGATAATACTACTAAGACGCAAGAGGTTACTGGGAGGGAAAGAGAATGCGAAGACTTTAGTGAGGAGAAAGGACAATAAATGAAAAGGTTTCAGGAAGACAGAAGATGGCGATAATACCACTAAGACGCAAGAGGTTACTGGGAGAGAAAGAGAATGCGAAGACGTTAGTGAGGAGAAAGGACAATAAATGAAAAGGTTTCAAGAAGACAGAAGATGGCGATAATACCACTAAGACGCAAGAGGTTACTGGGAGGGAAAGAGAATGCGAAGATTTTAGTTAGGAGAAAGGACAATACAAGAACAGGTTCCATGAAGACAAAAGATGGCGATAATACCACTAAGACGCAAGAAGCTTACTGGGATTAAAAGAGAATGAGAAGACTTTAGTGAGGAGAAAGGACAATAAAAGAAAAGGTTTCTGGAAGACAAAAGATTAGCGTTGCATTTAAATTTTTGAAGATCATAGGTAGCAAGGAGGCAAGAAAGTGAAAGAAAATTCCATAGACGAGAAGTACAAAAAAAAAAAAATGAAATAGTCTGTCGCCTCTGAGTGTTGACTTCAATGTTCACTTATATATATATATATATATATATATATATATATATATATATATATATATATATATATATATATATATATATATATATATATGCCTCATTAAAAGGAACATGCATTTTATGTATATTTAGTTTATTGATAATTTTTTCGAATTGTGAATACCTTTTCGCAAATATGTCTGTTGTAGATGTAAAAAGCAACCAAAATTTGAATTAGGCCTAACCTTTAAATTTCTGTACTTTTTAATAAGGCATGTTTTAAAAAAATCAATTCTATATTTCATAAGAAATATAGAATTGAGTATCTTGTCCTTTGAACCGCATGTGATGGATTGATTGATTCATTCGTTTTCTACGGCTTCAGCTATTTGCACGTTATTTAAAGACATAAAATATTTTTGGCTGTAAGAATTGGTGGAAGAGCTAGATAATAAAGATTTAGTGATACAAGTCTTCTAGGAGAAGAGGTGGGTTTATGCATTTCGCAACGATATTTGCGCGTAAGTGAATATAACGAACAGAACGGGAAGTGGAACTCGGCTCCCCGATTAACAATTCAGAACCATTATCCATTACACCACCCGCACATCCAAGCTTACAATACCTGGAATTCCCCGGACCGCCTATGAGACCACTTTATAACAAACTGAGCGTCGACATGAGACTAAGTCACGCGATAGAAGCAATATTTCAGTATCATTTTTAATATATTTCTTACATTGACTCTGTTTATTTATATTTTATATTGAGTACTGTTCTTGTAGAGTCCCTATTTGTTTAACAACATATATATATATATATATATATATATATATATATATATATATATATATATATATAGATAGATAGATAGATAGATAGATAGATAGATAGAGAGAGAGAGTAAGCGGGAGAGGCAAAAAGTAGATCATCTATGCATTTTTATACGTCATTATATAAATGAAATAATGAGTTTCTCGTCAGAATCCATCTTGCACATTGAGAAATCTACAACTCGTCTGTGCATTAAATATTGCTGCCATATTTGGTCTGCTGCTCCTCGAGATTCTTGACAAAATTCGATGAAGGGTCTGTAACATAATCAATCCTGATCTGGCATCTCGAGTTCAGTTACTTTCCCACCGCCTTGACGGGGCTTCTTTCGGTCCTTTCTATAAATAATTTCATGGAAATTCTTCTGCTAAGCTTTCCTCCTTGCTGCTTCAACTGCATGAATTTAAACGTGTTCCTAGATTGCTCTCTCAGTTTTACTGCTGAAATAGTTAAATGCAACCGTAAGTTCTATTCTAATAGTTTCTTTTCTCGCACTTCTCGTCTGTGAAACACTTTTTCAATTGTCTGCTTCTCTACAATCTTCAAAAATCTTAATGCAACGCCAATCGCCATAAATAAAATATACATTTCATAGTAAAATTACCAATAGTACATTTTATGATCTGCAAACTATATATATTAAAAATACCTTCAAACTGAAAGTATAAAATAATGTAAAAAATATCTGTAGTTGAAAGCATAAAATTTCATGCGGGATATTTAGATTTTGGTATTAAGTAACTCATAGAGGCTGATATGCCACAAAACAAAAACTACCACCCAATTACCCAACCAACCAAACTTAATAGTGTTTTTTTCTCATTCTCTAACACTCGGCAACCCCTTAAGACTTAGTAGCTTTATTGTCTTGCTTGGGGTTAAATTATTTATTAAATTATTTAAAAATATCCCTGCAGGAACAAAGGGTGTTTTCATCTGATTGAACCCATGAAAGGGACAATCAGAGGCCAGCAACTCTCCAATGATGAAGAATTGAAAAAGGCAACTAACAAAGAAGCCAATAAACTTCTATGAGGTGAGTATTCATTTTTTTTCATTCACAGGTGATATACCACGATTGAAATAGAAGGAGACTATGTTGAGGCCTAGATAAAAAAATCCTGAGATTTTTCATTCACAGGTGATATACCACGATTGAAATGGAAGGAGACTATGTTGAGGCCTAGATAAGGAATCCTGAGATTTTTCATTCACAGATGATATACCACGATTGAAATGGAAGGAGACTATGTTGAGGCCTAGATAAGGAATCCTGAGATTTTTCATTCACAGGTGATATACCACGATTGATATGGAAGGAGACTATGTTGAGGCCTAGATAAGGAATCCTGAGATTTTTCATTCACAGATGATATACCACGATTGAAATGGAAGGAGACTATGTTGAGCCCTAGATAAGGAATCCTGAGATTTTTCATTCACAGGTGATATACCACGATTGAAATGGAAGGAGACTATGTTGAGGCCTAGATAAGGAATCCTGAGATTTTTCATTCACAGGTGATATACCAAGATTGAAATGGAAGGAGACTATGTTGAGGCCTAGATAAGGAATCCTGAGATTTTTCATTCACAGGTGATATACCACGATTGAAATGGAAGGAGACTATGTTGAGGCCTAGATAAGGAATCCTGAGATTTTTCATTCACAGGTGATATACCACGATTGAAATGGAAGGAGACTATGTTGAGGCCTAGATAAGGAATCCTGAGATTTTTCATTCACAGGTGATATACCACGATTGAAATGGAAGGAGACTATGTTGAGGCCTAGATAAGGAATCCTGAGATTTTTCATTCACAGGTGATATACAACGATTGAAATGGAAGGAGACTATGTTGAGGCCTAGATAAGGAATCCTGAGATTTTTCATTCACAGATGATATACCACGATTGAAATGGAAGGAGACTATGTTGAGGCCTAGATAAGGAATCCTGAGATTTTTCATTCACAGGTGATATACCAAGATTGAAATGGAAGGAGACTATGTTGAGGCCTAGATAAGGAATCCTGAGATTTTTCATTCACAGGTGATATACCACGATTGAAATGGAAGGAGACTATGTTGAGGCCTAGATAAGGAATCCTGAGATTTTTCATTCACAGGTGATATACCACGATTGATATGGAAGGAGACTATGTTGAGGCCTAGATAAGGAATCCTGAGATTTTTCATTCACAGATGATATACCACGATTGAAATGGAAGGAGACTATGTTGAGGCCTAGATAAGGAATCCTGAGATTTTTCATTCACAGGTGATATACCACGATTGAAATGGAAGGAGACTATGTTGAGGCCTAGATAAGGAATCCTGAGATTTTTCATTCACAGGTGATATACCAAGATTGAAATGGAAGGAGACTATGTTGAGGCCTAGATAAGGAATCCTGAGATTTTTCATTCACAGGTGATATACCACGATTGAAATGGAAGGAGACTATGTTGAGGCCTAGATAAGGAATCCTGAGATTTTTCATTCACAGGTGATATACCAAGATTGAAATGGAAGGAGACTATGTTGAGGCCTAGATAAGGAATCCTGAGATTTTTCATTCACAGGTGATATACCACGATTGAAATGGAAGGAGACTATGTTGAGGCCTAGATAAGGAATCCTGAGATTTTTGCGTCTATTTTCTGTTTTTTGCCTTTAACAATTATCCTTTGTTATCCGTTAATGTAAGGCTATAATTTCTGCTTCGTTATTAACACTCAGACAAAAATATATTTGTATCCTTTATAAAAGCTGTTTAACCGGACCGTTTTTAGCCCAAAGTACATTTAATATTTTTCATAAAGTTTCATCATTGGACACTTAGCAGAAAACAATGAAATGTACTTTGTTTTCTCTTAGGTGAATCATGTCATGTCAAAATGATTTCTTGACAAAAAATACTGTAAGTAGACATTTCCTAGTTATATATTTAATTTGCTTCACTTTAGTATAAGAACCTATGCAGATTGAAGTGAATTAAGTACGCAAACTCACCATTGATACCAAAGAACTGGTTTACTGTCATAATAACCGGCCTGGAATTCCTACTCAGACAATTATTTCAATTAGTATTCATTCATTGTTCCTATCTCTCTTACTTTTCTAGTATAACCTGATGCTGATGGAAAGAAGAATTACCAGATCACCATCAGAATTTATAAATTATTTTATTTTCATTATAACCAGTCTTGAATTCTTACCCTGCGTAGACGAGTAATTCAGCTAGTATCTATTCATTGTTCCTATCTCTCTTATTTTTCCAGTATAACCTGACGCTGATGGAAAGAAGAATTACTAGATCACCATCAGAATTAATGAATTGTTTTATTGTCATTATGACCAGTCTTGATCTCTTATTAAGCGTAGACGAGTACGTTAACTAGTATTCATTAATTGTTCATATCTCTCTTATTTTTCAAGTATAACCAACCTGACTCTGTTGGTAAGAAGTCTTTCTAAATCGCCATCAGAACCTAGGAATCATTTTACTGTCATTATAACCAATCTTGAACTCTTATCTAGCGTAGACGAATACTTCAACTAGTATTTATTTATTGTTCACATCTTTATTTTTCAAGTATAATTTGATTCTAGGGCAAAGAAGGTTTAAGAGATCACAATCAGAAACTAAGAAATTGTTTTACTGTCATTATAACCAATCTTGAACTTTTTTCTTTGGTTACTTAGTGTCCATTACAATAACAAGTTTCTGTCGATAAAACAAATTGTAAAATAAATAACTTTTAGTTATATACTCCACAAGTTTCACTTTGGTATAAAAAGTAAGGCATACTGAATTACGCAAACCACTTCAACATTAGTATTAAGGTATTGGTTTACTATCATTATAACTTGAACTTTTCTTTTAGACTACTCATTGTTCATGACAATAACAACTTTTTATTGACAATAAAAAAGACTATAAAATAAACAGTTATATATATATCATATGTTTTTATATAAAAGTTTCTACAGATTGAATGAATTAAGTCCACAATTTGTATTAAGGAATAGGTTTATTGGCATTATAACTAGTCTTGTACACTTATCATGCAAAGAGGCGCACTATATATGTACACACTTAATACTTAGGAATAACTGTGCAAATACCTTTCGCTTGTCAAAGAGACTGGATTCCCATACAGACATTATTATTGTTCCGGTGGCCTTACGGAGATCTGCAGTCCTAACCATGATGGAAAATTATTCTGTTTTCCTGAGCCATGTGTTCACTTAACGGTCGTAGAGTGTCAATAACGACTTGAGCATAGCCAAAAATTAATAATAAGGATCATTTTGACAATGCGATAAACTTGCGTGATACACGATCATGTATCTTTCGATACATGACTGACGAGGCAGGCTTTTTTTCCTGCAGTGCGGTAGACCAGCAGTAGACCAGTTGTCATCCAAGGCTATAGAACTCGGTCTGTCCTGCTATTTACCCGTAGCTTTTAGAAGACGAGGATTCATACCTTTCCACAGCTGGGGCGAGAAGAAGAGGATACATACCTTTTCCAAGGGTATTAGCACGTAAGTGAATGTAATGGATTCGACTGGAATTCGAACTCGGCTTTCTGATTCCTTAATTCGAGCCGCTATCCTTTACTCCAACATTACTCTAATTAATTCTTCTTAATTAATGTTCTTTTATTGTCCTTTCTCATTAATAGTAGTTTTTCTCATATTCTCTTACACTTAGGAGTCCTCTTGCATCCTAGTGGCATTATTGGATTGATTCATTGTTGGAACATATCCTTCTGAGTTTAAGTGTTTGTGAATAGGGATGGTTCCCTTTGAGGTGTTTTGGGTGGGAATACTTAAAGTGTAGATAGTTGTGGGTGTCGGTGATTTTAGTGTGTAGTGTCGTTTGTAGTTTCCTGTTTTCATCTATGTAAATGCGGGTGTCTAAAAATGTTACCGATGTTGTGGATTTTTCATAGTCAAACTTAATTGAGTCGTGCACTATGTTAAGGGCCATGAGGAATTGGATGAGTTTGTCGTCATTGCCCGTGTATACAAAGAATATATCATCGATATATCTTGCATAGAATACGCAGTCATTACCAATGAGGGGATAGATATGGGTCTTCTCAAATTTTCCCATGAATATTGTAGCATATGATGGAGCTGCAATGGTGCCCATGGCACAACCTCTTACTTGAAGGTAGTGTACTCCATTGAAGTTGAAAGTATTCAGTGTAAGAATATGCTCCATGAGTTTTATGATAATTTCTGTGGGGGGAGTCTTGTTTTTTTCTTTTAGTAAGTGCTTCCTGAAGGGCGCTTAGCCCTTCGGTGTGTTTAATGTTTAAGTAGAGTGACCTTACGTCCATAGTCACTAGAATAGCATTCTCTGGAACTGTTTGTATGTGATTAATTTTGTTTAGTAGATCTGTTATGTCTCTGATGTAGGATTTTACTTCCTTAGCTAAGGGTTGTATGTAATGGTCCACGTATTTTGAAATTTTGGTCGTGTGGCAGTTGAATGATGAAATGACCAGCCTTCCTGGGTTGTTGCTTTTGTGTATTTTAGAAGGAGATAGAAACGAGCAGGTGTAATGTTTGTGGGTGTAAATGTTGTGCATGTTTCCTTGTCGATTAGATTGTTGCGAAGCATTATGTTTAGTGAGCTGGTTAATTCTTTTTGGTATTCGGGAAGGGGATCTGTAGGTAAGCTTTTATAGGTTTCTTTGTCGGCTAGCTGTTTGTTGGCCTCTTTAATGTATTCTTTGATTCCCCAGATCACTGTGGCACACCCTTTGTCAGCCTGTGTTATGATTAGGTCATCTCTATGTGTCGGCGTGTCGAGGGCTATATGTTCCCCTTCAGTAATATTGTTACGTGGCAGCTTACGTGCTATTGTTTTCTTTATGCCATTTGCTACGGCTATTTCAAATGTTTGTATAGTAGTGTCTGTGTTTTGTGGCGTGTAGGTAGTATCCTTCTCTTTTAATGTATCAAGTATGGAAGGTGTGTGATCATTGTCCCCGTAGTGGGCTTTTAGCCGTATTCTTCTTCTGAAGGATTTCAGGTCCTTTGCCAAGGTGTCTTTATCAAACCTTGGGGGACTAGGGCAAAAGCTTAGTCCTTTATTTAGTAACCTGAATGTGTTGAGTGAAAATTTATTGTTACTTAAATTTATAACTCGCCCGTATGGGTCAAGTTTGAATTTGCAAGCATGGCGAAGTTCTTTCGTAAAAGCTCGAAAGCTTGCATCATGTCTCCTATTAGGGATGTTATACACCCATCTAGGTGTCCTGGTTGGGGGCTTATACCGTTTTCTTGAAGGTTGAGTGTGTTTGCTGTTGTCTACTAGGGGCTAATCTGGGTGGTCTGGGATGTCTAATGGGGATATGCGTTCTGTAGAATGACTGCTGTGTTTTGGTTTGTGCATGTTTGTACGGCACCCTAAGGATGTTCGCGTAAGTTAGTGGTTTGTTTTGTGTGTGTGTGTTTGTTTTGAGGTTCTAGCTATCGTTGATGGTGGCGGTGTTGTTATTGCTGGTTGTGGTGCTGGTGGTTGTCTGTTGGTGTATTTATTTGGTCTGTTTTGTGTTTGCATTGGTTGTGTGGTGGTCAGTGTGGTTGTGGTGTATTGTTGTTTTCTTTTGTGGTATGGTCGTTCACTTTTTTCTGAGTTTGGCTTGATTTATCTTTTGTTCTTCTGTCTGGAGGAAATATTCCATTTTAATTTTCTTTGTTTTTCAGTTTTTGTTTTTAGTAGTTCCCCCACTGTTTGGTCTGTGTGAGCTTTTATGACATTCTTTATGTTAGTATATTCCTCTGGTTCCGTTTGTTTCTTTATTTGGTCATCGAGCAGATTTATTTCCACTGTTGTTGCCGTTATGCTTTCCTGGCAGAACAGTATGGTATCCTGCATGAGTTCCCTGGAGAAGTCTTCTAATTTACGGTATTATGATGCTAGAAATGCATCATTATGGTTATATATATATATATATATATATATATATATATATATATATATATATATATATATATATATATATTATGCTTCTCCTGTCGAACTCGACGTATGAGGGTCAGACAGATCAGCTCCCAGAAACCGAAAGCCACACAGGACTTGATTATAGTGATGAAGGCCTTGTGCAGGGCCATCCACACTTTTTGGAGGGACGAATACAGGGACCTGGTGCAACGGATGCCACAAGGTCCCCAAACGACCCTCCGCAGGTTTTGAATTCAGAGTTGTCCTTCTCCTATAGAACCCAGTCTGTCCTGCTATTTAGCCATAGTTGGAGGGAGAAGAAGAGGATTCACACCTTTCCCAAGGGTATTAGCACGTAATTTTCATCTATGTAAATGCGGGTGTCTAAAAATGTTACCGATGTTGTGGATTTTTCATAGTCAAACTTAATTGAGTCGTGCACTATATATATATATATATATATATATATATATATATATATATATATATATATATATATATATATATATATATATATATCAGGCGGCCTGGCGATTGCGTCTAGCATGAAACAGCCTGTCGCCTCTGAGTGTTGACTTCAATGTTCACTTTTATATATAAATATATATATATATAAATATATATATATATATATATATATATATATATATATATATATATATATATATAAATAATGCGTTTTTTAGGGCTTTCAATTTTTAAATAAATAACAGCAGAGTTAAGAATAATGAGTGGATACATTGTACAGGATGGGCCTAAAGACTGGACACATAGGCAAAAATGTATATTTTCAAGAAATTAAATTTCTTTGAATTGGAATATTAACAAATAACATCTTCAATATGATTTCCATCATTTGTGATTCAAAGTTTTATGTGCTTTGCAAGATTCACGTGTACTCGATGCAATAACTCCACATTGCCATCAATTTTAGCGCATTCACTCTTTATGCATCCAATCAAGTGTTTTGCATCTGTGATTTTCATTGAGCACACCTTCTAATCCTAGTCAAGATTACTCCCTCCCGCCACTGTAGCAAGATGTGACACAAGGCCTTTTTTAATGTGGGACTGTCTTCGGCCAATCCCGCAATTACCCAGTCTCTACGACCACTGTCATGCTGACGTGGATATTTCACCGACCTTCCCTAATTTAGTGCAGTGAAAGAGGTGCTGCTGTGGTGTTTGAATCCCCGGGATCAGGCGCCTTCTCTCTCATTAAATGAGAAGAACATATACAACGTACTGATCGCGACCCGAAGATTCAAAACGGTGAAGCCAATAGGAAACTACTCAACGATCTTCACAGATCTTAAGAGACGAAATCTGTAGAGAGCCGTGATCGATTACGTCCTGAAGAGACATGACATAAAAAAACAAAAACAAAAAACGAAAAAGTTTACGAGTACGATAAGGAATGCTATTAGATTACCATGAATATAAGACCATATTTTAAAAATAAACCAGTTTATATGTAATAAAAATTTAATTTTTATTGATCAGGATTGTGTCAGAAAAGTAAAATCGATGTTTAGATCAAGATTCGGTGTAGAAAAAAAATATTAAGTCACACGAATTTCAGTACGTACTGTCGGCAAAGAAGGCAGGTGCATAAATCTGAATGAATGAATGGTGGATGAAATAATGAATGAATGAATGAATGAATGAATGAATGAATGAATGAATGGACGAACGAAAGGACGGACGGACGGACGTGACAATACAATAATGAAACAATGAATGAGGCAGTGGTCACCTGACTGCACAACTCGCTTCATCGTAAGGTGAGTCTCTCTTTCTTTATCTCTTTTTCCATTTCCCAGATTCCAGAATAAAGCAATTCAAATTTAAATAGCACTAGCTGATTAAAACAATCCAGAAAGGTTTGTCGCCATCTTTGCAAAGCTGAACTTAGTTTGGGACAGTGTAACAAATGTGAGGATACTCAGTGAGTATCGAACTAGCTGTTCAGCAGAACTGGTCAACCAAACCATTACGCCATGGCAAGGCGCACAATTAGATGTCCAATTAAATTTATTGCAACTATCAGTACATGTAAAAATTTCACGGTTTTCCTGTTTTATGATGATTCATAATTCATAACTTAATGATTGAATAAGCTCCTTGCTAGTTCCATGACTATAAAATAGCCGTGGAAGCCCCTCTATTACATTGCTAAATATTTGAGCTGAACAACTTTAACATAATATTTAATGAATGTAGCTCATTATTTAAAGAAGTAAGAGGGTACAAATGAAAAGATTCAAAATAGATAATTTTTTCATTTTACCGTTAAACAAATGACTGTTATCGTTTCCTCTATTTCCCCTTCTTTCTTTCTTTCTTTCTTTTATTTTCTCACTAAAACCAAACAGAATCTCTAATATATTGTTTCTTCCGTTTTACCTCGCAATCAAATCGGAACGGTCCATTATTTATCTGAGGTAATGGCAGAGCGTAATAGACGGTTTATTTAAAAACAAATTTCCATTAAAAAACATTATCTCTTCATGGTTATCCGTAATTAAGAATTGGCTTTTTATTCCAGGGATACATTTTTGTAATATTTGCTTTCAGATTTCTTGATGTATATGTCTACATTCGACTTTTAGTCTTAAATCCTGGGTAAAAGCGGGTTTATACGATTAAAAATTGCTTAATTTTAAAGAACAATTATTTTAATTCCAAGTTTTTACTACTACCTTTCTATTTTTTTCAAAACTGTTGAAAAGAATTTGTAAAACCGTAATTAAGTCAGTTGGTGGTTTTATTGACGAAAACAAAATATGATGCTGTTGTATGATGATTTTTATAGTTTATTTATTTTGCTAAAATGAAAGCAAATACGAATACACTGTAGTTACAGAAATTGTAACTTTTACTTATAAAAAATACAAAAATATCTTATTTTAAAGTGTTTCTAAGTGTGGCC
The DNA here is from genome assembly GCA_964036315.1 of Acanthosepion esculentum. Lineage (NCBI taxonomy): Eukaryota > Metazoa > Mollusca > Cephalopoda > Sepiida > Sepiidae > Acanthosepion > Acanthosepion esculentum. Next base: position 33,419,335 of record OZ038511.1, on the reverse strand, counting down.
CCCAAAGTGTGTGTGTGTGCGAGCGCACGCACACACACACACACACACACACACACACACACACACACACACACACACACACACACACACACACACACACACATATTTAAAAAATCACCGTAGCTACTTTTGCATTAGAGATTGAGTGATTGATTCGATTTCTGCGGATTATCGCCCCTTTGCAGGCTATTTAAAATCAGAAAATATTTTTATACCGTAAGAATTTTCTCGGGGGACAATAATGGTATAGTGATACTTAGTCTTACTAGTTGATCTATCGCTGGGGGAGAAGAGATGGATTCATACCTTTTCCAAGGGTGTTTGCGAGTAAGTCAATATAACGAACCCAACTGGAATTGGATCTCGGTTCCCGATTAACAATTCCGAGTCATTAACCATTACACCACCCGCACATCCAAACTTACGGCACCTGGTATTCCCAATTGGTTTCCCACTTAGGTACTTTAGCATTAGAGAGACAAATTTTCTTCCGAAACCATCTAGAAATAAAATGGGTTGTTATTGTGGCCAACAGGAACTACTCTGTCGCAATTGCTGATAAAACGCCATCATGCTTATTTAAAATATGTAGATGTTGGTAAAATTTCAACTTTCTGTCTGGTTGACTTTTTCCAAAGAGACAACGGGAAGAACGTAACAAAGTTGTTCGCACCCCAACAATTATATACAGGGGTACAAATCGACTTTAAGAAAGATATGGAATCAGATCTTTTCTTTCTTTTTAAAAAAAAAAAAAAAAATAATTGTTCCCTCACTTAAGGTACTGAATGAGGTTGTTGTGTGAACGTAAGAGGGGGAGGTGATAAATGCAGATAATGAGGATATGTAGGAAAGATAACAGTTGACTCTAAACTTGAAGAGGTTAAGATTGTAGAAGCATCCCCTCGGGAGTCTGTTCCACAAAGTAGCGATTCTTGGGAAGAAGCTGTTTCAATGGAACTTCCTTCTTTCAAATGGAATACAAAGGGAATGGGAATGATTCATCTCAGTGTACGTGGCATAACCGGTCTTAGCTGTGAAAGTCTGAACTGGTGGAACTAAACAATGTAGCAGGTCAGATTATTTGCCATCGAAAAGAGCCGCAAGAGGTTTGCCATATTTCGTTAATCGTAAAAAAGGGGAGCTGTCACATTAAGGACCTCTGACTGCAGACCTCAAACGGATAGTTAGCAAAGAAAGTGGACAGAATTGTTTGATTCGGTATGACCCGTGGCATAAATAGCGGCGTATTGCCTACAGTCAATAAGAGCGTCCAAGATTTTTGAAGGCTGATCTTCAAGACAGGAAAGTTCTACTCACCAAGAAGATCGGCGCAGCACAATCTTCCCCGTCTGTTCTGGTGCAGGATGATTAAGCTTTTCCTAACGAGCAACAATCAATCGAAATCAAAATGGCTGTCTAGTACGGATAGCGTAGCGGTTATCGGCACAGAAAGTGAAATCGTACCGAGTTCAAATTCTAACCGAATTTGTTTCGTTCACCTTACTCTAATGACCTTGGATCCATCTCCTCCAGCTATGGATTAAATATTCGAAAGCGAGTCTAGGAGAAGAACAATTCCGAATTAAAAACCAGTTTAAAGAGGGATGGGCTCCGTCAGGCTATTTTGCCTTAGACCTACCTACAGCTACAATACATGTGGTACAACTACGTTTCTCATAGGTCATTGGATATGTGATCGTATTGTTTCTGCATGTATGTTGGATCTCAGAACAGTAATTGGGAGTAATAGTAAGGAGGTACACATTACTTAGAGCTACCACCGTCCACGTCCTGAAGGGGCACGTATATAAAAGAAAAATATGTAAAATAGTGCTTCTCCTCACACAATATAGTATTCAAAATGTTTATTCCTTCCAATGGAGTTGGACAGAAGTTAAATATTCCCTCATACTTGTCTTTTTCTTCACACGATATCTCAGAAAGTTCACTAGGAATTACAATGAAAATGTGTTCAGCAGATATAAAAGAATATGAAGCGGTGTAAGACAAGGTGGTGTCTTCTCACCGGACCTATTCAAATTAGACAGCGAGGCGATTCTGAGAGAATTAGAAGTCCTACCAGGTTTCAATATTGGCGGCCACAATCTTAACATAAGTTATGCAGATGACACAGTGTTGATAGCAAGCACAGGAAGAAGGCTACAAAATCTTCTACAGAAGGTAGTAAAGGAAAGTGAGAAGAAAGGGTTAAACATCAACTGCAAGAAGACAGAATGCATGGTTGTAAGTAAAAGGATCAACCCAAAGTGCGAATTACAAATCGAAGGTACTAAAATCAAACAAGTGCCAAAAATTTAAATATGTTAAAGTGTTACAACAAATGATGGAAAGTATGACACTGAAATCCGAAGGCGTATTGGGATAGCCAAGGAAGCATTTCAAAAGCTAAGCAGATTACTAAGAAATAGGATAATTTTGTCATAAACTAGGAAAAGAGTACTAAACTACGACGTCATATATGTCCTCCTGTATGGTAGTAAGTGCTGAACGATGTCAAAGATAAAGAGGAGACTTGAAGTAACAGTGTTGCCGACACTGTAGTTTGAACATAGATAGCCAGTGAGCAAACACGGGCGATCCCATTTTGAATAAGTAGATCACGTGATATATAAAGGAAATGAATATATGGGAATTGGCGTGACGCCTAAACGATCACTATTTCTTCACTATCCTCTATTACTATAGGGATCACTATTTCTACTCTATCCTCTATTACTATACGGATCGCTATTCTCTAGACTATTCACTATACTATTATCGACTCTATTCACTATACGGATTACTATTGGAATCACTATTCGGTGGTTACTTTCCGAGCGAGTATTATCGAGTAAGTACTATTAGTGCAAATGCTATTCGAAGGCGTCTGAAAACCAGTATTTTTCAACGGCGTACTATAGTTATAACTTCGATTACAAAGTCTCTACTACAATGAGCATTACGAAAGTGACAACGAGTGTTCGTTGACATGACAAAAAACAGAAATATGGTTTCACAGAAGGATGCTGAGGATACCGTTGACTAAACATGCGAGCAACGACGAGAAACTGTTTTAGAGAAAATGGAAGCAAAAAGGAAACTAATACATAACATCAGCAAGAGACAGTTGGGGTTTCTGGGGCACATAATGAGGAAGGAGGGCTTGGAAAATCTAATACCCACGGGACGGATGCATGGCAAGACGGACAGAGGAAAACAACGCGTAAGTTGGTGAGCTTGAATAAATGAATGGCGGATCAGGACTTAGGAGAAATAACATGAAGACAATGTTTATTAAGATCTACAAGGGACAGAAAGTTGTGGACAGAAAGTTGTGGGTCGCCTTCATCCCGAGGGGACATGACACATAAAGAAGAAGAGCGATAACGATGTTTTAGAGGAAATGGAAGCAAAATGTAAACTTATACTTAACATCAAGAAGAGGCAGTTGAAATTTCTAGGGCATATAATGAGGAAGGGGGGCTTGGAAAATCTAATACTCACAGGATAGATGGCAAGAAGGGACAGAGGAAAATAATGCATAATATACTTGTTGAGCTTGAGTGAATGGATGGCGGAACAGGGATTAGGAGAAATAACATAAAGATAAAGTTTTTTAAGATCTACAAGGGGCACGAAATTGTGGAGAGCTATCATTGCCTACGTCCTGAGGGGACAATTTTTTCTATTTAAAGGATATTTTATATATTAAGACCATATTCTGAATGATTTGGAAGGCTCGAAACTTGCAGTTATTTCCCGGCATTGCATCTCTTCATGAACTGATTTTTGATGACAATGACATTAGCAGGGGGTATGCACTCTTTTGTTGCTTTCGTTTTTATTTTTGCATCATCATGTCGAAATAGATTATGTTTGTAAAGGTCAAAATAGAAAATTGTACATCAATAATACTATATTATATATGCAAAAGAAATTGAAAGCATAGCAATAATGATAAAACAAAGGAATATGCTTAGTCGGAGTAGTTACTGTCAAGAATAGAATATTAGGTACACACAAGTTGAAAGGGTCAAATGATTCGAGTCATTTTTCGAAATGCCACTTTATTAATATCTCATCAAAAGGGATCCATAAAAGCGACGATTAAATGTTATCTCTGTTTCATTAAGATATAAAGATACGAACAGGCGTAGTAGATAGATTGGCAGGGATAAAAATTTTAAAAGCAGCATTGTATTCTTTAAGCATTTTACCCCAAGCAAGGCGGGAGTGCCACTAGAACGCAAGGGGTTTACAGAGAGTGAGAGCAAGAGTAAAGATGGAGGGGTTACAGAGAGTGTAAGTAAGAGTAAAGAGAGAGGGGTTACAGAGAGTGAAAGTAAGTGCGAAGAGGGAGGGGTTACAGAGAGTGAAAGTAAGTGCAAAGAGGGAGGGGTTACAGAGAGTGTAAGTAAGAGTAAAGAGAGAGGGGTTACAGAGAGTGAAAGTAAGTGCGAAGAGGGAGGGGTTACAGAGAGTGAAAGTAAGTGCGAAGAGGGAGGGGTTACAGAGAGTGAAAGTAAGTGCAAAGAGGGAGGGGTTACAGAGAGTGTAAGTAAGAGTAAAGAGAGAGGGGTTACAGAGAGTGAAAGTAAGTGCGAAGAGGGAGGGGTTACAGAGAGTGAAAGTAAGTGCAAAGAGGGAGGGGTTACAGAGAGTGTAAGTAAGAGTAAAGAGAGAGGGGTTACAGAGAGTGAAAGTAAGTGCGAAGAGGGAGGGGTTACAGAGAGTGAAAGTAAGTGCAAAGAGGGAGGGGTTACAGAGAGTGAGAGCAAGAGTAAAGATGGAGGGGTTACAGAGAGTGTAAGTAAGAGTAAAGAGGGAGGGTTACAGAGAGTGAAAGTAAGAGTAAAGAGGGAGGGTTACAGAGAGTAAGAGTAAAGAGGGTTGTTTGAGGAAAGGACGGCGATCGGGATCAAGGCATCAGAAGGTGTCGATTGACATTATATTTGAATATTAGAAGATTATAGCTATCAGAGAAGCAAGTAGGAGGAAGGAGTTCCATCGTCAAGAAGTGCGAGAGAAGAAGCTGTTGGAGTAGAAGAGGCGATTACATTTAACTGTTTCGACAGTGAAAGGGTGGTACCGAGATGCCAACCTAGTAGCACACTTAAATTCATGCAGTTGGGGTACCAGTGAAAATATCTCGTCAGAGCAGATGCCATGAAAATATTTGTAGAAAAGACAGAGGGAAGCCACAGCACGTCTGTGAGAAAGTGACTGTAGACGGGATGCCAGATCAGGACCTATCACATTGCATCTCCGTATTGATTCTAATGAAATGTTCCTGCTTGTTAATACTTTGTTTCGCTTTTGGACAGAGCCTGGTGCTATTCCAATGCGTCTTCGGATTTCGGTGTCACATTTTCCGTCGTCTATTCAAGTTGTAGGCGATCATGGTCCTTCACATTTTTCTGTCCGTTGTAGCTCTTAATACGTTTTGTCTTTTTGTTATTTCTCCCGTCGTCTGGGCTAACCTTTCCCAAATAGTTAAATTTCTGTTCTCCAATTCATAGCTGGCATCTTGAACTGTCCTTCTTGCTGACGACCATGCGTTCTCTCTTTTCACAATTGATGAATAGTCCTTTCTTCCCGCTTTCCTTCACTACATGTCATTTTTTTTCTTTCTATGTGCCGTGTCCCTTCAGAACGTAGGCAATCATGGATCTCCACTTTCCCCTATCCCTTGTAGCTCTCAATAAGTTTTGTCCCTTTGCTACTTCCCCAGGCCATGTTCTGTCAGCCAATTGCTTAAGTCCGCTAGGTATGTCCTGAGTTGCTTTCCCTTGTCTCTCTCTCCCTCTATTCGACATGTGAGTATCAGATTTCTCCAAGCCGTCCTTTCTCATTATGTGTCCCAGAAATTTCAGCTGCCTCTTCCTGATGTTAAGTATAAGCTTCTGCTTGCTTGCGTCCTCTCTAAAACCTCATCGTTGCTCATACGCACGGTCCATGTTATCCTTAGCATCCTTCTGTAGAACCATACCTCCGCTGCCTCGGGTCTCTTTTTCATCTTTGAGGAGACCGTCCAATATTCGTTGCCGTAAAGGAGGACAGATGTCACGTAGCAGTTCAGTACTCTTTTCTTTGTTACTAAAGAAATCCTCCTGTCTCGTAATACATTGCCTAGCTTTTGGAATGCGTCTTTAGCTATCCTAAATTGTGCCTGCTAAAATAAATCCTGGTAGGATTTTTAGTTCCTTTGGCCTTGCTGTAAATGTTAAATAAATCCGGTGAGAAGATACATCCTTGTCTTTCGCCCCTTTATCACTTTTGTTTAATATTGTGTAAAGGAATTTGTTTAGGTATATAAACTACTCAAATAATATGAAGTAAAGACGGAAAAAATAATGACAGTCTAGCTGTTTCGGGGTGTCTGTTTCAAGTATGCCACAGTTTTCTCTTTCTTAAATTTACGGATGTGTTTTTAAACGTCATTTGTGAAATGTGTAAAAGTGACATAATTACCTCCCTTTTATAAAAAAAAAGTATTAGACGGCCATTAACGAAACCAATTTTTCTTTTTCGTCTTGACAAATACACCGAGTTATTTATTTATCTATTCTTTGTAACTAAATTCAATAATTTACTTTTTCCCTTGAAGTGAGTACCTCAATCACCTTCTTAGCCTGCTTGACAACCGACAACCGACCATCCAGATAAGCAGAAAGTGGTATACAAGAAGTAAATGAAAGAAACTGAATTTACGGCCAGTTGAGAAATCTGTCAGGTCATAGAAATATATCATGTGGACAATGGCCGTCAAGCTTTAACAAAGTGTCTAAGAAAATAAGGGTTTCTAATGTAGGATGTTTGCGTCACCTGATCGTTTACTTCCGGTGATGTAAAGAAAAAGGGGTTCCCAGGGAAAATAATTATCCGACACTTTAGGGATTTTTTTTAACGTCCTGATTTTCTTATGGATTAAGGAAGGGTGTTATTATTGAGACAAATTCTTACGTCGTATATAAATAATGCTTCTCACAAAGGTTTATCCTGCAAAAACAAAATTAAATAAATGAATAAAATACTAAATAAATAAAAAATCCCTCGGCCATTGCAAGCGAAAAAGTGCATGTATGACTTAAATGGGTAAATCAAAGACATTTATCACATTTTTGCCTGAATTTTTTGGATGAGGAGTTATCATTGATTACATTATTTATAGTCGAACTATTGTCCTCATCTTTGTTGGTGTGATCAGGTTTCGACCGTTGTGCCCTCCGACCTTCCTCAGGTGTATGTCGATCTGGGTACCCCACAAGTAATTCTGAACCGAAGCTTTATTTTTTAGGGATATCGTCTATTTCTTATTTTATTTAGTATTGTTCAGTTATTGCTTGCCCGTTTCCATTGCACCTGATCGTTTACTGCTGAAGAGTACTAAATAAAATAAGAACGAGACAACATGAGCAGTGGAACAAGAACTGGCTATCCGCGTAGATTGAATTATTTTCCGCACTCCAAGCTCTCTCGTTGCTCTGTCGCTACTACCATGGGAAGTGCTCGGAAAACTGCATCTCCTGGTTCCACCAGGTCTGACCTTCACGACTAGGAACCGCCATGCCACTTACATTGTAGCAAACCACCCACATTCCCTCCGTATTCCATCGGTGAGAAATAAATTCCATTCGAACAGCTTCTTCATGCGAACCACTGCCCTATGGAACCGACTCCCAAGAGGATGTTTCGCCGATCAATACAATCTTAATCTGTTCAGGTCTAGGGTCAACAGTTATCTTCCCTTCCTATCCATATAAACTACCTTTTAACCTAACCCTCTACCTCGACTGGCCCCGGGCCTTGTAAAGAGTGAACCTTACTGTAAAAAGAAAAAAAGTTCAGAATTTCCTATAGGTGACTCAGATCAATATATACCCGACGAATGCCAAGGGCACAGCAGCCAAAACGTTGTGATAACAACAACAAAGGTGAGGATAAGAGTCCAAATATAAATTGTGTAAATAAATTATCATTTTTGTAAAGTGAATTCGCCACGAAGTACGAGTTTATCTGTGTCCTCAAGAATGATAGCTCATAAAATTGTCATTTTGCGTTCGTTGTATTATGTGAAGGCTTTCACATGCGAGTTTTGAAATATACTGGGTGGCAATAAGTCACTGTACAGTTACTTACAATAACAATTAAGACAAAGCAATTAGTCAAGAGTCCAGAAATTTATTATTCAAATGCTTCTATTTAATAACAATATATGTTCTTCTCATTTAATGAGAGAGAAGGCGCCTGGTCCCGGGGATTCAAACACCACAGCAGCACCTCTTTCACTGCACTAAATGAGGGAAGGTCGGTGAAATATCCACGTCAGCATGAGACTGGGTAATTGCGGGATTGGCCGAAGACAGTCCCACATTAAAAAAGGCCTTGTGTCACATCTTGCTACAGTGGCGGGAGGGAGTAATCTTGACTAGGATTAGAAGGTGTGCTCAATGAAAATTCCAGATGCAAAACACTTGATTGGATGCATAAAGAGTGAATGCGCTAAAATTGACACCAATGTGGAGTTATTGCATCGAGTACATGTGAATCTTGCAAAGCACATCAAACTTTGAATCACAAATGATGGAAATCATATTGAAGATGTTATTTGTTAATATTCCAATTCAAAGAAATTTAATTTCTTGAAAATATACATTTTTGCCTATGTGTCCAGTCTTTAGGCCCATCCTGTACAATGTATCCACTCATTATTCTTAACTTTGCTGTTATTTATTTAAAAATAAATGATTGACGACGTCGGGTTTAAATTGAAAGCCCTAAAAAACGTATTATATATATATATATATATATATATATATATATATATATATATATATATATATATATATATATATATATATATATATACATATACAGGCTTGCAATAAAGTCACTATACAGTTACTTACAATAACAATTAAGTCAATGCAATTAATCAACAGTTCAAAAATTTATTATTAAAATGGTTTTGGGTAATTATGGTTAATAACAATAAAATGCTATGGTAAACAATAGTAAATTAATTACCGATACCGTTCGAAATGCAAGTCACCTGCTTCAATGCTTCGCTTTTTATTATTAGTAACTGTATATAATGATTTTATTGCCACCCTGTATATTTATTGTTGTACTCTACGCAGCACGACTTCAATTAGTTCGCTCCTCAAAATAGGGAAGACTTTTTTAACAAGTTTTTTTTAGATTAGTATCCATTAGATATTCCACAAGCCACAGCATTTGTCAGTAAAATTGTGATTTTTTTGTATCATTTTAGAAATCCTGTTCATAGCATAAATACAACGTCAAATCGATCCCTGACTTCTTAAAAGAGTTATCTGTACTTTGTTTTTATTTACAAATATCAAATCTTAAGTCATTGATAACTGCGTATTATTACGAATTGGGAAAAAGGACATAATCAGGAGTAAGCAGCTATCAATGACGAATAACCCACCTAAGGGATTTGTGTGAATGGTTGGCTGAGCAGAGGCAAAGAGGAAAACGTGGAATGTTATTTAGAGCAACAAAAGACAGAAAGTTGTGAAAAGCCTTGATCGTTCATATCCGGGAGGGAAACCGTACATAAAAGAAGTGGAGGGTTTATGAGATCTTTATTTTTCAGCAAAAGCGCATCCCTTTACGGTAAAAGTTTGTTTTATTTTATATGCAAATAAAACGATAATTTGCATTCGGGAAAATTGAAAATATCTCATCCAGATGATTTGATTTTGTCAAGTACGACCATTCAATAAAACTCTTACATTCAAAATAATTAAAAAAAGAAAAAAAGGAAAAAGATTATTAAGTTTGGTTTGGTTTGGTTTGTTTTACGGCCTATCAAAACCTCAATGGGTTATTTAATGCCGACAAGATTTTTATTGCTGGTACTATTTTTTTTCCAAAATGTTTTTCTTTTAATACGCATTAACTTTAGACTCTAAAATTTAACTTCAGTGAAGACGTTTAATTTATTTAATATGTGTTTTTTCTTTCTTTTAGGAACGACAAGGCGGTACCAATTAATATCTTTTTTTGTGCGAAAATGCGTATCTCAAGAAAGACACGATCTTCCCATCATCCCATCGAAGCACGTATTCTATATTGTCCTTGCTTTATTCTTGCCGAACCATTTGTCCTATGTCTTTATAGGGCGCTCAATAGGGGTCAGCTAGAGGCCGTGTGACTGTGTAATCTCTTTTCTCTTGACCGTCAAGTGAGACAGAACGAAAGTGATAGTCTGCGTGTGTGCGCGCGTGTTTAAGATAGAAAGAGAAGGCTTTAAGAGGTCTACTAAGGCGAATATAAAGCCCTTCCCTTCTGTCAAGGACGATCCCATTATTCCTGCCTCCTACTCGTAATTAACACTAAATACTTAAAAAGTGCCCCAAGTCAACATCACCGCGGCGAGATATGGCAGCAAATGAAGACACTTGTAATAAATTTAGAAAATCAAGGTTTAATACCCCGCAAAACAATTGATAAACACTACCCCAGGTGACTTTTTACATTTAAAAGAACTGAAGTTCAACGATAATTCTTCTGCCGCCACTTTATTTAAAGACAATTTGATGTTCGTAAGTACTTACACTTATTTTTATTCAATGGGTGACTTTCGCGAGATTTCGCAATTAATTTCGATTATTCCCAAATTTATTTCCAAGTTATAAAAATTGTTATCGTACAAAAAAAAAAAAAAATAATCGCAAAAAATCACGTAAAAAATCGCCGAAAAAATAACAGTAATGAAAACTTGGGAATCCAAAATTTCAGGATTGCGGATCTGGGTCCAACCTGGAATGTTTTTAATTTTCTCACGGAGTCGGCCTGATTCCCAAATAGTATGATATTTTGGGCTACGGCCTCTAAGAGTAAAGTTGAAAAAGTGTGACACAGTGAAACACTGACATCCGCATTTATTATATAGCTGAATCGATTAAAATATTTCGAATTTTATTTAAAAAATGCTGCGAACATTCATATCACATTGAAACACCGGTTCAAGTACGATGACCGGAGTTAAGCAACGTCGAGCTTGGTCAGTATCTAGATGGGAGATGGCCTGGGAATACCAAGTGCTGTAAGCTTAGATGTGCGGACGGTGTAATGGATAACAGCTCGGAATTGGAGCTGAGTTCCAATTCCAGTCGGGTTCGTTATATATTCCCTTAAGCGCAAATACTCTTAGGAAAGGTCTGAATTCACCTCTTACCCCTACAGTTATTAGGTTAATTAGTAGAACTTGCATCAGCAAAAATCATTATTATCTAAAAAAAATAAAAAAATACAATCTAAAAATATTTTCTGGCTTTAAATAACCTGCAAAAGATAGATACACCATAACAAACAAATCAATCATCAATAAATGTTTCCAAGTAAGAAATTCACCAGTCCACGTACCAGTGTGGATCGAACTCACTACAGTAATAACAATGTTAGTTTGCTAAACACGACTTCACATTTGACATTATTAGCCACTTGATGCTTTATCTATATATAAAGCAAATACTTATTGGAATCTAATAGTTTATTTGGGGAATGATAGCAATATTTATCTGTACACTTAGGATGTAAGTCATGTTGTTCTGCAATGATGTCACCAAAGATTATTTTCCCTTCTATCCCACGCAGCAAGATGTGGAACAAGGCCGAATTTTAAAGTGGGGTATCCGAGCCCGTAGACTCGGGCAAAAATTCCCTATAGACCAGACATGTCAATCACGCGGCCCGCGGGCCGCATGTGGCCCATTTCAAGTAGATATGCGACCCACACAGACAATTTTAAACAAAAATAAATTAGAAATTTCCACTATTTTTTATATACTTTGTTTTAGTAGTTCATCTCCTTTTGCATCTCTAGCCTTATAAGCAATTGAAGCGGCAATATGTAACTGTCTATATTTTTGTCAATCACTCATTACATATACGCACATTGCAAAAGGAGAGAATCGGATGGCGCGAGAGATACAAAGGTCAAGGTCAAGATGAGAGGAACTGAGACGCAGCAAAGGTCAAAACAGGTAAGCGCACAGACTCATTAAAGGTGAGCCGGTGGTGAAATATATAATTAATTTTTATTATTATGTCATTTTCAAATAAAAGGCCTTATTGTTTACGTTTTATTAAATTGACTTTAAACTAAAAATATGAATCAGGTAATAGTGTGCAGGAGTCAGGTTCTTTGTTTTATTCCACTTTTATTGATATTATAAATATTTTTTGTTTTGTTTTTTTTTATTTCTTAATTTTTCAGATTCCACATCGTCTTTAAAATGGCTAATGCTTCTCCGACTAAGAAAAAAAGAAAAGTGAACGAAGAAGGCCGAGTGTTTCAAGAGAAATGGGAATTACAGTATTTTTGCACAGAAGTGAATGGAAAGATACATTGTTTAATATGCAATAATCACATTTGTACGCCGAAAACGTACAACTTGAAAAGACATTATGAACAACCCATCTACCTTACGATAAGTATGAAGGCCCAATGCGTGTTTCAAAGCTCCAGGAATTTAAAGTTAACTTGACACGGCAACAGACCCTTTTTACGAAACTTCAGAAAAGGAATGTCGCTTCTGTTACTGCTAGTTATGAACTAAGCCGAATGATAGCGACGAATGCGAAATCCTACACTGAAGGGGATTTTGTAAAACAATGCCTTGTAAAAACGGCCGAAATTGTATGTCCAGAAAAAGCACACTTGTTTAAAGATATTTCACTAACCATGAACACTGTTGCTGAACGGATCGATGAAATGTCAAGTGATTTGAAGCAACAGATGAAAAGCGAATCATCCAAATTTGAACATTTTTCTATTGCAATTGATGATGCTATTGATATTTCTGGAATAGCACAGCTTGCGATTTTCATGAGGGCCTGTGACAATAAATTAAACATTTATGAAGAACTGGTTGATCTGACCCCTATGCATGGCACTACAACAAGCCAGAACATCTTTGAGAAAATTTTTGATCAGTATAATTTCAATTTAAGCAGACTTGTATACTTGTCTACCGACGGTGCAGCGAATATGATTGGAAGGCATAATGGTGTTGTTGCCAAGTTACAAGCAAAAATAAAGAACTTACATGCAGATTTGTCAGTTACACATTGTTATGGTCCAAGTTCCTTGTACTACGGTGATGGTCCAAGGTAGAACCAATGAAGAATAACTCGAACACAGGTATGAAATAACACAGATATATTACAAACAGAAATATGTACAAAGAAGTAGAAGTATTAGTAATGAACTATCAGATTAGGTTAGAGTGAACTATGTTGTCTCGACAAGTATCACTATTCTAATCTCTTACAGTAATCGTCTGACCTCGACTCTGTCTGACTCTGACCCTGAACTCCGACTGCTGCTTCCTCTTGAGGCGCAGTATTTATGATGTCCGGAATATGCCATTATTATTATGGGTAAGTTCCCTTAACACCCCCCTTCCGAAGATTTTGCGTAGCAGGGGTTTTTAATATCTTTTTTTCTTTGGGTCTATTTCCAAAGGTTCTGTGAACTTTCTTTTGCTGGACGATTTTCTTGGTTCTGGCATTGTTTGCGGCCTTTTTATATCAAATGTATCGAAAATCGTGTCCATTACCGCTTCTTGAGGTGGACCGTTAGCATCCTGTAACGGGGTCTCTTCCTTATTTGGTTTACGTATCTTCTATGTGAAAATTTATGTCCCTGTACTATGTAAACCATATTGCCGATTCTTTTCTCAACTGTCCCTTGCTCCCAGTAAGATATATTATTTTTATATGCCTTAAAATAAAATTTTCTCCTGGGTGGAATTTTCTTTTTGGTGCGTAGGGCTGTGTTACTTGTTTCGTTTGACTTGGTAGCAATTTATCAAATGCTGATCTGATTTTTCTAGCAAACATTACTTCCGCGGGTTATAATGTTGATGGTGTGGCATTATTTGGCGTTATTCGATATACCTGAAGAAATTGCTGTAATGCTTTTTCCGTAGGCACATCATCGGCTTTTCGTAACGCTCTTTTGAGTGTATCAACAAATCTCTCCTCTTGCCCATTTGATCTTGGGTGATAAGGCGGGGATTTTATATGTTTGACTTGATAAATTTCGCAAAACTCTTGGAAATCTGCTGATGTGAATTGCGTTCGATTATTTGTGACTAGGCAATCCACTACTCCAAACCGAGCAAATAGTTCGTGGAGGCAATTTATGGTCGTTTCTGCAGTAGGATTTTTGCAACGAAACACCTCCGGCCAGTTACTATAACTATCCACTATGATCAAATAGTAGAAACCATCAATTGGTCCTGCATAATCTGCGTGTATTCTTGACCACGGACGATCAGTCTCTGGCCATGGCTTATGGGTGATTGGCAGTGCTTTGGCTGCTAAGTTACAACCCTTGCACATTTCCACCATCTGAGTAATATCCTGGTTCATATTTTTCCAATATACATAGCTTCGAATTAGCGACTTCATTCTATTTTATCAAGGGTGTCCCCTGTGGAAATCCTTTAGGATCCACTTTTGTAGTGTTTTGGGAATTACAACCCTTTCGTTGTAAAGCAACACATTATCGCATAGAGAAAAGCTGTCCAATATTTGCTTATCTTTTTCTGCTATTTTTGCTTTTGTTTCATTTATGAATTCGTCGTTTTTGTTTTCATTGTTTTCATTTTTTATGTCTTGTAAAGTGACTGGGAGGTTTCTAACTGTACAACATAGTACTGTCCTGATATCTTCTTCATTTCTTAGGGCTGCGATTACCGTATCTTCCAATGGCTCTGTCTTTGCTGGTATAAGTCTCGACAGACCATCCGCATGCCCGATCTTTTTCGTTGGTAAATATTCCAATCTGAAATTGTAGTTCAGAAGAATTGTTCCCAATCTTAGTAACCTATTTCCCGTGTAAACCGGTAGACCTTTTTTCGAATCAAAAATTGTTAGTAACGGTTTGTGATCTGTCTGTAGAGTAAAATATCTACCATAGATGTACCTATGAAATCTTGTGACCGCGAAGATAATTCCCAGAGCTTCTTTCTCTATTTGTGAATAATTTTTCTCCGCTGGTATTACAAGGTCCGAGAAGCATGTGCGATGGGTTTTATTGTCCCATCTGGCATTTTATGCAATATACATGCGCCGACCCCGTAGGCGCTCACGTCACTTGCTACAATAATTTCTAGTTTAGGATCGTAGTGTGCCAAAAATAAATCCGATGTTAACGTCTTAATTATTTTTTCAAATGTCTCCTGGCATTGATCTGTACACTGCCAAACTTTTTCTTTCTTTAGCAGCTCGTTCAGTGGTGCGTGGTGCATTTGAGGTATGAATTCCTGGTAGTAATTCACTAATCCTAGAAAACTTTGTAATTCTGTTATGTTCTTAGGAACTGGCATTTTTTTTATTGCTGTTGACCTTTCAGGGTCTGGTCGTCTTCCTCCTTGATCTATTATATGGCCAAGGTATTTAATTTCCTTCATGAAAAAATCGCACTTGTTTTCTTTTACTTTGAATCCATGGCTTTGTATTCTCTTAAACACCTCTTGTACATGTTGCCAATGTTGTTCAACACTTTCGCTATTAATCAATACGTCATCCAGGTATGCAATCGTGTACTCTAGTCCGGCAAGCATCGTATCTACTGTCTGTTGGAATATAGCCGGCGCGACCTTAATTCCAAATGGTAGTCTTTGGTATTTGTACAATCCTTTGTGTGTGTTTATGCACAGTAGTTTTGAACTTTCCTCATCGACTGGAATTTGCAAGTACGCTTCACTTAAATCTATTTTTGAAAAAAAACTTTCCGCCATTTAATTTAGTGAATACTTCTTCTGGACTGGGTAGAGGATAGTGGTAGTCCTTTATTGCTGCGTTTAAACCTGTAGAAAAATCAGCGCAAACTCGAATTTCTCCTGATTTCATTTTGACGTAGACCGTCGGCGCGGCTCATTTGCTGTATTCTACTTTTGTCAATATGCTAGTGTTTTCGAGTCTAGCTAATTCTTGATCAATTTTTTCTATTGATGCAAACGATACGCTCCTTTTTTCTTGAAGATAGGTTGAACGTTTTCTTTTATCTCGATGTTTGCTGCTATTTTCTTACATCTTCCGATACCTGCTGAAAATACTTCGGGGAAACTCGTTTTTAGTTTCTCTTTTAATTTGTCTGCCTCGTTTGGTAAGATTTTTACATTTTGGCAGTACGTACTTATTGGTAGATCCCACAGTTCGAATTTTTGCATCCAGTCCGTTCCGAATAGGTTTTCTGTATTTCTTAAGACGTACATTTTTAGTTTTTTCGTCATTCCATTAAATGTTACATTTGTAATTACTTCACCCTCAAATTTTATCTTTGACCCTGTAACTGATCTAGCAATTTTATCCGTTTTTAACATGGCAAGTTTGTTCAGTTTTCTCCATGTTTGTAGGTTTATAATAGTTAATTCTGAGCCAGAATCCAGCTGTAGCCTGACTTTTCTGTTTTGCATTTCAACTTGTACGTATTTTCTTATGTTAGTCTCATTAGCTTGATCAGTCCTCGTGATTCTTATTCTGCTTTTGCTTTCTCTTCTAGACCAACAATGAGAACTTTTGAAAGTTGGTTTGTCTTCGTACTTTATGTATGTGCGCGGTGCCAGCTTCTTCTATGTCTTTTGAGTCTTTCTTCACACTGATGCATCTCTGGCAGTCTTCGGCTAGTTTTTGAAGTGTCAAATCTTGTTCACTCTCCAATTTAGTAAGGATTCTGCGTCTCATTTCCGCGTCTTTGGTTGAAACCAGGCCTTGGACGTAAATTAAGCATTTGAAATTGTCCGCCCTGAGTTCCGATAATTTAAAATCATCACAATATTTGTTGACAATGGACGCGAACGTTATGTAATCTTCGCTGTCCTTTTTTGTTAGGTTCAGACATTTCCATCTTTACCAAAAGATTGTCAAGAACAAGAAGTGTCAAGCCTCGGGACAAAACATGAAAAGTTAGAATGATCAATAATAAATGTTTATTTTGAACTATTATGATTTATGTGCAATTCATTTTCTGTTCATTCAAATACATGCGGGCCATATATGTTGCCTTATAAATTTTTGTTATATCGAAATAAAGAACAGATTTATATCTCATGCTAAATTTTTTAGTTATATTCTTTTGTTTAACTACATGTACTTTGTGCTTGTATTCTTGATAACCAAACCATTGCATGTTTCTAAATTAAAAGGAAATGTTCTGCAATAATTTTTATTGAACAACCTTAAATAAAATGTAGGAGTGCGGCCCTCATGAGAACACAAACTGTCTCCTTTGACCCTCGTGGGACTCTGAGTTTGACATGACTACTATAGACCACGTAAAAAGCCTTGTCTGTAGGATACAATCTGACATGTGCCAGGTAAGTAAATGGCAACTATATGTTCCTCAATGATGTAAACAAATAGCAAACATTTTGTTCTGAAATGACATAAACAAAGTAACTAATAATAACAAAACTAAAGTCATTGAAACAAAGCAAGTTCAGTCAACCATTGATTACAATTCCAGAACAACGTAATTATAAACAATTTTTTCTATCCTCTGCCAGCCGCAATGATGGAGAAAGCATTACCTCGAACCATCGCCAGTGAGACACACTGCAAGAGCCACTCTGTTTCGCGAGACTCGTTCCTTAATCGAGACGCAATCGCGCCAATCCTCCGAAGTAACGCCATCGAACGAGGGCCAATAACCCCTGAAGTCTCCACTGACACAGGAGTAAAAAAATCTATCAGCAAGAGAAGAATATTTAACTATCTTTTCATCTCTGCGTTTCGGGCGACGGACTCCAGCTCAACAGCGGACCTGATCAAATTACCGGCCGAAAATGTATCCGCACAGGTCGCATCCCAAATCAACGACTTACCCATTTTAAAAGGGAAGATGGTAATGCCATCCGGCCGCTTTCCATACGGGTTCGATATGGGAAGGGAACCCAGCTGCATCCAAACCTCTTTTGATGATGTGGTTAATTACTGCATGCCGTGGGAAGCGGCCGACACTACGACGACAGGAGAGAGGATGCAAACCAAACTCATCGATGGAGGCTCCACGCTGCATCTGTGAAGCTCACATAATTTGAGTCCAAGACAGATCGCGACTCTGACCCGAGTGCACTCATCATCTAGAAGAGTACCGGTAGATGAAGAGGGCACTGCGTTGAACCAGGCGCCACTACTCGGTTGTGAAGCAGATAGTAGACAGGCGAAGCGATGCTGATCCAGAGAGAGCCTCAAATTAGTAAAATTGGTCTCGCATTTTATTTTATCCCAGCTTTTTTGTTTTGATGTGTCTAGTGGGATAGAAAGTAATTCTTGGGCCCAGACGCTGCAAGCTTGTTCGAGAGAACTACCCGAGAAACACTGAGACGATCCACTGAGTATCTCATCAATTAATTCGCGACTGGACGAAAGTGAAGAAAGATATGCTGGAAGGGCCAAATCTACCGCTGATCGAAGGCCCAGGCCTCCGAAACTCAAAGGGAGCTTTCCCTGCCTCCATCCTGTGTCGTCGAAATTGAGGTTGCAAATTAGCTCTGCGCATCTCTTAACTGTGATATCTATCTCATTTAAGAAATCGTAAACAAATAGCAATCATTTTGTTCTGCAACGACGTAAACAAATGGCAGCCATTTTGTTCTGCAATGACGTAAACAAATGGCAGCCATTTTGTTCTGCAGTAATGTAAACAAATGGTAGCCATTTGTATGAAATGTTTTGAATTTTGAAGTCCGAAATTAATAACGCCTCTGGGATTTTGAAACTTTTGAAACTTTAAAATGGATCATAATTGAATTATAAAAAGAAATGTTTAGTATCTCCAGAGCTTGTAAAAAGTAAAATAATTCTGGAAACTGTAAAGATGATCAGCATGTACAAGTGAACAATAATGAAGATTACAGAAGATCCTATACAACTTCAATGCAAATCTGATTTGCGTCCGGTATTAAGAAATGAGTTATAAAAAATGCTATGAAAATTTCTCGGACATTCAGGCCGGTAAATGTTATTTAATACTGTTTATTATAAAACAGAACATTTGCTTAAATACTTGTATCTATAAAAAGAACGTTAAACATATCATAAATGTCTTTAAAATAAAATTGTCGAACATTGTCCAATTCAATATATATATATATATATATATATATATATATATATATATAGAGAGAGAGAGAGAGAGAGAGAGATAGATAGATATGTGTGTGTGTGTGTGTGTGTGTGTGTTAAATTAAAGAAATATTGACCACTCATGCTACCATAAGTAGCGGTAAGTTTTCTTCAGGAAGTAAGAGGTTAAATGTATTTCCCAAAAGCCTGGTTTATTTATTTGAACATTCTCAACGGGAATTACGGTTGAAGGTGAGGAGAAAGGCAAGAATAGAAATGTAAAGGAGAGGGAAGGAAAATTAATATTAATAATACGGCGTGAGACAATGGTAGAGAGAATGTAAGGGAGGTAGAGGTAATATATTAATAATAATATAATAATAATATAATACATATTAATAATAATAATAATAATAATAATAATGAGGGTAGGGGCAAATCAATATTGGAGGAAGACAAGTTAAACAATGTTAGAGGGAATGTAATGGGAAAAGGGACTATTACTGCTAGTAATGCAATACACTTCGATAAAACGTACCGAGTTCTCTCAGTCACTGGCGTGTTTATCTCAGAATAAATACGCTTAAAGTCACCTTCATCCTTGCCGGCTTAGGGGCAGATTCTCCGACTGGCGCCAATTCAGCCGGGGGTTTCGATCCTAGCTAGAGGAAATCTAGTCACACTGATGAGCTGTGATACAGCGAAGCAGCCTGTCTGTCGATGACAATATATATATATATATATATATATATATCTATATATATATATATAGGGTGTTAGATAAATGGGATAACTAGATATTAGCGACCGTATACGTAACTGCTGGCGTGCATACGCTGGTAAGAAAATAAATAATTATCAGATTTAGCCAAGAGGTGTAGACATAAGAGTGCTCAATGTGATTAGACAGAGCTAAGAAATATATGTTAATAAATACATATATACCTACGTTTGATGTGCGCACATCAAACGTAGGTATATGTGTATTTATTAGTACACACACACACACACACACATGTATATATGCATATAGTGCAATTCATACACACACGCTTATATCTCTATATATGTATGTGTATAGTTGAATTCGTACACCTATCGATCAGCACATCACAAGCAACCAAAATACTATTAACACAAGACAAATTTTAACACCAAAATATTATACATGGCCCATTGCAAAGAAAGAGGTGAAGATTCTGGAAGCCATTTAACACAAAAGAAACAACCATCATTAAATAAGTCTATTAAGTTAGATTTGTTCAAAGAAAAACGTGATGCTTTTAAGATAAGTTTATGCACAATGTCCCATCACAATCAGCCCAGAAAACTAATCTAAATAAAATGGGTTTCAAAGAAACTCGTTTCATGAAGGGACCACTTGTTTGGCTGACCTTATTGCAATTGAAAACCTGTGGAGCATTCTCTCGACGTAAGTTTACATTAGCGGACGGCAAAAATGAACTTTGGAATGCTATTCTGGATGTTGTGCAGTCTATTTCCTATGAAGAAATACAACAGCTCATAAATTAAATGGCTGAACGACTTCTAAAAGCATTTTCAGAACATGGAACATATATTTTATATTAACGTCATTGTTATATCTTTGTTGTCATTATAATGGCGCTGTTTTTGACGTTATATTCAAAACATTTATCCTTTCGCACATTATCAAATTATAATGTTGCAATACCTGTAGCGACAAGGTGAACTCGCCCTCACGTGTATAAATATGCGAACGGGACATAGGACTAGGGTGAGACAGCAAAACATCTGGGTTTGACAGTACTCAGCTTCGGGCAGGGCGGAACACAGACAAGGCTATGCCAAAGGGCAGAGTTTCATCTGGGGAGATAGACAGCCACCCAACCCTGTATGTCCGGGATCTATGGGGAATTTTTGCCCGAGCGTACGCGCTCGGAATTGTCCCACGGTAAAAACCGGCCTTGTTTCACACTCCACCTTGTGGGGAGGTCTTGGGTAAATACCGAGTTAGCAAAACCTTTGTGTTTGCTAATAGCCTGTTTGTCAACCTCTCTACCTTTGGACAGAGAGGAATCCAGACGAGGCTACGCATAGACAAACCTGACTCTGTTATTACGGGGTCTCGGAACGCTCCACGTTATAAATCGGCCATGTGTCACATCCGGCCTTGTGAGGAGTTCTCAGGTAAATACCGAGGTAGCAAAAGCAGAGTTCGTCAGACTTCTGAGTGTGCCAGTGCTCGGTTTGTCGACCTCTCTGCTCGAAGGCAGAGAGGAACCCAGAAGAGGCTATGCCGAAGGGAAGAGTCTTGTCTGGGGAGGTAGATAGCTACCCGACCCCGTGTATACGAGGTTTACTGGCAATTTTTGCCTGAGCCTACAGAATCGACCTCGTGCCACATCCCGCCTTGTGCGGAGGTTTTAGGTAAATACTGGGACAGCAAAAGCCTTCTTTAGCGCTCATCTGAGAAAATACAGTAGTAATCTACAACAGCGACTGAACTTAATTAAGTAATAGACACATTACAACAAATGTAGAATGTATAATTCTGCAATTATAATTAAGGTAATGTTTCTTGAACTCTCAGTACCCTGACTAAACTTGGAAAATATGGTATAATATATATAATGGTTAACCGCTAGTATAGGAGTATGTCTGTCCGCTAGAGCTGCTACCTAATCGTTGTTGCAAACGCCTTCTTAGTCAAATTGGTGTTTGTTCAACATCGACAAAGTCTACCTGTGGTTTATACTGCTTCTGGGAGAGAGCGCGTCAGCTGGCGTGATTAAGAGTTTGAACAAGACCAGTACATTCAAACCCTTGGTCACGATGAGTTGTGATTTTGTTAGCACAACAATTAACGAACTATTTCGCCTATCCAATTTCAATTCACAAGGCAACACCCGGGGTATGGTTTTCAATTTCCAAACATGCTACAAGCTAGGGTTGCCTCCACAGCCGATAATATCAAAGTCACCTTCTTGATTGACTATGGTGAGATTCGACCATCTCATTGTGGGAAAGCTAACGTCTTAACTTCTCGCCAAGACGGCCATATTCAGAAAAAGCCGGTAAAATCCATGAAACAAAGCCGTGACATGTAGTGTCTTTTAATTTATAGTGCAAAGATTACCGTCAATCCCTTCATTAGTTTTCTAAAAGTTAGAAAAAAATTAAAAATAGCTTTTGGCACTCAGTGAGGGGCGTAATCTCGTACACTAATTTCTTATCCATAGTTGTGTGTGGAAAGGCTTTACATAAATTCAGATTTTCTTAGAATATCAAGATTTATATCTTGTAAGGGCGAATAAGACTGAACAACCATTTTACTATGGTACCTAGATTTTTTGAATTTAAGCGCAGTTTCTTTTCTCACACTTCTCATTTGTGGAACTCCCTATCACATGTTTAATGCGTGTGATACAGTACTGACCAATGAGAATCGATCCAAGCTAAACTGAAAATACGAAAGTTTTGTCTTTTTGTCTGCTGTCTCTCAATCTCTGATGAAGCAAATTTCAATAAAAGTGAAGCATGTTATATTAATAAACGTTTCCTATTTGTTCTTCATCTTATCATACTGCAGGATTCCGATTCACATTTGATCTACTTTTCATCTTTAACTTATATATATAATATATATATGCCTAGATTCTCGCGTCGTGAACCAACGCATGCGTATTCCATTGACACATTACCGATTAGTTCTTTCGTGAGACTAGAAGATTGATTGAGTGTCGTAAAATGACCGGCACCCGAACTTTATTTAAGTGAGAAAGGTTTGTGCATTTCCAGTCCTATTCTCTTGTCCAATGTCCGCCATCTTCTTTCTGGTGCAAATGCTGCCATGAGATAAGCGACGTGCAAGGATGCAGTTTATATTTCGGAGTGAGCTTCCCATAGAGAGGTTGCCTTGCAAGACTCCAGAGCCCCTATAAGCCCATCAAGTTTGCAAATTGGCCTTTGACTCCGCCCTTTACACACACACACACACACACACACACACACACACACACACACACACACACACACATACACATATATATGTATGTATGTATGTATGTATTGTGTGTGTGTGTGTGTGTGTGTGTGTGTGCGGCAATCATTCGCTTAAATCTGTTCTATTAAATATAACTGCTGCTCGGAGGCAGAGAGGAACCCAGTAGAGGCTATGCCTAAGGGAAGAGTCTTGTCTGGGGAGGTAGATAGCTACCCGATCCCGTGTATACGGGGTTTACTGGCAATTTTTGCCTGAGCCTACAGAATCGACCTCGTGCCACATCCCGCCTTGTGCGGAGGTTTTAGGTAAATACCGAGACAGCAAAAGCCTTCTTTAGCGCTCATCTGAGAAAATACAGTAGTAATCTACAACAGCGACTGAACTCAATTAAGTAATAGACACATTACAACAAATGTAGAATGCATAATTCTGCAATTATAATTAAGGTAACGTTTCTTGAACTCTCAGTACCCTGACTAAACTTGGAAAATATGGTATAATACCGAAATTTGCCGAAATTATTATAAGCTATTTTCCGAGTCACGGTGGAGTAATGGATAGAGGCTCGGGTTGAGAAATCGGAGAATCGCGCTCGATTTCAGTCGAGTACAAATAATCTGGGAAAGGATATTACGTGCAAATACCCTAGGGAAATGGCATTACGCACAAAAACCCTGGTGAAAAGAATGACTCCATCTCTTTTCTCAGTTATGCTTTAATTAGCAAGATAGCAGTCCTATAGAACTGTGGCAACCCGTATAGGAGAATGGGTTAAATAAAATACTAACCTGTGATTGGCTAAGTGTGGTGAGTACGTCTACATCACTTAAGGCATGGTCAATCAGAGAAAGATTCCCCCAGCAGGAGTGGGAAGATATTGGATTTCAATTTGGATTTAACAAGTTCTTTCGACCATCATTGATTGTTTTCAATGAGAGAAGGTAGGAAGACGAGAAGCGTGTAAGTTCTTAGCAGCCCAAAGTTTTCAATGAACATGAGTTCAAACTTTACACGGTTAACAACATAGGCACTAAACAGATTAATTTTCGACTTTCTACCTTTTTACCTTTCCTTGTGACATACTAAACCGGACTAACTAAATAACGATTAAAAGACATTTGTCTGAGATGGTGGCGTAATTCCCAACTGTACCTGTGGCTAGTATTCGAGTGCCAGTGAAAACTGGAATCAGAAGGCTGTTTTTCAAGGCAGGCAGGTTTTTCCACCAGTATTGTCATTCTAAATCCTAATTTAACTTTAAAGCATGTTAAGTTAAACTTATTAAATCTCTATTTACATCATCTTTTTGCTGGCAGGGACATGACACGATTTAATCGGAAACAGATAATGCCGGGGTGTTCCATCTTAATTTAGTTTACCCGCGCCACACACGAGTACATGCACACACGAGTGGAAGTACACACACATGCACAAAAGTTCATATATATCCCGGTTAGATGCA
>OZ038511.1:33234772-33392272 GCA_964036315.1 Acanthosepion esculentum | reverse complement strand
ATATATATATATTATTCCGGGATCATTTTCCAACTTTTTCAAGATGATCTTCGCCCTCTTTAACCTATTAACTTTCTGTCCTGGAGTAATAAGGTGCCTCACAGGTTTCACGTACTATTTCATTTTCAAGTCTTTTTTCACTACTCTTCGGACTGTCATAGGTGAAACTCCTGTCTCACGTTCAAAACGTCTTATGAATTTAGTTGGCTCCTTTCTAATTGACCTCTTTAGCTCTAAGTTGAAATGATGATCCCTCTTTCTGTTGTGACCTCCTGATCCAGTTTTCATCTTTACTGTCCCCACTTTTTAAACTTATTCACCGTTCTATTCATGGTTCTTGGATGAACTTTGGAGATGGAAGCCACAGTATGAATGCTGGTACTATTACTTAAGGCTTGAAGGATCTTTTTCTTCTCACCATTGCTCAGTTGGGAAGACATAGTGGAGCTGAGACAAAATGATTTTAACCTGTTCTCATTCTATCTGAATGACTCAAAAGCTTTTTCAGTGATTCTTACGACAAATGCTATCAAGATGGCTAAATGTCTGATCTGAAAACCTGTAAAAAAGGAACCAAGTTTAATGTTTTTTTTTATATATTAAACATTTTGAGGGATGGACAATTATGCCGTAACACGATTTGGGCAATTTTGATGTTACACCCGGTATATATATATATATATTTATATATATATATATATATATATATATATATATATATATATATAGAGAGAGAGAGAGAGAGAGAGAGAGAGAGAAAGAGAGAGAGAGACAATATTAGTGGTGAATATACACATACATATGCAATTATATATACACATACATATATGTATAAAAATAATTCCGAGAGGATATGATCCAGGTAGAACTCCATGTCCAGGACAGAGTAAGGATATAATAAAAAGACTTAAACACTAATATGCCATGGTCATAATTTATTCCATTGGAATCGTAAGAACGATCCAATTCATCAGACCTACAGATTCAAAAAAAGATTTTTTTGAAAAGATTTTTTGAATCTGTAGGTCTGATGAATTGGATCGTTCTTACGATTCCAATGGAATAAATTATGACCATGGAATATTAGTGTTTAAGTCTTTTTATTATATATATATATATATGTTATCAGCAGTTGTAATAATTTTTAGGGTTATTCTAAAGAATCAGCAGTTGTAGAAATTTTTAGTGTTATGCTAGGTTGGCAAACAAAAGATACTGTGATACAAAATTCACACTTAGTGTTCTTAGTGATTTTGAACATTCCCGTAAACCGTAAAACACACGTGTAGAAACAAAAAAACGCACGAGGAAGATAGAAAGCGAAATAGAAATTTGAAATAATGAAAGCAAAACGCAAAGGCAGAAAAGATCGAAGGGGATGAAGAAAGCGCGGAAGGAAGAATGAAAAGAAAAGGAAGGAAAAAAGAATTAAAGAAAGAAAGGAAGATGAAAGAGAAAGGAAAAAAGGAAAGAGGAAAGAGAAAAGAAGAAAGGAAGAGAAAGTAAGGGTGATAATATAGAAGGGAGGACGAAATAGATAAAGACATATGTTGGAAAAAAAAATTAAGTATGGAAGGAAAAAGAATGCAATAAAAGAAGAAAAATTAACGAAAGAACGAAAAGAAAGGAAATAAAAAAAAGTCAAATAGTAGAATGATGAATAAAGAATTGAAACAACAAAAAAGGAATGAAGGAAAGACGAAAGAAATGAGGAAGAATAAAAAATAAAAACAAATTAAGGAAAGAAATAATGAAAAAGGCAAGAAGAAATAATCTAGGAGAACGAAAAAGAATAAAATAGAAAAGAAAAGGAGAAGGAAAGTAAAGAAAGAAAAAAGAAAGAGGAGAAGAAAGACAGAAAATGGAAGATAATACAACTGAAGAAAGTAAAAGAAAGGAAGGAAAATATAGGGTAAAGAATGGTAGAAAAAGAAATAAAAGACTTAAAAAAAGATTTAGATTTGAGCAACAGAGAGAATTTACGAAAAAGAGAAGTAGAGTGAAAGATAGAAAAATATTGAGAAAAGATGAGTACGTAAACGGACAGAAAGCGGTAAGACAAATAAAATTCGGAATAATATTAAAAATTCGTAACAAGCGAAATATAAATAAAGAAGACAAGCTATTAACGTCTTGACTGGCCAGATGGGCGGGAATGTTGTTAGCAAGAGACGCCACCATTCCTCGAGGCCATTGACACAAAGACAACTTTGAAGAAAGGTTTACAGATGTAACAGATTGCCTGTTTATTTAGTTGTGCATATAATTTGGGTGTAAAGTCCTCTTTTTATTTCATTCGTCGACATTTTGGAATTGGGTAAGGAAAGACCTCAAGTGGTAGAAGATAGGTCAATCGAAAAGGTTAAAATGCAATTTTACTGACATTACTTGAGACAGAAAAAGGTTGTCGATTCTAATATACTGAATTCGTACATTTGATTGGAATACGTTTCTGTAGCATTTATGCCGATCCTGTAGATTCCCAGTGAAATATAGGGCCAGGGCCTCACCACGCTAGGTGTTAGTGCTGAGGTTTTTGCGGGGTGGAGTTGCTAGCCCCACACCCAAGAGGTTTTTGATTTAGAATTGTCTTTCTCTCAAAATGGTTCTCAACCAAAGTTGGAGAGCTCAGTCTATCTTGATATTTATCCCATAGCGTGTGGGAGATGGATAGGGGTACCTACCCTATCGTGGGTGTTTGTGTGAAAGTGATCGCAAGGGCCACGGCTAGAATTTGAACTCTACACACCAAACACACTTTCTTAACATCCAGTTATATCATCATCATCCCCTTGACTTTTGTAATTGTAGTATTGGCTTCTGCATTCGGGTCCCCATACGATTACAAAAGTCAACATGTTCAAATTTTAAAAGCGATCGCAACGGCCACGGCTAGAATTTAACATCTAGCTATATCATCATCATCATCATCATCATCATCATCATCATCATCATCATCATCATCAGCAGCAGCATCATCATCATCATCATCATCCCTTGAATTTGTTATCGTAGGTGGGGGGGGGGATACGAATGCAGAAGCCAATACTTGTAATTCTCTCAGGATTGCTCACTGCGTGGGCTAAATAAGACACATCCTTGTCTTACACTCTTTTTTATTTTTGTATATTTACTGAATTCATTTTCTATTACTGAAGTGAAGGTAACAAGAAATACTAGAGTCCGTCACTGACCATGCCAACCTTGTAAGTCTCCTTATCATAGCTCGGGATTCAGGGTTGGACATTGGGGATTTGGGGAGAGCAATGCTCGACCAAACAGTGTGGAAAGGGATTGTCAGTGGAGTTCTGACCAACCATAGGGAGGTTGAAGGATGATGGTGATGAAGTCTCCTTTGTCTGAAAGAAGTCTGTTCAAAGTAAAATGCTTAACCAATTTGATATATTGGGTTGAGCAGTGGGGATTTGGGGAGAGCAATGCTCGACCAAACAGTGTGGAAAGGGATTGTCAGTGGAGTTCTGACCAACTATAGGGAGGTCGAAGGATGATGATGATGATGATGATAAAATAGTAGAGATATAATGATACACTAATAAAAATTATGAGATGAAGAGAAGAGTTGTTCTTACTGTAGATCTTACTAGGCACAATAAAATATTCTTCTTCTATGTGCTGTGTCCTAGGACATTAGTAATAAGATATTTAAATTGTTGTACTTGTTTGATTTTGTTATCCCCAATTTGTAATTTTCATGTTGGGTGGTCCCTTTTGCTAACAACCATGCATTCTATCATATTGCAATTGAGGTTTATTTTTTTTCTTCTCGTTTCCCTCACTAACTTCTGTAGGAGTTCTTGTAGTCTTATTTCCGTGTCTGTTAGCAACACCGTGTCATCTGCACATCTTATGTTGTTAAGACTGTGGCCATCAGTAATGAATCCTGGTAGGACTTCTAGTTCTCTCAGGATCGCTTCACTGTATAAGTTGAAAAATTCCGGTGAGAAGACACATCCTTGTTTTACACCCCTTTCTATTTTTGTGTATTCTTTTTCGATCAGTATGAAGTCGGTTTCATGCCAGCATAGGTTCTGGATTATCGTTGTCAAATATGTCAAGGTTACCTCGCAGATTCTTGTGACGCTCTAGCATAATCTATAAAACACAGGTACACATAAAAATAAGGACTGGCTAAAAGTTAACGTAGAAAACTAAAAATTGAATATTTTATTGCAATATATACAAACCGATATCACTGAAATTAATCACTTAATAATTGCGGGAACATCTTGGTTTGGTGCAATTATAATTATCAAGAGTTTTTGTAGGCGAATTATTTGTTAATTTGTGGAGTTTTGTTTACTTTTTTTTAATAAAAATTTCGTTTTATTTTCACGTTATAAAAATGCGTGTTGATAATCATACGCTCCGGAATAATCATTTAATAATATTATTGCTGAATTGTTATGTTTCTTTTTTCATAATAAATATTGTTTAAAAAACGCCGGATAATTATGCACCAACCCAGTAGTAATTGAAATAGGTTCATGAAACATGAAAGCCGTTGTGAATAACCAGAAGCCTATGAGATGAATGCAGGTCTTCCTCAAAACCCTATCCTCGGTCATACCATATTTCTTCTTTTTTTTTGTATTAGTAAACATCTGGGTGTCATGGAGTTTAAAGGTTAGCGGGTCGGAATGAGAAATCGATCGGAGAGCCGAATTCGAATTAGATACAATTATATTTTTAAGAATGGATATAATAGAGATTGGCGACGTAATATTGTGTTTGTGATGCGCGTTTATAGTTGCTAACATTTTTATTAGAACGCCCTTGGGTGACCCCCAAAAAACGGGAACTTTTTAACAATCTAATTAGACCAAGAGTGATGGAAGAAAAATATTTAATTCATAGTAATTGAAACCTTAAAACATGCCATTTAAGAAACAATGATGGAATTTTACATTTTTTTTAAATTACGTCCTGTAGATGGCGTCCTCCTGTACGAATGCATTCTTGAAATCTTCTGTTGAAATTCCTCATTGACTGCTGCAACATCTCAGCTGGGATACTGTGAATTTCATTCTCGTTACTAAAATGGCGAAATGTTTACTTGCTCAAGGTCACTGTCTCGCAGTGTTGCCACTTGCTCATGTCTGGCAACACGCCCGTTTTTTGGGGTCACCCTGTATTTTCGACGTAAAGAATTATGTTCTTTTTTTTTTATTAGGGTGGCATTAGGGTGGCATTTGTAAAATCAAAACTAGTTTTGTTCCTGTGTATTACAAGTGATTTTAAATGGCTGTCCCAACGTAGGTCCTTCGTGTGATCACAGATGCTGGCTTTTAGCTTTCAAAACGTCTTTTCAATGTAAGTGTATTTACATAGCAAGCATTTTATCTGACAAATCCCAGTATCTGAAGTGGTGTCAGATCTATTGTCCTTCCTAATTATATCTCCGATTGTCATGGAGGTGGTAGTAAAGACATTAGTACTCGAGATAACTAATTTATTTTCAAATATGTAGATAGATTATTAGAGGATAGGATTAAGAATTTTGTGTTGTTGATATTAGAATTCCTTTCGGTGGTGTCAAATGTTTGGGGTTTTCAGATTTTGTATATTCTTTTTCTAACTTTGAGGATGAAACGATGAGGTTAGTGAAGAAGTCTAAAATGTCTTTTTATATGTATTTCTCTTCTTCATCTAGGTATTCTGCACTGCATATTCCAAGGGTTCTGAGGTAGATTTCTATGACAAGTCCTGATTTTATTTTTGGCTGCGGTGGAAATAGAAATTCTTCTGACGTGGTATACCACTCTTCTGTAGAGAAACGTCTGGTTAGTAAAGCCCAAATTACTGTTTTTAAACAACAAATCTTCGACGATCTCTCTCGAACGATCATATCTGCTCACGAAACGTACCTTAACGTAAACATTGACTGCATATTATGAAATGGATTAAATCAGACAATTATTTAATATATTTTCTATTTATTCGCTATTTTAATAGATACAACTTATTTAAGAAAATGCTGTTTTTTGAATAAACATATTAGTTACATTTGCCGGCCTTAATGTTCGAGAATTTTCGTAGGAAATATGCGTTCTTACACAGGAACCGAACCTGTATCCTATATGGAACAGTCAATTGATCTGACGTGCTATACCACTCAGCTATAGAGAAGCGTCTGATTAGCTAAATTCCAAATTACTGTTTATAAACAACAAATCTTCGACGATTTCTCCCGAACGATTATATCTGCCCACGAAACGTACCTTAACGTAAACTTTGACAACATATGAAATGGATTAAGTTCGACAATTAATTAATATATATATATATATATATATATATATATACACACACACACACACACACACACACACACACACACACACACACACACACACACATATATATATATATAATACCGCACAGTCAGTTTTCAGTCCGCGCTTGACAATAGCCACGTACTTGAGACTGAGTTGTACCGAACAGTGAGGAACAAAATGTGTATTTATTATTATTATTACTAGTAGTAGTGGTTATATATATATATATATATATATATATATATATATATATATATATATATATATATATATATATATCTGTATGTGTGTTTTCAGGAGTACAAACAATTCATAATGTATAAGCCATGGCCCACTCTGACGTTAGATTGAGATGCTGAGTAGTGAGCCTTTGTGGGCAATAGACAAATAGATTTTGACCGTCACGTGATCAAATATTGGGATTCTATGTTTATCCGGGCCGCCAACAACTTCTTTTTCTTATTCTGAGTCTTTCACGTCGGCCCACTGATGGATCATGCATGGCGTTGTCTTGCACAAACCTCCAATTCCGTTTTCTTAAAAAATAAATGCAGGCGTATACATAACTTCATCGACTATTTGCTTTTAAAAGGATGCAATTATATTTTTCATTCATTTTGATATTTCAATGATTGCGTCATTTTAATAGGCTAAAAAAATCATGACAAATTACTTGATTCTTAACAGCCAAACTATTTCAATTGAAGCACACATCATTTTCTCGTATGTGTTCTTCATTGATTTGTGATAAAAATATAACAAAATATATTTAAATGGATAATTCCTATATTTGAAGCTATTTGTGATATTTATCTACTCTATTGTCCATTCATGAATCCTGAGAGCCGTCTCGCAGGATTCGAAAAGGTTGCTGAACATGGGAGTAAAATAAGATAACGTTTCCAAGACTTTGTTTTCTCATATTTTCCACGTTCTATTTATTTCCTAGGAGGAAATTCTAATAATACATTAGAATGTAGATATTTCCTATCATGTAACATTACCAGTGTTTTATGTGTATATTTCTTTCTTTCTTTCTTTCTTTCTTTCTTTCTTTCTTTCTTTCTTTCTTTCTTTCTTTCTTTCTAATATATTGTTTTATTTTCCTCTGTTTTTTTTATTAAACCTTTCTTAATTCTGTTTTATTCATTTTTTTTTCCACTAATTTGTTGCTTTAAATTTTTTTGTATGTTTGTTTCTGTCTTTCTTTTTATTCTTAGACTGATCATAAGCGGAAGTATCCTCAGCCCCCAGCTTTTTTTTTCTATTTTAAAATTTTAGTTTCATAACTTTTTCTAATCCATTTCTTTCATTCTTTCTTTCTTTCTTTAATAGTCTAGTCATAACTTTAATAGTCTAGTCATAACTTTTCTAATCCCTTTCTTTCTTTCTTTCTTTCTTTTTTTAATAGTGTAGTTTAATATCTTTTTCTAATCCCTTTCATTCATTCATTCATTCATTCATTCATTCTTTCTTGCTTTCTTTCATTCTTTTCCTTTTTAATATTTTAGTTTTATACCTTTTCCTAATTCCTTTTTCTTTCTTTCTTTTTTTTTAAATATTTTAGTTTTATACCTTTTTCTAATTCCTTTCTTTCTTTCTTTCTTTTTTAATATTTTAGTTTTATACCTTTTTCTAATTCCTTTCTTTCTTTCTTTCTTTTTTAATATTTTAGTTTTATACCTTTTTCTAATTCCTTTCTTTCTTATTTTCTTTCTTTCTTTTTAATATTTTAGTTTTATACCTTTTTCTAATTCCTCTCTTTCTTTTTTTAATATTTTAGTTTTATATCTTTTTCTAATTTCTTTCTTTCTTTCTTTCTTTCTTTTATTTCTTTCTTTCTTTGTAGTTTCCTACCTTTTTCTTCTAATGCCTTTCTTTCTTCTTACCGTTGTTGTTATTTCTTTTCGCAGCTATAAAACGATGGTTAACGAGCTTGTCTCGCAAACTACACACGTCTGTAATGAGTGTCCCACTACTGTAATTGTATGCAAAAGATAATCGGCATAAATATCTATTTCTGGGTGTCGACTATAAAACGAGTCAGTCATGTAAACCATTTGCCGCCGTAGAGAGTTTGACCCTCACTAGAAGCCCTACTACCGTGCTATTTGTCTACCTTAGTAAATAACACTGCGGTGCCTTAATGCTATAGCACCGTGGTAAACAAAGTTAAGCTTAGTATGTATGTATGTATCTATCTATCTATCTATCTATCTATCTATCTATCTATCTATCTATCTATTTATCGTTCTCTGTTTGTGTCTTTCTTTCTTACTAGTAAGCAACAAGAAAGTCTTAAAGAATATGGCACCAGAAAGAACACTTACATACTTGTGCAAATTAATTGAAACAAAATGAATAATTCCGTTATTATTTACTTTTTTTGTTTGCATTTTTCCAATGAAACATGACCCAGTGAACATGTTAGTATTTTGTATGTCCATTCCACGAAGTGGTTCCTTGCAGATTGTCCACATAATCTCGATTGGATTTAAATCAGGAGAGTTTCCAGGCCAATCTATAGTACTTTGATTTGCTTATTGGTAAGGCTTACCAGTGTGTTCACGCAGCGTTACAATTTTCGTACGCTTCCTTTGAGTAACGGCAATCACAGACAATGACCGCAGGACAACTAATCGGCAATCGAGACAATAGTGCCTGGACGTGATAAAAATCAGATGCATTCACGAATGACGCAATATTTTTCAAGGCCAAAAAATTTCATCATACACCCCGAAAATAGATTAATTTTACTGCAAACCACTGCAAATGACCTAATTTGAGGAAAAAATAGAAATAGATTACACCCTGTCACTCCAGTGGGTCCAAAACTGACCGCATGGAAAGGAAAAGAAACTAAAGCAGTTGTTTCAATTAATTTGCACAAGGGTGTATATTCAAAATCAGGAAAAGATAGCTGAAATTCCTTGGTCATATAATGAGGAATGAGGGCTTGGAAAACTTAATCCTCACGGGACATTGAGGGCAAGAGAGATAGGGCGAGGCAGCGAGCCACTTAACTGACGAACTTGTGTAAATGGATCGCAGAACAGAATACAGGTGCATTAGCAAAAGGAGAAAAACTGCTAAGAGCCACAAGAGATAGAACGTTGTGGAGAACCATTATCGCCTATATCCCGAAGGGACGCGTCACATAGTAGAAAAAGAATAAGAATGGTAATGGTTTAGCTGTTTCCTTATGAGACAACATTCGGTATTCACAACCCGAGCAGCCAGTGATTTTATTTAGTTTTGGAAATAATTGTTTTGTATATTGTAAATACTCATTGGCGTTAAATTAAAAAAAATTGTTAATTAAAATTTTTTTTTACCCCTTCTCACCGACAGAAAAACTGTACATACAGGGTCTAGAGAGGACTTCATAGGGACTTGGTGGTCTTATGGTGACTGTAGTAAGAATGGTAGTTAAGAATGTGTTGTTTTGGTGTAAGGAAAATTATAGTATATTTGAGTCAATGATTATGGTAATTTTCTAAGCGTAGCTTAAATATGTCACAAGGCCAAAAGTATTTTGCACTCAGTGAGGCCCGAACTCTCTATTCAGTCGTAACTGATCTAGCGAGACAAGCTTTCTAACCATTAGGTCATGTCTAGATCACTGATTATGTCTAGATAAGTTAAACGTAAGCCAGAAGATGATCAGCCCCCACCACCAAATTTGGCGAGATGCCATATTTGTACATTTCGTACAATAAATATTGCACCTAGTGAGTTAAGCTTTTCTTAACTTACTGGCCATCGAGTTTAGATCAAAGTGTATTATCTGTTCTCCATAATGGTAATGATAATATTAGTCGTTTTCTCACATGGTAGTATGCTAAGGACATCATGGACCGAGCATGTGAGCAACGATGAGGTCTTAGAGAGGTTGCAAACATCAAGAAGAGGCAGCTGAAGTTTCTTGGACACATAATGAGGAAGGAGAGCCTGGAGAATCTGATACTCACAGGTCGAATAGATGGAAAGAGAGACGAGGGAAAGCAGCGCGTGACATACCTAGCGAGCTTGAGCAGGTGGATGGCAGAGCGTGGTCTGGGGAAGGAAGCAGAAGGAAGGAACTTGTTGAGAGCTGCAAGGGTTAGAGGTGGGTGGAGAGCCATGATCGCCTACGTCCTGAAAGGACATGGCACATAAAAAGAAAGAAGTATTCAGTATTCACTGACCGAACATCCCGTGGTACTTTTGGTTGAAAGTCATAAAATGTATCTATTAAACAATTGTTCAGGAAAATAGGTTTATCAAGTCCACAAACTGCTACAGCCTTTTTCAGAATTGATGGGGGCTTCCTTCTTAATATTTTATTTGAAATATTTTGATTATATGATTATTTTGTCTTCAAGTTCTATGTGCTATCCATTTTAGCTGTTACTGTTAATGAAATTCCTCAAGTGAGGTGGTTTATGTTATTTGGTACAATTCTTTATTTCTAATCCTGAAGCGCCAGTCCACCAGGTTTGAAGAAGGATTGTCCTCGCTACAACCTACAGGCTTAATTCGCTGGAAACTACATCCGCGTCCAAGGTAAGACGATAAACTACGTCCAACAGCAAGGCCTCTGATCAGGAGGTTTTGAGGAGTGTGGAACCACCTTTTAATTGCCGGTGTTAAAAGTCCAAGTTCACCCTGGCCCGGAGTGGTAGCCCTTGTTAGGATCCCAGCTATGGGCAAATAGTTAACCCCGAAACTGAGGTAAAAAGCATTATGAAAGTGTAAAATAGGTTTTAATACCAGAAATACTTTGTAAAAAATTATTACCAGGAATTAATTTTTGAAGAAAAAAAAATATTACCAGCAATATATTTTTGAAAAAAAAAATATTACCAGCAATACATTTTTTAAAATAATATTACCAGCTATACATTTTTGAGGAAAAAATATTACCAGAAATAGATTTTTGTCAAAAAAAAAAAAAATATCAGAAAAAAAATTGTCGGCATTAAATAACCCATTGAGGTTGATATGCTGTAAAACAAAACAAAACAAACCATTTCTGGCTTAGATACGAGGCAGGCACGATTTTTTCAAAGCCCTCGCTCTCTTTCACTCCGACTGTGTTGTTGGCAACACGTTCTTTTCTAACGATCCATCCCTGCATCCCATTAGAATGCCTGAAGACCAACTTCTCGAGAGCTCCTCTCTGCGGCTGCTCGGTTTCACGCTGTCCGCTGATCTGAGATGGAACAAATACATCGAGTCAGTTGCATCATCCACCGCAAGGAAAGTCGGTTCCCTGTGCCGAGCCAGGAAATTTTTCTCAAAGGAATCGATCCTCTAAGTCTATAAATCGACCATTCGCCCTTGCATGGAGTATTGCTGCCATATATGGTCTGGGGCCCCTGCTGTTTGCCTCAGGGTTCTTGATAAGATCCAGAGACGGATATGCAATGTGGTTGGCCCTGATCTGTCATCTCGTCTGCAGTCGCTCTCTCACAGACGCGATGTTGCCTCGTTCTGTCTTTTTTACAAATACTTTCACGGTAATTGCTCCGAGGAGCTGCTTTCGCTTGTCCCTAGGTCTCATGAATTTAAACGTTCTACGAGGCTGGCATCCCGTTCCCACCCCTTCACCGTTGAAACTGTTAGATGTAGACGTCTCTTCTACTCCAATAGCTTCATGTCTCGCACATCTCGCCTATGGAACTCTCTTCCCTATTACTGTTTCCCTGACAAATACAATCTCCAACGGTTTAAGTGTAGCGTCAATCGACATCTCCAGTTGCCTTGATCTATCCACTTCCCTTCTCCACATCCTTTCACCTTTCATTCCTATCTGCTCTCGCTCCAAATCTTCTGTAACCCCCTTGCCTTGATTGACCCACTGTCTTTCTCTTTCTCCACATCCTCTCCTTTACCACTCCTATCTGCTCTTCCTCCAACCCTTCTATAACCCCTTGCGTGATAGTGGCCTCCAGCCTTGCTTGGGGTGATACGCTTAAAAAAACAAAAATAAAAACAAACTCTTGCAACACACGTAGAATATAAGTACTTTCTGGCTTCAGAAATATGAACTGAAGATTGTTTATGAACTGAAGATTGTTTATGTTGATTATCTATCACCTTCAGCAATATCAAAACAGGATGTCGAGATTTCATTACCAACTCAACTTCACTACATCTACCTGAACTTGGATTGGCTATATCAGAAAAGAAAATTTATAAAGAGGCTTCAAGATCAAGTCGAAGCAGCATTTGATTACATCTTGTATTTTCAGAACAAAACCTGATGATATCGTGAGGTATTACTGAAGTGCTCTGGTCTAATTAGTCATGAGATTTCACTATGGAGACCATACTCGACCGCTTTATTTGATGAAGATATTGTTGAAAGTATTGCTGGTGATTACGGTTGTATACAATTGACAGTTTACATATATGTGTAGGATTATCGCACTCAGCGCAGAAGCATAGGCAGCGCGATTTTTGAAGGCCTCTTTTACTCCAACTTTATCAGCGACAACAAGTTATAGATCTTGCAACACACGCAGCATGAAAGTACTTTATGGCTTTAGAACCATCAATTGAAGATTGTGTATGAACATTCGACAACTTCAATCTATGAAGTCTCTTTCTTTCTTGTATAACTATGTCAACAAAATACTCTGTAAAAAGGTTTTATCCGTATATTTTATGATCAGTTGTTTTGAATTCAAAACTTTTTCTTTATTTTCGTCGTCTACTGTGATGATGAATTGTTCTATCAAACTGCTGTCAATGTTATCCATTTAATTACAACCAGCTTCCCCGTTTACCCAGACTTTCATGCGTCTGTAAAATATTGTTTGGGTGGGGGTGGAAATAATACAAGGAGTCGTAAAAATGATTATCTATCACGCCCAGCAATAACATTAAAATTAAAATGTCGAGATTACATTAGCAACTCGACTTTTACCAAATTTGGCCGAACTTAGGATGGCTATATCAGAAAAGAAAATGTGTAACGATGCTACAAGATCAAGTGGAAACAGCATTTAATTACATCTGGCATTTTCACAAAAAACCTGATGATATCGTGAGGTATTACTGAAGTGTCCAGGGCTAGCTCGTCATTATTTTTCACCATCGAAACCGTACCTGACTGTAATGAAGGTATTGCTAAAGGTTCTGCTTGTGATTCTGTTTTAACTAATTAAAAAAAGCATGCGTTTTTGTGTTCGTTTGTGTTTTACGACATGCCAACCCTTGTTGGGGTGTTGGGTTCTTTAATATCGAGAGTTGTCTGAGGAAACTATCGAGAATCGAACTCACGTCGACTAGACTAATCTTACTAAACATTGCCTGATCCTATTCCGTAACATTTGTATCTTTTTAATTCTTTACTCGTTCGGTACCTAAAATCTAATTTGTACCATTTTAAATGTACAAATATTTAGAAAGTATATTCCGTTTCAATAAAGGAGTCATAAAAATGTCTACAAATGGACGCATATTT
Organism: Acanthosepion esculentum; assembly: GCA_964036315.1. Taxonomy (NCBI): domain Eukaryota; kingdom Metazoa; phylum Mollusca; class Cephalopoda; order Sepiida; family Sepiidae; genus Acanthosepion; species Acanthosepion esculentum. The sequence continues at coordinate 33,378,523 of OZ038511.1, read as the reverse complement.
CGGTTAACACTTTCTTCTTGCCTTCCAGAAGTTAAGCATAGCAACACAGGTCCATTACAATTTCATTCACATTGTTTGTGTGTGTACGTTTGTATGTAGGCGTGTATATTTTAATTCAATAACAGACCTAAAATATTTCTACAAAGTTATAAAAAATAATTAAAAATAATTAATTACCGAATAATTTCGTCCTGGGTATGACGATAAACTACATTCAATAGCAAGGTCTCTGATCAGGAGGTTCTGAGGAGCGTGGAACCACCTCTTAATTGCTAGTGTTCCCAGGTCCACCCTAACCCGGGGTAGTAGCATATGTTGGGGGGCCCAGCTATGGGCAAATACTTAATCCTCAAACTGGAGTCAAAATGTGTAAAAGTAGATTTTAATAATAGCAACACATTTTCGAACAAAAATTATTACCATCAATACATTTAAAAAAAAATATTGGAAGCGATACATTTTTGGGAAAAATATTACCAGCAAAAAAAATCTTGTCGGCATTAAATAACCCATTGAGGTAGATATGCCGTAAAACAAAAGAAACCAAAATAACCAAACCGAATAAATTCCGAAAAGTTCCGTAAAATTTTAGAATTATTTGATTTTTTTAGCATATAAACAGTTAACGTTTTTTTTTTTGTTGGGAAATTAGACGTAACATTAAATTAGACGTAACATTAAATTAGTCGTAACATTAAATTAGTCGTAACATTAAATTAGTCATACCATTTTTGCTTTCATTCCACATTTTTACATGAAATTACATTTCGCGGCCATGAACTTTTTGAAATAAAAATACTTTATCGCCATAATAAACTGAACTTTTACTTTGTGGTCTATGCTGTCAGCTTACAGGTATCAATAAATAAATATGAATAAACCGATATAGATATAACATAGATATGAATAGACTGATATATAGGGTGGTCCGAAAGTCTTGTCACCCTCTACCAAAATGTAATGAGAACAATAGAACAACAAGTAATACAGTAATAAAAAGCACATATACTGGATTCAGTTCATTCACTTTCATTGACGCTGTCACACATCGAGAAGGTCTGTATGAACAATAACATTTTCGTGGCACAAAATGATGGGGCGCCATGTCCTGTGTGATGTTTTATGAAGTTGTGCTTTGTTGATTTATGCGTTATTCTATTCAGTAACCTTCTCTAGGTTACAACAGAAATAAAGACACTAATTAAAGAAAATGAATTTGTGAGAATGAAAGAAAAAAAGAAAATTTGAAGAAAAAAAAATGAAAGACAGAATGAAAGAATGAAGGATAGAAATGAAAAAAAGGAAGAGGATTCATATGAGAAAAGGAGAGGAGTGGAGAAAAAAGAATAAAATAAAGGAAGAAAGAATGAAAGACATATTAAGAGATGAAAAGGGATGACATTGTACAAGAAGTAGTAAAGGAAGGTAAAGAAACAAAGAAGAGATTCAAGGAAAGAGAAGAAGAAGCAATAAAGAAAGAAAGAAAAGCAGAGTAAACGGAAAGCTTTCAAAATAAAATTAAAAAAAATACTGAGTGGTTGAGAATAGAAAGAAAAAAGAGCGTGTAGAGGAATTGGAGTAATCTAGAAAGAAAAAGGGTTTATAGAAGAATAGGTGGAATCTACAGGCTGGTCCGAAAGTATTGTCACCCCCTACCAAAAAATAATGAGAATAATAGAACAAGTATTACAGTAATAAAAAGCACATATAAACACGAAACTTACATTATAAAAAGACGAAGCCTTCATTATAAAATTTCAGTTTATTCACTTGCATTGACTCTGTCGCACATCGAGAAGGTTTGTATGAACACCATCATTTTCGTGCCAGCTGTCTGAAATTAAAAAAAATTACATTATGTAGGAATGACAGATAGACATATCTTCTTTTTTATGTGCCGTGTCCCCTCAGGACGGAGACGATCATGGCTCGTCACAATTTCTTGTCCCTTGTACTCTTGATAAATTTTCTTTCTCTCTTATTTCTCCTGGACCCTGTTCCGCCATCCATTTATTCAAGCTCACTAAGTAGGTATGCGATGTTTTCCTTTGTCTCTCTTGCCTTCAATCTGTCCTGTGTGTACCAGATTTTCCAAGTCCTCTTTCCTCATTATGTGCCCTAGAAATCTCAACTGACTCTTACTCTTGTTAAGTATAAGTTTCCTTTTTGTTTCCATTTTCTCTAAAACTTCGTCGTTGCCCACATGCTCGGTTCATGGTATCCTCAGTATCCTTTTGTAGAACCACATTTCTGTTGCTTCAAATCTCTTTTTTTACAGCGGGGTTCACCTTTTACAAGGCCCGGGGACCACGTAAAGTAGAGGGTTAGGTTTGGAGGTCATTTGTGTATATAGGAATGGAAAATAACGGTTAATCCTAGCTTTGAACAGGTTAAGATTGTAGTTATCGGGGAAGCATCCTGTTGGGAGTCGGTTCGCGGGGAGAAGCTGTTCGAGTGGAACTTCCTTCTCGCCGATGGAATACGGAGGGAAAGTGGGTGGTTTGCTACTATATAAGTGGCATAGCGTGTTATTGTTGTCCGAGCACTTTCCGTGGAAGTAGCGGAAGACCAGTGAGAGGGTTGCTACATCCCGCCTGTAGGAGAGAGGTTGAAGGGTGGAGAATAGTTCGTCACCCACAAAAGCTTGGAGACACTTTTGAACACTGTCAAGGCCGGAGAGTAAGGTCAGGGCGGCTCTCACCCAAATATGACAACAGCTCTCCATTTTTGGCCTGATCTGGCTCTTGTAAAGGTAAAGGACAGCAGGAAGAGCGGTACGGGGAGCCGGCCATTTTATCAGTATCCTTCGTAATAGATTGTATGTACGAGTTCCACTTGAGGTTGAGCATGAGTTTGAGGCCCAATAGTCTTTTGAGGCACGGTGCTTCCCCGAAAGCACCTCCGTTCATCAAGATTGGTGATAGTTCTTCTTCATCTTTGATGAGATAGTCCAGCACTCACTGCCATACAGGACAAATATCACCTAACAGTTTAGTAGTCTTTTCCTTGTTTCTAGCGAAATTTTTGTTGTATTTATTAATATTCTGCTTAGCTTTTGGAAGGCATCTTTGGCTATCCCAATATTTAGAAAGACATGACCTGATTTAAATAGACTGAAACTGATGAATAGAAACAGAATGAAATAATTATCGGTAAAGCTCTCTCACTGTAGGTAAGAGAAAGTAAAATCTGATTATTTTATTTTATTTATTTCACCGTCATGTACACATGTGAGCAAAGAAACTGTTTGTCGGAAATTAAACTGTTGATAAGTTTATTCTTTCTTTCTTTTTTGTTGTCACCAATTTTATGATTTTATTGCTCATCCAGAGTAGGGGTTGGCCAGACAAAAGTGATGGGGAATGTTTGATTCCAATGTTCTATTTCAAATTCAGTCAAATTGTGTGTGTGTGTGTGTGTGTGTGTGTGTGTGTGTGTGTGTGTGTGTGTGTGTGTGTGTGTGTGTATGTGTGTGTGTGTGTGTACGTACGTATGCTTGTAGGTACATTAAATCGCACAAGTACATGCAATTCACCCACGCACAACACAGGCATGCGCATTAACATGACATACTTGCATGCAAAGTTACACGCAGGCAAAAAGTGACGGACAGATTATCATCTCTTCGGTAGAGTTTTATAATAGGCACTGCGACTAGAAATAAGCTTTGTTTTCAATTTTTCCCACATTACTATGGCTACACAACCAACAGGGTCCAATACAAACTATCTTAGGTGAATCAATAAAATCTGTTGAATCGTTTACATAGCTAGGGAGAGAAATAAATTCTACTTAAAAAAATGTGAAAATTCGCATAGTTAAAGCCTGGACCGTCTTGAATAAAATGGCTGTAATCTGGAAATAATCTGGAGACAAACTCAAACGGAGGTTCCTTTGAACCACCACAGAGGCTGTGTTAATGTATGGTGCCACTGCTTGGACGTTAACTAAAACTCTAGAGTCTAAGCTTGATGGAACCTACACCCGGATGCTGAGAGGTATACTTAACATCACTTGGAAACAACATCCAACTAAATAAATGGATCCATCCCTGATATTTCTACAATCTTACACGAACGTAGAATGCGCTTTGCAGGACACCGAGACATGAAGAAAGACGGTTTGGTCACCCAGTAATCACCTACATTGACCAGTTATGTTATGATACAAAATGTCACCCCAATGACCTTCCGTACTTGATGCAATACCGTAATGGTTGCCGTGATAGACTCATTAATGTCTGTGCTAGCTCGACCGAATAAAAAAACGCTAACAGATTACAAATAAAAGAAAATTATATTTAGGGTTTCAGGTATACTATGTAAATTTATTGTAAACTGATCCATCTCCTGGAGCAAAAACAAAATATGCGACGTAATTTCGTAAACTGTAAAAAACCCCAAAAAAAACAAATGAAATTCATAATGTGAAGTTCTTTTTTATATATTGCTATCGATTAATTCTAGATTACGAATTTAATTTTTTACTTTTTTATAACGTATGTGTATTTTTTGAATCAATTCACTTCAAATGAATGCGATAAGAAGGAAAAGTGGCTACTGAGAGGTAAAGAGAACGAGAAGACTTTAGAAGGGACCGAAAGCTCAGGTTTAAACAGGAAACAAGGGATAAAAATCTCTACTTATGTTCAAAAAACCTGGGAGGAGTGTAAATCGAACGATAGATGAAACTATCTACTTCTATTTTTTGAAAAAATAGTAAATAAAGTTTCAGCGTATAGGCGGACACGTTAGTAGTATAGTGTTGAAGTAGTCTTTAGAAAGAATCAGAAGCCCAATCCTAAACAGGAAAAGGGGTAAACCTCTACTTATGTTCTAAAGACTGGTTAGGAATGTGTACAAGACAGGATCAACTGACCCCTCCACATTAATTTTCTAAAATTTAATTTTCTTGATATCCGTGATTTAGCGTGCTTAATCTCTACAGTAACATGAAAAACAAACAAACAAACAAATAAACAAACAAATACCCCCCCTCCAAAAAAAAAACCCACCAAAAGTATTGGCAATAAAAGATTATTTCTCGTTGCCATGCCTATTTTTAAACGCCATCAGCTTTTCTTTTTATAATGTAGGTTTTGTGTTTTTATAATGTAGGTTTCTTCGTTTTATAATGTAAGTTTCGTCTTTTTATAATGTAGGTTTCGTCTTTTTATAATGTAGGTTTCGCCTTTTTATAATGTAGGTTTCTTCTTTTTATAATGTAGGTTTCGTCTATTTATAATGTAGGTTTCGTCGTTTTATAATGTAGGTTTCTTCTTTTTATAATGAAGGTTTCGTCTTTTTATAATTTAAGTTTTTCGTTGTATAATGTCGGTTTCGTCTTTGTATAATGTAAGTTTTTTCGTTTTATAATGTAGGTTTCATCTTTTTATAATGTAGGTTTCGTCTGTTTATAATGTAGGTTTCTTTGTTTTATAATGTAGGTTTCTTCTTTTTATAATGAAGGTTTCGTCTTTTTATAATGTAAGTTTTTCGTTGTATAATGTCGGTTTCGTCTTTGTATAATGTAGGTTTTATAGTTTTATAATGTAGGTTTTTTCGTTTTATAATGTAGGTTTCTTCGTTTTATAAAGTTGGTTTCGTCTTTTTATAATGTTGGTTTCTTCTTTTTATAATGTAGGTTTCATCTTTTTGTAATGTAGGTTTCTTCTTTTTATAATGTAGGTTTCGTCTTTTTATAATGTAGGTTTCTTCTTTTTATAATGTGAGCTTCGTCTTTTTATAATGCAGGTTTCTTCGTTTTATAATGTGGGCTTCGTCTTTTTATAATGTAGGTTTCTTCGTTTTATAATGTGGGCTTCGTCTTTTTATAATGTAGGTTTCTTCGTTTTATAATAAAGGTTTCGTCTTTTCATAATGTAGGTTTCATCTTTTTGTAATCTAGGTTTCTTCTTTTTATAATGTAGGTTTCGTCTTTTTATAATGTAGGTTACTTCGTTTTATAATGAAGGCTTCGTCTTTTTATAATGTAAGTTTCGTGTTTTTATAATGTAGGTTTCATCTTTTTATAATGTAGGTTTTTCGTTTTTTAATGTATGTTTCTTCTTTGTATAATATACGTTTCGTCATTTTATAATGTAGGTTTCGTCTTTTCTTTCTGAGCGAAAAGCTTCGTCGATATCCTTCCGAATTCAGGAACGGGCATGAATATCTGTGCTAACTGTAACGCTTAAACAAAGGTATTTCAATATCTGTCAGAATTTCTGAGTACCTAAGGTAACAAGGCAGGGATTGGAAGCGTCCTGTTGTCGTCAGTAAATCTGTCAGATGAGAATTTTGCCCTAAACAACGCGTGAATCACACCGTTGACCCTTGTCTTCTTTTAGATATATTCCAATAAACAGATTCATTTCCTGTCTAGACCACAAATGTCAAAGAAGATGAATGTCACTCGAAATACCCTCATATCCCCAGACACCATAAAAAGACATAATGTTCGTTGTCTATAATGACAAATATCTTTTTTTTTATTTCTGTGAAGCATTATTCATTGCTAACTGAACTTATATTTTTCTTCTCTTAAAAAAGCCAAGAAAGTTAGACGTACTTATTCTCTTCACAACAGAAGAAAACAGAGATAAATAAATATATAGATAACATTTTATAAATGTCTAATTAATGAGTAAAATTTATCGCTCTTCATGGGCTATTTATGGCCGAATGGTTAGAACGTTGGCTTTCTGACCGTAAGGCCCAGGTTTGAATCTCACCATGGTCGATTTGTCAGGAATGTGACTTCTTGATGTTATTGGACTGTAGAGGCGATCCCAGCGTGTGGCACATTTGGAAACCACACCACGGGTTGACCCAACCCTTGTGAGTGAAATTGTGAGTGATGCTGTTGGTGGTTGAGCAAGCATGAAGTCGCAAGTCATCGTGACCGAGGGTTTGAGCGTACTGGCCTTGTTCAGACTGTTGATTACGTCAGATAACACGCTCTCTTCCAGAAACTGTAACTAAGGTCCGCTTAGTTGTAATATAAACCACAGGTGGGCTTCGTGGGTGCTGAACAAACGCAAATATGGCTGAGCAACAGGCGCACTAGCAGACAGGCATCCTCGGATACGAGGAGCCAACCATTACTTACTTACTGGGTTTAACAGCAAAATTGTCCAAATCGTGTATCAGCAACATTGTTCAATTGTTAGATTAAACTTTAAACCTTTGTCTTAGAAATGATTAAACATATCTTATTGAAATTCTCCGAGGTTTTTATAACACTATTGGACTCTACTTTGACCAATAAGAATGTATTAAGCTCTAAGGTGAAATGAAAATGATGTTCCTTCTTGCTGTTGTGACCTCCTGATCCAGTTTTTGTTTCTACTATTGCCTCTTTTTAAAATTTATTCATCATTCTCTTGGTCGTTCTTGAATGGACTTTGAAGGTGGAAGCAAGAGTATGAATGTTGGTACCATTACCGAAGGCCTAAAAATTGTTATTTCTCTCGCCATTGTTCCGATGGGAAGACATAGTGGAGCTGATACAAAACGATTTTCATCTGTTCTCTTTCTAGCTGAATAACTCAAAGGGGTTTTCAGTGATTCTTACGACAAATGGTCCGTCCTGAGTATGACGATAAACTACGTCCAATAGCAAAGCCTCTGATCAGGAGGTTTTGAGGAGCGTGGAACCAGCTCTTAATTGCTGGCGTTCCCAGGTCCACGCTGGCTCAGGGTGGTGGCACCTGTTAGGGTCCCAGCTATGGCTAGTTAACCCTCAAGCTGGGGTCAAAACAATATGAAAGTGTAAAAATAGCTTTTAATACCAGCAATACGTTTTTGTAAGAAAAAATATCAGCAATAAATTTTTGAAGAAAAAATGATTACCAACAATACATTATTACCAGCAATACATTATTACCAACAATACATCATTACCAGCAACACATTATTACCAACAATACATCATTACCAGCAATACATTATTACCAGCAATACATTATTACCAACAATACATTATTACCAGCAATGCATTATTACCAGCAATACATTATTACCAACAATACATCATTACCAGCAATACATTATTACCAGTAATACATTATTACCAACAATACATTATTACCAGCAATGCATTATTACCAACAATACATTATTACCAGCAATGCATTATTACCAGCAATACATTATTACCAACAATACATTATTACCAGCAATACATTATTACCAGCAATACATTATTACCCACATTACATTATTACCAAAAATGTTTTAAAGAAAAAATATTACCAACAATACATTTTTGAAGAAGAATATTACGAGCAACAAAAATTATTTCGGCATTAAATAACCCATTGACGTTGATGTGCCGTAAAACAAACCAAACCAAACGACAAATGGTGTTAAGATGGCTAAACGTCTTATCTGAAAACCCGGAAAAAAGAAACTCCTTTACACTATTTACATTATTCGGACTATTGTCCTCATCTTTTTCGCCATATTTATTACAACGTTTTGGCCGTTGTACGCTCCGGCCTTCTTCAGATGGTTGGGATGTTGAACTGAACCCTTTATTTCGCTCACTGGGGTAGACTGTTCTAGTTCCATGTGCCATGTTTAATGGATGTCAGTTGTCAATTATCTCATGTTAATTGCCCTCTCCAAGTTCTTCACTGCCGTAACCGGGTATTGAACTCACACTCTTTGGGTCCTGTCACTGGACCTAACTAACGCCTTTATCCACTGTGCCATGTGTCCTTGATGACAAAGGGTTCAGTTCGACATTCCAACCACCTGAAGAAGGCCGGAACGTACAACGGTCGAAACGTTGTAATAAATATGGCGACAAAGATGAGGACAATAGTCCAAATAATGTAAATAGTGTACATAATACCTCATCCCAGACAATTTTGCTGGTACAGCCGGTATATAAATAAATAATTTCAAAATGTATTAATGAATTGTGCAGGTAATTCACTGAGTAGCCCGATTCTAACTGGGACCAACTCCTACTTCTGGCCTCATGTTAAGTTATAATAAACTTATTTTTTTAATGCCATGTTCTTTGAGGACGTGCATGGAAAGTATTCAGACAAATAACATTTCTTAGTTCTACCAGTTCTAACCTTAACGGCTAAGACCCGATATGCAAAGTATATTTTAGCGAATAATCCTCATTCTCTTCGTAATACATTAGCAAGTTCTACCCGAGCAGATTTTCCCCGCGAGTCACTGCTTTGTGAACCGACTCCCAAGTGGAGTCTTCCTCGATCATTACAATCTTAACCTGTTCAAGTCTAAAGTTAATCGTTATCTTCCACACTTATTCCCATGAACTGTGGATCTTATTCTGCAAGACTCTTTTGAGTGATTCTTGGGGTTTGTACAGGGTGAACATCATTATAAAAATAAATAAATAAATAAATGAATAAATAAAAAATAAAAATAAAAGGTGATTATGAATCCTCATAGATTCCTTTCCTGTATTATCTGTGAAATGACATGCGTTCTTGGGAAAATATTGCAGCGGTTTACCGTTGCCTTTTGCACAATTTGGAATTTACTTTTCCTTTCTCTTAGAATTGTGGCCAATCAAGGCTATAGTGCCAAGTCTATCCTGCTATTTAATCCATAGCCGAGGGAAAGTTGACAAAAGACTAATTCATGCCTTTCCCGAGGTCATTAGTGAACGTTACAGACTCGCTTGGAATTTGAACTCGTCATATCGATTTCATTTTCTGCGCCGATACCCCTTACACCACACGCACACCCTAGATATATGTGCCTCATCCTGAATCATTTGGACAGAAGTCAGTTAAATAAACACTTCTCGGCCTTTTGATCGGGATGACAGCCTAGTATCTGTTCTCACCTCAGTTGAGATTAGAACAGTTGCGCGGTCACGGGGATTTCAACCCTGCGGCAGCACATTCCTCATTGCACTAACAGAGCTGTGGTCGGTGTAATATCGATGCCAGCGTGACAGTGGTTGCGAGGACTGGGGAATTTTTGTCCTTGGCCCATATGTATATGGCAACTCACACAAAAGAATGTGTCGCATCCTGCCTTAGTGGGGAGGTAAGGTAAAAAAAAGAAAAAGAAAAGAAAAAAAATCCACTCTAACTAAATGATATATTAAAAGCCAAACTAAATTAGCAAACAATAACAAAGTCCTCATTTCGACATCTGACAAAGTAATTGTAAACACATACCACATAAAATGACAATAGCAGATAATAAAACCCACGGAAAAACAAACGTAACGACTTTAAACAAAGATATTAAAATGTTTACAATCAATCTATATAGTCTTCCTAAACAAGATATCATCCTATTCTATCCACATTGGATTCACGGTTGGGCTCTTCAACTTTGTGTAATGGTCTCGTTAGATCAATTACGACTGAGTAGTAAGTTCGATCCTCACTGGGTGCTTATACTTTAAGCCTTACACCACATCTAAGCTACGCTTAGAAAGACATTTAAGGCACCTCTGCGTGGCGTAATGGCTAGCAAGCTTGTCTCGCTAGAACAATTACGACTGAGTACTGAGTTCGATCCTCAGTGGGTACCCCATATTGTGTCACATCAAAACCACGCTTAGGAAATCACCATTAGATTCACGGTTGCGTAATGAATAGCGGCTCGGCTGAGTTTGAATTCCAGTTGGTTTCATTAATTTATGCGCAAATACCTTTTGAAAAGGCATGAATCCATCTCTTCTACTTTCAACGATGGATAAACAATAGGACAGACTGGGCCCTTTAGTCTTCATTGCATTCAAACCAACCTGGAGAGCGTTGGGCTCCGTCAGGCTAGCTTGCTCTAGATAATCCACTGTGCTACAGATCGTGATACACACATTATATAGCCTACAAAAGACACAGAGATTTAATCTTCCAATGCGATATGGAAGAGGTAGCGCCACTCTCAAACTTGTGTAAGTAGCTCTTGCTGGCATTTGGGACAAGAAAATGTACAAAATATGTAATATAACATTTTAAAGAGGTTTTGTAGTGAGTACCTTCTTGAAATAGATGGCTTTCTTTATACCACTACCCGAATATATATTCATAAATGTCATTAATAGGCGAGTCTTTTATTTACCAGACTCACAAGGTTTATCTTGTTTTTATTTGCCTTAAAACTTTCATTTAGTTTCTTTGTTTACCAAATGTTCACCCAAGAGAATGCTAGAATGAAGCTCAAAGTGAAGGGAGACTTGAAGAGGTTAAGATTGCAGAGATCAGGGAAAAATCCCGCGTGAATCTGTTCCAGAAAGTAGGGGCTTTTGGAAAGTAGCTGTCCGAAAAGAACTTACTTCTTACCAGTGGAATACGAAGGGAAGGGAACATGGCGGACCTTAGCTGTAAATGTCTGAACTAGTGGAATTAAGGAATGCATCTCGTCAGATCATTTGCCATGGAGAAAGCGACAGAGTAGAGATAGGATTAGCTGTAAAGGTCTGAACTGGTGGAACTAAAGAATGCATCACCTCAAATCATTTGCCATGGAAATAGCGATAGAGTAGAGATAGGTATAGCTGTAAAGATCTGAACTGGTGGAATTAAGGAATGCATCACGTCAAATCATTTGCTATGGAAATAGCGATAGAGTACGGAGATGTTTAGGTGTAAATTGTCTGAACTCGTAGAACTAAGGTATGTATCTCTCAAAGCATTCGCCATGGAAATAGCAATCAAGTAGAGAGATGCTTAGCTGTAAAGGTCTGAACTGGTGGCTCTAAGAAATGGAACTCCTCAGGTCTTTTATTTTGGAAATAGCGATAGACGTCCGACTATGTGTCTGTTCGAAAGGTGTTGTAAAGTGATAAAAAATCATCGCCTACAACCCCACTTTATTTTCTCATTCTTGTTGCTTGTAATCAAACTGATTCAGGCATCTCATTACCCACTGGGCAAGTGGGTTCAATCTGGGAAGTGTTTTAACAGAGGATGGAAAGTCCGATACTGAAAACCCCTAGGCGCTTTGGGATAGTCAAAGATGCTTTCCAAAAGCTAAGCAGAGTACTAAGAACCAGGAAAACTTCATTAGAAACAAAGAAAAGAGTACTGACTTGTTATGTGATATCTGTCCTCCTATATGGTAGTAAGTGCTGAACAATCTCCTTAAAGATGAAGGAGACACTTGAAGCAACAGAAATGTGGTTCTACAGAGGGATGCTGTGGATACCATGAACCAAGTATGTCACCAACGACGAAGTTCTAGGGAAAGGGGAAAACAAAATGGAAACATATTTACACAGGCAAGAGACAGCTGAAATTTCTAGAATATATAATGAGGAAAGTGGGCTTGGAAAATCTGATACTCATAGGACAGATTGAAGGCAAGCGCGACAGATAGGATACTTAGGAAGCTTGGCTAAATGGATGGCGGAAGAGGGTTTGGGAGAAATAACAAAAAGACAAAATCTATTAAGAGCTCTAATGGACAGGGCATTTTGGAGAGCCATACTCACCTGAGCACAAGAAGAAGAAGAAGAAGAAGAAGAAGAAGAAGAAGAAGAAGAAGAAGAAGAAATGAATTTTAAATTTACTATCGTTACTGTTATTGTTATATAAAAAGGTCGTGTATGGACGTCCGTATTTACAAAAATCGACACGTTTATACACACATAAAATAAATTAAAAATTTTTCTTAATATAATGGATCATTAAATTGTAGTTAACTTTTTCATTTATGATTAGCAAATAATTTTAATTTAATAATAATATCACTTGAGCGATACAAATTAATACAGAATTTTAAAAGATTAAAAATTATATATTATAATTTAAATTTTTAAAAAATTAATGTAAAAATTCATTATTCATCCCTAAAGAATTTCTTAACACAATGGTGCTCATAATTTATTTTATTCATAAAAACAATTAAAGGCTTTTCTAATTAAATAATTTGTTAGTTTTATTGTATTTTTCATTTTATGATTCAGAGCAGATTTTCTGAAATTGGGGTTTCTGTTTGCCCAAAAAGAATTGACGATTTAAATTCTAATTTAAACATTAAGCGATACAAAAAAGAATTTCTCGGAAAATCATAAAATTAAATGAATGGGGGATAGCAAGTATAAAAAAAATATTTTTCCAAAGATTTTTCCAAAGTAATTTCATTCATGTTTTAAATAAGATCTGAAAGTTTCCTTAAATTCTGACAATTATCTCATTTTTGCAAGAATTTCTAAATCAATCTGTTTTCGCCGGCTCGGAGAACTCAATTCATACTTGAAGAGTAATGCTTAATAGCAGTAGGAATAGCAATAGAATATATATATATATATATATAATGGACTCTCCCGTCGAACTCGACGTATGAGGGTCAGACAGATCAGGTCCCAGAAACTGAAAGCCCGACGCCCGCACAGGATTTGATTATAGTGGTGAAGGCTTTGTGCAGGGCCATCAACACTTTTTGGAGGGACGAATACAGGGACCTGGTGCAACGGATGCCACAAGGTCCCCAAACGACCCTCCGCAGGTTTTGAATTCAGAGTTGTCCTTCTCCTAGACCAGTTGACATCCAAGGCTATAGAACCCAGTCTGTCCTGCTATTTACACATAGTTGGAGGGAGAAGAAGAGGATTCACACCTTTCCCAAGGGTATTAGCACGTAAGTGAATGTAATGGATTCGACTGGAATTCGAACTCGGCTCTCCGATTCCTCAACCCAAGCCGTTATCCATTACTCCACCGTGCCTCCGCAAAAAAAAAAATATGGAACGCTTCACGAATTTGCGTGTCATCCTTGCGAAAGGGCCATGCTAATCTCTCGCTTCGGCAGTACATATTCTAAAATTGGAACGATATATATATATATATATATATATATATATATATATATATATATATATATATATATATATATATATATATATATATATATATATATATATATATATATATATATATGCTACTCGCACATATGATTTGATTATGGTGGTGGAAGCTCGTGCAGAACCATATGCACTTTTTGGGTTAGCCGAATAGAGACTTGTGCAACTGGTGATACAAGGTCCCCAAACGATCATCCTCAAGTTTTGAATTCAGGGTTGTCTTTCTCTTGCCGCCCAATTTGTTCTGTTATTTATCCTTACCTTGGGGGGTGGGGAGAAGGGATTTATTCATACCTTTTCCAAGGGTATTTGCATGTAAGTTTATGTAACAAACACCGCTGGAATGCGGACTTTGCTCTCTGATTTCTCAATCCAAGTCGCCATCCATTACTATACCGTTCCTCCATCTTTCTCTCTCTCTCTCTGTTTAGTAACAGGTGTAACAGCAAAATTGCCCGAATCGTGTAACAGCATAATTTAAAAAAAATTTTTTTTTAAGCGTATCACCCCAAGCAAGGCTGGAAGCCACTATCACGCAAGGGGTTAAAGAAGGGTTGGAGGAAGAGCAGATAGGAGTGGTAAAGGAGAGGATGTGATGAAAGAGAAAGACAGTGGGTCGATCAAGGCAAGGGGGTTACAGAAGATTTGGAGTGAGAGCAGATAGGAATGAAAGGTGAAAGGATGTGGAGAAGGGAAGTGATTAGATCAAGGCAACTGGAGATGTCGATTGACGCTACACTTAAACCGTTGGAGATTGTAATTGTCAGGGAAACAGTAATAGGGAAGGGAGTTCCACAGGCGAGATGTGCGAGACATGAAGCTATTGGAGTAGAAGAGACGTCTGCATCTAATAGTTTCCACGGTGTAGGGGTGGGATGCCAGCCTCGTGGGGCGTTTAAATTCACGAGGCCTAGGGACAAGCGAGAGCAGCTCCTCGGAGCAATTACCGTGAAAGTACTTGTAAAAAAGACAGAGAGAGGCAACATCGCGTCTGTGAGAGAGCGACTGCAGACGATCCATCACACAAAATGTTTAATATATTAAAAAACCCACTAAACTGAGTTTCTTTTTCCAGTTTTTCACATAAGTCGTTTAGCCACCTTGATATCATTTTTCGTAAGAATCACTGAAAATCCCTTTGAGCTATTAACTAAAAAGAGAGGAAGTTAAAATCGTTTTGTGTCAGCCCCACTGTCTTCCCAACTGAGTAATTGTGAGAGGAAAAAGATCATTTAGTCCTTTAGCAATGGTACCAACATTCATACTCTGGCTTCCATCTTCAAAGTCCATTCAAGAATCATCAAGATAATGGTGAATAAGTTTAAAAAAGAGGAAACAGTAGAAAGGAAAACTGGATCAGGAGGTCACAACAGGAAAATTGATCATCATTTCAACTTAAAGCTAAAGAAATCAATTAGGAAAGATCCAACTCAATTCATAAGACTAGTGCATGTGAGAGAGGAGTTTCAGCTATGAAAATCCAAAGAGAAGTGAAAAAAAGACTTGAAAATGAAATCGTACGTGAAACCTCTTATTCCAGGACAGAGAGATAGAAGGTTAGAGAGGGCGAAGATCATTTTGAATAAATTGGAAAATGATCCTGGAATAATATATATTATATATTTGAACTTCAATACTGCATGAGCTTCCGATCCTTAGCTACATATATATATATATATATATATATATATATATATATATATATATATATATATATATATATATATATATATATATATGTATATATATATATATATATATGTATATATATATATATATATATATATATATATATATATATATATATATATATATAACATTATTCATACGAATAACAATTAATGAAGCTAATTATGGCAAGAATCACTCTCGCAAACAACATTTAATAATAAAATATAATCAATTGCCATAATTAGCTTCATTAATTGTTATTCGTGTGAATGATTTATGTTATATAAATTGAACATGTACCACATAATATATATATATATATATATATATATATATATATATATATATATATATAATGCGTATTTGCGCAGCAACATTTCTTTTAAACAACTTTTGTTAGATATGACAGATAAAATTCATTTTTTATTTAGTTTTTCCAGTGGTCTTATATTTTCCATATATATATATATATATAGTTAATGCAAATATGAAATTTAACAATTAAGTGATTGATGTCATAATCAGTACCTCTACTCCAGATCTTAGTAGAGGAACCTTTGTGTAATTGTTCGGTCCACTCGTCAGGAGGTATCAGTAATTTTCTGCTGATTTTCTCATTTTCGTTATTTTCATATTAATTTTAAAAAATTATGCGGTTTTTATTGGTATATATAAATATATACATATATATATATATATATATATAGCGAGAGAGAGAGAGAGAGAGAGAGGGAGAGAGAGATATTAGGTTGGTGCAAAAGTAATGTCGTTTTCTCACATGAATTTGAACGTCAAAAAACGACATTATTTTTGCACCAACCTAATAGATAGAGAGAGATTTACAGGTTCGCTATAGCATTTTGCAGGTCAAGTGTAGGTAGGCGGATTGCCGATCATTGAAAGTATGAAGAGTGTTCTTGTCAAGTCCATTTGAGAAGATGAAAGAAGGTAAAGACAGAGAAAGGAACACGAAATAAATGAATAAACGTCTTGATTAGCTGATGTTCACTCAGTCATTAATCAAACAATCTTGACAATGGAGGATGTCAATCGAGTAACAAACACGCCGTTCTTTAGATGGGCAAACAATATCCCCACTTGCTTGAAATACGTTCACTCCTATTCAGCTCCAAATTGTTCTTTCTTTTTTTTTTCTTTTTTTTTTCCTTTTCTTTGTACGACCGTCAGTTATGAACATTTCTTTGAAGACATTCTTTGAAGACAAACTTATCTTCGTCATCCAATGGCGCGTCCCAGAGGGACAACTTGCGACGCGAGCTAGGCCGTTAGAGCACAGGACAAGCTTGAACGTTGAAACATTCTCACCCTTTTATTTTATTGGTGAGTGACAACGATGGTCTGCCCTGTTATTTAACCCACAGTTGCGGGGAGAAGTGGTGAATTCTTGCCTTTTATTTGTCTTTTCCAAAGGTGTCAGTGTAAAGACTATATGAGCATTACAGTGATCTGTTGCATAACAACACGTTAAACACACTAGTAACACATCTGACCACAATTTCTACGTAAGAAATGCCTGATTAGAAAATGATTAACTTAGACAAATATTCGTTGAAGAATACCCATCGTATTATATACATTGGAAGTGTACTGATCTCACTCAGAGAGGACCTCTTCATTACACTAAGAGTTGGTGGGAATAGTATCTGTGGTACGCCCTGGTGTCTGCTGAGACATCCGGGTAACCATTCACGTCATAAAAATTTTGCATTTTGTATCTGTGGAATTAACTCTCAAGATAGAACCACTACATTTCGCTAACAGAGGTAGGGACATAGATACACTTGATGCATACAGAAAAGATTGAAGAATTTACAAAAACCACGTAAAAGGAAATGTTTTGTATATTATTTAATAAAGGGGGTGGTAAAAAGTTCTCGGCTTGACCCATTTCCTAAAATGACTATTCGAAAATGGAGTATTACTGTCATATATGAACAGGCGCAACCCGGTCTTCACATTCCAGTCCCGACAGAGCCCAAAATTGTCTCCACGCCCTTGTGGGGATTAATTATTTTCCAACCTAGGATCCCTCCCCCAAATCGCTGTTCTATCGCTATTTCCATGGAGAATGTTCTGACGAACAACATTCCTTAGTTCCACCAACCTTCACAGCTAAAACCCGCCATGACACGCACGTTGTAGCTCATTCCCTTCGTATTCCACTGGTGAGATGCAAGTTCCACTCGAGCAGCTGCTTCTCTCGTACGGCTACATTTTGGGACCGACTCCCAAGAAGATGCTTTCCCCGAAATCTACAATCTTAACCTGTTCAAGTCTAGAGTTAACTGTTATCTTTCCCACATATTCTCATAAATACTGCCTCATACTCTACCTTAAGTGGCTCTTGGACCATGTATAAGGTGAACATATTTGTAAAAAAAAAGATCTAATTGAAACACTGATTTTATAAAGCTTGTCGGGCCAAGAATTTTCAGCACCAGCGCGTATGTTTTCTTTGTAAGTAAAATGAACAATTTCAAAGATATTTCGATTGTCCTCTGAGGGTTAGGGTCAGAGGTATGCTCTGATATCTGCGTTCAGAACCGTGTGATCCATATATTTTGTCACCCACCCATATTAAAAAGAAGTCTTGCGTGAATGTTAACATAGAGCTTACATGATTAATCAGTATATGATGAAATCTGTAAAATACTTTTTTACATACATATTTTATATAAATAACGTTTTTGCAATAATCCTGGTATTTAGTGGGTACATGTGTTTGAGCAAACAACCCTTTTTCTTTAAAAATCGAATGTAGTCGGCCCATGTAGTCGAAAGACTTATTAAAGAAATGTGTGCATCGACAGGAATCGAACCAGCATTTTCTTTATCCTGGGGAATCACCTTTCAGCTATGTGTGCCATTGCCAAAAAGTCAAAGTGCAGGTTGGTGCTCCAGCCAAGCATCCTCCGCGCCATCGCTCACACCGTGTTCGCTGATTTGGTCACATTCTGCGACGAACTGATAACCAACCTCCCAGAGTCATCTATCAGTTCGACCCGACATCTGCAACCAGGAGACGACCACGCGTCAGACCATGCAGCCGCTGGAAGGACATCGTCCTCTAGCAGATCAAACTGGCGCTGGAGGATGTTCCGACGCTCTGCCAAAACCGAGAGAGCTGGAAGGAGAATGTAACCCTTCATGGCATGAGATCTAGCGGCAGGAGAGTGTGCTCACGTGATAGGCTGGATCCGCTAGTCTGCCTAAAAACGTCATTCACCGAAGACTGTTAGGTTTGACTGCTTCATAACAATTTGCACTCATTCATAAACTCTATGGTTTTTATTCCTGCACCATGTCCGTTTGTAGAAAATTGTTCGAAAATAATTGTTCAAAAACAATTATTGGAAAAAATATTTATTGGAATTGTAAATTGTTTGAATGAAAATTAATCGAAAGGACAATTATACTAAATGATAATTATTCGAAATACCTATGTTTGAAAAACGTATGTGGTTCTGCTTTGAGAGAGTCAATGCTAATTTACCCAGAACTAATAACGCCCTTGAAGGATGGCATAGGGATTTTTGCAGCAAGTGTCATCCCATCATCCGACAATATGTAAATTCTTAGACGCTCTTAAAAGAGAACAGGACTTGCAAGAAATTCATATTGCAAAAGGAAGAGCAGGTTACAAAAATATCAAGAGCGCCAAGAAATACCGCAACATAAATGGAAAACTTAAAAAATTAGTGTCATCCTTTAATTAGTACTCTTCAGTAGTTGAATATTTGCGTGTTGTATCATATAACTTAAGGTTATTGGGATTTTTTTCATTTCGAATAATTATCATTTCGTATAAGTGTCCTTGCGATTAATTTCCATTCAAATAATTTACAATTCGAATAAATGTTTTTCGAATAATTGTTTTTCGAACAATTATTTTCGAAAAATGTTCGCATAATCGCCATGTCAGGAAGTTAAAGCACCCCAGAAATATTTTGAGGAACATTCTGGAGACTTGGTACGGTCCCAACGTTCGTCTGACATGCGTTCAATCAAATATTTATGGGACGTAATGGGGAGGTCTATTCCCACTCACCAACAAATATCAGGGAGCCGTGAACAATTTATCAAGACGGCATAGCACAAAATCTCTTCAGAGGTTTTCCAATCAGTTGGGGATTTCTTTTATTAATGTTCACTCAATACAAGGCCCAAGAGCCACTCAAGTTAGAGTGTTACTGTGTGATGTTGTACGAGCGTAAGGAGGAGCGAGAAGTGAACTTCATGGGGCTGTGCAGGAAGGATAACGGCCAAATCTGGACATTAAGAGGTCAAGATTGTTATGATTGGGAAAAAGCTTCCCCGGGATCATTGTGTATTTGACATTGTGGGTCCCAGTTGTAAAAGTCAGGGGTGGTGGGAATAAGGAATGTAGCTCGTCAGAACACATGTTCTGGAAATAGCGATAGAGAAATGAGAAGCTTGCGATATTTCGTCTGTGGGAAACGAGTTGTGGGGTGTACAGAACTCTTTAGAAGTTGCACTTGTCCGATCTAGAGGAGGTCCTACATGATGACTTTTATCACGTCAGGGTGTATTTAATGTTGATTTTCAGAATCTAGTTTATCGTCAATCAAATTACAACTACGAGATCGACTAATATGATTTTGAAGCACGATGATTCAGTTCTTTTATGTCAAAGAAGAAACAGCTCCTTAAAGGGTAAATGTGCTCAAGTAATAAAATGTCATTCAAATAGTACGTAGCCTCATTAGTCAGATGGCCACATACTTGGAGTCTTTATTTTAGACGAGACACTGTTCGGTATAGGTGACGTGAATGTCGCCTTTTTTTCTAATTAACTATAAATTGTTTGTATCATTTGGCACTTATTGATGGCAAGCCCGCAGCGGAAGGTACAGCGCCGGGTCGAGGACGCTGCACACAGACGCCCACTTTCCGATTACCAATTACAAAAAAAAAAAAAAAAATATTCGTCTGCTTTGCTTCTTTTTTCCCTTTAGTCAGCGCCATCTGGCCTATTTTTGAGCGGAAACGGGGCAGATGTTTGATACTGAAACTTGTGATGACTCGACTTTTGAATCAGAGGATTTGGTCAGACACTGGTCAAGCAATTATAAATTTTTCCCACTGTTTTGCTTATCATTGCACATTTCTTGTAAATTCTGTCTTCGCTCTTGACCTTCCGGTCTTTAACAAGTATTTGGTTTACAGTATGACTCATCTACAAACGCTCTTTTCAACAGATATTTGTTTTTATCTATTTATTCGATGATTAGGAAATAGGCGATTTGCTTTTAAAACAACCAATAAATGAACTCAACATACAACATCTGAATAATTGCTGGTTCTGTAAATTTTCCCAGTTTTGTTTTGTCGGGAATAAAATTAGACGGATGAGGTGGGAAAAATTAAGAATTGGGATAACACAATCTTCCATTTAAAATGTTATCTGACTCGCTTGAGAATTAACCTACACCTTGGGATATCGACCGGATGAACTTAAGTGAACTAGTTTGGCAACTAGGTCTCATCATTTTACTGTTAAATTAGCTAGATGTAACCATACGTTCTATTCTAATACTTTCCGTTCACTTTTCGCCTGTGAAAATCCCTTCTGATTTTTTTACACCCCCCGGCCAACTACAATCCTCAAAAATTTAAATGCAACTTCACCATCTCTTGTCCTTCTGAACCCTGTTCTTTTATTGCCGTTTCTCCTCACTAAAGTTTTTTCATTCTCTTTCCCTCCCAGTAACCCTCTTGCGTCTTAGTGGCATTATCGCCATCTTCTGTCTTCCTGAAACCTTTTCTTTTATTGTCCTTTCTCCCCACTAAAGTTTTTTCGTTCTCTTTCATTCCCAGTGATCCCTCGCGTCTTAGTGGCACTTGCTTGGGATGAAATGATTAAAAGAATTTTTGAACAGTGGAAATGAATGAAGAAATACAGAGTGCTTCATGAATACCTCCCATGTATACCTCTCACATAATAGTAAGAGATTAGTTAGATGAAGAGATCATTGGTACTAATGCTTTACTATTATGTGGAAGGTATATGTGGGAGGTATATCTGCCGCACCTTGTATTCCAGCCAGCGAGTAAGTTTCTGCCAGGCCAACCAAATCCCAAAAGAAAAACAACCTAATTATCAAGGTGTAGCTCTAGTTTTTGCAGATTAAACTATACATAACCGTCTCCTATGTGCCGGACATAGGCGATCATAGCTCTCCGTAACTTTCTATCCTCTGTGACATTTAGCAGTTTTTTCCCTTTGCTAATCCCCCACCCCGTTCAGTTATCCATTCACATAAACTCACAAGGTAAGGGACTCGCTGTCTTTCTCTATCTCTCTTGCCCTCAATAGACCCCGTGTGAGTTAAGTTTCAAAATCCCCCCTTCCTCATTATATACCCAAAGATTTTCAGCTCTCTTTTGCTGAGTATAAGTGTTCTTTCTGTTGCCATTTTCTTCAAGACTCCGCTGTTTCTTACTCGCTCCATTCATGGAATTCTCAATATCCTTTTGTAGAACCATAATTCTGCTACTTCCAGTGTTTTCCTCATCCATAGGGAGATTGTCCAGAAGCCAGCACTATTTTCCTTCTTTCTAACGAACATTTTTCCGCTTTCCTTTATTTTGGGAATGTTTCTTTTGTTAGTCCAATGCGTCTTCAGATCCTGCTGTTGCATTTTCCATGCCAAGTATTTGACCTTCTGCACCTGCTTGATGCTAAACGCATGAAACATATAAAAACCAAGATGGAAGAAGCAATACTCATGATAAAAGAGTCGCACGACAATCTGGCCGAATGATGACTTAAGGAAGAATTTTAGAGAGAGTGTCTTTCAGAATACGGTTCGGAGGCTAGCCCCCAAAATATTGAAAGATTTTCTTTGTAAACCTTAAGAAAGAATAAGTTTTTAACGGATATACTCAAAATGCATTTTAGAGGTTAAAACAAATTCTTCAGACGCTTCCTTTTAAAACGTTAAGGAAAAATCATTTTTGACGGGTATACTCAAAATGCATTTTGTAGATTAAAAGACGAATTCTTCAGAAGTTTCATTTAAAAACCTTAAGGAAAAATCAGTTTTAACAGGTATATACTCAAAATGTATTTCAGAGGGGAAAGCACATATTCTTCAGACGTTTCCTTTTAAAAACTTAAGGAAAAATCATTTTCAACAAATATACTTAAAATGCTTTTTGAAGGCTGATACAAATTAAACAGAAGTTGCTTTTTTAAACTGTAAGGTAAAATCAGTCTTCATCAGCTTCAAATTACATTTTGGAGGCTAAGATACAAATTAGTCAGACATTTTCTCTTCATTTTTTCTTAAGGAACAATCAATTTTTAATGATTGTGTTTGTTTAACGACATATCAACTCCTTATGGGTCATTTAATGCCGAAATTTAATTTTCTTGGGAGTTTTGAAGTCATAAAATATGGTATATGTTATTCTGCTTTCACAATGATTGACGATGGTTGGTTGGTTGTTTTGTTTAGCGACATATCAGACTCAATAAGTTATTTAATGCCGAAATTTAAATATTTTGGACAAAATTCTATTTTTTGGAGATAATAATGGTATTATTAATACAAATCTTACTAATTAACCCATAGCTGGAGGAGAAGAGATGGATTCAAACCTTTCCCAAGGGAATTTGCGCGTAAATGATTAAAACAAACTCAGCTGGAATTGGAACTCGGCTTTCCGTTTAACAATTTAGAGCTATTATTCATTATACCACTCGCACATCCAAGCTTACAGGACCTGGTATTTCAAAACCACTAATCTCTGGATGTCATACTAAGGATTTAATTAATGTAAGTTTTCCCAATACATACATATATATATATATATATATATATATATATATATATATATATATATATATATATATATATATATATATTGGGAAAACTTACTTATATAATGTAAGTTTTCCCAATACACACACACACACACACACACACACACACACACACACACACACACAAATATATATATATATATATGTATGTATGTATATATATGTATTGGGAAAACTTACATTATATATACATATAATATACATTATATTATAATCATAATGTATTCTGAAGGCTGATACAAATTATTCAAACGTTGCTTTTTTAAACTGTAATGTAAAATTAGTTTTCAATAGCATCAAATTACAGTTTGAAAGCTAAGATACAAATTAGTCAGACATTTTCTGTTTACGTCTTAAGGAACACTTTTTCATGATTTTGTTTATTTAACGGCATATCAAATACGTAATAGTATATATAATCACACACACACACACACTCATATATATGTATATATATATATATATATATATATATATATATATATATATATATATATATATATATATATATATATATATATATATATATATATATTAATAGAATCACTTCGCTAACCATATTTTAAAGATGCATTAACCTACTAATCACTCGATGAATATTATGATCCTTAACAATAAATTTGTATTCGTTTTCAATAACACATTTAAAAAAAATCATATTTCGATTCTTATTATATTTTTTTCGTCTCGGATGCTACCTGAATTTTACCAAAAACAAAATAATTTCCATGCCTGAAGATGACTGAATGTACAGTCGAAAGTACTCGCGTATTTAAGAAAGACCTAATACAACTTATAATTTTAAAACACAAGGATCATAACATTCATTGAGTGATTAGTAGGTTAACGCATCTTTAAAATTTTGTTAGCGAAGGGATTTCGCCATTTTATATTAACTTTATTAATTTATTTTTTGTATGAATGATTCATTCTATTATAAATTGAACTGTACGACATATTTGATATATATATATATATATATATATATATATATATATATATATATATATATATATATACATATATATACATATATATATATATATATAAATATAAAAGTGGACATGGAAGTCAGCACTTAGAGGCGACAGTCTGTTTCATGCTAGTGCAATCGTCAGGCGATATTGAGCACTTTATCCCATAAATATAGCACACTTTAAGACTATATTTCTGCATATATATATATATATATATATATATATATATATATATATATATATATATATATATATATATATATATATATACGGGCTTGTATGTAAGTATTTTACGAATGTTGCGCAATTCACTCCCTGTACGAATAAAATCGTTTTGACAGGAGGTCATCATTTCAGGTGAAATTGATCCCAGGTCAGCCGTTTTATTACAGGGCGCAACGCTGACGTCAGATTCGTTCGTTCAAGTTCGCGATTGTTGACAAGGAAACTGATCTTCATCGTGATTTGGTGATCGAGGGTCGTGTTCGCGCCCGTCTCATATATACATGGCTCAGATATCCAGAGACAGATATGGTGGATAGTCTATCAAAGGTTTTTAAAGAAATGGGAAGAAAGAAACGCTATGCTAAACATTGTCTGATTAATATGTAAAGTATTTTTTTTATAAATGTCTGGACTTTGTAACATGCACTGAAAATAAACATAACAATCCAGCATAACATACAATAACTACCGTATTTGACAGCAAATAAGACGCACGGGTGTATACGACGTACGGGTGTATAAGACTCACCCAAATTTCAGCAGGGAAAATCAAGAAAAAATTAATAATTAGTAAAATTAATAAAATTATTAGTAAATGTTACAGTCTTGGCAATATTTATGAAGGTATTATTTTAAGCCATGATTACAATGAAACGAAAAATAAATAGAAAAAAAAGAATACGAGCCTATAAAAACTTTTTTATATCCAAAGGTAAGAAAACAAAATAAAAATCAAGCAATTATTACAATTGAGCAAAACAGTACAATTACCATTAAAATTCAGCCAAAATTTTCCTTTATATGATCTGTACAACCTACGTCTTGAAAACGTCTTATTGGAATAGATATTTATTCGTACCTATGTACAAAATGTGGCACAGGGCCAAAAAGGGGATTGGGGGAAAGGACGGTCTTCTTCTGTCTTAATTCTAAACTTAGCTAGTCACAAACACTGACCCAAATATACCAACAATAGTCCTATCTCCAAAACAACACATTCTCTCCTACCTTTCTTACTATATCCACCATAATACCTCAAATTCTCTATGAAATCCTAACTAGTCCCCATATGTACATTTCAAAGTCTGTGGGGAGAGGGGGGGGGAAACAACAATTTAAAAACCCCAATGATTATTTACAATATGAATTAATACTATTTACATGAAAACAAAATAAGGTTAGTAAAAAAACCCACAATCCCTAAATGTGGCAGAAACATCAGTTAACTGGACGAAAAAATTGCGGGATTATAATAGTATAAAAACAATCATCCATCAAAAAAGCACTCACACAAACACGCACTCATTTAGACACAATAACAAATACGAAAAATACACACGCGAAACGAAAGCCATCCCGCAACTACCAGAGAACTGACATCACTGACCACCTAACGACGGAGGGGATGGGGAATTAAACTAAAGAAAAATAGGGACAGAAATAAAAGGGGTCCAATGAGCATACATATACCCTAGCTAAGTTAACCGGAAACGGGAAACTAAAGATTCAAACTAAAACCTAATCTAGCCTAATATCGGGACGGGTTGCCTCTGTTCAACCCAGGAAGGACAAAATCCTGCACATAACAGACATCAAAGTGCCACTCCAGGTCAGCCCCTTTCACTCTACACAGTCGCGCAAGATTTACCCACCTTTTGCCGAATTCTGATGAAGAGAGTCGCCGCCTTTCCGTCCTGATCTTGACTTTAAGCTGATGCCTAAAGTACAAGATCAGTTGGGAAGAGGTGAACTTCTCATCTCCATAGAATCCCTTCTGACGTGTCGACCAAATCACGACTCTCATAACACCTAGCAAGCAGTGGAACACATAAAGTTCAGCCTTCGTCAACGGCTGCGCCACATTGCTACAAACAGAAGAGGCCTCAAGGACAAAGAACTTTCCCTGCAACATGCGAACCGTGAGGCCTTCAACAAACTTACACAACAGTGCTACCAACTAGCAATGAAAGAAGACGTGACCAAGGGTCTCGACTTCCCCATCACAACGTCAGCAGTTTGGAGATTTCTCCAAGCCCGCTGCGCAAAGTTTTTTGGTGACCCAGAGGGCCCCACGCATCACCAGCCAGGTGAGGGATGCCTCATCGTTATTGAGACATTTCAACCCGGGCGCCCAGGGCCAGATCGAGCGATCCTCCTGCTTCGTAAAATCATCAGATCATCATGAACGGACCCCCTGACTAACACTTGATATAATGTCCTAGGAGACAACGCCTGGTCGTTGGAGAGGCCATCCGACGCCCGTAAGAGGTGTTTCAGAGCAAGACGACATTCACGGTAGAAGGAGCATTCGACTCGGGGTAAACGGTGGGCCTCCTCATCGCACGAATGCACACTTCTCAAGGATGGGAAATTTCTACGGGCGTCTTTCTTCCAGAAGGCGCCCTCCTCATCCGAATTGCGACACAAACGATCTAGGAACCCGATGCGAAGCATATCAAGACGAATCTCAATGTTAGGCATACATAGACCGCCTTCAGATGGATGAAGTTCAATGTTTTAGATTTTAAATTGTCCCACCAGGCATTTTCCACCACAGTCCCCGTCAGTTCCCTTTGTAACATTAGTAACGTCTTATTGGAAATTCTGATTGTATTTATACCAATGCAACCGGAAGTTATCGCAAGAAAAATATTAATGAAACAAATATTTTTTACAAATATATAATTAGAATTTATTGCATATAATTTTAGTGAAACAAATTACTAATATTAAACGCGATGAAATTAATATAATGAATATTATCAATGATTACACTTTTAATCTGCATAATAGCCCTTTAAATAATGACAATAGATATATGAAAGGTACTCTAAAGTCTAAGCTAATAGGAGTTGCCAGGTAGCTAATTTCGGCCGACTATCGCGAATTTTAAAACTATATATGACATATAAGACGCAGGGGAATTTTAAAAGATATTTTTAGTAAAAAAAAAAGTGCGCCTTATGTCGTCATATACGGTAAGTATTTCTCAATATATCATAAATAATTATAACATCTTAATAATATATCACTCAATATGATATTAGCTAGCTCCACAAAAATCACGATACCTAAGATTTAAATTATTAAAAAGGAAAAAGCTTTCTTGAAGCTTACATTTTAGCTTTAATTGAAAGCTAAAGGATTAAATTTACTATTTCCAGTAAGCAAAATACCCTGGTGTATTTCAAATAGAAATTATATTGATTGGAATCGATTTTCCTTTTTTCAGTAACATCCACAAAGTCGTCCGTTTTTGAGACATTTGTAAACACAAATTAGTTATTGGTTTCAATGTTTCAATATGGGAAAATGATATATCAATTTTTATATATCAAGAACAATTTTAGGGAAATCTATGACAAAGTGGAATTTTTTTCCTGTAACGGGCTTCGGTCCTCAGTGGCTTCATTGGACTAAAGTGATGTTTCGTTGATGCAACTAGCATTGCGTACGAAGGAGATGGGGCGCTGAAAATTCTATTTTTTTTTGGGGGGGGAGGAGAGGTATATATTCTAACCGATTTCATTTTGTTTCTTTTTATTTTTGTTTATGTTTTTATCACTTTTGTCATTAATTTCCTCACATTGTGATAACAAAAGAACGGTGAGATGCTGGAAGAACCTAAACGTAAATCCAACGCGGATGAACCAGTGATTAAAGCACCCTCCACAGACACCGTCTTAACAAATTCCCTTTTTTTTAAAATTCAAGTAGCATTTTTAAAAATCAAAATTATGGTTAGGCTCATTACGGCATCTAAAGCATTGAGTGAAGTGTGTTTTTTAAATGATCGTCTTTGTGTTCATGTGGTATTTTATTTAAATTCCTTGGGGTTTCTCCCATTTATTACCTATGGCAATCATTGCAGGTAATAGTATAAATTCCTCTTTCAAGTTTTAGCTTATTATTTTGTTTTGTATTAAGTTAGTATAAAAAATTACAATATATAATATAACGTCTAACTTACTATATAACATATTAACTCGGTATAATAACTCAGTAACAATAATTCTGCATAATAACTCAAAATAATATAACTCAGTATAATAACTAAAAAATAATATATAACACAGTATAATAACTAAATAATAATATAATTCTTTATTATAACTCTGTAAGATAACTCAGCATAATATAATAATAGCATAATAACTTAGTATAAAAACTAAATAATATACAAGGTAACCAAAAAAGTTCCGTCAGTTTTTTGATTAGTCATTGAATGAAGTTGAAATATATACGAAATGCGTGTAGCAATTGTTTTCAAATTCGGACAGACAGAAGTAGGAACATCAGACGTTATAAAAAAACACGCGCACCGTGCCCGGCCATCAGTTATAAGCCGGACAGCTGTGAGAAGGATGGAAGTGTCTAGAGATGTCGTTCTGGGCTGTTTGCTTTACGACTTCAAAGTGGGCTTATCAGCAGCTGCATCAAGTCGCCGCATATGTCAAGCGTTTGGAGATAGTGCTGTGGATGAACGTATTGAAAGGCGTTGGTTTCGAAAATTCAAGTCGGGAGATTTATCTCTCCATGATGAGCCTCGCAGCGGACGACCACAGGTCTTGAATGACGGAGTCCTGAAGGCGGCCATTGAAGAGGACAGTAGTCTAACGTGTGGTGAACTTGCAAGACAGTTCAACGTTTCTGATGAAACAGTTAGACTTCACCTGCACCGCCTAGGTAAGATGTACAAAATGAGCAAGTGAGTTCCGCAAACGTTGTTGGAGGTCCACAAGGGACAACGAGTGGCAGCCACCGTACCGCTGCTTTCGCGCCACCGTACCGCATCCTTATTCAATCGAGTGCTTACCAGTGATGAAAAGTGGGTTCTGTATGAAACTCCCAAGCGTTCCAGACATTGGTTGTCTCCTCAGGATGCTGTCCCTCACACCGCAAGACCGCCTATGCACCCACGCAAGATTATGCTTTGTGTCTGGTGGACAGGTCGTCAAGTGGTTCATTATGAACTGCTACCAACGGGCTAAACGGTCACTGGAGACCTATACTCGCAGCAATTGAAACGTGTGCAACAGGCATTGCGCCAGAAGGAACGAGCACTTGTGAATCGCAAAGGTGTGCTTTTCCTCCATGACAACGCCAGGCCGCATGTCGCGCGAGTGGTCAGGGATACCATACAGTAACTTGGGTGAGAGACTTTGTGCCATCCACCTTATTCACCTGACCTTGAGCCATCCGATTACCACCTCTTCCACTCCTTGGATAATCATCTTCGGGGGAAATCCTTCACCAATGAAACAGACTTGCGCAAAGCCCTCACGGACTTATTTGCGTCAAAACCCCCCGAGTTCTACCGCAAGGCTATTGAACAGCTGGAGACACGTTGGCAGAAGGTGCTGGATGCCGATGGCGATTACTTCGAAGACTAAATATAAGTTACACATACTGTGAATTGTTTTCTTTTTTTCCTTTAAAAACGGACAGAACTTTTTTGGTTACCTTGTATAATTGTATAAAAACTCAATAATGATATAATAAATTAATATAATGTTATAACTTAGTATTAAAGCTCCTTATTATAACTCAATATAATATCTCAGTATAATAACTCAATATAATAACTCAGTATAATAACTCAGTATAATAACTCAATATAATAACTCAGTATAATAACTCAGTATAATAACTCAATATAATAACTCAGTATAAGAACTCAATATAATAACTCAGTATAATAACTCAGTATAATAACTCAATATAATAACTCAGTATAATAACTCAGTATAATAACTTAGCATAAAAATAAAGAATATAAAATTTAACTCAATGGTAATATAATAACTCGACGTGCAAAATATTAATTATTTTTGGTCTAAGAATTCTTTATAGGATTTGTTTTCATTTTTTGTTGCCATTGTTTTGAAATGTACTAACCGATAATGGCACGGTAAGTGGAATCAGCGATTCGAGTTCTAATTCCCGCCTCGTTTATTGTCTACAATTTCACTTTTTTTAGGGGGAAAAAAATAAGGCATAATTTCTCTTCCCACCTCCAGTTGGAAATTAAATAGTAAGGTAGACTGGACACAGTAGTATTGCGAAGTAGACATTCCAGGTTAAGGAAAATTGATTTCAAAATGGTGGAGAAGACAACGGGAAATACATGTAAAATACATATTCAGTCAGTAATGTTTTCTTTCTGGTTTTTAATGCATTTCCGATAGTAAAATTGTTTTCAATGCATTTTTATATTAAAATCATTTACAAATATACAGTAGTAAATTCATTACTGATGCATTTACATTAATATATAATCGCTCTGTTATGTCAGTAACTCATGTCAGTAACTTAATTCCCGACCGCTGACATTTCTCATTGTTAACGCAATCCTATAGTAAAATTAATCATAATGCATTTCTGTGGTAACGTCATAAAGCAATGCATTTACATTATAATATAATAGCTCTATATTGCCAGTAAGTTTACATTAATTCATAAACAAGGGCAATGACATTTTCCTGATTTTCAATACACACCGACGTTAAAATTATTTTTTATAGATTTTCCTATTAAAATTATCTGCAATATTTTCTTATAATACAAAAAATTAACTATGGCTTTACATTATACATCTAATATCTCTAGTATTCCAAACATGTTTAGTTTAATGCATAAATGAAAACCCTTTTCTTTGTAACTTTCACTGTATTTCCAATGTAAAATTATTTGCAACACATTTTTATAGGAACATAATTTTCAACGTATTCCTCTAGGAAAATTATTTGCAACGCATTCCTATGAGAAAATTTTCGCACGTATTTCTATAGGAAAAATACCCACACCCAATTTCCCTATTAGAACTAAGGCTCTATTGAGCGAGTTGCACATAAGCCCGTCATCGATATTGGGCATTATCTCTAATTTAGAACCCGGCAAGGTTAGTGGAGGAGAAGGGATACCAGCCATTGTTCTGAAGAAATGTGCGCCTGAACTGGACCCTGCCCTCTCCAAATTATACAACTACTGCCTCAATGAATCTTGTTTTCCAAACTGTTGGAAGTCCTCATCCATTGTTCCTGCCTTTAAGAACTCCGGAGACCCTTCTGATCCTTCTAATTACCGTCCTCCCAGTCTCCTAACCCTCTTCGGCAAAGTCTTCGAAGCTTTAATCAACGCCGAAGTGGTTAAGCACTTTACATCCTATGATCTGCTCTCCGACAAGCAATATGGTTTCTGCTTTGCCCGTTCTACAGCTGATGTGCTTACGGCCATAACTGAAATTGTTTACCAAGCTCTTCATAATATCGGAGAAGCTCGTGCTGTGGCTCTAGATATCTCCAAAGCGTTTGATAGGGTTTGGTATGCCGGCCTTCTTCTTAAGCTTCAGGGTTATGGAATTTCAGGTTGATTGTTTGACTTAATGCAATCATTCCTGTAAAACCGTGTATTGAAGGTCGTTCTCAACGGATTCTCCTCCACCTCCTATCCCACGCTCCATCCTAGGCCCTACTGTGTTCCTTATCTTCATCAACGATCTTCCTGACGTCATAGGTTCCCAAGTAGGCATCTACGCGGACGACACTACTATTTACTCCTGCCTCAAAAACAAATTTAGTGTCGCTGACAAAACTAACCTGGCCGTTTGTCTCGAAAAGGACCTCCAATTGGTTGTGAACTGGGGCAGGTATTGGCAGGTTAACTTTAATGCCTCAAAAACAAAACTGCTCTCTATTACTGACCACAGAGAACCATCCCTGCCCGCCTCCATTAGAATGTCTGACGCTCAACTCCACGAGAGCAACTTTTTGCGGCTGCTCGGTCTCACATTGACTGCTGACCTGAGATGGAACAAATACATTGTGTCAATAGCTTTGTCCGCCGCAAGGAAAGTTGGCTCTCTGTGCTGCGCTAGGAATTTTTTCTCGTCGGAGTCGATCCTTCAAATCTACAAATCAACCATTCGCGCTTGCATGGAGTATTCCTGCCATATATGGTCTGGATCCCCGTCTGTTTGTCTCAAGGTTCTTGATAAAATCCAGAGACGGATATGCAATGTAATTGGCTCTGACCTGGCATCCCGTCTGCAGTCGCTCTCTCACAGACGTGTCGTCGCCTCCCTCTGTCTTTTTTACAAATACTTTCATGGCAACTGCACCGATGAGGTGCTTTCGCTGGTTCTCAGACTTCATGAATTTAAGCGTTCTACTAGGCTGGCATCTCGCTCTCACCCTTTCACCGTCGAAACTGTTAAATGTAGCCGCCTCTTCTACTCCAATAACTTTATGTCTCGCATTTCTCGCCTGTGGAACTCCCTCCCCTTTTCCTGTTTCCCTGATAGCTATAATCTCCAACTATTCAAATGTAATGTCAATCGACGTTTCCAGATGCCTTGATCTATCCCCTATCCTTCTCTTCATCCTTTCTTCTATCACTCCTATTTGCTCTCGCTCCAGCTCTCTGTAACCCCTTGCGTGCTAGCGGCTTCCTGTCTTGCTTGGGGTGAAGCGCTTAAAAAAAAATAAAAAAATAAAAATAAAAATAAATTTCACGTATTTCTATAAGAAAATTATTTGCAACGCAAATCTATAACAAAATGAATTTCATGTATTTCTATAGGAAAATTATTTGTAACGCATTTAGATAGGAAAATAATTTTCAACGTATTTCTATAGGGAAATTATTTGCCATGCTTTCATATTATATCAAGCCGTCCTGATTAGTCTGTCATTTACTGACAGTCTGAACGATACGTTTCTTCTTATTTTAACGCTCGACACTCAGATTGAATGCGAAAATTAGTGAATGATTAAAGTGAAAATTATGACGGAACTTATCCTACCAGGGATATCACATAACAGGTTATATAAGTAAGTAGTGTATAAATAGTTTATGTATGTCCACATCTTTGTATATATTAACACATATAAACGGCACGTACACGAGTATCAATTATGCGTGTGCATATTTCGGTGTGAATGTTTGTTATCTTTATAATTCTTAGGTATGCTTGTAGTATAATGTATTCAAAGATTATTGCTAGTGGGTTCGCTATCTGTATACATCTGGGATTTCTTTATTTTTATTTTCTTGTCATGATTTATTTTCTGGACTTACTGAATATGAACGGCAAATATGTAGATCACTAACGAATCGTGCCAAGACTTTTTCTTCTATGTGGCATGTCCCTTCAGGACGTCGGCGATCATGGCTCTCCACAATCTTCTCTCCTTTATAGCTCTTAGTAAATGTTATCCTTTTGCTATAATCTCTGTAGTGGTAAAATTAAAAAAAAGAAGAGAGAGAAAAAAAAAAGACTGTCAACTTAAAATAGCAACAAACGTCTGCAATAAATTTTTGCTAACTACTTTTTGGTAATTTTTCTTCGGCAGATCGCACACAAAACATAAACTTTTTTTTCGGGGTAACTGATTATCTCTTTCACTACAATCTCCTAAACCCTGTTCTCTCAACTATTTACACAATCTCGTTAGGTAGGTTAGACACTGTTGTATTCTCGACGTCCCTCTGTAGAACCACACAGCGAAAAGAAAGGACTAACCATCAATTGTAAGAAGACAGAATGTATGGTTGTCATCAAAAGGAACAGACCAATTACAATATGAATTACAAATTGGAGGGAGTAAAAAAAAAGCGAGAAGAAAGGATTAACTATCAATTGTAAGAAGACAAATATATGGTTGTCAGCAAAAGGAACAGCCCAACATGTTAATTACAAATTGGAGGGTGTAAAAGAAAGCTAGGAGAAAGGACTAACCATCAATTGTAAGAAGAAAGAACGTATGGTCTTTCAGCAAAAGGAACAGCCCAACATACGTATTACAAATTGGAGGGAGTAAAAGAAAGCGAGATAAAAGGACTAACCATCAATTGTATGAAGACAGAATGTATGGTAGTCAGCAAAAGGAACAGCCCAACATACGAATTACAAATTGGAGGGAGTAAAAGAAAGCTAGAAGAAAGGACTAACCATCAATTGGAAGAAGACAGAATGTACGATTGTAAAAAGAATACCATGGTATGAACAATTTGTAATTCGCATGTTGGGTTCCAACATGCGAATTACAAATTGTTCATACCATGGTATTATCCGCATCATTCTGTAGAACCACATTTCTATTGCTTCACGTCTATCCTTATTCTGCTGGAAAATTGTCTATCATTCACTATAATATAGAATATGCCAAACTATCTCATTCACCAAACAGGTACATATTCTCATCATTTTTGACGGGTACTACACAAATAAAATTCACAATTATTATATTACTAATTTACGTGAGTTTTCAAGAATTACTTTGATACTAGCTGTAAATAAACTCGTTAATTTTTACGGGTACTATGCTAGAAGAATGATAAGAGATTTTTCAATCCCTCATCATTCTTCTAGCATAGTACCCGTAAAAAATTAACGAGTTTATTTAAAGAAATACTCAGTGGAACAATCCGGTGAATATTACTGTAATTCGTCCAAGGACTCTAGTTCTGTGAGTATCAGATTTTCCAAGCCCTCTTTCCTCATTATGTGCCCTAGAAATTTCTACTATCTCTACCTGATGTTAATTATAAGTTTACTTTTTGTTTTCATTTTCTCTAAAACATTCTCGTTCCACACATGTTTGCGTCATGCTGGGGCGCCTCGACAGGGTGTAATGATTAGCAAGCTTGTCTCGCTAGAACAACTATGCCTGAGTAATGAGTTCGATCCTCACTGGGTGCCTCTTCCTGTCCACTTCTTTTTTTTTTACTGAAACTGAGAATTGAATTTGTTTTCTATTACATATTCTATTGAATTGAGATCATCATTTATTCGGTTAGCGCATTTTGCGCCGCTGTGATTACCACTCCCTTCTATTGCAATTTAGTTTCAGAGTGACATTCAAAGCAAAATACTGCAATGTTGTTCCCCCTGTACAAGGCCCAAGAGTCGCTCAAGAGAGAGACTTATAGAGAAAGGGTCACGGTTTATAGCGATATGTGTGGAAGATAACGATTGACGTTAGACTTGGACAGATTAAAATTGCAGTGACCGTGGAAGCATCCTCTTGGGAGTCGGTTCCACAAAGCAGCGGTTCGTGGGAAGAAGCTTCCCGAGTGGAACTTACATCTCAGCAATGGAATATACAGGGAATGAGGGTGGTTCGCTACAATTGGCGTCGCATGGCGGGTCCTAGTTGTGAAGGTTAGAACTGGCAGTTTATCCGAAGCATTTTCAGCTGAAAAATTGTTCATCAATAAAAAACCTGAAACATTGGAAGAACCGATAAAAATGCTATATGATATTTTGATGTGCCAGCACCACAACAAGTCGTGGAAAAAAGTAAGCGTACTGAAGAACGAAGTGGATCGGAAAAGGAAACGCTACGTTGGCGAACTCCCCAGAAAAAGGAGGAGGAAGAGATATTAATACTAATAAAAAATAAAATATTTATAAAGAGTATTAATCAGAAAAGTGGGTATGTTGTGGAGTAAATAGTTCACCGCCAGTGATTATATGAACTAGTCCACAACTATAATGAGTTCCAGAACCAGTTTCAACTCAGGCAGCGCTGCCGGGCTCGCGACAGACTTTTCGAACTCTCTGCCTTCGGGCAGAGAGGAAACCAGCCGAGGCTATGCCAAAGGGCAGGGTTACGTCTGGGGAGGTAGACAAAACCCGACCCCGTTTATACGGAGTCTAAGGGGAATTTTTGCCCGAGCCTATGAATCGCCCAACATAGAAATCGGCCTTGTGCCAATCCTGCCTTGTGGGAGGTTTGGTAAAATTCCAGCTGTTTGGAGTCAATTAGTTCGCTGCCAGGATCGCGACAGACTTGTCGAACTCACTGATTCGGGAAGAGAGGAACCCAGACGAGGCTATGCCTATGCGCAGAGTCTCGTCTGAGGGAGAGCGAGACCGAGACCGAGACCGAGAGAGAGTGGGGAGTGGGCAGTGAGAGGAAGGAAGAGATTGTAAAAGATTGCGATATATATATATATATATATATATATATAGAGAGAGAGAGAGAGAGAGCGAGCGTATTCACACTTATTAAAACTATAAAGAGGAATCTTTATAATGGAGCATTTACCACCTGAAGCAGAAATCGTACGTTCGACTCTAAATAGAATCATGATATTAAATGCTAATTTAAAAGGCCGGCAGGCAATTCGACACAATTTGAAAGATGAGCACAAAACGTTTTTTCCCGCCCTATTCCCGCGTTTTACTTTGTGCCGTACAAAAGCCTGCGTGTAATAAGTATACATATCAACAGGCCGTTTTTAATTACTGTATTTGACGGTAAAAATAAAGAGGCGCGGTCATATTAGACAACATTTCAGCAGGGCATATCCCGAAAAAAAAATGCTTGTTATGTATCAAGCAAAACATTACAAAACATTACAAAAGCATATCGGATAGGGTATTAAACATACTTTCTTTTTATGTGCCATATCCTTTCAGGATGTAGGCGATCATGGCTCTCCACCTCCCTCTACCCCTTGCAGCTCTCCACAAGTTCCTTCCCTCAGCTTCCTCCCCCTGATCACATTCTGTCATCCACTTGCTTAAGTCCACCAGGTATGTCACGCATTGTTTTCCCTTGTCTCTCTTTCCCTTCTTTCCTTTTATGTGCCATGACCTTTCAGGGTGTAGGCGATCATGGCTCTCCACCTCCCTCTATCCCTTGCAGCTCTCAACAAGTTCCTTCCCTATGCTTCCTCACCCAGATCACATTCTGTCATCCACTTGCTTAAGTCCACCAGGTATGTCATGCATTGTTTTCCCTTGTCTCTCTTTCCTTTCTTTCCTTTTATGTGCCATGTCCTTTCAGGATGTAGGCGATCATGGCTCTCCACCTCCCTCTATCCCTTGCAGCTCTCAACAAGTTCCTTCCCTATGCTTCCTCCGCCAGGTCACATTCTGTCATCCACTTGCTTAAGTCCACCAGGTATGTCATGCATTGTTTTCCCTTGTCTCTCTTTCCCTTCTTTCCTTTTATGTGCCATGTCCTTTCAGGATGTAGGCGATCATGGCTCTCCACCTCCCTCTATCCCTTGCAGCTCTCAACAAGTTCCTTCCCTATGCTTCCTCTCCCAGATCACATTCTGTCATCCACTTGCTTAAGTCCACCTGGTATGTCATGCATTGTTTTCCCTTGTCTCTCTTTCCCTTCTTTCCTTTTATGTGCCATGTCCTTTCAGGATGTAGGCGATCATGGCTCTCCACCTCCCTCTATCCCTTGCAGCTCTCAACAAGTTCCTTCCCCCTGCTTCCTCCCCCAGATCACGTTCTGTCATCCACTTGCTTAAGTCCACCAGGTATGTCAGGCATTGGTTTCCCTTGTCTCTCTTTCCCTTCTTTCCTTTTATGTGCCATGTCCTTTCAGGATGTAGGCGATCATGGCTCTCCACCTCCCTCTATCCCTTGCAGCTCTCAACAAGTTCCTTCCCCCTGCTTCCTCCCCCAGATCACGTTCTGTCATCCACTTGCTTAAGTCCACCAGGTATGTCATGCATTGTTTTCCCTTGTCTCTCTTTCCCTTCTTTCCTTTTATGTGCCATGTCCTTTCAGGATGTAGGCGATCATGGCTCTCCACCTCCCTCTATCCCTTGCAGCTCTCAACAAGTTCCTTCCCCCTGCTTCCTCCCCCAGATCACGTTCTGTCATCCACTTGCTTAAGTCCACCAGGTATGTCAGGCATTGTTTTCCCTTGTCTCTCTTTCCCTTCTTTCCTTTTATGTGCCATGTCCTTTCAGGATGTAGGCGATCATGGCTCTCCACCTCCCTCTATCCCTTGCAGCTCTCAACAAGTTCCTTCCCTATGCTTCCTCCCCCAGATCACATTCTGTCATCCACTTGCTTAAGTCCACCAGGTATGTCAGGCATTGTTTTCCCTTGTCTCTCTTTCCCTTCTTTCCTTTTATGTGCCATGTCCTTTCAGGATGTAGGCGATCATGGCTCTCCACCTCCCTCTATCCCTTGCAGCTCTCAACAAGTTCCTTCCCTATGCTTCCTCTCCCAGATCACATTCTGTCATCCACTTGCTTAAGTCCACCAGGTATGTCATGCATTGTTTTCCCTTGTCTCTCTTTCCCTTCTTTCCTTTTATGTGCCATGTCCTTTCGGGATGTAGGCGATCATGGCTCTCCACCTCCCTCTATCCCTTGCAGCTCTCAACAAGTTCCTTCCCTATGCTTCCTCCCCCAGATCACATTCTGTCATCCACTTGCTTAAGCCCACCAGGTATGTCATGCATTGTTTTCCCTTGTCTCTCTTTCCCTTCTTTCCTTTTATGTGCCATGTCCTTTCAGGGTGTAGGCGATCATGGCTCTCCACCTCCCTCTATCCCTTGCAGCTCTCAACAAGTTCCTTCCCTCAGCTTCCTCCCCCAGATCACATTCTGTCATCCACTTGCTTAAGTCCACCAGGTATGTCATGCATTGTTTTCCCTTGTCTCTCTTTCCCTTCTTTCCTTTTATGTGCCATGTCCTTTCAGGATGTAGGCGATCATGGCTCTCCACCTCCCTCTATCCCTTGCAGCTCTCAACAAGTTCCTTCCCCCTGCTTCCTCCCCCAGATCACGTTCTGTCATCCACTTGCTTAAGTCCACCAGGTATGTCAGGCATTGTTTTCCCTTGTCTCTCTTTCCCTTCTTTCCTTTTATGTGCCATGTCCTTTCAGGATGTAGGCGATCATGGCTCTCCACCTCCCTCTATCCCTTGCAGCTCTCAACAAGTTCCTTCCCTATGCTTCCTCTCCCAGATCACATTCTGTCATCCACTTGCTTAAGCCCACCAGGTGTGTCATGCATTGTTTTCCCTTGTCTCTCTTTCCCTTCTTTCCTTTTATGTGCCATGTCCTTTCAGGATGTAGGCGATCATGGCTCTCCACCTCCCTCTATCCCTTGCAGCTCTCAACAAGTTCCTTCCCCCTGCTTCATCCCCCAGATCACGTTCTGTCATCCACTTGCTTAAGTCCACCAGGTATGTCAGGCATTGTTTTCCGTTGTCTCTCTTTCCCTTCTTTCCTTTTATGTGCCATGTCCTTTCAGGATGTAGGCGATCATGGCTCTCCACCTCCCTCTATCCCTTGCAGCTCTCAACAAGTTCCTTCCCTATGCTTCCTCCCCCAGATCACATTCTGTCATCCACTTGCTTAAGCCCACCAGGTATGTCATGCATTGTTTTCCCTTGTCTCTCTTTCCCTTCTTTCCTTTTATGTGCCATGTCCTTTCAGGATGTAGGCGATCATGGCTCTCCACCTCCCTCTATCCCTTGCAGCTCTCAACAAGTTCCTTCCCCCTGCTTCCTCCCCCAGATCACGTTCTGTCATCCACTTGCTTAAGTCCACCAGGTATGTCATGCATTGTTTTCCCTTGTCTCTCTTTCCCTTCTTTCCTTTTATGTGCCATGACCTTTCAGGATGTAGGCGATCATGGCTCTCCACCTCCCTCTATCCCTTGCAGCTCTCAACAAGTTCCTCCCCCCTGCTTCCTCCCCCAGATCACGTTCTGTCATCCACTTGCTTAAGCCCACCAGGTATGTCATGCATTGTTTTCACTTGTCTCTCTTTCCCTTCTTTCCTTTTATGTGCCATGACCTTTCAGGATGTAGGCGATCATGGCTCTCCACCTCCCTCTATCCCTTGCAGCTCTCAACAAGTTCCTTCCCTATGCTTCCTCCCCCAGATCACATTCTGTCATCCACTTGCTTAAGCCCACCAGGTATGTCATGCATTGTTTTCCCTTGTCTCTCTTTCCCTTCTTTCCTTTTATGTGCCATGTCCTTTCAGGATGTAGGCGATCATGGCTCTCCACCTCCCTCTATCCCTTGCAGCTCTCAACAAGTTCCTTCCCCCTGCTTCCTCCCCCAGATCACGTTCTGTCATCCACTTGCTTAAGTCCACCAGGTATGTCATGCATTGTTTTCCCTTGTCTCTCTTTCCCTACTTTCCTTTTATGTGCCATGACCTTTCAGGATGTAGGCGATCATGGCTCTCCACCTCCCTCTATCCCTTGCAGCCCCTCAACAAGTTCCTTCCCCCTGATCCCTCCCCCAGATCACGTTCTGTCATCCACTTGCTTAAGTCCACCAGGTATGTCATGCATTGTTTTCCCTTGTCTCTCTTTCCCTTCTTTCCTTTTATGTGCCATGACCTTTCAGGATGTAGGCGATCATGGCTCTCCACCTCCCTCTATCCCTTGCAGCTCTCAACAAGTTCCTTCCCTATGCTTCCTCCGCCAGGTCACGTTCTGTCATCCACTTGCTTAAGTCCACCAGGTATGTCATGCATTGTTTTCCCTTGTCTCTCTTTCCCTTCT
The DNA here is from genome assembly GCA_964036315.1 of Acanthosepion esculentum. Classification (NCBI taxonomy): domain Eukaryota; kingdom Metazoa; phylum Mollusca; class Cephalopoda; order Sepiida; family Sepiidae; genus Acanthosepion; species Acanthosepion esculentum. The sequence goes on along the minus strand of OZ038511.1, from coordinate 33,337,679 downwards.
TTCCTTTTATGTGCCATGTCCTTTCAGGATGTAGGCGATCATGGCTCTCCACCTCCCTCTATCCCTTGCAGCTCTCAACAAGTTCCTTCCCCCTGCTTCCTCCCCCAGATCACGTTCTGTCATCCACTTGCTTAAGTCCACCAGGTATGTCAGGCATTGTTTTCCCTTGTCTCTCTTTCCCTTCTTTCCTTTTATGTGCCATGTCCTTTCAGGATGTAGGCGATCATGGCTCTCCACCTCCCTCTATCCCTTGCAGCTCTCAACAAGTTCCTTCCCTATGCTTCCTCTCCCAGATCACATTCTGTCATCCACTTGCTTAAGTCCACCTGGTATGTCATGCATTGTTTTCCCTTGTCTCTCTTTCCCTTCTTTCCTTTTATGTGCCATGTCCTTTCGGGATGTAGGCGATCATGGCTCTCCACCTCCCTCTATCCCTTGCAGCTCTCAACAAGTTCCTTCCCTATGCTTCCTCCCCCAGATCACATTCTGTCATCCACTTGCTTAAGCCCACCAGGTATGTCATGCATTGTTTTCCCTTGTCTCTCTTTCCCTTCTTTCCTTTTATGTGCCATGTCCTTTCAGGGTGTAGGCGATCATGGCTCTCCACCTCCCTCTATCCCTTGCAGCTCTCAACAAGTTCCTTCCCTCAGCTTCCTCCCCCAGATCACATTCTGTCATCCACTTGCTTAAGTCCACCAGGTATGTCATGCATTGTTTTCCCTTGTCTCTCTTTCCCTTCTTTCCTTTTATGTGCCATGTCCTTTCAGGATGTAGGCGATCATGGCTCTCCACCTCCCTCTATCCCTTGCAGCTCTCAACAAGTTCCTTCCCCCTGCTTCCTCCCCCAGATCACGTTCTGTCATCCACTTGCTTAAGTCCACCAGGTATGTCAGGCATTGTTTTCCCTTGTCTCTCTTTCCCTTCTTTCCTTTTATGTGCCATGTCCTTTCAGGATGTAGGCGATCATGGCTCTCCACCTCCCTCTATCCCTTGCAGCTCTCAACAAGTTCCTTCCCTATGCTTCCTCTCCCAGATCACATTCTGTCATCCACTTGCTTAAGCCCACCAGGTGTGTCATGCATTGTTTTCCCATGTCTCTCTTTCCCTTCTTTCCTTTTATGTGCCATGTCCTTTCAGGATGTAGGCGATCATGGCTCTCCACCTCCCTCTATCCCTTGCAGCTCTCAACAAGTTCCTTCCCCCTGCTTCATCCCCCAGATCACGTTCTGTCATCCACTTGCTTAAGTCCACCAGGTATGTCAGGCATTGTTTTCCCTTGTCTCTCTTTCCCTTCTTTCCTTTTATGTGCCATGTCCTTTCAGGATGTAGGCGATCATGGCTCTCCACCTCCCTCTATCCCTTGCAGCTCTCAACAAGTTCCTTCCCTATGCTTCCTCCCCCAGATCACATTCTGTCATCCACTTGCTTAAGCCCACCAGGTATGTCATGCATTGTTTTCCCTTGTCTCTCTTTCCCTTCTTTCCTTTTATGTGCCATGTCCTTTCAGGATGTAGGCGATCATGGCTCTCCACCTCCCTCTATCCCTTGCAGCTCTCAACAAGTTCCTTCCCCCTGCTTCCTCCCCCAGATCACGTTCTGTCATCCACTTGCTTAAGTCCACCAGGTATGTCATGCATTGTTTTCCCTTGTCTCTCTTTCCCTTCTTTCCTTTTATGTGCCATGACCTTTCAGGATGTAGGCGATCATGGCTCTCCACCTCCCTCTATCCCTTGCAGCTATCAACAAGTTCCTCCCCCCTGCTTCCTCCCCCAGATCACGTTCTGTCATCCACTTGCTTAAGCCCACCAGGTATGTCATGCATTGTTTTCACTTGTCTCTCTTTCCCTTCTTTCCTTTTATGTGCCATGACCTTTCAGGATGTAGGCGATCATGGCTCTCCACCTCCCTCTATCCCTTGCAGCTCTCAACAAGTTCCTTCCCCCTGCTTCCTCCCCCAGATCACATTCTGTCATCCACTTGCTTAAGCCCACCAGGTATGTCATGCATTGTTTTCCCTTGTCTCTCTTTCCCTTCTTTCCTTTTATGTGCCATGTCCTTTCAGGATGTAGGCGATCATGGCTCTCCACCTCCCTCTATCCCTTGCAGCTCTCAACAAGTTCCTTCCCCCTGCTTCCTCCCCCAGATCACGTTCTGTCATCCACTTGCTTAAGTCCACCAGGTATGTCATGCATTGTTTTCCCTTGTCTCTCTTTCCCTTCTTTCCTTTTATGTGCCATGTCCTTTCAGGGTGTAGGCGATCATCGCTCTCCACCTCCCTCTATCCCTTGCAGCTCTCAACAAGTTCCTTCCCTATGCTTCCTCCCCCTGATCACATTCTGTCATCCACTTGCTTAAGTCCACCAGGTATGTCATGCATTGTTTTCCCTTGTCTCTCTTTCCCTTCTTTCCTTTTATGTGCCATGTCCTTTCAGGATGTAGGCGATCATGGCTCTCCACCTCCCTCTATCCCTTGCAGCTCTCAACAAGTTCCTTCCCCCTGCTTCCTCCCCCAGATCACGTTCTGTCATCCACTTGCTTAAGTCCACCAGGTATGTCAGGCATTGTTTTCCCTTGTCTCTCTTTCCCTTCTTTCCTTTTATGTGCCATGTCCTTTCAGGATGTAGGCGATCATGGCTCTCCACCTCCCTCTATCCCTTGCAGCTCTCAACAAGTTCCTTCCCTATGCTTCCTCTCCCAGATCACATTCTGTCATCCACTTGCTTAAGTCCACCTGGTATGTCATGCATTGTTTTCCCTTGTCTCTCTTTCCCTTCTTTCCTTTTATGTGCCATGTCCTTTCGGGATGTAGGCGATCATGGCTCTCCACCTCCCTCTATCCCTTGCAGCTCTCAACAAGTTCCTTCCCTATGCTTCCTCCCCCAGATCACATTCTGTCATCCACTTGCTTAAGCCCACCAGGTATGTCATGCATTGTTTTCCCTTGTCTCTCTTTCCCTTCTTTCCTTTTATGTGCCATGTCCTTTCAGGGTGTAGGCGATCATGGCTCTCCACCTCCCTCTATCCCTTGCAGCTCTCAACAAGTTCCTTCCCTCAGCTTCCTCCCCCAGATCACATTCTGTCATCCACTTGCTTAAGTCCACCAGGTATGTCATGCATTGTTTTCCCTTGTCTCTCTTTCCCTTCTTTCCTTTTATGTGCCATGTCCTTTCAGGATGTAGGCGATCATGGCTCTCCACCTCCCTCTATCCCTTGCAGCTCTCAACAAGTTCCTTCCCCCTGCTTCCTCCCCCAGATCACGTTCTGTCATCCACTTGCTTAAGTCCACCAGGTATGTCAGGCATTGTTTTCCCTTGTCTCTCTTTCCCTTCTTTCCTTTTATGTGCCATGTCCTTTCAGGATGTAGGCGATCATGGCTCTCCACCTCCCTCTATCCCTTGCAGCTCTCAACAAGTTCCTTCCCTATGCTTCCTCTCCCAGATCACATTCTGTCATCCACTTGCTTAAGCCCACCAGGTGTGTCATGCATTGTTTTCCCATGTCTCTCTTTCCCTTCTTTCCTTTTATGTGCCATGTCCTTTCAGGATGTAGGCGATCATGGCTCTCCACCTCCCTCTATCCCTTGCAGCTCTCAACAAGTTCCTTCCCCCTGCTTCATCCCCCAGATCACGTTCTGTCATCCACTTGCTTAAGTCCACCAGGTATGTCAGGCATTGTTTTCCCTTGTCTCTCTTTCCCTTCTTTCCTTTTATGTGCCATGTCCTTTCAGGATGTAGGCGATCATGGCTCTCCACCTCCCTCTATCCCTTGCAGCTCTCAACAAGTTCCTTCCCTATGCTTCCTCCCCCAGATCACATTCTGTCATCCACTTGCTTAAGCCCACCAGGTATGTCATGCATTGTTTTCCCTTGTCTCTCTTTCCCTTCTTTCCTTTTATGTGCCATGTCCTTTCAGGATGTAGGCGATCATGGCTCTCCACCTCCCTCTATCCCTTGCAGCTCTCAACAAGTTCCTTCCCCCTGCTTCCTCCCCCAGATCACGTTCTGTCATCCACTTGCTTAAGTCCACCAGGTATGTCATGCATTGTTTTCCCTTGTCTCTCTTTCCCTTCTTTCCTTTTATGTGCCATGACCTTTCAGGATGTAGGCGATCATGGCTCTCCACCTCCCTCTATCCCTTGCAGCTATCAACAAGTTCCTCCCCCCTGCTTCCTCCCCCAGATCACGTTCTGTCATCCACTTGCTTAAGCCCACCAGGTATGTCATGCATTGTTTTCACTTGTCTCTCTTTCCCTTCTTTCCTTTTATGTGCCATGACCTTTCAGGATGTAGGCGATCATGGCTCTCCACCTCCCTCTATCCCTTGCAGCTCTCAACAAGTTCCTTCCCCCTGCTTCCTCCCCCAGATCACATTCTGTCATCCACTTGCTTAAGCCCACCAGGTATGTCATGCATTGTTTTCCCTTGTCTCTCTTTCCCTTCTTTCCTTTTATGTGCCATGTCCTTTCAGGATGTAGGCGATCATGGCTCTCCACCTCCCTCTATCCCTTGCAGCTCTCAACAAGTTCCTTCCCCCTGCTTCCTCCCCCAGATCACGTTCTGTCATCCACTTGCTTAAGTCCACCAGGTATGTCATGCATTGTTTTCCCTTGTCTCTCTTTCCCTTCTTTCCTTTTATGTGCCATGACCTTTCAGGATGTAGGCGATCATGGCTCTCCACCTCCCTCTATCCCTTGCAGCTCTCAACAAGTTCCTTCCCCCTGCTTCCTCCCCCAGATCACATTCTGTCATCCACTTGCTTAAGTCCACCAGGTATGTCATGCATTGTTTTCCCTTGTCTCTCTTTCCCTTCTTTCCTTTTATGTGCCATGTCCTTTCAGGATGTAGGCGATCATGGCTCTCCACCTCCCTCTATCCCTTGCAGCTCTCAACAAGTTCCTTCCCTCAGCTTCCTCCCCCAGATCACGTTCTGTCATCCACTTGCCCGCCAGGTATGTCACGTATTGTTTTCCCTTGTCTTTCTTTCCCTCTATTCGACCCGTGAGTATCAGATTCTCCAGGCCCTCCCCTTCTTATTATGTGTCCCATTAACTTCAGCTGCCTCCTCTATAATATTAAGTATAAGCCGCCTCTTTGTTTGCAACCTCTCTAAGATCTCATCATTGCTCACACGCTCGGTCCATCATATACTTAGCATCCTTCTGTAGAACCACATCACTGCCACCTCGAGTCTCCTCTTCATCTTTGAGGAAATCGTCCAACATTCGCTGCCATAAAGACAAGCAGATGTCACGTAACAGTTCAGCAAGCAAGTTAAAAGTACAGGTAAACATAAAGCAAGGAATCGCAGTGTAAGCGCCCCCACTCCTGTTCCAATCCTTCTTTGATCGCTTAGTATGATAGACATATATCCCTGAGGCCTTAACATTATGCTTGGAACAAGGTTTAGAAATAACGAAAAGGTAGAATTTATTTCGAGCTGCAAGGGAAAGAAAATTGTGGAGAGCCACGATCACCTGAGGGGACACGACACATAAAGAGAGAGGGAGTTTATTTATTTTTCATTATTCATTTACCTCCCTTTCTTCTGTAGTTTCCAGGTGTTTAATTATGAAAATGTATGAGGGCATATTTAGGTACTTCACCGATTTGTTGTTACGATAATGCCTTTTGACATAATAATAATAATGAATGATAATAAAAATAATGACCGTTTTGGATCAGGTTGCATAACGATAGCACCCACTGAATATAAAACTTGGCATGATAGAGTGGGCCAATATATGCATTGGAAAAATGCAACTTTTACGCAAAGGAAACTGCAAGAATCTGGGATGAACAACATCACCCAGACATAGGAGATAGGATCTGTAACAATTTATGGGAATTTACAATACACACAGACAGAACAATCAAAAATAATTGCCCAGACATCGTGATCAAAGAACACAAAATCAGTGGGCTTTCTTATTGACATGGCAGTCCCTGCAGATTGTAATGCATCTTTGAAGATCTTCAAAAAAAAAATGTCAAAATACAAGCATCTTGAAGTGGAAATCTGATAAAAGTGGTACATGAGGACATCAATAATTCCAGTTGTAGTTGGAGCACTCGGATTGATTTGAAAAAGTTCCAGTAGACTCATTGAAGGGATTCTGGAAGTCCGTGCCTTAAAGAAATAAAAAAAAATGTACTCACTAGTACAATTCACATATTACGAAGAGCTTTTTGTAAAATGTGTGTGATCTTTTTCCTTTCTTTTTTTTTCAAATTATCGCTCTCGCGTCGAACTCGACGTATGAGGGTCAGACAGATCAGTTCCCAGAAACTGAAAGCCCGACAGCCACACAGGATTTGATTATAGTGGTGAAGGCCTTGTGCAGGGCCATCCACACTTTTTGGAGGGACGAATACAGGGACCTGGTGCAACGGATGCCACAAGGTCCCCAAACGACCCTCTGCAGGTTTTGAATTCAGAGTTGTCCTTCTCCTAGACCAGTTGCCATCCAAGGCTATAGAACCCAGTCTGTCCTGCTATTTAGCCATAGTTGGAGGGAGAAGAAGAGGATTCACACCTTTCCCAAGGGTATTAGCACGTAAGTGAATGTAATGGAATCGACTGGGATTCGAACTCGGCTCTCCGATTCCTCAATCCAAGCCGTTATCCATTACTCCACCGTGCCGAAAAGAAATGTGTATGCACCAGAAATCAAAGGAAATACTACTACTACTACTACTACTACTACTACTACTACTACTACTACTACTACTATTATTAATAATTTCGTGAGTCCTTGGTATGACGTTAAACTACATCTAGCAGCAAGACTTCTGATCGGGAGGTTTTGGGGAGCGTGGCACCACCTCTTAATTGCTATCGTTCCCAGGTCCACCTTGACCCGGGGTGGGTAGCATTTTTTAGTGTCCCAAATGTGGGTAAATAGTGACCCCTCCCAAAACTGGAGTCAAAACACTATGAAAGTATAAAAATACATTTTCATGGTAAAAATACCAGCAATACATTTTCATAGTAAAATAATTACCAGAAATACATTTAAAAAAGAAAAAGAAATTGCTACCAGCAATATATTCTTTAAAAAAAAAATTGCCAGCAATCCATTTTTGTGAAATAAATTACTAATGCTTCCAAGAAATTTCGGCATTAAATGACCCATAAAGAGTTGATATGTCGCTAAACAAACAATAATTTCGTTTTCTAAAGCCTGGGCCGCCTTGAATAAAATGGCTGTAATCTGAAATCTTATCAAACGGAGATTTTTTCGAATCACTGAAGAGATGGTGTTAATGTATGGTGCCACTACTCAGACGTTAACTAAAACTCTAGAGTCTAAACTTGATGGAACATACACCCGGATACTGAGAACTATACTTAACATCACGTTGAGACAACATCCAACTAAATCACAGCTCTATGGACCCATCCCTGATATTTCTACAATCTTACGCGAACGTAGAATGCGCTTTGCAGGACATTGCTGGTAAGCAAAAAAAAAAAAAAAAGAACCCGCGAATGATCTGCTGCTCTGGACACCGAGACATGGAGAAAGACGGGTTGGTCGCCTAGCAATCAATCACCTACATTGACCTGCTATAATATGACACAGTATGCCTCCCTAATGATCTTTCGATATTGATACAGAACCGAGATAATTGGTGTGATAGACTCATGAATGCCCGGGCTAACTCGACCGAGTAAATAAAGTAAATACAGTGTAACCCGGATATAAGAGAGTTATCGGAACCGGAAAATAAGTCTCTTATATCCGGGTTTGGTCTAATTTATATACATTAACACAGGCTCTAATTTGGGACCAGAGAAAATCTCTCTTATATCCGGGTTTATCTTATATCCGGGTCTCTTATATCCAGGTTACACTGTACTATTATTATGGAGTCGGACTAGAAAGAAGTTATCATCTGAGATAAAAAAATATTATAGCCGGTAAGCGTTGGGGATACAATTTATTCTACAGGGAGAACTTCTCTGTGGAGCAATGGTTAGTAATTTTGCCTCGCTAGATCGGTTACGCCTGAGTAGTATGTTCAATACTCATTGAGGGCTCTATACTTTCGGCCTTGTGCCACATCTAAGCTACGCTTAGTAAATGGCTATTGGGCATTCCGACGTGGTGTAATGGTTAGCAGTCTTGTCTCGCGATATCAGTTACGCCCGAGTAGTGAGTTTGATCCCCACAAGGTGCTCTTGACTTTCAGCCATGTGCCACATCTGCGCTATGTTTAGTAAATCGCGAAAATTAGCCTACAGGTGACATCAACTTCGCATATAAGATGCAAAGAGATTTTTTGACAACTTGTTTTTTTTTTAAAATGTTTTATATGCTGTCAAATACGGTACTTGTAAAATATACTTGTAACCAGATTTATTTGAAATAATTGGTATACTGAAATCTCAGATATATACATCATTTCTAGAGTACTTACGTCTACATCACGCACTAGTTTTAATAAAGGAACAGCCTTTCATTTAAATGAATCGTCATTGAGAGCAACCTCCGACAACTGCAAATTATAAGTTACTAGTGCCAGCGAATAAATTAAAAATAAAATAAAAAGCTTATTAATTCAGCATTTGCTACATTTCTTTAATTTAGTTCTTTCTAGAAATTACGATGGGAAATTTTGGGATTTGCTGAATAAGCCGTAGAAAGATACACAGATTGCAACATTGAATGAATGAATTAATAAAGTGATTAGTGATTCCAATTTTTGTTCCCAGAGGGCGACTGTAAGCAAGTATCACGTGCATGCGGTGAAATATTTTATTGATGATTCATTTCTACTCCTTTTTGTATATTTCTTATCAACCGTTCGTTCCATTTCTTCTTCTTCTTCTTCTTCTTCTTCTTCTTCTTCTTCTTCTTCTTCTTCTTCTTCTTCTTCTTCTTCTCTTTAATGGACCCTTCTACAACACTGTCAACATTGTAATAGAATTTGCAGAACCTATGACTTTTGGTGCAGACATATCGCCCCCACACATAACTTTGCTTGTATATTTGTCCACTGTTTCTCATTAGACATTCGAACAATAGGATCGATGTAACAGTACTGCATTGGGGGGGGGGTGCAATACGAAATTTGTGGTTTCAATGACCAATTTTGGCTACCACTGAAACGAGTAAAAAACAACAGTAATTATTATTATTAATGTACACTAGTAAATCATTTTTATACTTATTCATGATCAAAGCTGTGCAATTGCACGTACATATAAATCACGTGTCCTAGAGACGAGCTTTGCTTTCATTAGACCACTTTTAACACTGAAGCATTACACTGACATGTACTACCATGGACTTCTGAGGTAGAACCACACTTTGGAATATATTACAATGGTGGTTATTACATTTATTACCGATCGTTGGCTACTAATTTACAAAGAACATAAAATGGGAGTGATTCTATCAGGAGAAAACGATAAAAGGGAATGTTGATGATAAGTGAATAAGTGGGTCAAAAAAGAGAATAAATAGAAAGAGAAAAAGAAGAGAAAGGATAAAGTGACGAAAAAGAGTAACAAGAATAAAGAAAAGGAGCAGTAGTAGTAGTAGTATCAGCAGCAGCAGAAATAGTAGTAGTAGTAGTAGTAGTAGTAGAAAATGATGACTATGATGATGATGATGATGATGATGATGATGAAGAAGAAGAAGAAGAAGAAGAAGAAGAAGAAGAAGAAGAAGAAGAAGAAGAAGAAGAAAGATTTGAACATAACAAAAATAAGGAAGAGGGGTAGAAATGAAGAAAAAGCGGCGTAGGCGAAGGCGGATGCGAAAAAGGATTAAATGGAAGGGTGAGGAATAAAGTACAAAAGAAAAGGAAGAGGAATTAATTAAATAGGCAGAAGAAGAAGAAGTGATAGAGAAAGAAAAAGAAAGAACAGGGAGGAAATGATAGGAGAGTCAGGAAAAACTAAAGAAGAAAAGAAAGTCCCCCCTCACCGCCACACAAGAAATGATACAAAGAATGAAAGAAAGAAAGAAAGAAAGAAAGAAAGAAAGAAAGAAAGAAAAAAGAAGGAAATTTGATTAGAAAAAAGGTCAAGAACGAGAAGTGGAAAAAAAAAACACGTAATTTAATGAGTATTTATCTCGGAGAAAATGTAGACAATTTATAAAAAGATTAACTGTCGTTGGCAAAAGAGCCCTTAGCATTTGGGGGTGGGGTGTAAAGAAAAGAAAGGAATAATTGTTTGCTCTTTAATCACATTGACCGTCCTATATTTCTCAGAGAGTCCTTGTCACGTGAGAGAATAGGAGAAGAAATTAAAAAAAAAAAAAAACACATCAGAAGTTGTTGAAATGATCCTTGTCACCCACCCCTCTTCCTCACCAAAAAATAAGAAAGGGAAAATTCCAAGAAAAAGATAGAATTAACTACTTCAGTGCTTAATGAAAAAAAGGTGAAGCAAGAAGGAAAAACAATAAAATTAGCATAAATATATATTTAATTTATTTGTTTAAACGTTATTCTTAACGGATAATAATACTTGAGTAGATGCCCTTTTTTTATATATTAAACAGTATATTTATTTATATCTACCGGCCTGAATATTCGAGAAATCTTGTTAGAAAAATATGTGCATTTCGCCAGTATTCGAACCTGCATCTCTTAGGGGAAACAGTCATTAACTTTAGACGGGCCATGCTCTCTCGACCACATACGAGATACAATCAGGAAAAGCTCGAATAGTGCCTTTGAGCACATATCATATTTGCTTGATCAGGAGGTCTTACGTGGCCGAGAGGTTAAGGCACGTCAGATCTAGAGGACGCAGGTTCGAATCTTGCCGGAGAGCGCATATTTTCCTAACAAGATTTATCGAATATTCAGGCCGGTAGATGTAAATAAAATAAATATACTGTTTAATAAATAAAAACAGAGCATCTACTCAAATATAAGTATCTATTAAAAGCAACGTTTAAACAAATAAATTAAAAATATGTCGGATTTAATTCATATATCTCTCTATATGTAAAAGTAGAAAAAGAGGCAGAGAGGAAAAAGAAAGAGAGGATATAGGAGTCAACACCGTATAGTGACCGTCAATTTCAAGTAAGTTAGAAGATCGCATTGAGGCGTGAGACTGACAATCGCCATAGAGCGTTGATTACTTAGTCCACACTGTCTATATATATTGATATATATATTGTCAAATATCAAATATCCCAAATATTAAACACACTTCCTCCACAGTGCCTCGGAGATGGTGATGCTCTTAAGAATATTCAAGTTAACAATAACAACTTAAAACGTCAAACAGGTTTTATTTTCCATAATTTTTTGGGCTATTTCATGTCAGTCATTTTATCATATATATATATATATATATATATATATATATATATATATATATATATATATATATGAAGAAATATAGTCTTATAGTGTGCTATATTTAAGGGACAAAGTGCTCAATATCAGAGATAGAGCGTGTGTAAATATAAAAGTGAACATCATCGTGGCCCGATGATTGCATCTAGCATGAAACAGACTGTCGCCTCTAAGTGTTGACTTCTATGTTCACTTTTATATTTATATTTATATATATATATATATATATTCTAACGTATTATATACAAATGTATATAAACGCCAGCAGCCAGAGTTCTCAATTCATTAATTAAGGGCGGTGCGGGTGCGTTAATATATCGTTAACACACATATATATATATATATATATATATATATATATATATATATATATATATATATATATATACACACACACACACACACACACACACACACACACACACAGGGTGTCCATAAATTTCGTATGCACTTTAAAAAGTTTATAACTTTATTTGTATTGGCGATAGAAATAATCTGTGAAAAATTTTATAACGTTTAATGTACCTAGTTTTAAGTATAGCTAAAATAACTAATGTGATTTCAGGCATTACTGTAAATCAGTTGGCAAATGTTTTCCGTGAACTGCAAAATCGTATTACCCTTTATATTGCTAATGATGGAGGACATTGGAAACTTAAATAAAATTTCAATAAAACCTTAAAACATATAGATTTACTTCTTTCTAATCCTTTTTACAAATTATTTCTATCGCAAATACAAATAAAGTAAAATTTTTTAAAGTGCACATGAACTTTATGGACACCCTGTATATATATATATATGAATAAAGACAAAAGAAAAATATTCTTTACCAACGCGTTTCGTCCTCGGATGGACTTTATCAAGCCAAATGATAAAGTCCATCTGAAGACGAGACATGTTGGTAAAGTAAAGATATCATTTGCTTTTATTCATATTGTCTTTATATAAAATATCTTTTTATTTATATTTGAATTTTTACACACACACACACAATATATATATATATATATATATATATATATATATATATATATATATATATATATATATGTATATGTATGTATGTATGTATTAAAACACACGAAGCAACTGCGGAAAGAGGAACACGGGGAAAAAAAGTTTAAATTGTCAAAGCATTATATAACATCATAATATACTCCGATATACTATTGACCGATCACCAAAAACGGTTTCGTATGTGGTAGTATGCACATTCCTACCGGTTATCTGGGGATTGTCTTTACCACCACATATGAAACCATTGGAAGTGATTGGTCAAGTGTTAGCAGGAATTTATATATATATATATATATATATATATATATATGTGTGTGTGTGTGTGTGTGTGTGTGTGTGTGTGTGTGTGTGTGTGTGTGTGTACGTACGTACAAACAAGGCTTGTTAAATTCAACCGACAAGATCCGGTTAATTTTTTAATATATTTTTTCCAAATTTCGAATACGATATTGTATATTGCAATCAAAATTGTGGATACGCGTATATCTGGATTAATTCAAATTCTTATCATTCCAAAAGATGTTATGATGTAGCCAATAAATTGTTTTCGGCTATGCTGACAACTTCATGTTTTTTTTTATAACGACTGAGGCGACATAATAATTATAGACAGGGATACAAACCTTGAAAAAATGCCTACATTACTAGCAGATGATAACATTCACGAAGAAACAAACCTGTCAACTATTAATTTGGATATTGAAATATTTTTCGATCATTTTACACCCAAGTAAGGCGCTAATGACCCTAAGACGCAAGGAGTAAAAGAAAATTTAGAAACTTTAGCGAGGAGAATGGATAATAAAAGAAGAGTATTCAGAAAGACAGGCGATGACAATCGATGTTGCATTTAAACTATTGAAGATCGGAGTTGACAGGAAAGAGCCAAAACAGAGTTCCAGAGAAGTGCGAGAGATGAAACTGTTAGAATAGAACTTGCAGTTATATCTATATACAAAAACCTATAAAATTAGTTAAAATTATAAACAATAAAATATGGCCTTTCAACATTAAAATTTCTTTCATTTGTCCCTATAAAGAAAGATTTAATAGTCATAAAATGTCGTTTAAAATAGGCAAATACGCAAATACAACATTATCAATATATATATGGATTCAAAAAGAAAACATATATCAACTAAAATTAAATCGGAAAACAAAAGTACCCTCATATAATATTAATAATCGAAAATGTAAACTGTGGTTAGAAGAAAAATTTTATATAAAATATAATAAATTTCAATAATCAAATTAAATTATTAAACAAGAGAAATGAATTAATCGATAAATGTAGACATTTTAATAAATATTAACTTTGCAACTTACATACTAATATAACATATACAATAGAAAATAATACAAATTAAATAATAACACTACATAGTATAATAAACACAATACAATGCATACACATATATAAAAACAATCAAAGATATACATAAAAAATAACAATGAAAAATTACAAAATATATAATTAAAAAACAATGACATTTATGTAAGCACATGAAAAAACATGAACATGCGCGTGTCCATAATGGAATTAGAAAAAGACGCAAATATGAAAATTGGAAACAAACGGATATTCATTACAATTGGAAATATTTAATATGTGGATTAAACCCTTAAAAAGTGGGGATATTACCACGAAACTACGGAGTCGGGGAAAATTACAGTGAAGCAATTCTTTTGTATATATATAAAAATAATATATATTCTGTTTATACATTATTTTTATCAGATACAACTTATTTAAATGCTCTGTATTTTTTAAATAAACAGTATTAATTACATTTTCCGGCCTGAATGTTCGAGAAATTTCGTAGAAAATATGTGTCCTTTGACAGGAATCGAACCTGTGTCCAATACGGGACCAGCAAATAATGTGAACTGCTGTGCCAAACAGCTAGAGAGAGTAGCGTCTGGTTAGCAAAGTTTAAATTACTGTTTATAAACAACAAATCTTCGACGATCTTTCCCGAACGATCATATCTGCTCACGAAACGTACCTTAACGTAAACATTGACAACATATTATGAAATAAATTAAGTCTGACAATTATTTAATATATTTTCAGTTTATACGTTAATTCCAATAGATACAATTTATTTAAGCAAATGCTCTGTTTTTTAATACTGTAATCAATACTGTTTATTAAAAAACAGCGCATTTACTTAAATTGTATCTGTTAAAAATAACGTATAAACTATAAACAGAAAATATATTAAGTAATTGTCGAACTTAAGACATTTCATAATATATCTATATCTATCTGTATCTATCTATCTATCTATCTATATATATATATATATATATATATATATATATATATATATATATATATGAATACTGATTTTCAATGGAGCTCGACCTCCTCACTGCTAAGAATAGCACAGTACAATATGGTTAACCTCAATTAACTCCTCGTACATTAAGCTAAGGTAAATATCAATAGCATCATATAGTTGAAGTAATATTATATTATTTACAGATTGCTCTAAACTAATTTTCAAATAAAATCTCTAGTTTTAATGTCCTTATGCTTACAGAAAATTATTGGTAGACAAACAAAAAAGTATTTGATACATTATAATTATTTTTTGAGTAATTTTCTGTTATCTTGTCTCTTTTTTTCCCACTCATACAAGGCCTTCGGTTCACTCAAATTAGAGAATTACTAAAGGCCGTTGTGAGCGGTAAAATTAAGGGTGCCGTTTTTTTTATGTGAATACGTCGGAAAGATAACGGCTAATCCGAAATTTAAAAAGGTTAAGATTGTAGTGATCGGGAAAGTATCCTCTTGGGATTCTGTCCCAGAAAGTAACAGTTCTTGGGAAGGGGCTATCCGAACTTACTCTTTACTAAATAAATGTAATGTCTATGACAGTGGTTCGGCCCAATGTACGCGACGTGGCGGATTTTAGCTGGGAGGGTGAGAGTCGAAGTCACTAAGTAACATAGCTCGTCTGAACATTCTCCATGGAAATAGCGACTGAGTAGCAAGAGGCTTGTCCGTGAGAAAGGGGTTCAATGAAGCATCGTTAATTATTAATTTTTGACTTGTATTTCTTTCTTCCCACTTCTCTTGCTTTATTTATGCTTGTAGCATCACATGTAATATTATTTGAATTTCTTCAATGAAGCATCGTTAATTATTAATTTTTGACTTGTATTTCTTTCTTCCCACTTCTCTTGCTTTATTTATGCTTGTAGCATCACATGTAATATTATTTGAATTTCTTCAATGAAGCATCGTTAATTATTAATTTTTGACTTGTATTTCTTTCTTCCCACTTCTCTTGCTTTATTTATGCTTGTAGCATCACATGTAATATTATTTGAATTTCTTCAATGAAGCATCGTTAATTATTAATTTTTGACTTGTATTTCTTTCTTCCCACTTCTCTTGCTTTATTTATGCTTGTAGCATCACATGTAATATTATTTGAATTTCTTCAATGAAGCATCGTTAATTATTAATTTTTGACTTGTATTTCTTTCTTCCCACTTCTCTTGCTTTATTTATGCTTGTAGCATCACATGTAATATTATTTGAATTTCTTCAATGAAGCATCGTTAATCATTAATTTTTGACTTATATTTCTTTCTTCCCACTTCTCTTGCTTTATTTATGCTTGTAGCATCACATGTAATATTATTTGAATTTCTTCAATGAAGCATCGTTAATCATTAATTTTTGACTTGTATTTCTTTCTTCCCACTTCTCTTGCTTTATTTATGCTTGTAGCATCACATGTAATATTATTTGAATTTCTTCAATGAAGCATCGTTAATTATTAATTTTTGACTTGTATTTCTTTCTTCCCACTTCTCTTGCTTTATTTATGCTTGTAGCATCACATGTAATATTATTTGAATTTCTTCAATGAAGCATCGTTAATTATTAATTTTTGACTTGTATTTCTTTCTTCCCACTTCTCTTGCTTTATTTATGCTTGTAGCGTCACATGTAATATTATTTGAATTTCTTCAATGAAGCATCGTTAATCATTAATTTTTGACTTGTATTTCTTTCTTCCCACTTCTCTTACTTTATTTATGCTTGTAGCATCACATGTAATATTATTTGAATTTCTTCGATAAATCATTATCAATTATTCTTAATTTTTCACTTGTATTTCTTTCATCTTATTCCTATTGGTTTAGGATAGAGTCTGTAAATATCAGGAGGCCTCACTTAGCAAAGACCTTTAAATAATCAAGTGACTGCAATAAAAATCAAACTCTACCATAACTGACTTTAATACTTTCACAGGCTTTTGAAATAGTGATTTTTCCCTCAGTTTTATTGAGAGCATCATCCTGTTTGTCTTATTCTCATTCACAGCAGCAGCTGGCTTGCCACTGTGGGGCCTGTCACAAAGGTTAGTTTCTCCTTTCACTCTGTGAATATCATTAACTATACTGACCCATCTCCTTATGCTTATATTAAATGCAGTCCTTCACTAATCTCTCGTGAAGGTTTACTCACCCACTTCTTGCATAAATAGAAATTTTATAACAGCTTTTTGCATTCTACAGTCATTTTTGATTATGGATAGTAAAAGAGAAGGTAACTCCATCAATTTTATTCTGGACTTTCGGACATTTTATGGTCAACAGTTTAAAAAAAAGAAAAAAAACAACAAAGAATGAAAATAAAAAAGTAAGGAAAAGAAAAGAAAAACTTAGTAATTCTGATCAATATTTTAAAAATTAAATTAGAATAAAAATGCTTATTCGAGATTAATGATTTTTTTTCTGAGTTCAAACATTGACTAAAAACTGCTGACACAGCACGAAATATCAACCAAGCATTTGATCAAGGATCAGTTCCCGTTTGTTAAGTACCGTGTTGCTTCCAGGGGTTTTGGCGAGGAAATTAATGTCTTGAAGATCATAAACTTCCCGGAAGGAAGTTGTTCATGTGCGATGACACATTAAACATTAAGCTTTGTGAGAATTTATTAAATACAGTAGAAAAATAAATCACATCCTTACACATTGGCAAACGGCCATTCACTCACATTGGAAATACTTCAATTAAATATATTTTCATCAATTACCTCTTGATATATATATATATATATATATATATATATATATATATATATATATATATATATATGAAGAAATATAGTTTTACGGTGTGCTATATTTATGGGATAAAGTGCTCAATATCAGGGATAGAGCGTATGTAAATACAAATATAAAAGTGAACATTGAAGTCAAAACTCAGAGGCGACAAGCTGTTTCATGCTGGACGCAATCGTCAGGCCGCGTCCAGCATGAAACAGCCTGTCGCCTCTGAGTGTTGAATTCAATGTTCACTTTTATATATATATATATATATATATATATATATATATATATATATATATATATATATATATGTGTGTGTGTGTGTGTGTGTGTGTGTGTGTGTGTATATATATATTTAAATTGTGTATATTTCGGCAGCAATTTTTCATTAATGCATGTTTCATTAAATAATATAGACATGTTTTGTCTATTTATTTTAAGTAAGTTCCTTTCGTATTGTCTGATAAACTTAATCGCATTATCGTTGAAAGACGAAAGGAAAACACCATATTGACACATGTTTGAATCCAATCTAAGCTTTTGGCTTACATAAGTCATTATCAAAGATGACAATTTCAATAAATCAATCAACACATATACGAAACCACAATAATGGCCCGCCGTTGCTGGTTGATTAAGATCAAAGTAACGACAAAATCTTATTAACGCGCCAAGGAAGCGAAAAACGCGTCGTAGCTCGTGACGTCACACATGACCACGCGAGAGTGAAAACGAGAAGTATTAAGTATGGGAAGCCATTGGTATAAACAAATGGCTTCTGCTATAGATTATAGGCATTTAAGAATGTTTGTAGAGATTTCATAGGTTATTTTGTTCATGTTAGGTTTAATTTTAAATTAAAAATCATTGAAGCTATATACATAAAACAGTCGAAACCTAACCTGAACAAAATAAACTATGAAATCCCCACAAACATTCTTAAATGCCTATAATCTATGGCAGAAGCCATTGGTTTATACCAATGGCTTCTCATACTTAATACTTCTCGTTTTCACTCTCGCGTGGTCATGTGTGACGACACGAGCTACGACGCGTTTTCTGCTTTCTTGGCTCATAAATAAGAGTTTGTCGTTACTTTGAGCTTATTCAACCAGCAACGGTGGGCCATTATTGTGGTTTCGTATATGTGTTGTTTGATTTATTAAAATTGTCATCTTTGATAATGGCTTATGTAAGCCGAAAGCTTAGATTGGATTCAAACATGTGTCAATATGGTGTTTTCCTTTCGTCTTTCAACGATAATGTGATTAAGCTTATCAGACAATACGAAAGGAACTTACTTAAAATAAATAGACAAAACTTGTCTATATTATTTAACGAAACATGCATTAATATATATATATATATATATATATATATATATATATATATATATATATAAATTTCTAATCTTGTAAAAATGCCATTACTTAAAATTAAATTAATAGATAAATTGTCTACTCAGGTAAATAAATAAGATCAAATTGAGATAGATAAATGTTAACAATTACATTTGAAATTTCCGGTTATGAGTGATCTCCACCTTCTTTTTCTTCATCTCTGCGCCGTGTCCTTTCGGACCGTGGGCGATCATGGCTCCCCCTAACCTCCTGCTTTTTGTAGTTCTTAGTAATGTTTGCATTTTTATTATCATTCTTGTTCCTTGATCTGACTGTTCTAGGTATGACGATAAACTACATCCAGCAGCAAGGCTTCTGATCAGGTAGTTTTGAGGAGCATGGAACCATCTTTTAATTGCTGTTGTTCCAATGTCCACCCTGGCTCGGGGTGGTAATATACCTGTTGGGGTCCCAGCTAACCTCCAAACTGGGTTCAAAACACTATGAAAGTATAAAAATAAATTTTTATAGTAAAAATACCGGCAATAGATTTTGAAAAAAAGAATTACCAACAATACATTTGACTCTCTACAAAAACCCTCTTTGCAAAAATACGTCAATGAAACCTGATCTACAAACCGATTTCTTACAAAGGATACATATTATATTCACACAAATCTATACTAAAGGTCTTGTCTGCATTAAATAACTCATGGAGGTGTTGATATACCGTAAAACAAAATAAACCTAAACCTAATCTGATCTAACATTCATTTGCACCAGTTGTTCCCAAACGTTTTGATTTGCCGCCCCCATGCGTACTAAAACACAACCCTAACGCCTTCCAATTGTATAGACACAACCCTAATGCCCCCTCCCTAAATGTATCGTCAACCTTTGATTGGATTTTCTTTGTGCTAGTATTACATGTCAAAGGAATATCTTTCCATATTTCCCATAACAATTGTCATATAAATGGGGTAAACTGTAAAGTGAAGGCAAGACACACTCCAGGTACAATGTGTGTGTGTGTGTGGATGGGGGTGTATGTTATGGTTCAGATGTGCCACTGCCACCCTTACCATTTTTTCTTATTGCCCCCCCCCGATCTCCCCCCCACCGGGGCGGTACCGCCCACTTTGGGAATCACTGATTTACAGAATCTCGTTAGGAAGATTTCTCGTTGTCTCCCTCTTTTCCTTTTGCCTTCATTATGCCCTGTGAGTGTCAAATTCTCCAAACCATCTTTCCTTATTATGTTTTCCAGAGATTTCAACTGTCTCTTTGTGATCCTAAGTAGAAGTGTCTCTTTTGTCTCTATTGTTTTTAAAACCTCTTCATTGCTCACATGCTCCAGAATTCTCAGAATCCTTCTGTAGAACCTGTTGTAGTAACCCACTTACAGTAGAATGAACTCTTCCTCCTTTCATAAATACTAAGTGTGTGCCGGAGCAGTTAGGGGAGCAACCGAGACGCAGTGTTAACCTACCGTTCGGACGTACACTTCTATCTGCTTATTACTAACGCTCTTGCTTTGTATATATCTGTACACTTGTTCAACCTACCTTCGTCTTCCGTGTCTTTCTTTCTGGTCCCTAAACAGGACACAACAGAACCACATCAATGTTGCCTCAAGTTTTCATTTTAACGAAACTGTCTAGCATTCGCTGACATATAGGAGGACTGATATTATATAAAAACTAAGTGATCTTTTTGTTTCTAACGAAATTTTTATGTTTCTTAATACTTTGCTTAGTTTTTGGAAGACATCTTTCACGATCCCAATGCGTCTTTGGATTTCGGTGTCTTACCTTTTGTACTCAGAACACTTCCCAGACATTTAAATTATTGTTCTTGTTTGATTTTGGTATCTCCAATTTGTAATTTACATGTTGGGCTATTCCTTTTGCTGACAAAGCTTACATTCTGTCTTCTGGCAATTGATGTTTAATCCTTTCTTCTCGCTTCCCTTCACTACCTTCTATAGTAGTTCTTCTAGTTTCCATTCCGTGTCTGCTATCAATACTCTGTCATCTGTATACGTTATGTTAAGATTGTGGTCACCAATAATGAATCCTAGTAGGACATTTAAATTCTTGCGTCTTGATAGAATAACAAGCAGGAAATTCGCAATCCAGGTGTTCAGCACATATTGAACTGTTTCTCTTTCATCTTCATGCCTATATAGATTGGGTTAAAGAAAAAGCCTTATTGATTGCTATTAAAATGAATGTATTGATTTATTTTATACGGCTTATCAACCCTCTGCAGGTTATTTAAAGCGAGAAAAAGTTTTAGTTTGTAAGAATTATTTTCGAGATAATGATTTGGTGATACAAGTTTTACTTATTAACCCACGACGGGGAGAAGAAAAGGTAGATCCATGTCTTTTTCAAGGGGAATTGCGCGTATGTAAATATAACGAACTCAACGGGAACTGAAGCTCGGCTCATTGATTACCAATTTCGAGCCATTATCCATTACACCACCCGCACATCCAAGCTTATAACACTTGGTATTCTCAATCAGAATCTAGGTACTGACCAGGCCCGGCGTTGCTTAACTTCAGTGATCATACGGAAACCGGTGTTTCAACGTGATATATCCGTAAGGCTAAAATTAATTTAAATGTAATTACTGAAATTGACAAAAGTATGAACAGCCTGAGATGAATATACATTTACATAAACAAATACCAACGGATTAAGATAGATAAATAGATATATTTTTATACTAATACTGACCCAATATAAGGCTCAAGAGCCATTCATGTTAGAGGGATTTTTGTTCCGCAAAGTCGCCGTTCTCTTGAAAACGCTGTCTTTTTCCTTCGGACAAAACGTCTTCCTTACAAACTGAATACGGAGGAAATGTGGGTGATTTGACTCTGTGGATGTAACATGGTGATCTCTAGCTGTACAGTCTGAACAGGTAGGACGTGAAGATGGAGCTCATGTGAACAATTGCCATGTAAATAAATAGATAGGGATAGATTAGTGATCAGCTTGTTATTTTAAACATTATAAGGGCTGGAAAGAAATCATAGGACAGCTCCAGTTCAGACATGGCAGCATGTGAAGAGATATAATTGGTATTAACAGAATGAAATAGCTAGCTGGAATTAAGCTCGAAATTATCCATACGTTGCAGAATTTGTGATTTATTAATTTCATTAAATTCTTCAACAAACTGACATGTAAAGATAGAAAAAGATTTTAAGAAAAAATATATGACGATAGGATGAAAAAAGTGTATTTCGGTGAAGCATTATCTTTAATTTGATCACAAACGACATCTTAAAAAACGTAAAATACCCATATAGTTTTATAAAATGTCATATCCCTTCATGGTGTGTGTGATCCACTGATTCTTTTTCTCTCCACAGATAACTTTTCTTTATTATCTTTGAATTGCCATTCCTTCATAAGAAAGATAGTAGTGTGATTTTCCATTGCCTTCTCCACACATTTCAATTCAAAGTCTTTCTCCTTTTAGTACATAGGCAGTCATGGTTATCCACGGATTCCTCTTCTATATTATCTGTGAATGTTCATGCCTTCTTGAGAAATATTGTAGAGTGGTTTTGCATTGCCTTCTCCACACTTTTCAATTCATAGTCTTTCTCTCTTCACGACATAGGCAGTCATGGCTCTCCAAAGATTCTTTTTCTTTATTATCTGTGAATGTCCATGCCTTCTTGAGAAAGATAGCATAGGGTAAAATTTGCAAACTTCGTCCTTTCTCAACAGGAGGAAATCACTTGCTATGGTTAAGAGTAAGTAACTTAGTGCTTAGGGAGGACCTCGAGTTTAAGTATCATAATTTCGACGTAGTGTAATAGTCAGCAAGCTTGTCTCGCTAGATCTATTAGGACTGAGTACAGATTTCTAAACTCACTGGGTGTGCCACACTTTCGGCTTTGTGTTACGTCAAAGCTACTCTTAGAAAATTATTTTAAGCACTTCGAGGCTCTGTAATGGTTAGCAAGTTTGTCAATTACGCTTGAATAGTGTGTTCGATCACCACTGGGGGCTCCATACTTTGGGTCTTGTACCACATCTAAGCTATTATAAAATCGTTTTGAGTTCGATCCTCATTGGGTGCCTCATATTTTCTGCATTGTGCCATATCTAAGCTACTCTTAGAAAATCATTTTGAGTTCGATCCTCCCTGGGTGCCTCGTATTTTCGGCTTTGGGCCACATCTAAGCTACTCTTAGAAAATCATTTTGAGTTCGATCCTCACTGGGCGCCCCGTATTTTCGGCCTTGTGCCACATCTAAGCTACTCTTAGAAAATCATTTTGAGTTCGATCCTCATTGGGTGCCTCGTATTTTCGGCTTTGGGCCACATCTAAGCTACTCTTAGAAAATCATTTTGAGTTCGATCCTCACTGGGTGCCCCATGCTTTCGGCCTTGTGCCACATCTAAGCTACGCTTAGAATAACGCCACAGCTGGTTACAATAAGGAAAAAAGGGTACAAATTTATAGCCAAGCAATTTCAACTGCTACTCCCAACAGTTCAAAGCATTATCAAGAAATTCAAGAAAATCCAGACCGTGAAAAACCTACAATGACGAGAAAGAAAATGGAAGGTATCACATCGTGCGGCATGTAAAGTCCTCAGTGATGACAAGAAAATATCCAAAGAAATTTGGTCTTGTTTTAATCAACATATCTTGAAATATACTCCAGCGGATTTTATATAAAAGACTGCCATGCTCTAAGCTGAACACATAATATTTCGTCTCTCCTTTGCTAAGCGTAATATTGACAAAGATTTAATATTTTTGTTATCAATTCGGTGGTCAGATGAAGGAAAAATTGAACGTCTTGCGCATAGGAATGCTGCTTTTCGTTCGCGAAAAATGGATGATATATATATATATGTGTGTGTGTGTGTGTGTGTGTGTGTTTGTGTATGTGTATACGTATAAAATAAAAGGATGATATATATTTTCTGTTTATACATTTTTATGAATACACTTATTTGAGTAAATGCTCTGTTCTATTTTAATTAAGTAGTATTAATCATATTGACAGGCCTGAATGTTCGAGAAATTTCGTAGAAAATATGCGCCCTCCGACAGAAATCGAACTTGTATCCTATACAGAACAATGATTAAACCTTACGTGCTGTGACCGTTCAGCCACAGAGAACTTCTGGTTTAGCAAAGCTTGACGCTTTTAAACACACACATTTGCCGATTTTTCACGATTTTTCATATTTGCTCTGAAATTGTAGACAATGACAACATATCATATGAAATGGATTAAATCCGATAAATATTTTAATGTATTTTCTGTTTATACCATATTTGATGGCATATAAGACTGAGAGAGAGAGAGAGAGAGAGAGAGAGAGAGAGAGAGAGAGAGAGAGAGAGAGAGAGAGAGAGTCTGGGAAACACACACGTATTTGTTTTAGTGAAATTGAAGTAGATTTGAATAGCGAAATTAAATCAGAGCATTTTGTTTACTGATGGGTAAATCTGATCTAGGGCAGAAGTTGTATCCATTGAATCTGGGTCATCAAAAGACCATGGAAATGGTCGAAATAATTTTTATCGATTAAAAATTGAAATAGAGCTGAGTAAGCTAGAAGGAACTTTGGAATTCACATGATTTTGGTTGAAGCAGCCAGAACCCCCATGATAATCGCGTGCGAAGTAGTAGGGCCAAGGGTCAGTTATAACTAGCCGGGTTTATCTATATAAACGCGTAGGTATGCAGAAAAAAGCAAACAGGGGAAAATTCTTGAAGAGAGAAGAAAGAATTGGCCGGGGCAAGCGTTGTGAGGAGGAACGCCACTATAACTTTAAACCCTGCACAGAAATATTTATCCCTCCATCGCAAGAGTCATATATCGTTCTGAGACGATTTAACAAGTTAATCACATACACTCTCTCTCTCTCTAGAATCCAGTGTATGAGTTTTTACGTTAAATACTTTTCTTTTCTGTAACCCGATTCTTTTCTCTACTATTCTTTTCTGCTATATAAAAGACATTAACAATTCAACCATTGAATAGTTGTTTGTCCGGCTTTCTGCAGATATTAATATTTTTTTTTTGCTGCATTCTAAATTTCCTTGTGCAGACTCCCCAGCCGTGTCTACATCTTCAGTCGACCGTGAATGAACGGACATCACTTCTGCTTTCTGGATCAAACAAATCACAACGTGGGCAGGAAGCAGGATTAAACCAGTGGACCGGTCGAATAATCTACGGATGCTCAGGGGACCTATGGCCACTCCCTTAAGTTCGGTTAGGACCGAATAGACACCTCAACCCAGAGAGTAAGACGCCGGAGGCTGAGGGACTGGGGCGAAATTGCTAGAAGACGTACGGGTGAATAAGACGCACCCCAATTTCAGCAGGGAAAATCAAGAAAAAAATAGTAATTAGTAAAAGTATTAGTAAATGGGACAGCCTCGACTATATTTATGAGGTATTATTTTGGTTAAACAAGCCAAGATTACAATTTATCGAAAAATAATAGGAGAAAAAGAACAGAAGCCTATAAAAACTTTATTATATCCAAAGTTAAAACAAAATAAAAATCAAGCAATTATCACAATTGCGCAAGACAGTACAGTTACCATTAAAGTTTTATTCATCTTCAAATCCATAAAATTCGTTATCTTCGTTATCAAAATCCAGATACTCATTTTCAATGCTACTATCGTCGTCGTTAAATAATGCGCAATCTTCCGTTCCATTGAGAGCATTGCTAATGCCACACTTAAAAGATTTCCCAACAATTTCTGGTCTAATATTATCCCATGCTTGCTTCACTCATTCGCAGACTTGTGCAATGCTGGAGCTTTTTATTCTTCCTGTAAGTGATAGGTCGTAATCAGGCATTGCCATTCACGTGTTCCATTGCTCCTTCATGTTTAAGTCTAATAGGAGGTACCAAGTAGCTAATTTCGGCCGACTATCGCGAATTTTAAACCTACATATGGCATAGAAAATGCAGGAGAATTTAAAAAGATATTTTTATTAAAAAAATGTGCGACTTATATGCCGTCAAATAATACTTTTTTTTATGGATACATTTATTTGAATAAATTATCTGTTTTTTGATTAAACAGTATTAATTAAATTTACCGGTCTGATGTTCGAGAAATTTTGTAGAAAATATGCATCCTCCGACAGGAATCGAACCTGTATCCTATACGGAAGCCTTCTTAACCCTGATGTGCTATGACCTTTCAACCAAAGAGAACTTCCGGTTTAGCAATTCGAAACATTCAAGCCGGTAAATGTAATTAATAGTGTTTAATTAAAAGACAAAGCATTTACTCAAATAAGTTGTATCCATAAAAAACCGTATAAACAGAAAATATATTAAATTAATTGGCGGATTTAATCCATTTCATTATATCCACACACACACACACACACACACACACACATATATATATATATATATATATAGGATTAATACGACTATAATAAAATTTGTACGCTGGTTGATGTTATTTTCAGCATCACGACTCAAGAGTTTCGTAGACGGACACTCTAGCAATCGTACCATCCTCTCCTCAGGAGATACGTCCTCGGTATATATATATATATATATATATATATATATATATATATATATATATATATATATATATATATATATATATATATATATATATATATATAGAGAGAGAGAGAGAGAGAGAGAGAGAGAGAGAGAGAGAGATTGTTTGGCGAAAAAAAAGACGAAACTTTCAATCTAAAGAACATCTTCCCAATGCTCAAGCTTGGTGTCGGCAGTATTATACAATGTGGACTGGTAGCCTGGTTAGAGAATAATATATAGAGATTTTGAACGAAAACATTCTGCCACAAATGTTGGACTGGATCATAAGTGGATCTTCCTCTAAGTCGATGATCCAGAGTACATGTCAAAACTAACGGAAAATGAGCGTCAGAGTTGTTGGACAATAAATATCAGTGTTTCAGAGTGGCCATCACAGATATCAGACCTCAACCTAACTGAGAATTTGTAGAGAGATCTAAAGACACAAATAAGAGAGGAAACATGCCAGCCTTAAAGACTTTAGAAAAAGAGTACAGGGTCCGATTTCCTGTCGTAACTTGACCGTATCTGCTGATGAAATATATCCAGTTAGAGACTCTGACGGCCAATCGATACTATTGAACTGATCATTAAAACATGGGTAGGAATAATTATGAACATACCTTTTGTGATCAAATTGCAAATAATGTTTCAATGATATACCTAGTCCTGGGTATGACGATAAACTACACCTGGCAACAAGGCTTCTGATCGGGAAAGTGAAGATTTTGAGGAGAGTGGAAATACGTCTTAATTGCAGTTGTTCCCAAGTCTACCCTGGCCCGGGATAGTAGCATCTGTTAGCATAGCACCAGCTATGAGCAAATAGTGAACCCCCAAGCAAAAACAAAACCCTATGAAATTATAAAAATACATTGTTATATTATTGTTTTACATAAAAACATTACCAACAATACATATTTATAGTAAAATTGCCAACAATACATTTCATAGCAGAATTAAAAATAATACATTTTCTGTATAGTTGAAAGCCTAAAATTGCCTTCAAATAAAGGGTGTTCCAATAACTTGGACCGATTTTAAATATGTATTAAGTTTAAGCGTCTAAAGATTTTTTCCTTTTCTTTCAGATTTGGCGGATATTTGGGAGATATTATTTTTCACACATAATTGTTATGACTTAAATAACATGATCCAATAGAAAAATAAATAAATTTGTACAAATAACACAGATTTACTTACTGCTGACGTTGATCCGTCTTAATGAAACATCCTTTAGTTTTCGGCATTAAATAACTCATAGAAGTGTTGATATACCGCTAAACAAAATCGACCAGCCACCCAATCAATGACATACAGTTTTTTCTCCATATTTCTCATGAATTGTTTCTGCAATTTTTCTTATTTTTATAGAACTGTTTAGGTAAGAGAAAATGCATTTTTTCAATGATTAAAAAAAATTCCTGCGTTCCGTTGCTGTCTTTTGTAGTTCTTAGTAAAATTTGTCTTTTTTCTATATCGCCCTGTTCTGCCAACCATTAACGATATCTCGTTGGGTAGCTTATATGCTGTTTTCCTCTGCCCTTTTTGCATTCAATATGTCCTGTGAATGCCTAATTTTCTAAGCCCTCTTTCCTCAAAAGATTTCAACTGTCTCTTTCTTAGGTTAAGTAATAGCGTCCTTTTTGTTTCCATTGTCTCTAAAGCTTCATTGTTGATCACATGTTCAGTCCATAATATTCTCAGCATCCTTCTGTAGAACCACATTTCTGTTGCTTCAAATCTTTTCCTCAACTGTGAGGATATTGTTCAGAGTTCACTGGCATATAGGGAGACTGATATTATATAAAAATTAAGTAATCTTTTCTTCGTTTCTAATGAAATTTTTATGTTTCTTGATACTTTGCTTAGCTTTTAGAAGACATCTTTTGCTATCCCAATGCGCCTTCGGATTTCGGTGTCGTACTTTCTGTCCTCTGTTAGAACACTTCCCAGATATTTAAAGTTTTGTATTTGCTTGATTTTTGTATTACCATTTTGTAATTTACATGTTGGGCCGTTCCTTTTGCTGACAACCTTACGTTCTGTCTTCTGGCAATTGATGTTTAGTCATTTCTTCTCACTTTCCTGTACTAACTTCCGTAGGAGTTCTTACAGTTTAACTTCTATGCGTGCTATCAATACTCTGTCATCCGTATATCTTATGTTGTTAAGATTGTCCACCAATAATGAATCCTGGTAGGACTTCCAGTTCTCTCAGGATCACCTCGCTCTAAACGTTGAATTAATCTGGGGAGAACACACACACACACACACACACACATGCACACACACACACACACATATCTTACGCCCCTTCCTACTCTTGGATATTTTCTGAATTCATTTTCTATTCATATACAGGTAGTTTGCTTGCAGTATAAGTTTTGGATTATTCTAATATCATTCCTAAATTTTGCATTATTTTAATATCCTTCCTAAGATTTGCATTATTCTAATATAATTTCTAAGATTTGCATTATTCTAATATCATTCCTAAGTTTTGCATTATTCTAATATCATTCATAAGTTTTGGATTATTTTAATTTATTGGGCGCGTCTAATAAACAAATGATTTAAAATGGCCCCACAGAAGAAAAATCTGGTGACCTCGGTAACCGCTCAACAGGACCTCTGTGACTTATTCATTATCCCCTATGGTGCGCCTCACCCAGTATATTAAAGCTGTTGATGTAACGGTTATAAGCTTTCTCTCTCTCTCTCTCTCTCTCTCTCTCTCTCTCTCTCTCTCTCTATATATATATATATATATATATATATATATATGTATATATATATTTATATATGTATATATATATATATATATAATTATTTATTTAAATATTATAACATAAATATGTTATAAAATCACTACAAAAATAGCCATTTTGTTTCAACACTTCTGGTGTCTTATCAAGTGATGATGTTGAATGTAGAATAAATGGTTTTAAAAGTTTCAAATTAATTAACGATCCTTCGCTAGAGGTAAACGCTGTTACAGAAGCTAGAATGACCAATCAAAATACAAGTATATGGTAATTCAAAAAATTTGACAACGAAGCAAGGTTATCATAGATATTAAAAGATTTATAAAATTTGAAATTAAGATTAAAATTAAAAAATTACCTATTTAGAAATCTAAATCTAATCTCTATTAAGTTTAAAATTGTAGAATTACTGAGGAGAAAATAAAAAATACATATATTATTTAATTTATTTTTTCATTGAAATTATGTTAAAAAGGATGTTGATAGCTCCAGACAAAAATGTATACATTTTACAGTTTACTTCAACTGTGATGACCACCTCTCACGTAAAACAATTCAAACACACTCAGGTTATAATACATAAGCGCCCAGACATATTTATATATATATATATATACACAAAAAAAACGGTGACTAGACACGACCCTTGATAAAAAAAAACCCAAAAACGAACACACACACACACACACACACACACGCACACACACACACACACACACACACACACACACACACACACACAACCAAACGTGCATGCACTTTCCTTACACAGAGACATCGATAAACACAGGCACATACATCCACATGCACATTGACCTAGGCAATCAGACGCAATAGCCAAAACATATTCGGGGCTTAATATGTTATTAAACGAATTCTAACTTGAAATATAACTAATCTGGGCAAATATATATATAGATAAAATTAGTAAAAAAAAAAAAAATTTAAACAAATATATATATATATATATATATATATATATATATATATGTTCAAAGAACAGATGAGAGAAAGAACAGATGGAGTAAAATTCCACTGTTCGTAGCATTTACTTCTAAAAAAGTGGTCAATACAAAAAGTAGAGCAATATATTATTATTTTTAATATAAGATATTATAATAAAAACATATTGAAACCGCTACACAAAAGCTTTTATATTTCAATACTATGATTGTACTGCTTTAGGCGATAGTAAGTAACTAGCGATTAAATGATTTTTAGGAAAATTCAAAAACAAAGTGTTACCTCTTTACCGCAAGTTAAAGCGTTTAACATGAGGTGAGAATTAAAAAAAGAGTTGCGTGTATGTCTTGATTAATCAATTAAATATCTGAACTGCGCTAAATAGAAACCGTAGATCTGACATTTAATAGATTAATCAAGACATACCCACAAGTCTGTTAAAAGGGGGAACATTTTGTTTTTAAATTTATATATATATATATATATATATATATATATATATATATATATATATATATATATATATGATGAAAATGTGGAAAAGACAAAGCAAAATCCGAATATGTGAGTTTACTGTTTTTATTTTGTTTTTGTTTTTGTTATTCTGTCGACGTCAGACGTTTCGGTCAAATAGACCTTCTTCAGGACATGGTTAATGGAGACACATTTATATTAGATTTAAGTTAGATGAAGAGACGATATATACAGGACTGGTCAGAAACAGAAAAATTGAAATTCTAAAGTCAGAGTATTCTTTCTTGGAGTCGGATACGCTGGCGTCACGGGGCGGCGCTACGAAAACCTGCACCCAGGGAAAAGATTGTATCCTAAGTGGAAAGTGGGGGGGGGGACTTATTTAAAACTATAGCTTATCGGTACGTTTGTCAAGCATTAATCTAGCTAGAAAACTTGATATATTAAAGAAACCTTGTCCGTCAGATCTGATGAGGTAATTTAATTTATTGCTCCTCTTATCCTAAAAAATCCCAACGCATTTTATTTACGCACAGTCCATAAACCTGTTCAAAATTTCTGCATATCTGAGCGCTTTCCGCTATTCTTTTAGTCATTATCAAGGACTATTTTTATTTTTTAAAATTTATTTTTAACTGAATGTGTGGGAGATTTTACGTATGTATCAGAAGTTATAACAATGTTTTATTTTCTAAACACGGACAGCATGTTGTGGCCGTGTACATAGTTAATGTTATTGAGTGTTGGCTTTTTCTTTTTTATTATTCCATTATTTTTTTAAATCTTTCTTTACAAAATGCTGACCGTAGTTGCAAAATAAAAAGAAAACGCTAAGACGTGCAGAACGTTTAGAACGTTTGTACACTTTTTGCACTTTCTTTTTAGAAAAGAAAACGCTTGTACAAACACAAGAAAAATTAAATAATGACCTTAATTACAGTGCCTTGTCAGTCGCCTTTAACGAAACATATATATATATATATATATATATATATATATATATATATATATATATATATATATATATATATGTCATTCACAGACAGTACTGTTTCGCTGTATCACAGCTCCTCAGTTCGACTAGACTTCCGAATGCCTCAAGCCAGGATTGAAACACAACTAATTTGGTGTCAGCCAGAGCTATCTTCACTCGGTAGAGTTACACAACTAAATCTAGCGTATTGTTTTTACAAAAGTAAACAAATGCCAATCAGCCAAAGTGCTCCATTCATTTTACTGAAGAGCTTAGCATATATACCGGATGTAACAGCAAAATTATCCAAATCGTGTAACAGCATGATTATCCATCCCACGAAATGTTTGATATCTAAAAATCACTAAACCAATTGAGTTACTTTTTTCCCCAGGTTTTCAGATAAAACGTTTAGTCGTCTTGATACCATTTTTCGTAAGAATCACTGAAAAACCCCTCTGAGTTATTCAGTTTTAGAAAGAGAACAGGTTAAAATCGTTTTGTGTCAGCTCCGCTGTCTTCTCAACTAAGCAATGGTGAGAGGAAAAATATTCTTCAGGCCTTCAGTAATGGTACCAACATTCATACTCTGGCTTCCGTCTTCAAAGTCCATTCAAGAACCATCAAGAGAACGGTGAATAATTTTAAAAAAGAGGGAACAGTAGAGAGAAAAATTGGATAAGGAGGTCACAAAAGGTCATCATCTCAACTTAAAGCTAAAGAGATCAATTAGAAAAGATCCATCACAATTCAGAAAACGTTTGGTACATGAGAGACGAGATAGTTCAAAGAGCAGTGAAAAAAAATGGCTTGAAAATGAAATCGTACGTGAAACGAGTGAGTTGTTACTCCAGGACAGAAAGTTAGAAGGTTATAGAGAGAGCGAAGATCAGCTTGAATAATTTGGACAAATCACCTTAGAATAATATATATATATATATTTGAACTTTATTTAAATCCTTCATGAGCTTCCGATCCTTACCTATGATTAGTCAATTTTCATTTTCGTTTATGATCGATTTCATCACGATTCTGCTCTTAAACTTAGAGAGTAATCATATATTCTTTTTGCTTTAAGTAGAGTCCAATAGTGTTATAAAGACCTTAGAGAATTCCAGTAAGATGTCTTTAATCATTTCTAAGATACAACGGTTCAAACCTTAATCTAACACTTGGACACTTTTGCAGTTACATGATTTGGAGAATTTTGCTGTTACACCCGGCGTGTGTGTGTGCGTATATATATATATATATATATATATATATATATATATATATATATATATATATATATATATATATATATGATATTTATTTAAAAATTATAAGATAAGTATGTTATAACATTACTACAAATATTTTTTCAAATAAATATTATACGCTCTACTCTTTATTTTATTGAGCACTTTCTTAAAAATAGTGTTTTTGGTTACTGGATGTTTATTCCATCTGTACCAACCTTGTATTCGTATATATATATATATATATATATATATATATATATATATATATATATATATATATATATACGAATATATATACGAATACAATAGATGTTTTTGTATGTGTATGTGTGTGTGTGTATGTGTGTGTGTGTGTGTGTATGGTATGTGTGTGTGTGTGTGTGTGTGTGTACGAAAAGAGTATTAGGGGCAATGGAAAAGAAAAATGAATAATAAAGCAGAGAATAAAAAATGACTGCATGAGAATCGACGTTTTTCTTTCTTCGGTATTATTTCTGTTTCGTGAAGACAATATGATTGACACCAGCAGACGACAGGAAAAAAAAAAGAAGAAAAGAAACGAAGAATTAGATGAAGAACATAGAGTCATCAATAATGAATGCTTATTTTATTTGCAGACATAGCCGTAAGGGCCAGCCATGCATACAAAAACGAATCAAAATATCTACTTCTCTTGTCAAGGGTCACGCTCAAAAGAAGAAGAAAAAAAATCTAATCCTGCTAGGCAGTATAGGATAGATTTTTGACTAAGATGGACATATTTTTAGAAACTAAACCGGAAATAACGTGTAAATAATAACATTCTCTCTTTCTCTTTCCTTATCTTCTACTCTCTCTCTCTCTCTCCCGATTTCTCTTTCAGGAACAACAACAAAGTATTTTTCTATTAATGTGGATGAATAGCCACTACGTTTCCGCAAGCAACAAATCACTTCACTAACATTTCTAAGCTTTCCAATTAACTGCTTCCTGCTAGCTAACTTCCGGAGTGGGATATTTGCTCACAAAAGCGTCAGTTATTTTTTTTAATTTTTTTATTGAGCCTCGGGTAAAAAAAAGTCAAAATAAATAAATAAATAAAAGACTGCCTTTCTCTTTCAAAATATCTTGTATTTACTGAAGAGGAACTTGGCTTTTGTAAGATACAACTTAGTTGTTAACTGAAATTATCTATCTATCTATCTATCTATCTATCTATCTATCTATCTATCTATCTATCTATCTATCTATCTATCATATTCTGTTCACATCTCTCTGTACTCATTCTATCTATCTATCTATCTATCTATCTATCTATCTATCTATCTATCTATCTATCTCATTCTGTTCACATCTCTCTCTATCTCATTCTATCTATCTATTTATCTTAATCTGTTCGCATTTCTCTCTCTCTATCTATTTATCTAATTTTCTTCTTACCCACACCCACCTATCTACCTAGCAATATATATATATATATATATATATATATATATATATATATATATATATATGTATATATGTAGCTAACATAATACATCTGTGATGTCAAACTCACTGACGCGACAAATCCATCTAAATAAATGAAGATATTTACGCTTTACATTGAAAGGAGAATACATATACAGTATATGTGGGTAATTGAATGAAAACATTAAATAAAAACCTCTTATATTACTTGTTTCGTTCCTACCAATTTCCTCACACTAATAATGATTTTATCGATGGAGTCAGTCCTAAAGGTGCTCTGGGGAAGATGACTTGTTTAATGTTGGCTGCTTCACTTTTATTACAACAACCTCCAGAACTTTGAGTCTTTCTTGGCACTGTGTCCTGTAAAATGTTGGTGTTATCTACTAAAATTTGTCTTATGTTAATATTATTTTGCTTATTTGTTACCTGTTGATCTACATGTGCGCGAATTGTGCTAAATTTTGTCAAATGACTAGTTAATCTACGAGAAAATGTTGTGGATGTGCGCCCAATGTAAGAATTTAATGTTGTTTGTTGATTGTTAGTGTAGAAGATTCCAAAATCTCACAAAATATATAAGAATTCATAAACATTATTTTTTCTATATACGGTAGATTTTTGAGGTGATAAATTATTTCTAAGAATTAGATTAGACGTTTTCATATATATATATATATAGGATAGGATAAAGAACAAGTAGGAAACAGATCTTAATCTAACATATTTCACTTTATTAAGGCTTCGTCAGAGATCAAGATTGAAATGATAAAAAATTGTTGTATTCATTTTTTATCATTTCTATCTTGATTTCTGACGAAGCTTTAATAAAGTGAAATATGTTAGATTAAGACCTGTTTCCGACTTGTTCTTTATACTATCAATTTGTCAGATTCCTATCCAAAATGTATCTATCTATCTATATATGGGTAGGGGGAAGTTTGCGTGTGAAAACGACATTTTTATATATCAAGAACAATTTTACAGAAAACTATTGAGTGTGTTGTTTCGTAAAATATCCTTTTTGTGTTCATATAATCTTTTATTTAAATTCATTGAGGTTTCTCCTATGTATTCCTTGCGGCAATTATTACAGGTGATACAGTAAATTCTTCCTTCAAGTTTTAGCTTATTATTTTGTTTTGTATTCATTAAGTCTTTTTTGTTTTAGAAGTAGTTGTAACAACGTTCATGTTAAGCTTAGATACATTCTTTTCAGTTGTAGATGTGCTATTTTATGGGGGTAGAACAATATATTTTGATTCGTTGGGTTTGTCAAAAAGGTCCACTCTTCTATTCTTAAATATTTTACCATTCTTTTGTTTGGCTTTGAATATGAAATAATTATGGTATTGGAAGAGATTAAAGATCTTTTCAATGTATTTCTCCTTTTCATGTAAATATTGAGAGCTACAGATTCTGATTACTCTTACAAAGAATCCGATGATTATTCCGAATTTTATTTTGTTGTTATGGTGAGAACAGAAATTTATGAGATCATTTTTATTTGTTTATTTGCGATGGACATTTAGATTTAGGCTATTGTCACTGCGGTGTAACATGATATCTAGGAAATGTAAATTATCGTTTGTTAATAGGAAAAAAATCAAATTCAAATATTAAATTTCCAGCGTATTTTCTTTCTCATATACATGTTTAGTCGCATCTACATAAACATCATTTAGTTCGATGAAGTTCGAAAGAACGAAACGCGTCACACGATAAATTTTTACACTTTGTTATACTTTTCCCTGATATATATTCGACTCTCTCGTTGTATACGCCGTATGAGGGTAAAGCAGCTCAGTTCCTAGGAACCGACAGCCAGACACCAGCACATGTGATTAGATTATTGTAGTGAAAGCTTTGTGCAGAAGCATCCACACTTTTTGAAGGGCCGAATACAGAGACCTGGTGCACTACTGCTAACCATTACTCTACCGTGACCGCTAATATATATATATATATATATATATATATATATATATATATATATATATATATATATATAAATAAAAAGAAAGAACAGTAAGATATAAAATCCGGTGTTCTTATAGATATTTTTATTTTTACACAATAGTTCTCAATATAAATTTACAGAGCTTTAATATTATAAATTAATTGATTTAAAATATGTTTTTTTTCGCTACACAGTGATAACCATGTTTCAAAAATGGAAGCTAAAGCCTTCGAATTTAATTTTAGTTCCATTTCCTCGTCAAGCGAATTTTGGAGTAATTTATTTTTTTAAATTCACAGTTTTAAAGGCAGGGCAAAGAATTATATATATATATATATATATATATATATATATATATATATATGTGTGTGTGTGTGTGTGTGTGTGTGTGTGTGTATGTATATTGTTGTAACTAGTTCTCAACAATAAATTCGATAATATAGAATAGAAACTAGGGAAAAGAATATTTAGCTGCTGCTACTGATAGATTATTTCTTTATAGTGAACAAAATAAGATCTAGATATAAAATTCAAATGCTAAGCGCTGACTCATTGATTTTGTTAGAAATTTAAAAATACTCGAATTTACAAACTTTGCTTAACACGCACGCAAAAGCAAATCCAAAACAAAACTCGTCAAATTTCACACCTTGATGCGAAATTTTTTTCGGCCAATAGAAAACTAGGAAACATTTAAAAACAAAATTCAAATAATCTTCAATTCTCAGAAACAAATTCTTTCACGGACCTTTTTGCGAGTCGACGCAAAAATTTGTTCATCGTCCAATGAAAAGGCCTGAATCATATCCGGGGGTGAATTCCCAAATGACTTTTTCAAGGTCAAAAAACAAAATAAAAGACGGGCAAGTTCGCTTGTCACCAGAGAGGAGGAGACGAGCGTATTAACACGTCCCTTGACAACTTCAAGCGAGCGTTATTATTAACTCTACCTTTCACCCTCACCTCTTTTATACTTGATAAACTAAAGGAACATTTTAAGACTGAGAGCTTACTTCAAAGACATTCTTACCCTTCGATAACGCTCATACATACATACATACATCCACACATACGTTCCTGCCTACGTACACATAAACTCATTCTTGCAAGGACTACTACGAACATTTTGACGACCTTGTATCAACCAAAATACATTAATTTTATTTATAAAGACCTTAATTGATTTATATGTATATAAATTTGTTGTTCACTTTACAATTTGATTTTCTTGTTTTATACCCCTCTTATGGTGGGCTATCTAACTAACAAGGCCAAATCAAACTAACCTGTTTCCACACACATACACTTCACTATAACTCATAACCCACTATATCTTAAATAAATAAGTGCTTCTTCTGGTCACCCAAAACTAGTATTTTCATGCACTCCTAAGTAGGCAATTATCAGACTAATAATCTCCAGATTGTGCAATTAGAGGTGGAGTACTTTCGTTTGTGTATGTTTTTTGCACCGTAGTTGGTGAATTAACTTAGTATATATATATATATATATATATATATATATATATATATATATATATATATCAGTGGAGAGTGTTGGGGTCGGGCTCGTCTAGTTTAGCCCGAGTTACAACATTCAATTATATATATTTCAAGGCAACACAAATCTTTCGTAGTGCGTCGTTTTCATTCTTGATTTCAGCTGGATCCAACATTAATTGCTTTAACTCTGTGCTTCAAAATATTGACCGAAATACATTTCGTTGATTTTTTTCATAATAAAGAATAAACAAAGAAAGAAAAACAAAGAAAGTAAGTAAAAAATGAATGAAATAAAATTAACGTGGCAAGTCGGAGAACGTAGATCTGAGCCCTATCTAAGCTTGAAATATATTTAATAGGCAATGTAATTCTTGCTTTAATTTTATAAACAATCTTTTAAAAATCTCTAATGACACGCGTACCCTGCTTTTTAAAGAACACATTTTTATTTCAACTTATTGTTTTCAAATGTGCATTTTAAATAATTTATTCCGTACAGTATGAGTTTTTTTTTAGCGCAATGTATGAATTAAAAAAGGACAAATTAAATTTAGCCTGACTTAAGCTGGCAAAATTCAAAGAAAGTGGCAGTCTTAACTCGTCGACTGAAGAGTTGGGATGAGGAGTGTGACTGAGGTAGTTTTGAGGGAATATGATATCAGTCAGCAGTACTGATCATAAACGTACAATAAATTAACCGAAAAATTCAGTGATACGAAAACACACACATAAACGCATAGACATATATGCAAACACACACTCGAGATAGATACAAACTTTATTAAAAACATATTTGGCTAGAGATTTTAAAAAAAAATTTAGTGAGAGTTAATGAATCATTTTATCATCTAAGTTATACCAATAGTATATTTTGTTAAAGATTGTAATGAGCCCGACAAACATTGATGACTTAGAGTTGCTGCTGTTTTATACACACACACACACACACACACACACACACACACACACACACACACACACACACACACACACACACATATATATATATATATATATATATATATATATGTATGTATGTATATATGAATACTTGGTGAGCATGTGCGCAGTTACGTACGCTTATGTGTATTTCAGGTATTTAGTATCGCTATTTTGTGTACTCTTATGCTTTTCACGCGCACACATACACAGACCCACATAGACATACATATACTGCAGTAAAATACTTTATTGTCTTATATGACATAGTCAAAAGTTAAGTATTAGTACTCACACTTCTCGCTTGTAGAATTCGCTTATGGAACTCTCGACTGGCTCCAAGCTTTCCAGTCAACATTAATCTTCAAAAATTCAAGATGCAATTTCAATCCCGATCTACTGTCTTCTTGATTACTCTTCTTTTGTTCTCGCTCCTTAGTAATGTGTCTGTTTTCTAATTCTTCCACACCCAGTTACCCCTTGTATCTTAGTGGCTTGGGATGAACGTGATTAATATATATATATATATATATATATATATATATATATATATATATATATATATATTACATTATATGGTAAGTAAGACCATTTATGTAAGACCATTTATATTTAAATGGTCTTACATACCCGCACATACATATGCATATATTGCATATGTATACATATACACAGAGACGGATTGCACAAAGATTAATTTCTCGGAATCATGAATCTTTGGTTCTTAAGTCTGCTAATAGAAAACCTAGTCTACTGTCTCATGCTTAATAATTTTCTACTCCCGAATGTGTCTTACATATATATATAAGTCTGTCATTCGTCATTTCTTTGAATATTGCTACCACATATGGTCTGGTGCTTCTGTTGTATATTGAGACATTCTATGGATGTGATAATGTTTTCAGAGGATCGTCACTGAAACTGTCTCTATAGTTTGGTGTTTTAAGTTAGATGGCTGTTGTTCTGTAAAAGGAGATCAAAATGAAAGACAATGTGCTCTCACCGAAGATCGTTTTCTATGTGCCGTGTCCCTTCAGGACGTTGGTGATGATGGTCCTTCCCAATTTACTGTCTGTTGTAGAGATTAATAAATTTCATCTTTGTTATTACTCCTGAACCCTGTTCCATTTTCTCAAGCTCATCAGATAAGGTATGCGTTTGTTTGCTCCCCTCCTTGCCTCCAATCTGTTCCGTGAGTATCACATATTCCAAGCCCTCTTTACTTATTATGTTCCCTAGAAATTTCAACTATTTCTTCTTGATGTTAAATATAAGTGTCATTTTTGCTTCCATTTTCTCTAAGACTTCGTCGTTTTTCATGTGTTCGATCTATGATATTCTCAACAGCCTTCTGTAGAACCAAATTTCTTCATTTGGATACACACGTAAAGAAAAATTATTGGTAGTCAGGCAAGGCTCTGAACATGATAGATTTGTCGACAGTTTGATGAGCAAAAATTTGATCCAGATTAGAACGAGCCTAGGTAGGTAGGTAAATAGATAATGCTGTAGTATACTATACAGACAATAATGTGTATGTCCCCATTCACATAAATATAGTAGTAAATACTATATGTTGATCTGCAGTTGGAGATTCCAGCTGTGCTGGTCAAACTCTCTGCCTCCGGCCAGAGAAGATCCCCAGACGAGGCTATGTCGAAGGGCAGAGTCTCGTCTCGGGAAACATCTACCCAACCTCGTTTTTTGGCCGAGCCTACGAGCTCGGATACCCCACATTAAATTCGGACTTGTGCTCCATCTGACAGTGTGGGGCGGTTATTAGATATCAGGCGGTTGGAGATTCATTGTGGAATTCACTTGACTGACTTCTAGCAGTTGACTACTTCTTTTACGCGCCGCTGGCGAATCCTATATGTGTTGTTCGTGTCCTAAGTATTATCGTTCATTATCAACCTTCGTGTGATTATTCTATTCAGTAACCTTCCCTATGTTCCAACAGATAGATAGATAGATAGACAGACAGAAGGGTTGTTCTTATTTAATAAAGCCATTGAGCTTGTGCTATATCTGTGTCAGCAGATGTTTGGTATTCTTTACAGCAAAAAAATACCTTCTCCCTCCTTTAGCAGTCACAAGACCAGACGAAACTACTCTGCACAAAAGTACTCTAATGTTGTTTGATGACACACATTGCAATCTCACTTCCTCGCGTTGAATTAAGAACCCCTGCAATACGATCTTATGTTAAATATCGAATGATCCAAACGAGAAGTGATTTATTAACAGACTTACACTTCCCGCTCTCTACGTAATATTTCTGCGTTCATTAGAGATTGCAATTTTAAATGCTCTTACATACCCGCACATACATATGCATATATTGCATATGTATACATATACACAGAGACGGATTGCTGAAAGATTAATTTCTCGGAATCATGAGTCTTTGGTTCTTAAGTCTGCTACTAGAAAACCTAGTCTACTGTCTCATGCTTAATAATTTTCCTCTCCCGAATGTGTCTTACATATATATATAAGTCTGCCATTCGTCATTTCTTTGAATATTGCTACCACATATGGTCTGGTGCTTCTGCTGTATATTGAAAGATTCTTGCACAATCTGCAATGTTATTGGTCCTGACCGGGCATATCGACTTCAGTCTCCACCGCCGGTACGTAGCTTCCCTGTGCCTTTTCTATAAATTCTTTCATGATAATTGTTCTGATGAATTTTCCTCTATGCTACCTAGACTTTATGAATTTAAATACATTGTGACAGCGGCTCGGATTGAGGAATCGGAGAGCCGAGTTCAAATTCCAGTCGAATCCATTACATTCACTTACGTGCTAATACCCTTGAGAAAGATATGAATTCTCGTCTTCTCTCCTCACTAGCTATGGATAAATATCAGGACAGACCGGGTTTTATAGCCTTGGATGGCAACTGGTCTACCGCAGAAAGAAATGGCAACCTACTGCGGGAAGAAATCTGCCTCGTCAGTCATGTATCGAGAGATACATGATCGCCTAAGCGTGTATCACGCCTGGCACATAACTGACTGACTAGATTGGCATCAAGTTGTTATCATTTTATACATTAAATAGTTAGATGTAACCTTAAGTTCTATGTTAATAGTTTCGTTTCTCACACTTCTCGCTTGTAGAACTCCTTTCTGGCTCCATGCTTTCCAGACAACTTTAATCTGCAAAAATTTAAATGCAATGTCAATCACTATCTATTGTCTTTCTGATTACGCCTTTCTCTTTCTGCTCATTATTAATGTTTCTGTTTATAATTCATTCATACCCTGAAACCCCTTGTGTCTTAGTGGCTTTATTGCCTTGCATGGGGGGATATTGATTGAAAAAAAAAGTAGTGTTCATACCGTTCGTATTTTGATATATATTTAACTATACTTGAATTCCAGTCAAGTTCATTACATTCGCATACGTGTTAATATTCTTGGGAAAGGTATGAATCTATATATTATCCCCAGCTATCGGTAAAATAGCAAGATATACTGGGTCCTATAGTCTTGAGTGGCAATCAGTCTTGGAGAAAGAAACTGAATTCAAATCAGCCTGCTGTCTTGTAGGTCCTGCCTCTTTAGCAAACACTAGAAGAAGGTAACTTCAAAAACAAACACCCTCGCCGAGAGGGGCGGGGTAACCTCAACATCCCCGGTACAAAAGGAACCAGCAAGCCATTGCACTATTTTGCCTTGAATGTCACCATGAACCACAATTACGAGATGGAGGGATG
Source organism: Acanthosepion esculentum (assembly GCA_964036315.1). Lineage (NCBI taxonomy): Eukaryota > Metazoa > Mollusca > Cephalopoda > Sepiida > Sepiidae > Acanthosepion > Acanthosepion esculentum. The sequence continues at coordinate 33,295,340 of OZ038511.1, read as the reverse complement.
TGGTGACCACAGCGGTACAAAAATCGCTAATTAAAATGATAGCGATATTTGAATTAAATAATGCTAATTAATATTTTAATCAATTATTGGACAGTGTGCAAATGTATTTCTATGAAAAAATTTAAAATATCCACGTCACATTTCCTACGAAGCGTTGGCTGTACCTATAGGACCCCGAATAAAAAATATGATGTTTCCAATACAGTCCACAGCTCTTAAGTTCAGTCTTGCTTGGGGAAGAATCCATTGACTGCTGATGCCAACTTGATAAAAAGTGATGGTCACATAACGTTTGGAAGCATTCACTGAAGTTTCGTGTTCAGATTTTTCTCTTATCTAGATGCAAGCGGTGGTATTTCACTTATGGTTTGAGGCAGCTTCAATCACGGAGCTTTCCGTTGTGAAAAGCCTTTTTAATAGACCACATACTCGAGATGAAATTAGTCCTAAACTCTATTGTGCCATAGATGAATGCACACCAGAGCTGCACTCCCATTCTACTACGCTCCGTTGCACAAAGCCAGGGTTACTGAGATGGCACAGAAGCGTCACGAGGTACTGGTTATAATTCGAATGTTATTAAGCATGCGTGGTACACGATCGGACGAGCACTCAGTAACCTTTAGGCACTTAGTCATACTTTTCAGGAAATCCATCTTGAACGCCTGTTGAGGCTTAAGCCCACTCCAGACCTGAAGCGGACCTCCTACTTACGACCCGTCGCCAAAGACACTGGAAAAAGGATCGGTCCCTTGTAACTGAATTCTGTTATGTGTTATTCTTTATAAGAGCCAGAACATAAGAGCCATATCTAGGCTAGAGCTATCCAGTAATCACTTTCCAATCTCGATAAAATCCAAAAGGGTTTCCGCGGCCTTGTAGGTGATTATTTATTCACCTTACAACCCCGTTTCCATAGACGAAACGTTATAAGTCTTTCGTGACTATATCGCGATTTCCGTATGTTACGCACACGGATACGAATCATCCTCATTTCCTTCGTATTCCATTAGTAAGGAGTAAGTTTCACTTGTACAGCTTCATCCCAGGAACCGCTACTTTGTGGAACTAACTCCCATGGGGATGCTTTGCCGACCTCTACAATGTTAACCTCTTTCAGCTTGAGTTAACTGTTATCTTTCCCATATATCCGCATAAACTGCACTTCATACCTCTTAGTGTTATCGCTCATAAAAACAACCGTCTTCAATAACATTTACCTTGAGTGGCTCTTGAATCATGCACAGTGTGAAAATTAGTACAAAAAAAAAAAGATGTAATGGGACCAGATTCTATTGGCCAATCTACAAAATGTGTCGGAAAATTGTTGTTGGGACCAAGCAATAGCCACAATTATGGGTTGGTGCTTAATTATCAGGAGTTTTTTAAACAATATTTATTATAAAAAAAGAAACCTAACAATTCAACAATAACATTTTAAAATGATTATTCCGGAGCGTATGATTATCGACACTCATTTTTATATCTTGAAAATAAAATAATATTTTTATTAAAAAAAGTAAACAAAATAGCAATTTTTATTAACAATTAAACTCGCCTACAAAAAAGCCTGATAATTATGCACCAACCCAATACATGTGGACACATTCTGAATTCTCTTATGTTCGCCAACGATTTGTTCCGATTACTTTTGTCTGATGAAAGTCGCCATTAAACTGCGTTATTCCGGTTTTGCGTCATTCCCTTTGCGATTTTGATTGACAAATATTTATATAACTAAACCCATTTACACGGAACAGTCACAGGCTTAATACTCGGAGTTAGTTATTGTACAGAGTGTTGTTTATGATATAGAGGGCATGATGGGTAATTTATCGCCGCTTTATATTTCTAATTCCGCATTGTTTGTTTTTGATTTTGTCGACTACACAGTAAAGTTAGTCAGTTGGGAACCGCCTGTGAGAAAAAAGCACCATGATGCAATTAAATCCACCAGAAATTTGGAAACGGCATGCTATCCTGTTTGGCTCCAATATGAACATTTCAGTGAGTTTGGATGTTAATCTGAGGACAGTGCAGATGATTGAGAAAGAGTTGGATGAGTCTAATGGTGATTACGAAGGCACGGTAGCTCGGAAAACTCACTCTGATTGTTCTGATAAGAACTGCTAAATTTGTTGGCGAGGGTTCAACACAGAGGCCTACATCAGGTGCCTTAAAGACGTAGTGCTGCCCTGGGTCAAAAGAGTGGCTGCTGGGAGACTCTATTTCTGGCAACAGGACTTTGCACCAAGCAGGAGAACCAACTCATGGCTTTCAAGCAATTTCTACGACTATATTACACCTTACATATGGCAAACTAACTCCCCAGACTGCAACCACGTTGAGCGAGAGACCAGCAAAACTCATTGTAACACCAAAGATGAAGTGAAAGCAAGGATTATGTGAGCATTCTCCAACTTAAACAAGGAGACCGCTCAGAAGAGATGCATGCGAATCCGAAGTTGTCTGGGGGGTCGTGGTCGAAGCCAATGGCGATTTTATTGAATAAAATTTAAAAAATGGCAGATGATATGAAATAAAAACAAAAACAAAAGTTATTTGAAATATGTGATAAATATAAAAAAGTTAAGAAAAGAAATATACGAAAATGAAAATACGTCGGAGTGACGCTTAACCTTTGTCTAATGTTATTATATTAACTTATTGATTAGATAATACGCAGAATGGAATATATATATATATATATATATATATATATATATATATATATATATATATATATATATATATATATTAATGCAGGTTTCATTAAATAATATAGACAAGTTTTGTCTATTTATTTTAAGTAAGTTCCTTTCATATTGTCTGATAAGCTTAATCACATTATCGTTGAAAGATGAAAGGAAAACACCCTATTGATATATGTTTAAATCCAATCTAAGCTTTCGGCTTACATAAGCCATTATCAAAGATGACAATTTCAATATATCAAACAACACACGGACGACACAACAATGATAGTCCTCCCTTGTTGCATGAAGATTTAAAAAAAAAAGGCAAACTCGTATATACGAGACGCGGAAGCGAAAATCGCGTCGCAGCTCGTGACGTCACACATGACCATGCGAGAGTGAAAAACGAGAAGCTATATACATAAAACAATTGAAACCTAACCTGAACAAAATAAACTATGAAATCTCCACAAATATTCTTAAATGCCTATAATTTATAACAGAAGTCATTGGTTTATACCAATGGCTTCCCATACTTAATACTTCTCGTTTTTCCCTCTCGTGTGGTCATGTGTGGCGATCCCTGTCTCCCATTAGATGTCTGACGCTCAACTCTACGAGAGCACCTCCTTGCGACTGTTCGGTCTCACATTGTCCACTGACCTGAGATGGAACGAATACATTGAGTCAGTAGCTTCGTCCACCGCTACGAAAGTTTTTCTCGTCGGAGTCGATACTTCAAATCTACAAATCAACCATTCGCCCTTGCATGGAGTATTGCTGCCATATATGGTCTGGAGCCCCTTCTATTTGTCTCAAGGTCCTTGATAAAATCCAAAGACAGATATGCAATGTAATTGGCCCTGATCTGGCATCTCGTCTGCAGCCGCTCTCTCACAGACGTGCCGTTGTCGCCCTCTGTCTTTTTTACAAATACTTCCACGGTAACTGATCCGATGAGCTGCTTTCGCTGGTTCCCAGACTTCATGAATTTAAACGTTCAACTAGGCTGGCATCTCGCTCTCACCCTTTCACTGTCGAAACTGTTAAATGTAGCCGTCTCTTCTACTCCAATAGCTTCAAGTTTCGCACTTCTCGCCTGTGGAACTCACTCCCCATTTCTTGTTTTCCTGATAGCTGTAATCTCCAACTATTCAAATGTAACGTCAATCGACGTCTCCAGATGCCCTGATCTTTTCCCTAACCGTCTCTTCATCCTTTCCTCTATCACTCCTATTTGGATCTGCTTACCCTATTATGGGGAGGAGGAGATAAAAGGAGCCCTAAACATTGCTTGCTCACACAGAGATTTGGTAGCCCACTGCAGCTGTCTGGTTATCCAATAACGCAGTCGAAACAGCAAGAAAGATCAAAAGAGATATAAGAATAATTTTCATTTTGGATCCTGGAATGTAATTTGGGTGTAAATGAATATAATGAACCCGACTGGAATTCAAACTCGACTTTCTGATAGGAAGAAAAGAGAGATAAATAAACGCAGACAACTAAGAGAGAGAGAGAGAGAGAGATAGGAGGGGGAGAGAGGAGGGGGAGAGAGGAGGGAGAGGCAGAGGCAGGAAGTATATATATATATATATATATATATATATATATATATATATATATAGAGAGAGAGAGAGAGAGAGAGAGAGAGGGTCATTGTAAAGTAACTCCCTACTGTATGTATGACTGGCCAGCCAGGAGTCCTGAGTTAACAACCTGTGGCTTTTTCCTCTGGGGTTTGTTTAAAGGAGCAAGACTACCATTCCAAACCAAAATGTTGCAAGAAATTGAAGCGCGAATACATGAAGTTATGTCTTCCATACCACAAGAGTTCCTGGTGAAATCTGTTGACGCGATGCCTGGGCGGCTCGAGAAGTTGATAGCGAAATCTGGTCCCCATATCGAATTTTACATAAAACCTCATGCTGAACGCTTTCGTCTGATATCCATTCATTGTAAAAATATACACATCTCATGCACAGAGCGAGAAAGAGAGAGAGAGAGAGAGAGAGAGAGAGAGAGAGAGAGAGAGAGAGAGAGAGAGAGAGAGAGAGAGAGAGGAAGGGAGGGGGGAAAGAAAGAGAAAAATAGAAAGAGAGTGTGGATGAAGTATAGAATGAAAAAGGGAGATAGAGCTAGAATAAGCGAAGGAGATGTCCCTGTCCAATTGCGTGCGAAGGACAACGAAGATTGACCTGCTTTTTATTTATGGGCTGGAAACACGGAAATTTTCATGTTTTGATTTTGCAAACGAAGTCTAGCCTGAAACAAAAGGTTTTCAAGATTGTTTTCCCACACGCCACTTTGAAGGCTGAGAAGAAGCAAACCAATTCGTTCATGGTCGAAGAGTTTGCAAGTAGATCATGAAAATAAATTTTTAGTATAGAGTTCTTCCTGGTGTGTCTCCTTGGAATACCCCCCCACCGCCAGTATATATATATATATATATATATATATATATATATATATATATATATATATATATAATAATAATAATAATAAATGCGAATGACAGTCACTGTGTCACAGTTTTTCAACTTTATTCCTAGCGGCCGTAGGCCAACATATCATAACATTTTGGAATCAAACTGACTACGTGAGCAAATTAAAAACATTCTGGGTCGGATCCGTACCCGCAATCCTGAAATTTGAATTCACAAGTTTTCATTACTGCGATTTTTTCGGATTCCGCCATCTTGGCTTCTACTGATGAAACAATTAAAGGGACACAACTCTCCAACTTTCAATAGCTGAAAATGAAAAAAATTGTTGTTCTCAAATTACAGTGTTTCAAAATAAAATTGTCCGCGTTTTCAACTTTACTTCGAGACGTCATAGCGCAACATATACCATTTTGGAATCAGGCCGACTCCGTGAGCAAATTAACAACATCTCGCGTCAGATGCGGACCCGCAATCCTGAAATTTTGGATTCCAAGTTTTTATTACTTCGATTGTTTTAGGCGATTTTTTACGTGATTCTTTGCGACAGATTTTTTGTATGATAACAATTTTTATAACTTCGAAGTAAATTTGGGAATAAACGAAATTAATTGGGAAATCCAGCGAAAGTCACACATGAAACAAAAATAACTATTTTTACGGAAAGTAAGGACCTACGTACATCAAACTTTCTTTAAATTAAGTGGTAGCAAAAGAATTTCATTTAACTTTTAAGAAGTATGGTTAAATATTAATTCAATACTTAAATGCAGCGATCAATTTTGAGTTATTCTGTAGTTTATCATATATACTCCTCCCTACCAATCAACTAGCTTAAATGCGGCCCGATAGGTTGGCTTTTAAGCTAGTATATATATATATATATATATATATATATATACCCATCCCATATATATATATATTTACCCATCGCTCCCTAAATATATACATATATATATATATATATATATATATATATATATATATATATATATATATATATATATATGTAGGGAGCGATGGGTAAATATATATATATGTACTCATCCCATGTATATATATATATATATATATATATATATATATATATATATATATATATATATATATATTTACCCATCGCTCCCTATAAATATATATATATATATATATATATATATATATATATATATATATATATATATATATATAGGGAGCGATGGGTAAATATATATATATGTACTCATCCCATATATATATATATATATATATATATTTACCCATCGCTCCCTATATATATATATATATATATATATATGTAGGGAGCGATGGGTAAATATATATATATGGGACGGGTACATATATATATATATATATATATATATATATATATATATATATATATATATATATATATATATAGGGAGCGATGGTTAAACTGTCGCCATTTTATATTTTTAATTTTGCACATGCGCCTTGTTTATTTTTTGATTTTGTCGACTACACAGTATAGCAGGGTTAGTTGGGCACAGTCTGTGCGAAAAAGAACACCTTAACGCAATTCACTCCGCCAGAAATTTGAAAATGGCTTGCTGTACCGCTTGGCATTCGCCCTGGAAGCTCCAGTAAAAATATTTCGGAGTGTTCGGGTGTCAAATGAGAACAGTGCAGAATATTCAGAAAGATTTTGATGAGCCTAATGGTAATTACGAAGGTCTGGCAGCACTGAAAACTCACTTTGATCGTTCTGTTAAGAGAAGAACTTCCGAGGACTAAATACGGAGGCTTACATCAATTGCCACAAGGAGTTCGGGCTGCCCTGCGTTAAGAGGGTGTCTGCTGGATGACCCTATGTCTGTCAACAGGACTCTCTGCATCATGCCACACAAACAGGACACAGTCACGGTTGTCAGACAATTTTCACGATCACAACACAACTTCCATTTGGCCACCTAACTCCACAGACTGCAAACCCCTTGATTATTATGTGTGGGGCGGAATTGAGAAACCAACAAAACTCCTTGTAACACCAAAGATGAACTGAAGGCAAGGATTATGGCAGCATTCACCGTCAAGAAGTGTGGCAGGAGATTCCGAAGTCGTCTGGAGGCACTGGTTGAAGCCAATGGTGATTTTATTGAATAAATTTACTCTTTCGTATTTCAATATATTTTTTGTGCAACGTTGGTAAATATATCTGTTATAATGAGATGTCAATATTATTTTCATTATGCGTAATTTAAACAACAATTTAACCATCGCACCCTTTTTACACGCGCGCGCGCGCGCGTGTGTGTGTGTGTGTGTGTGTGTGTGTGTGTCTATATCTACTTTTCGACTCATCTTTAAGTCAACTATATTATTAGTTTTCTACTTCTATTATAAGCTTTCTTCATCACCGAATAAAATCCACTTTTACGATGACTTTCACCATGTACAAGAACCAGGAGCCACTCGAGGTAGAGGTTTACAGATTAAGGAGCACAGTTTATGCGGATATGTGGGGAAGATAACGGTTAGACTTGAAAAGGTTAAGAGTGTAGTAATCGGGAAAGCATCCCCTTGAGAGACGGTTTCACAGGTAGAGGATAGATCGCGGATTCAGGTATTTACTAGAGCGGTACAGGGAACCAACTGTTTTGTTAAAACCAAACCAATTTCAAGGAACTTGTAGAGTGAGATACCATCACCAGTTCGTCTTTCCTGTGCACGGCAAAGGCGTTCTTGAAATCGTTATCTTCGTTCAAATCGTAAACTTTTGGGATTTTAGTCCGACTTCTCCCATTGAAGTTGATAACTAATCGTTTGTTATGGGTGAAAGGAGAAGAGTCTGATAAGATTGCTGTGTTTTTTCTTTTCTCGGACGGGTTTACTTTTTCACTAAATAAGAAAAAGATAACAGTAAAAGAGTTGGAATACGTTGTAGAATCGAGCAAGCAATCCCAGGTCAGATGTGTATCTTCTGAGAACTGTGACTGGAAAAGAAGCATTTCAAGTAAATAATATGGGTATTCACAGATAACAGAAAATACGGGTATAACATTTTATTAGATACTTTTCTCTAGCAAATATCAAAGACACAGACATACCAAGTCTTATCGAAAAGTTCTTGCACTGTTATTACACTGTTCAACAGAAATGTACTCACAGTTAATGCTTATTGGTACCAAATCTATGGTATCTATGGTGACGTAAAATAATTTTTCTAGTTTTCTTTTTTTTTAGTCATTTCACGCCAAGCAAATCAGGAATAACACTAGAGAGTGAAAGTGAAAGTGAAGACGGGGAATAGGTGGGGGATTGGGTAAAGGACAAAAGATGAAGAGGGATCAAGAAGACAGAAGATGGCGATTGACGTTGCATTTAATTTTTTTAAGATTGTATTTATTTAACAAGGAAACAGAAAGAAGTTCAACAGATGGAAAGTGTGAGAAAAGAAAAGAAAACTTTTGGAGTAGAAGGGGCGATTACATTTAACTATTTCAACAGTAAACGGGTGGGACCTGGATGCCAATCTAGTAGCACGCTTAAATTCATGTCGTCGTGGCACCAGGGATAAAAAAAAGCTTGTCAGAACAGCTGCCATGAAAATATTTGTAGAAAAGACAGAGGGAAGCCATGTCACGTTTGTGAGAAAGTGATTGAAGTCGAGATGCCAAGTCAGGATCGATTTCATTGCAGATCCTTCTTTGGATTTTGTCAAGCACCTCGAGATGAACAGCAGGAGCACCAGACTAGATAATGCAACAGTATTCATTGCATGGACGAATGGTAGATTTGTAAATGTAAATCCATTAATTACTTAATTACACACACACACACACACACACACACACACACACACACACACACACACACACACACACACACACACATGCGCGTTAAAATAATAATTATTAAATGGGGAATAGATTGTCTTTTGTTTAGTTCAATATTCATAAAAATTTGACCCTAAACAAGAAAATACATAGAACTATAAAGTATTTGATATTTGCTGATAATAATATTACAAAATTATTTAAACATTGTCGTTATTTTTGGCGATATGAGTAAGCTAGTATTGTATTTATGTCACGAGTATTTAAAATGTCTGATAAAAATATAAACAAGTCAGGGTACACTTATATATATATATATATATACAGGGTGTCCATAAAGTTCGTGTGCACTTTAAAAAATTTATAACTTTATTTGTATTTGTGATAAATAATTTGTAAAAAGGATTAGAAAGAAGTTAATCTATATTTTTTAAGGTTTTATTAAAATTTTATTTAAGTTTCCACATGTCCTCCATCATTAGCAATACAAAGGGTAATACGATTTTGCAGTTGACGGAAAACATTTGCCAACTGATTCACAGTAATGCCTGAAATCACATTAGTTATTTTAGCTATACGTAAAACCAGGTACATTAAACTTTATAACATTTTTTACAGATTATTTCTATCGCAAATACAAATAAAGTTATAAACTTTTTAAAGTGAACACGAAATTTATGGACACCCTGTATATATATATATATATATATATATATATATATATATATGTGTGTGTGTGTGTGTGTGCGCGCGCGCGCGTGCGTGTGTGTGTATGTGTGTTAGTGCATACATTGGTAACTGAGATTTCAATCCGACTGTTATGTGAACACACGCACACACACACACACATATATGCATTTGTGTTTGTCTAGACAGATTGTGTTTACGATTGAGTCATATAAGATAATTGGGACAGAACTTTAAACTATAAAGTCTGATTACTGCCTACAATATCGGATAGATAAATAACAAGAGACCGTAACTCCAGGGTGACGGTATAAACTCACAGTACTTGACCGAAGTTTGTAAATTTTTGTTTGTTATATAATACGTACTTTAAGTAAAGAGAGAGTCGTATTTACAATCCGTTCAAGACAGAAAAGAAAGAAAGAAAAAGGAAAGAAAGAAAGAAAGAAAGAAAGAAGGAAGGAAGGAAAGAAAAATTAAAAATTTTGACCAGTGTAACTTATTTTACGTGTTTCCTTTTTCAACTAATCAAATCTACAATACGCACAGGACCGGATTTAGATGAAGAGAATCCCTAAGCTGTTCTACTTGTGAGGCCCTGGGCCAGATGTTCTCAGACATTTTGAAATCGGGGCGCACTTGAAATCCTACGGATACGTTGCCTCGCTCTGTCTTTTTTACAAATACTTTCACGGTAATTTCTCCGAGGAGCTGCTTTCGCTGGTTCCTAGGCCTCATGAATTTAAACGTCCCACGAGGCTGGCAACCCGTTCCCACCCCTTCACCGTTGAAACTGTTAGATGTAGACGTCTCTTCTACTCCAATAGCTTCATGTCTCGCACATCTCGCCTGTGGAACTCCCTTCCTTATTCCTGTTTCCCTGACAAATACAAGCTCCAACTATTTAAGTGTAACGTCAATCGACATCTCCAGTTGCCTTGATCTATCCACTTCCCTTCTTCACATCCTTTCACCTTTCATTCCTATCTGCTCTCGCTCCAAATCTTCTGTAACCCCCTTGCCTTGATCGATCCACTATCTTTCTCCACATCCTCTCCTTTACCACTCCCATCTGCTCTTCCTCCAATCCTTCTGTAACCCCTTGCGTGCTAGTGGCTTCCAGCCTTGCTTGGGGTGATAAGCTTAAACAAAAAATATATATACAAATTTCGGAAAAGTATGTTATAATGAAGTCAAATATTGCAGAAAAGAAATAATGCAATAAAAATATATAAAATGAAAGATACCTTAAGTTTATTCTTTCTTGTGTTTATGAGAAACATGAGCCTGATGAGTTTTAGCGATTTCTTCAATGTTTGGGCGTAGATGTAAACTCTCATTTCCTCGTCAATACATTGAAGAGTTCCTCCCTTTTTGCTCTTAATTGTAGTGAGAGCAGAATAGCCTAATTCACATAAATATGACGTTGCAAACTGTAATAAAATGGTCAGAACTTTTTTAGATATTGACACATATTCTTTTTTTTTTATAGAAATCCAAAAAAGCTTCAAAAGAAAATTCATTATGTTTAATCATCAAGCCATGATCAGTGGATATAGTTGCCAGTTAAATCAAAATCACTTGAAGTTTCCATGAATGGCTTTCCAATCCAATCGTAACTCATTTTTTCCTCCAAACTTGTTAAATTTTCAACAATTATTGGAAGTATTTCCTTTATGCAAGTTTTACTTATCAATAGAAATATTTCCAAATCACCTTCAACGGCATTTCTTTTTCAAATCTGTATTTTTTTCAAAAAGGCTTTTATTTTATCAGTGGATGTGAGAATATTTTCTTCTTTTCCTTGTATGCCAGTATTCAAAATATTGAGCTGTTGAAATCTATCGGCCAAATAGTGTAACCCGGGAATCCAAAATTCGCAACGAAGAAGGTCGCAATAATGTAATTGTTTCATCTCTTCAAATAAAGCAAAATGTTGAACCCTAGGCTATTGCACTTTTGAGGCTCTGGGCTATTCCACTTGTGAGGGAACTTCCAACGCCTCCATTCTCACGAGTAGAGGAACATCGAAGAGTGTTAAATTAAACAAATTGAATAAAGCCAAGAATGATGAGGCCCTATGCTATTCCACTTTTGAGGCTCTGGGCTATTCCACTTGTGAGGCCCTAGGCTATTCCACTTTTGAGGATCTGGCCTATTCCACTTGTGAGGCCCTAGGCTATTCCACTTTTGAGGCTCTGGGCTATTCCACTTGTGAGGCCCTAGGCTATTCCACTTGTGAGGCCCTGGGCTATTCCACTTTTGAGGCTCTGGGCTATTCCACTTGTGAGGGAACTTCCAACGCCTCCATTCTCACGAGTAGAGGAACATCGAAGAGTGTTAAATTAAACAAATTGAATAAAGCCAAGAATGATGAGGCCCTAGGCTATTCCACTTGTGAGGCTCTGGGCTATTCCACTTGTGAGGGAACTTCCAACGCCTCCATTCTCAAGAGTAGAGGAACATCGAAGAGCGTTAAATTAAACAATTTGAATAAAGCCAAGAATGATGAGGCTCTGGGCTATTCCACTTATGTGGGAACTTCCAACGCCTCCATTCTGACGAGTAGAGGAACATCGAAGAGTGTTAAATTAAACAAATTGAATAAAGCCAAGAATGATGAGGCCCTAGGCTATTCCACTTTTGAGGCTCTGGGCTATTCCACTTGTGAGGCCCTAGGCTATTCTACTTGTGAGGCCCTGGGCTATTCCACTTTTGAGGCTCTGGGCTATTCCACTTGTGAGGGAACTTCCAACGCCTCCAATTCTCACGAGTAGAGGAACATCGAAGAGTGTTAAATTAAACAATTTGTATAAAGCCAAGAATGATGAGGCCCTAGGCTATTCCACATTTGAGGCTCTGGGCTATTCCACTTGTGAGGGAACTTCCAACGCCTCCATTCTCACGAGTAGAGGAACAACGAAGAGTGTTAAATTAAACAAATTGAATAAAGCCAAGAATGATAAGACCCTAGGTTATTACACTTTTGAGGCTCTGGGCTATTCCACTTGTGAGGCCCTAGGCTATTCCACTTTTGAGGCTCTGGGCTATTCCACTTGTGAGGCCCTAGGCTATTCCACTTTTGAGGCTCTGGGCTATTCCACTTGTGAGGCCCTAGGCTATTCCACTTTTGAGGCCCTGGGCTATTCCACTTTTGAGGCTCTGGGCTATTCCACTTGTGAGGGAACTTCCAACGCCTCCATTCTCACGAGTAGAGGAACATCGAAGAGTGTTAAATTAAACAATTTGAATAAAGTCAAGAATGATGAGGCCCTAGGCTAATCCACTTTTGAGGCTCTGGGCTATTCCACTTGTGAGGGAACTTCCAACGCCTCCATTCTCACGAGTAGAGGAACATCGAAGAGTGTTAAATTAAACAATATGAATAAAGCCAAGAATGATGAGGCCCTGGGCTATTCCACTTTTGAGGCTCTGGGCTATTCCACTTGTCAAGGAACTTCCAACGCCTCCATTCTCACGAGTAGAGGAACATCGAAGAGTGTTAAATTAAACAATTTGAATAAAGCCAAGAATGATGAGGCCCTAGGCTATTCCACTTTTGAGGCTCTGGGCTATTCCACTTGTGAGGGAACTTCCAACGCCTCCATTCTCACTAGAGGAACATCGAAGAGTCTTAAATTAAACAATTTGTATAAAGCCAAGAATGATGAGGCCCTAGGCTATTCCACTTGTGAGGCTCTGGGCTATTCCACTTGTGAGGGAACTTCCAACGCCTCCATTCTCACGAGTAGAGGAACATCGAAGAGTGTTAAATTAAACAATTTGAATAAAGCCAAGAATGATAAGGACCTAGGCTATTCCACTTGTGAGGCTCTGGGCTATTCCACTTGTGAGGGAACTTCCAACGCCTCCATTCTCACTAGAGGAACATCGAAGAGTCTTAAATTAAACAATTTGTATAAAGCCAAGAATGATGAGGCCCTAGGCTATTCCACTTGTGAGGCTCTGGGCTATTCCACTTGTGAGGGAACTTCCAACGCCTCCATTCTCACGAGTAGAGGAACATCGAAGAGTGTTAAATTAAACAATTTGAATAAAGCCAAGAATGATAAGGACCTAGGCTATTCCACTTGTGAGGCTCTGGGCTATTCCACTTGTGAGGGAACTTCCAACGCCTCCATTCTCACTAGAGGAACATCGAAGAGTCTTAAATTAAACAATTTGTATAAAGCCAAGAATGATGAGGCCCTAGGCTATTCCACTTGTGAGGCTCTGGGCTATTCCACTTGTGAGGGAACTTCCAACGCCTCCATTCTCACGAGTAGAGGAACATCGAAGAGTGTTAAATTAAACAATTTGAATAAAGCCAAGAATGATAAGGACCTAGGCTATTCCACTTGTGAGGCTCTGGGCTATTCCACTTGTGAGGGAACTTCCAACGCCTCCATTCTAACAAGTAGAGGAAAATCGAAGAGTGTTAAATTAAACAATTTGAATAAAGCCAAGAATGATGAGGCCTTAGGCTATTCCACTTGTGAGGCTCTGGGCTATTCCACTTGTGAGGGAACTTCCAACGCCTCCATTCTCACGAGTAGAGGAAAATCGAAGAGTGTTAAATTAAACAATTTGAATAAAGCCAAGAATGATAAGGACCTAGGCTATTCCACTTGTGAGGCTCTGGGCTATTCCACTTGTGAGGGAACTTCCAACGCCTCCATTCTCACGAGTAGAGGAAAATCGAAGAGTGTTAAATTAAACAATTTGAATAAAGCCAAGAATGATGAGGCCCTGGGCTATTCCACTTTTGAGGCTCTGGGCTATTCCACTTGTGAGGGAACTTCCAACACCTCCATTCTCACGAGTAGAGGAAAATCGAAGAGTGTTAAATTAAACAATTTGAATAAAGCCAAGAATGATGAGGCCCTAGGCTATTCCACTTTTGAGGCTCTGGGCTATTCCACTTGTGAGGGAACTTCCACCGCCTCCATTCTCACGAGTAGAGGAAAATCGAAGAGTGTTAAATTAAACAATTTGAATAAAGCCAAGAATGATGAGGCCCTAGGCTATTCCACTTTTGAGGCTCTGGGCTATTCCACTTGTGAGGGAACTTCAAACGCCTCCATTCTCACGAGTAGAGGAACATCGAAGAGTGTTAAATTAAACAAATTGAATAAAGCCAAGAATGATGAGGCCCTAGGCTATTACACTTTTGAGGCTCTGGGCTATTCCACTTGTGAGGCCCTAGGCTATTCCACTTGTGAGGCCCTGGGCTATTCCACTTTTGAGGCTCTGGGCTATTCCACTTGTGAGGGAACTTCCAACGCCTCCATTCTCACGAGTAGAGGAACATCGAAGAGTGTTAAATTAAACAATTTGAATAAAGCCAAGAATGATAAGGACCTAGGCTATTCCACTTGTGAGGCTCTGGGCTATTCCACTTGTGAGGGAACTTCCAACGCCTCCATTCTAACAAGTAGAGGAAAATCGAAGAGTGTTAAATTAAACAATTTGAATAAAGCCAAGAATGATGAGGCCTTAGGCTATTCCACTTGTGAGGCTCTGGGCTATTCCACTTGTGAGGGAACTTCCAACGCCTCCATTCTCACGAGTAGAGGAAAATCGAAGAGTGTTAAATTAAACAATTTGAATAAAGCCAAGAATGATAAGGACCTAGGCTATTCCACTTGTGAGGCTCTGGGCTATTCCACTTGTGAGGGAACTTCCAACGCCTCCATTCTCACGAGTAGAGGAAAATCGAAGAGTGTTAAATTAAACAATTTGAATAAAGCCAAGAATGATGAGGCCCTGGGCTATTCCACTTTTGAGGCTCTGGGCTATTCCACTTGTGAGGGAACTTCCAACACCTCCATTCTCACGAGTAGAGGAAAATCGAAGAGTGTTAAATTAAACAATTTGAATAAAGCCAAGAATGATGAGGCCCTAGGCTATTCCACTTTTGAGGCTCTGGGCTATTCCACTGTGAGGGAACTTCCACCGCCTCCATTCTCACGAGTAGAGGAAAATCGAAGAGTGTTAAATTAAACAATTTGAATAAAGCCAAGAATGATGAGGCCCTAGGCTATTCCACTTTTGAGGCTCTGGGCTATTCCACTTGTGAGGGAACTTCAAACGCCTCCATTCTCACGAGTAGAGGAACATCGAAGAGTGTTAAATTAAACAAATTGAATAAAGCCAAGAATGATGAGGCCCTAGGCTATTACACTTTTGAGGCTCTGGGCTATTCCACTTGTGAGGCCCTAGGCTATTCCACTTGTGAGGCCCTGGGCTATTCCACTTTTGAGGCTCTGGGCTATTCCACTTGTGAGGGAACTTCCAACGCCTCCATTCTCACGAGTAGAGGAACATCGAAGAGTGTTAAATTAAACAATTTGAATAAAGCCAAGAATGATGAGGCCTTAGGCTATTCCACTTGTGAGGCTCTGGGCTATTCCACTTGTGAGGGAACTTCCAACGCCTCCATTCTCACGAGTAGAGGAAAATCGAAGAGTGTTAAATTAAACAATTTGAATAAAGCCAAGAATGATAAGGACCTAGGCTATTCCACTTGTGAGGCTCTGGGCTATTCCACTTGTGAGGGAACTTCCAACGCCTCCATTCTCACGAGTAGAGGAAAATCGAAGAGTGTTAAATTAAACAATTTGAATAAAGCCAAGAATGATGAGGCCCTGGGCTATTCCACTTTTGAGGCTCTGGGCTATTCCACTTGTGAGGGAACTTCCAACACCTCCATTCTCACGAGTAGAGGAAAATCGAAGAGTGTTAAATTAAACAATTTGAATAAAGCCAAGAATGATGAGGCCCTAGGCTATTCCACTTTTGAGGCTCTGGGCTATTCCACTTGTGAGGGAACTTCCACCGCCTCCATTCTCACGAGTAGAGGAAAATCGAAGAGTGTTAAATTAAACAATTTGAATAAAGCCAAGAATGATGAGGCCCTAGGCTATTCCACTTTTGAGGCTCTGGGCTATTCCACTTGTGAGGGAACTTCAAACGCCTCCATTCTCACGAGTAGAGGAACATCGAAGAGTGTTAAATTAAACAAATTGAATAAAGCCAAGAATGATGAGGCCCTAGGCTATTACACTTTTGAGGCTCTGGGCTATTCCACTTGTGAGGCCCTAGGCTATTCCACTTGTGAGGCCCTGGGCTATTCCACTTTTGAGGCTCTGGGCTATTCCACTTGTGAGGGAACTTCCAACGCCTCCATTCTCACGAGTAGAGGAACATCGAAGAGTGTTAAATTAAACAATTTGAATAAAGCCAAGAATGATGAGGCCCTAGGCTATTCCACTTGTGAGGCTCTGGGCTATTCCTCTTGTGAGGGAACTTCCACCGCCTCCATTCTCACGAGTAGAGGAAAATCGAAGAGTGTTAAATTAAACAATTTGAATAAAGCCAAGAATGATGAGGCCCTAGGCTATTCCACTTTTGAGGCTCTGGGCTATTCCACTTGTGAGGGAACTTCAAACGCCTCCATTCTCACGAGTAGAGGAACATCGAAGAGTGTTAAATCAAACAAATTGAATAAAGCCAAGAATGATGAGGCCCTAGGCTATTACACTTTTGAGGCTCTGGGCTATTCCACTTGTGAGGCCCTAGGCTATTCCACTTGTGAGGCCCTGGGCTATTCCACTTTTGAGGCTCTGGGCTATTCCACTTGTGAGGGAACTTCCAACGCCTCCATTCTCACGAGTAGAGGAACATCGAAGAGTGTTAAATTAAACAATTTGAATAAAGCCAAGAATGATGAGGCCTTAGGCTATTCCACTTGTGAGGCTCTGGGCTATTCCACTTGTGAGGGAACTTCCAACGCCTCCATTCTCACGAGTAGAGGAAAATCGAAGAGTGTTAAATTAAACAATTTGAATAAAGCCAAGAATGATAAGGACCTAGGCTATTCCACTTGTGAGGCTCTGGGCTATTCCACTTGTGAGGGAACTTCCAACGCCTCCATTCTCACGAGTAGAGGAAAATCGAAGAGTGTTAAATTAAACAATTTGAATAAAGCCAAGAATGATGAGGCCCTGGGCTATTCCACTTTTGAGGCTCTGGGCTATTCCACTTGTGAGGGAACTTCCAACACCTCCATTCTCACGAGTAGAGGAAAATCGAAGAGTGTTAAATTAAACAATTTGAATAAAGCCAAGAATGATGAGGCCCTAGGCTATTCCACTTTTGAGGCTCTGGGCTATTCCACTTGTGAGGGAACTTCCACCGCCTCCATTCTCACGAGTAGAGGAAAATCGAAGAGTGTTAAATTAAACAATTTGAATAAAGCCAAGAATGATGAGGCCCTAGGCTATTCCACTTTTGAGGCTCTGGGCTATTCCACTTGTGAGGGAACTTCAAACGCCTCCATTCTCACGAGTAGAGGAACATCGAAGAGTGTTAAATTAAACAAATTGAATAAAGCCAAGAATGATGAGGCCCTAGGCTATTACACTTTTGAGGCTCTGGGCTATTCCACTTGTGAGGCCCTAGGCTATTCCACTTGTGAGGCCCTGGGCTATTCCACTTTTGAGGCTCTGGGCTATTCCACTTGTGAGGGAACTTCCAACGCCTCCATTCTCACGAGTAGAGGAACATCGAAGAGTGTTAAATTAAACAATTTGAATAAAGCCAAGAATGATGAGGCCCTAGGCTATTCCACTTGTGAGGCTCTGGGCTATTCCTCTTGTGAGGGAACTTCCAACGCCTCCATTCTCACGAGTAGAGGAAAATCGAAGAGTGTCAAATTAAACAATTTGAATAAAGCCAAGAATGATGAGGCCCTAGACTATTCCACTTTTGAGGCTCTGGGCTATTCCACTTGTGAGGGAACTTCCAACGCCTCCATTCTCACGAGTAGAGGAACATCGAAGAGTGTTAAATTAAACAATTTGAATAAAGCCAAGAATGATGAGGCCCTAGGCTATTCCACTTGTGAGGCTCTGGGCTATTCCACTTGTGAGGGAACTTCCAACGCCTCCATTCTCACGAGTAGAGGAAAATCGAAGAGTGTTAAATTAAACAATTTGAATAAAGCCAAGAATGATGAGGCCCTGGGCTATTCCACTTTTGAGGCTCTGGGCTATTCCACTTGTGAGGGAACTTCCAACGCCTCCATTCTCACGAGTAGAGGAACGTCGAAGAGTGTTAAATTAAACAATTTGAATAAAGCCAAGAATGATGAGGCCCTAGGCTATTACACTTTTGAGGCTCTGGGCTATTCCACTTGTGAGGCCCTAGGCTATTCCACTTGTGAGGCCCTGGGCTATTCCACTTTTGAGGCTCTGGGCTATTCCACTTGTGAGGGAACTTCCAACGCCTCCATTCTCACGAGTAGAGGAACATCGACGAGTGTTAAATTAAACAATTTGAATAAAGCCACGAATGATGAAGCCCTAGGCTATTCCACTTGTGAGGCTCTGGGCTATTCCACTTGTGGGGGAACTTCCAACGCCTCCATTCTCACGAGTAAAGGAACATCGAAGAGTGTTAAATTAACCAATTTGAATAAAGCCAAGAATGATGAGGCCCTAGGCTATTCCACTTGTGAGGCTCTGGGCTATTCCACTTGTGAGGGAACTTCCAACGCCTCCATTCTCACGAGTAGAGGAACATCGAAGAGTGTTAAATTAAACAATTTGAATAAAGCCAAGAATGATGAGGCCCTAGGCTATTCCACTTGTGAGGCTCTGGGCTATTCCACTTGTGAGGGAACTTCCAACGCCTCCATTCTCACGAGTAGAGGAAAATCGAAGAGTGTTAAATTAAACAATTTGAATAAAGCCAAGAATGATGAGGCCCTAGGCTATTCCACTTTTGAGGCTCTGGGCTATTCCACTTGTGAGGGAACTTCCACCGCCTCCATTCTCACGAGTAGAGGAAAATCGAAGAGTGTTAAATTAAACAATTTGAATAAAGCCAAGAATGATGAGGCCCTAGGCTATTCCACTTTTGAGGCTCTGGGCTATTCCACTTGTGAGGGAACTTCAAACGCCTCCATTCTCACGAGTAGAGGAACATCGAAGAGTGTTAAATTAAACAAATTGAATAAAGCCAAGAATGATGAGGCCCTAGGCTATTACACTTTTGAGGCTCTGGGCTATTCCACTTGTGAGGCCCTAGGCTATTCCACTTGTGAGGCCCTGGGCTATTCCACTTTTGAGGCTCTGGGCTATTCCACTTGTGAGGGAACTTCCAACGCCTCCATTCTCACGAGTAGAGGAACATCGAAGAGTGTTAAATTAAACAATTTGAATAAATCCAAGAATGATGAAGCCCTAGGCTATTCCACTTTTGAGGCTCTGGGCTATTCCACTTGTGAGGGAACTTCCAACGCTTCCATTCTCACGTGTAGAGGAACATCGAAGAGTGTTAAATTAAACAATTTGAATAAAGCCAAGAATGATGAGGCCCTAGGCTATTCCACTTGTGAGGCTCTGGGCTATTCCACTTGTGAGGGAACTTCCAACGCCTCCATTCTCACGAGTAGAGGAACATCGAAGAGTGTTAAATTAAACAATTTGAATAAAGCCAAGAATGATGAGGCCCTAGGCTATTCCACTTGTGAGGCTTTGGGCTATTCCTCTTGTGAGGGAACTTCCAACGCCTCCATTCTCACGAATAGAGGAAAATCGAAGAGTGTCAAATTAAACAATTTGAATAAAGCCAAGAATGATGAGGCCCTAGACTATTCCACTTTTGAGGCTCTGGGCTATTCCACTTGTGAGGGAACTTCCAACGCCTCCATTCTCACGAGTAGAGGAACATCGAAGAGTGTTAAATTAAACAATTTGAATAAAGCCAAGAATGATGAGGCCCTAGGCTATTCCACTTGTGAGGCTCTGGGCTATTCCACTTGTGAGGGAACTTCCAACGCCTCCATTCTCACGAGTAGAGGAAAATCGAAGAGTGTTAAATTAAACAATTTGAATAAAGCCAAGAATGATGAGGCCCTGGGCTATTCCACTTTTGAGGCTCTGGGCTATTCCACTTGTGAGGGAACTTCCAACGCCTCCATTCTCACGAGTAGAGGAACGTCGAAGAGTGTTAAATTAAACAATTTGAATAAAGCCAAGAATGATGAGGCCCTAGGCTATTACACTTTTGAGGCTCTGGGCTATTCCACTTGTGAGGCCCTAGGCTATTCCACTTGTGAGGCCCTGGGCTATTCCACTTTTGAGGCTCTGGGCTATTCCACTTGTGAGGGAACTTCCAACGCCTCCATTCTCACGAGTAGAGGAACATCGACGAGTGTTAAATTAAACAATTTGAATAAAGCCACGAATGATGAAGCCCTAGGCTATTCCACTTGTGAGGCTCTGGGCTATTCCACTTGTGGGGGAACTTCCAACGCCTCCATTCTCACGAGTAAAGGAACATCGAAGAGTGTTAAATTAACCAATTTGAATAAAGCCAAGAATGATGAGGCCCTAGGCTATTCCACTTGTGAGGCTCTGGGCTATTCCACTTGTGAGGGAACTTCCAACGCCTCCATTCTCACGAGTAGAGGAACATCGAAGAGTGTTAAATTAAACAATTTGAATAAAGCCAAGAATGATGAGGCCCTAGGCTATTCCACTTGTGAGGCTCTGGGCTATTCCACTTGTGAGGGAACTTCCAACGCCTCCATTCTCACGAGTAGAGGAAAATCGAAGAGTGTTAAATTAAACAATTTGAATAAAGCCAAGAATGATGAGGCCCTAGGCTATTCCACTTTTGAGGCTCTGGGCTATTCCACTTGTGAGGGAACTTCCACCGCCTCCATTCTCACGAGTAGAGGAAAATCGAAGAGTGTTAAATTAAACAATTTGAATAAAGCCAAGAATGATGAGGCCCTAGGCTATTCCACTTTTGAGGCTCTGGGCTATTCCACTTGTGAGGGAACTTCAAACGCCTCCATTCTCACGAGTAGAGGAACATCGAAGAGTGTTAAATTAAACAAATTGAATAAAGCCAAGAATGATGAGGCCCTAGGCTATTACACTTTTGAGGCTCTGGGCTATTCCACTTGTGAGGCCCTAGGCTATTCCACTTGTGAGGCCCTGGGCTATTCCACTTTTGAGGCTCTGGGCTATTCCACTTGTGAGGGAACTTCCAACGCCTCCATTCTCACGAGTAGAGGAACATCGAAGAGTGTTAAATTAAACAATTTGAATAAATCCAAGAATGATGAAGCCCTAGGCTATTCCACTTTTGAGGCTCTGGGCTATTCCACTTGTGAGGGAACTTCCAACGCTTCCATTCTCACGTGTAGAGGAACATCGAAGAGTGTTAAATTAAACAATTTGAATAAAGCCAAGAATGATGAGGCCCTAGGCTATTCCACTTTTGAGGCTCTGGGCTATTCCACTTGTGAGGGAACTTCCAACGCCTCCATTCTCACGAGTAGAGGAACATCGAAGAGTGTTAAATTAAACAATTTGAATAAAGCCAAGAATGATGAGGCCCTAGGCTATTCCACTTGTGAGGCTCTGGGCTATTCCACTTGTGAGGGAACTTCCAACGCCTCCATTCTCACGAGTAGAAGAACATCGAAGAGTGTTAAATTAAACAATTTGAATAAAGCCAAGAATGATGAGTGTTGTTTAAAATTACTGAAGGGTTATTTAGTGTATACAATGCATTATCACAGCATGTGTAAGAAAGGCCTATAACAGTGTCAAAATATTATACACCTTGGCTGGAGGCTCAATAGATTTTGAGACATTAGGCTTTAGTCTGCCAAACCTATAGGTAAATCCCGTACTGAGTACAGAATTCTATTGTTGCTGCTGTTGGAAATTTTCAAGTGATGTCATTTTTGCTATTTGGCAAAGCCATTTTTAATCGTCGATCGAAAAAAAATGATTCAATACAAAATAGAGTTTAGACCAGTGGTTCTTAACCTGTTTTGACTTACAGACACCATGAGTCACAGACCCCATAAGTCAGGAACCCCGTGAGTCACAGATCCCATGAGTCACGAACCGCATGAGTCATGAACCGCATGAGTCACAGAAGCCATGAATCACGAACCCCATGAGTCACAGATCTCATGAGTCACGAACCTCATGAGTCAGTGATCCCATGATTCACGAACCCCATGATTCAGAGACCCTATGAATCACGAACCGCATGAGTCACAGACTCCATGAGTCACGAACCCCATGAGTCACAGACCCCATGAATCACGAACCCCATGAGTCACAGATCCCATGAGTCACGAACCCCATGAGTCACAGACCACACGAGTCACGAACCGCATGTCACGAATCCATGAGTCACAGCCGCATGAGTCATGGGCCTCTATAAGAAGCCCTTCATAGAAAGACAGACAAGCAAATACTCACAGCCTGATTGTTTTTTCACAACACATGTATGTTCATTTTTCCACAATGTACCTTCATGCACACACATATCTTTTCAGCTAGCCACGCTTGAAAGAAATTGTGGTCAATTAATTGCCATCAGTATATGAGAAGTTAATCAAGCCGTGATAAACGGTGGAAAATGAGAATTATCACTTGTTCTTATGGAGTGGCAAAAGATGGCGGTCGTACAGAGAATGATGACACACGCTTAAATGGTAAACAGGGACCCAACAACAAATCAAGAGACGGCTAGTGGTTGGAACTGTGGCAAGGTGAGTTTTCTTTCAAGGAGTAGCAGGATCCATCATCTTTTATTTCATTCAGTAGGAAACCATTGATTGGAACAACGGCAGTATATGGAATGTTAATTTTTATCTGAGCCTTAGAGATCCCAAGTTAAGAAATCCTGGTTTAGATATTTTTATATAAGTTGGACGCCATACGAGACATCTAGATCTGACGATGCGACCTTAGAACATGATTTTATTATATCAAAGAGCATAGTCACATGAATGTTTTTACATTTTGTGTGAATTTGCAGATTTGATAAGTAGAAAAAGGAAACACGTAAAATAAGTTACAAAATTTAAAATTATTCTTTTTTCTTTCTTCTTTTCTTTGTTTCTTTTTTGTTTCTTTGTTTGTTTCTTTGTTTCTTTATTTCCCCCTTCCTTCGTTTCTTTCTTTCTCTTCCCCTTCCTCCGTTTCTTTCCTTCTTTCTTTTCCCCCCTTCCTTGGTTTCTTTCTTTCTTTCTTTCTTTATCCCCTTCCTTCGTTTCTTTCTTTCTTTCTTTCTTTCTTTCTAGAACGGATTGTAAATAAGAGTTGCCCCTTACTTAAAGTATATATTAAATAACAATATTTACAAACTTCGGTCAAGTGCTCTAGCGTTGCGGTCTCTTGTTTTTATCTATAAAATGATATCTATAAAGTCTTATTATTATAAACAAGGTTATCGATATTTACTCATATTGCAGTACTATCGTACTACCATAGGCAAAAAATATTTCATTTAGTATTTATTACTAAGGACTGGATATAGTTATCTGAAAACTGTGTGAAATAAGGCCAGTATTAGTCAATTAATCCATGTTAATACTCGACCACAGATTACCCAAGGCACTGAAAAAGTCCAGTGCTTTTCACGAGATGGAGAATCGCATACCTTATCTTTGGAAGCCTATCTTACCAAAACAGTGTTTACCGCTCAGGCTACAGAAGGTTTACCGGCGAATGTTTTTTTTAAATTAGTCATGTCGGCTCCTATCTAGAATCCATCATGAAAATTCAGGACGTGAAATTAGTAAATACTACACGCTTCAGATACCTTGATATATGGATCAGCTATAACAAATTAAGTATAGGTGAAAAGGAAATGGAACATAGAATATGCTGCGTCAGAGGTAGTTTCACCCAACACCGAAAATTGCTACAAAACCAAAACATCAACTTGAAAAATCGAGTCATGTTCTGAAATAGGCTCGTCAGATCGATATTTTTATATGGATGACATGCGTGGCGCCAAACCCGTTCAGAAATATCTAAACTGTAAGCTGTATATAACCGCTTTCCAAGATCAATGTTTGAAAACGTCTTTGAGCGAGTGAAGCCTGAGTTGGGGTGTCTTGCGACAAAAGACGCTTCTTTGACCATTGTGGACTAGCGCTACAGAATCACAAACAAAGAACTGTGTCAAATAACTGAAATCACATCACTTGAGAAGTACCAACAGCCGCAACAACTAAAATGGATGGCAGAAAAAAAAAAGAGAAAATAATGACATAATCAAGATGCTGACATTCCACACCACTTCAGATAAAAGGTGAGGAAGGAAACTCAACTAATAATGGAAAGAACAATGACAGAAACAGAACTTGAGAAATCTATTTTCCTGAAAATTTGCTTAAAAAAAAAAAGATTTTTGGAATTTAAATCGACAGCAATACAGACCACTCGGTCAATGAATACCAAATGTTTCCTTGTAGTGAAACGGTTAATATTACTATTACCATGTCACTGTATTCAGTCACTTTCTCACCGACATGGCGTGGCTTCCCTCTGTCTTTTCTACAAATATATTCATGTCAACTGTTCTGACGAGCTTTTTTCCCTGGTGTCATGACTACATGAATTTAAGCGTACTACTAGATTGGCATCTAGGTCCCACCCTTTGGCTGTAGAAATAGCTAAATGCAACCGCCACTTCTACAGTTTATTTTCTCGTACTTACCACCTGTGGAACCCCCTCCTGTTTCCTTGCTTCCCTGATAACTATAATCATCAATAATTTAAATGCAACGTCAATCGCCATCTTCTGTCTTCTTGAATCCTGTTCATCATTTGTTCTTTCCTCAATCCTTCCCTCTTCTTCTCTTTCACTTTCATTCCTTGTAACCCTCCCCCCGCGTACTAGTGGTAATTCCCGACTTGCTCGTGGTGAAATGATTAAAAAAATGGAATTATCTAAAAAATTGAATTTATCGAATAAAGTATCCTTTATCTTTGAGAGACTTGCTTAACGGTTGGAGAATGCCAAAACGATCACAGCCGTTTGATAAAAAGGAATAAATTTACAATGAAATAAAAACAAGTAAAATTAATAATAATGTCAATGTTTAATGTGTAAGACAATTTAGACAACTTACGACTAACAAAAATAAGATGTAAAAATAATTAATAATTTATAATTGGCAATGTTTCATTCAAAAAATTCGAATAATATAACATCTAATACTAGTAAATAAAGTAACAAAAATAAGGTGAATGAAATATTCCTCCTTTATAATAATTGACAAAGCAATAAAAATGAAATGAAATGTATGGTTATCAGCAAGAAGAGTAATCCGGGATGATGGCTACGAATTGGAGACACCCAAATTAAGCAAGTACGAAATCTCAAATATCTGGGAAGTGTTTTAACAGAGGACGGAAAATGTGGCACCGAAATCCGAACGTTCATTAATAACTTTCAAAAACATAAAATATTAAGAAACAGGAAAATTTCGTTAGAAACAAAGAAAAGTGTACCAACTTTTATCTAATATTGACCCTCCTATATGGCAGCGAATGCTGAACAGTCTCCCCACAGATGAAGAAGAGACTTGAGACAACAGAAATCTGATTCTACATAAGGATGATGAGAATAACATAAACTGAATATGTGAGTAACGAGGAAGTTTTAAGGAAAATGGCAACAAAAAGGACCCTTCCACTTAGAATTAGAAAGAGACAGTTAAAATTTCTGAGACACATACTGAGGAAAGAGGGTTTGGAAAATATGCCACTCACAGGGCATATTGAAGGTAAGGTAGAAAAAAAAGGAAAACAAATAATAACCTACCTAAGGAGTTTAAGTAAATGGTTGACAGAACATTGATTACAAGGGATAGCAAATACGACAAACCTTAGTAAGAGCTACACAGGAGAGGAATGATCGCCAACGTCCTGAAGACACGCGAAAGAAAATTTCATTTTTCATCTTTATTTTTTATTTAATTTGGTCAATAAAAATGTTCTTTCTCCTGACTTTACCCTCACATCAGATTATTATTTTAATAGGAATACATTCTTTTTCGGTTTTATCACGATGGACACAAAGTAGACGATTGAAATCTTCACTTCGCTGAAGTCTCCACTTATCTGATTCTGGGAAATGGTTGTGTATCTTATGACATATCTCTATCAGATTACGTCCTTTGTAAGAAAATATGAAAGCGAGGCTCGGCCATTATGGATAGTCGAGGATAAAGTTTGAATCGCACAGATGTGAACAGCCTGTTGCTTGACTTGAGCACTTGAAGGTTGATTAACTTGGGAAACCTAGGAATAAACATCCTAATACGCATTCACTAGACACTTAGCGAAAACTGCGCCCAGTTTACAAAGATCAAACCTACTTGACCCGACGATAAAAGACTAGTAGGCGAATTTTATCAATGTGTCAATGCCTACTTCTTTTTAAAAAATAGATTAATTATGCAAGTCGATACAGATGATTGAATCACATACGCCATTTATCGGTTGTTTTTATTCCGTAATGAATTCTAAACTGTCAATAGAAAAACCGAATACAGAAAAAGACTTTTGTTGGACGCAAAATCATGAAGTAGCGGTTAGCAAAATAGACATGTTGATCATGAGTATTGTGGTTTGTTCGATACTCATCGTAAATCTGTAGCGTTGTCTCGAACTCGGCAAATCATAGTAAGTAAAAAGAAATGAGATTTTGCGTTGAAATTCGAATACTTAAGTGTCTAAAGCAGGAGAGTAGAAGAAAGAAGAAGAGCCAAGGTTGGGACGAAATAAAAGGAAGACATAGTTTAAGGGGCGAAATAAGAACTTGAAAGAAAGGGAAGATATTTCAAAAGAAAATGAAGATAATGCTATTAAAAGCAAACAAAAAGATGTTGATGAATCAGCATCACGTAAAAAAATGGTGTTTTTTTTAATTGAAAGAAGAAAACAGAGAAGAAAGAACAAGAAGCCAAAAAGCCGGAAAGAATAAGAACGAAAAATAAAGCGGTAGATTGGAGAAAAAATTATTCCAGCAAAAACTAAGAAGAATACCCCCCCCCCCAAAAAAAAAACAGGCATATTTATATGTCTACCATTCATCGTCGCCTTCAATATTGCTGCCCTATCTGGTTCGGTGCTTCGGTTTGGTATCTAGAGATACTTGGTAAAATCCAAAGGAAAATCTGCAATGTTATTGGTCCTGACTTAGCATTTCGGCTTCAGTCATTTTCCCATCACCGTAACGTAGCTTCTCTGTGCATTTTCTATAAATACTTTCATAGTAATTATTCTAATGAACTTTCCGCTATGGTACCTACACTCTAGGAATTTAAGCGCAGTACTAGATCGGCGGAACGGTCTCATCATTTCACATTTGAAATGGCTAGATGTAACAGTAAGTTATATGCTAACAGCTTCCTCTATTGCAATCTTCGCTTGTCAAAATCTCTTCATGCTTCTTGCTTCCCAGTCAACTTAGATCTTCAAAAATGTAAATGCAATGTCAATCGTTATCTTCTGTCGTTTTTAATTCTTGGTCTTTTATTGACCTCTCTCATTAATAGTAGTTTTTTCTCGTATTCTCTAACACTCACTAACCCCTTGCGTCCTAGTGGCTTTATTGCCTTGCTTGTGGTGAGATAATAGTACATACGCTTTATAAATTTAAGCACAGTACTAAATTGGCGGAACGGTCTCATCATGTTACATTTGAAATGGCTAGATGTAACCGTAAGTTCTATGCCAACAGTTTCTTCTCTCTCCTCGCTTGTGAAACTCTCTTGCGGCTTCTTATTCCCCAGTCAACTTTGATCTTCAAAAATGTAAATGCAATGTCAATCGTTATCTTCTGTCTTTTTAATTCTTGTTCTTTTATTGACCTCTCTCATTAATAGTAGTTTTTCTCGTATTCTCTAACACTTAGTAACTCCTTGCGACCTAGTGGCTTTATTGCCTTGCATGGGGTGAAAGGATTAAAAAAGACGAGCAGTAAAGAAGGAGGCGACGTTGCAGGAAATAAAATCAACAGTGGGAAGAGAACTAAAGTGACAATTTGTAGAAGAAAAAAACGAATTCGAAGAAAATTCTACTATCATTTAATGGTTATAGAGAACCTTTACTACCTTCCATCAGCATGACTGATGCTAACCTCCAGGAGAGAAACACTTTGAGCCTTCTTGGACTCACGTTTTCCACTGACATGAAGTGGAGTGATCATATTGAATCAACTGTTATGTTTGCTGCTAGGGAAGTTTCACTTTGTTGTACCAGACAATATTTCTGATCAGAATACATTTTGTATATTTATAAGTCTACCATTCGTTCGTGCATTGAGTATTGCTGCCATGCCTGGCTTAGTGTTCCTGCTATACATCTCGAGATTCTCGACAAAATCCGAAGAAGCGTCTGTAATGAAATCGGCCCTGATCTATCATCTCGACTTCAGTCACATCCTCACCGCTGTGACGTGGCTTCCCACTGTCTTTTCTATAACTATTTTCGTGTCAGTTGTTCTGATGAAATTTCCTCCTTGCTCTTTTTTATTCCCCACCTCCCCACCGACAAATTATACATATACGGACTATTTAGGACTTCACAGAGACTCTGAGGCATTATGGTGGCTGTAGTTAGAATGGTCAGTAAGAATGTGTTGTTTTGGTGTAAGGAGTACATGTTTCGGTCAGTATTTGCCCCTAGCTAGGTTTAAGATAACACAGATTGAAAATCAGCCTTCCTTCTCCCCCCTTTTGGCCTTGTGCCACATTATATATTTTCAAAATAAATATTACTTTTCTCCTTGGTACATCGACTGCATAAGTTTCAGATTGGCAGTTAGGTCTCAGCATTTTACTATTGAAGTTGCTAGAAGTAGCTGTAAGTTCTATTTTAATACAGTGTAACTCGGATATAAGAGACCCGGATATAAGAGAGATTTTATCTGGTCCCAAATTAGAGCCTGTGTTAATGTATATATAATAGACAAAACCCGGATATAAGAGAAACCCGGATATAAGAGACTTCGTATCCGGTCCCGACAACTCTCTAATATCCGGGTTACACTGTACTTTCTTTTATCGCGGCTGCAAAAATATAAACGCAACGTCAATCTTCTATCTTCCTGAAACCTGTTCCTTTATTGTTCTTTCTCCTCACTATTGTTTTCTCTTTTACTCTCAGTAACCCCCTTGCGTCTTAGTGGCATTATCGCCTTGCTTGGCGTAAAATTATTAGAAAAAATGGTACAAATCTAGATAGAATGCTGGAATTCTGAAAGCTGATTTTGGGGGTATTTTAAAAATGGCCGTTAAAAAATTCTTATTCCCCACTTCTCCTAATTGTCTCTTATACCGACTTAATTTTATTAAACATCAAACAGAGGAAAAATGAACGATATCACTTCGTAAGCATGCTTACATCCATTCGCCCATGTTTGGAATATTGCTGTCACATATAGTCCAGTTCCCCTACTATTTACCTTGAGCTCCTTCATAAAATCCAAAGAAGTATCAGCAATATTATTGGTCCTGATCTGGCGGCTCGGCTTCAGTCACATTCCCACAACCGTAAGGTTGCCTGTCTTTGTCTTGTCTATAAATAATTTTATGGCAATTGTCCAGATGAGCTCTTCGCTATGGTACCTAGACTTTTTGAATTTAAGCGCAGTACTAGACTGGCGTCGAGACCTCATCAATTTACAATTGAGCTGGATACATGTAACCATAATTTCTATTCAAAGAGTTTCTTTTCTCACACTTCTAGCTTGTGGAATTCCGTTCCGGCTCCATGCTTTCCAGCCAACTTTAATCTGCAAATCTTTAAATGCAATGTCAATCGTTATCTATTTTCATCCTGATTACTCTTTCCTCTTCCAGCTCATTATTAAGGCTTCTGTTCTTAATTCTTCCAGCCTCTTGTGTCTTAGTGGCTTTATTGCCTTGTTTGGAGTGATACTTGAAAAAATAATGCAGTGATTTCAAGATGCTTTCGTTCTCATTGATCAAGGAGATTTAGAGCAAATGTTTCGTTTTTATTAATTGCTTTATTAACTCTAATCTCAAATTCTGTCTCTTTCTCTCTCTGTCTCTGTCTCTCTTGCTTACACACACAGACATGCACATCAAGAGTCGGACAATTCCTGGTAATGATGTCGAATTAAGTGGCTACTTACATTGACCCTGTCATATTTAATGATTAAGATGAGAGTTTAGATTCTAATCGCTACTTTAAATGATATGCATTTTGTTCCCTTTATTTAAATTGCTAATTTCTGGTGTAAATTCCCCAGAAGAATTGTTTTTACTTTTTTTTTTATATAGTGACTCATTTTGATCAGTTTCAATTCAAAGACGCTATTAAATCTCAACTGGAAGTCGTGAGTTCAATCACTGGTCAAATTAAAATTTTTGAAGATCAAAGTTGGCTGGTAAGCAAGAAGCCGGAAGAGTGATCTACAAGAGAGAAATGCAAGGGAAGAAACAGCATAGAATTTACATCCAGTCAATTCAACTGTAAAATGATGAGACCTTGCAGCTAATCTAGTACTGCTCTTAAATTCATAAAGTCTAGGTACCATAGTGAAGTGCTCATCCACTGTTGATTTTCTTTCCTGTAGCTTACAGCTTGATTTTTTTAAATATTTCACCACAAACAAACTAGGACGCTAGGGGTTACTGAGTGTTAGAGAATACGAGAAAAAAACTACTATTAATGAGAGAGGTCAATAAAAGAACAAGAATTAAAAAAGACAGAAGATAACGATTGACATTGCATTTACCTTTTTGAAGATCTAAGTTGACTGGGAAGCAAGAAGCCTGAAGAGAGTTTGACAAGCGAAGATTGCGATAGAGGAAGCTGTTAGCATATAACTTACTGTTACATCTAGCCATTTCAAATGTGAAATGATGAGACCGTTCCGCCGATCTAGTACTGCGCTTAAATTCCTAAAGCGTAGGTACCATAGCGGAAAGTTCATTAGAACAGTTATCATGAAAGCATTTATAGGTTACGGCTGTAGTAAAGTGACTAAAGCCGAGATGTCAGATCAGGACTAATAATACTGCTGCTTCTTCTTTGGATGTTATCAAGTATCTCTAAATACATAGCAGAAGCACCAGACCACGTATTTTAGCAGTATTCAAAAGCATAGGCGAATAATAGACTTATAAATATGTCAGATAGATTCTGGAGAGTAAAATTGTCTCGCACGACACAGTGAACCAACCGCCTAAAGCATTAAATCGATAGAGACAGAGTTAATCTTACAAAAATATACTAAATAGACAAAAATATACATTTAGAAGAGAAATATTTAGTACACATTGCTATATGACTAAAATAAAATGTCTTTCATAATGAAATTGGCCACTATTTTGTGAATGACCTAAAACGATAAGCAAGTAGCGTCTTTATCAAGCCTTTTGTTAGCCACGTATTTCTATTCATTTTGCAATTCTCGGCTTGGTTCGCTGTAGCCAGCGACACGTTTGTCTCGTTGATAAAATTCAGACAAAAAACTGAAAGGATATAAGAATTAAAGAAACAAGGAAATGTGTAACTAAAACCGGACATTATCGTAAACGTGTCGGACTTTAAGTGTCTTGTAAAATCTGTATTTAGAGATATTCTAATTGAAAAAACAAATATATTCATTCATATTGTCATTGTGTTTTTTTTTTTTTTTAATATGTACTATTTTGTTTCCTTTTTTTTTATTTGAATTTTATTCCCCTTTTCTTTCTTTCTTTCTTTCTTTCTTTTTTCTTTCTTTCTTTTTTTTCTTTCTTTCTTTCTTTCTATATTGATTCATGTTTTCAAGTCAATTGTTTCTGGATATTAATAAGATAATCTGAATTTGTATTCAACAGAACCTATCAGTCTATTTGCTTGATAGTTTCTGGTTAGAAAGCATTTATCCTGTGCAGCAAGAATACAACCTTTAAAACAGATATGTATTATTATTATTATTATTATTATTATTATTATTATTATTATTATTATTATTATTATTTCCTTTGATTTCTGTTGTATACTTATTTTCAATCAGAGACTTAAGGTCAGAAATGTCATCGTGACATTTTCCACTGAACATTTTTATAAAAAAAAACAAAACAAAACAAAAAAAAAACAACTTAATATCACACACATTTTACATAGATAAATCATTTCGCAATGTGTGAGTTGGACATGCGAGAACATTTTTTTGTATTTCTTTAAGGAAATCCCTTCATTGAGTCTATCATAATCTTTTCTAATCAAATCCGGGGCCTCGTGTGCCACATTTTTCTAGATTTCCACTTCATGATCCTTATATTTTGATAGTTTTTTTTTTTAAGATCTTCAAAGCTAAATTATTAGTCTGCAGGTACTGCCATGTCAATAAGAAAACACATTCTATTTTTGTGGTATTTGATCACTAGTTTTAGGCGATTACCTTTGATTGTTCTGTCTGTGTGCATTTTAAAGTCCCATAAAATGATTACAGGTGCTATCTCTGTAACCCGGTCTGGGTGATATTCATACCAGCTTTTTGCAGTTTCCTTCTCCTAAAAGTTTAAGATTTTCCAGTGCAGATATTGGCCCACCCTGTCATGCTGAGTTTTAGATTCGGTGGGTGATAATACCGTGCAACCCCGTACCAAATGGTCAATTGTTTCTAGATATTCAATACAGAATCTGCATTTGGGGTTAATACAATTTTTCAGTATGTGTGCTTGATAATTTCTAGTAGTAGTAGTAATAATAATAATAATAATAATAATAATAATAATAATAATAATAATAATAATAATTATTATTATTATTATTATCATTATTCCTGAGCTTAATTAGATTATTGACGAGAGGTGCAGGACAACAGCCCATCATCACCAATTCAACAATGCCGACTGAGCGCCGAGACAATTCAGGACTGAGACAATTCAGTGCCAAGACAAATCAGGACTTAGACAATTCAGGACCGAGACAAATCAGGAACTTGACAATTCAGGACTGAGACAATTTAGGACCGAGACAATTCAGGACTGAGACAACTCAGGACCTAGACAATTCAGGACCGAGACAACTCAGGACTGAGACAACTCAGGAACTTGACAATTCAGGACCGAGACAACTCATGACTGAGACAATTCAGGACTGAGAAAATTCAGGACCGAGACAACTCAGGACTGAGACAATTCAGAGCCGAGACAATCCAGTACCAGAAAAGCATAACATTTTTTATAAGCGGATAAAAGTAATTTATTAAGAATTGAAATCATAATTAGTTAATATTTTTACTTCAGTAAACAAATAAATTTCTTTACGATTTACTTTATTAAAAATAATTAAAAAATATTCACTAATTAAGGGTTTAATCCTTAATAAATTACTTTTATTCGGGTTATAAAAACGTTATGTTTTTCTGGTGCTGAGTTGTCTCGGTCCTGAATTGTCTCAGTCCTGAGTTGTCTCAGACCTGAGTTGTCTCGGTCCCGTATTGTCTTGGTCTTGAGTTGTCTCGATCCTGAGTTGTCTCGCCGACCAGTCAGTGGTGTTCAGTTGGCGGGGCCGAGTTGTCCCTTCCCGGTGACAAGACGTAGCTTGAACGCATTCACGTAGTGCAAAGGATTTTGCAAAAGAAATGTGTTGGCAAATCAACAAAGAAAAAACTGATCCGCCTCCATCTTGTCTTAAAAACAAACAAACCTGTCTGTTTCCATGTATGCAAGATGCGTTATGCTTGATTACTGCTCGTGTGACTCATAGACATAAAAGATACAGGTGAAGGGACAACTAAGGGTCGGCACAAATCAGTGTCAGTAGTTGACACTATGGAAGTTGGTAATACGGTTGAATGATAAGGTACTTGATTACTGGATGAAAGTGGAACAACGCATGGTTATAGTCCTTTGCCTGGTAGCACTCATTCAACTTTGAGAATAAAAAAGGTTTTTACACAAGAGTGGTTTTACCATTTTCCCTCAGCCGAGCGTTGGTAAACTTACAATATTGTTTTGGTGTGAATGCAACGGGATAAGTCAAACTTGAAAAATACTTTTATTTAAGACCAAAACGCCTTAATTCAAAGTATATAGGCTCTTATTCAAAATAAAGGTTTTTTTTTTGTTTAAATCTTAAGTACTTTTATTTAAGGTATTCTTTTTTTTTCTTATTTTTACGGAATTCTTTTAAAGTAAAAAAATAATAATTGAATGTTTCTATCACAACGAGCGCAGTCGAGATCATAAAGCTATTGTAAACTCTACAATCCGTCGGATGACTTTATAATAAATGCTTCGCCAGGACTATATACAGTGTGGAACTCAGAGTTGGCCTTCTCCTAGACTGGTTACTAGCCAGGGATAAAGGAAGCATTCTGCGATGCTCTTTAGCATATAATAAGATGAGCAGAGATGGAGTCATACCTTTTCCAACTGTGCTGATGTAAAAGTGAATGCAATGAACTCGGCATCTCTTACCTGTGTTTGTAGATTGACTCACAAAATTGCTGCTCACATTTAGCATCAAGACTACATACTATTCTCGATACACAAGAATCTTTCGGCATAATATCGTCTCGGTAATTTTTAATCATTTCACCTGAAGCAAGGCCATAAAGCTTCTAAGATGCAAAGGGTTACTGAACGTGAAAGAATATGAGAAAATAAAACGTTATTTAGGGGAGGGAGCAATAAAAGATGGGGGATTAAAAAGACAGAAGTTAACGGTTGACATTGCATTTAAATTTTTGAAGATCAAAGTTGACTGGAAATTAAAAAGTCGGAAGAGGCTTCCACAAGAGAGAAGTGCGAGAGAAGAAACTGTTAGCATAGAACTTACGGTTACATTTAGTCATTTCAACTATAAAATGATGAAACCTTTCCGCCAATCTAAGTACTGCCCTTAACCCTACATTTGTCACATGGAGTGTTTTGTTACCCCCCCCCACCAAAGTTTCGAGTACTCGTAGTTCCTAGTTGAAAACTTGTTTCTTTTGCTCTCATCCATTATATTCCTGACTCAGTGACAATATGTAGCACGTGGTGTGGCGCAGTTGTAGCTCAGTTGTTGTGCTGGTGTAGCTGACCGTGGGGGTGAAGATGTGAAGAGATATCAGAAGGTTAAACTTTCCTGCTGGCCGGTCCAGCTACATAAGAATGTCAGACTTTAATTAAGTCCAAAGAAGACAAAGAAAACAAGCAAGACCGATATACATGGGTAAACAAATATATATTAATACACAAAGACATGAAAAGTTACATAGTGTTTGTATGGAGAAATTATGTATGTGTGTTGTAAGTGTTCGTACGTACGTGTATTGTTCTTAGCGCGTTCCCAGAATTTGGGAAACGCTGTATCTGTGAGAGGTCACATATTGGCCTGAGTGAAAAAGAGAGAGATTTTACCTCACCTCCGCGCGAGGTAGCGGCCCAAGGTCTAAGTGGAAAAAGAGAGATTTTACCTCGTCTCCGCGCGAGGTAGCGGCCCAAGGCCTAAGTCGAAAAAGAGGGAGAGGCGAAGGATCAGCCAGTATTTATAGCCAGGGGAGAGAGACCCCTGTTGAAGGATTAAGGAAACTGAGGAGGAGCTAACTCCGACAGTGAAAAGCAGACGCTAGGGGACTATTCATTTTCGGAAATCCGAGGTGATTAACGCAGGGTCAAATTCATAAAGTTTACGTACCAAAGAGGAAAACACATTAGAATAATTATTATGAAAATATTTATAGAAAAGGGACGCTACGTTAGTGCAGTGGGAAAGTGCCTGAAGCCGAGATGTCAGCTCAGGACCAAAAACATTGCGGATTTTTTTCTTTTTATCAAGAATCTCTAAATACATAGCAGTAGCTCATTACCTAATGTGATAGCAATATTCAATACATGGGCGAATGGTAGATTTATAAATGCGTGAGATAGATTCATATATACGCTTCCTCTACGCTAATATTTCACATCCGGTTGCCTATCGCTAGCATCTCCTTCGGCACCGAATAGAGTCTCAGGATTTGCAAAAAGGCAAACTTAAAAACTATCGTCATGAGAATGTTTTAAGAATCAAAGAAAAGATTGGCAATCACCAGTTTTTACTGAATGAGTCAGCAGTTGCTAAAAAATTATTTAAACAAAAAAAGGGACCATAGTCTGCGAATAA
This sequence comes from Acanthosepion esculentum, assembly GCA_964036315.1. Classification (NCBI taxonomy): domain Eukaryota; kingdom Metazoa; phylum Mollusca; class Cephalopoda; order Sepiida; family Sepiidae; genus Acanthosepion; species Acanthosepion esculentum. The sequence continues at coordinate 33,258,756 of OZ038511.1, read as the reverse complement.
ACGTTTTAACATACACACACGTACGCACATACGCATGCAAACACATACCTACATACACACGACACCTCACAGCGCTGGCTTAACCTCACAAAGGTGAAGATATTAGAACTCCCACTAGACAGTCACACATACACTATTACGAATACACATTACCATCCGATGCCCACTTAGACATATAAGAATCTTCACAGACTTACATGTAGAATTATCTCTCAATCTCTGACGAAGTTTTAATAAAAGTTAAACGTGTTAGATTGATATACGTTTCCTGTTTGTTCTTTATTTTATCATCCTGTCGAATTCCAATCCATATTTGATCTGCATTCGAGTTAAAGACCAAATGCAGACTAAATATGGATCGGAATCCGAAAGGATGTGATAAGATACATATGTGCATATTCTTGCCTTTGTCCTGTTGTTGCGCTCTCGTTTAGTGTTAACTAACTGTCGCTTATTGTTGTAGAGGTGGTACTGATTAATTTTAGGATAAGTTATTTTAGCAGGACACAAGTCAAAAATAAGAAAGTGATAAAAACAGTAAATAGTAATGTATAGTATCCATACATTAAGATTGGCAGGACAGACCAGGTTTTATAGCCTTGGATGGCAACTGGTCTAACGCAGAAAGAAATGGCAGTCTACTGCGGGAAAAATATCTGCCTCGTCAGTCATGTATCGAAAGATACATGGTCGCCTAAGCGTATATCACGCATGGCACATAACTGACTGATATATATATATATATATATATATATATATATATATATATATATATACATACACACACACACACAGACATATATATATATATATATATATATATATATAAGCCATCCTCAGAATTAGCATAGGATGAACTTGATAGAAGAGTGAAAAAAATGGAAAAGCGCTTTTTGAAAGAAGAATAGAATCAATTATAAAACTTATACTTTGAAAAAGACATTTGCTACGAATGCCAAAAATTTGTACTGCAGATATTTTGATGAGAAAAAAATTTAATCATAAAATGCTTTTTTTTCTTTTTGTCATAATAACATTTCTAATAATAAAAAAATCATGTCTCACATTCTTTTTTTTTAACCATGTATAATAATTTTCCCTAACTTAAAGTACAAAACAACTAATTTTGGAGACAATTTTTAAAAAATGATCAGAGTCACCTCAAACTTTTGACCTGTAGTGTATATACATGTATGTAAATTACTTTCAGATAGAGTATATCTGTAAAGGAATAAAATGAATAAAAAGAGACAAGAGGAAAAAACTATTCTTAGCCGATGCGTTTGATAAAGTCCCTCTGAGGACGAAACTCGTCGGCTAAGAATAGTTTTTACCTTTTATCTCTTTTATTGATATATATATATATCTATGTATTTAATAAATTTATAAAGTTTAAGTGGCTTATCTAGTTAGCCGGCTCAATATATATATATATATATATATATATATATATATATATATATATATGAAATAAATTTGTTCATTTATCTTTCGAATGCCTCTGAGTATCTGTTTTTCTCCCGAAGACATGATAAATTGGATTTATTTTCAAAAAATCTTTTTTTGATACATTAAACTTTTTGATTTCTGAAAATGTATGCAATTTGCTATCAAGTCTCGTGAAGAATGACATTCATAAGATAAATGAACGGATTTAATTTATTTTATTACTATTAATTACCCTGGTTGACTGTTATTGGTGAAATAAATCTTTGTTATATATATATATATATATATATATATATATATATATATATATATATATATATATATATATGGGGGGGGGGTTGCGTGTGTGTGTGTAAAGACAGAGAGAGAGTGAGAAATAGAGAGAGCGAGATAGGAAAAGAAAGACGTTGATGGTGCTACTATGGGTTCACCACTAGCTTCTACTTTATCTAATTTCTCGATGGTTAACTTAATAAATAAAATGTTTAATTATTTTGTGAAAGCTACAGGCTCGATGTATTGATAACGCATTCATATTAATAAAAATACTCAGGTGAAATTTTATAAAAATCAAAGAACGCTCTTCTCTACAGTTTGTCTATGTACTTAATATTAATTATAGATGTAATTAATTACAAGACTGGTATAATTTTACCAGTTCATTATAAAACACACACACACACACACACACACACACACACACACACACACACACACACACACATATATAAAGACGTGCCTAAATTCTTGTTTTCTAAATTATCTGAGTAAATCTCCTCTCGGATATAAAATAACTGCAATAAAGATCTTGATCAACAGAGCTAAACTAATTATTTTTTCACAGACAAATAATTAAGCAACATAAAAAAGAAAAATATCAGCAATGGTTTCCCTAACCACGTCATGGACGATCAATAAAATTGACTTTAAAGAAATTAAAAAAAATAACATTAGCAACCATCGTAATATAAACAAAAATTAAAAAAGATCATTAATTTATTCGATTGCAACAAGATGCCTCTTAACTGAAAGAAAGATAAAAAAAAAATCTAATTCACCAGTACATATCACTTAATGGCTGTAATAAATTCTTTAGATTTATCATTTACTATAAATGGTTTAAAACAGCTCATGCAATCAGGCTTACGACGACATCACGTTGAATCATCGGTTCGCGTACGATCACTGAAGTTAAGCCACGTCGGGACGTAGATGGGTGACCTTTTAGGAATACCAGGTATTGTAAGCTTGTAATGTATTGGATAATGGTTCGGAGTTGTTAATCAGAGTGCCGAGTTCTAGTTCCTGTTGGGTTCGTTATATTCACTTACGCGCAAATACCGTTGAATCTATCTCTTCCCTTAATTAGTAAATTTCCAGACTCATAAACATATATATATATATATATATATATATATATATATATATATATATATGTATAAACAGTGACTGCCATTGCTGATAATGCAAAGTTCTTCTATGAATTGAGTACTCTGAGTCACTGGCGTGTTTATTCAAAATAGATACGTAAAAATTCACCTTCCTATCTGACGAGACCCGATAGCTTAGGGGAAAAATCTCCGACTGATTCCAAATTAGACGGGTTTCAATTCCTGGCTTGAGGCAATCGGATGTTTAGCCACCCTAATGAGTTGTGATACAACGAAACAGTCTGTCTGCAGATGATAGTAGACACGCACACACACACACACACATATATATATATGAAGAAATATAGTCTTAAGGTGTGCTATATTTATGGGATAAAGTGCTCAATATCAGAGATAGAGCGTGTGTAAATATAAAAGTGAACATAGGAGTCAACACTTAGAGGCGACAGTCTGTTTCATGCTAGATGCAATCGTGAGGCCTCACGATTGCATCTAGCATGAAACAGACTGTCGCCTCTAAGTGTTGACTTCTATGTTAACTTATATATATATATATATATATATATATATATATATATAAAGACATTTATGATATGTTTAACGTTCTTTTTATAGATACAAAATCTTGTATCTATAAAAAGAACGTTAAACGTAATATAAATGTCTTTAAATAAATTGTCGGACTATGTCCAATTATAAAATATATAAATATATGTATATATATATATATATATATACGTTTGTATGTGTGTGTGTGTATGATAAAAACATACATACACCCACGCAAAAATTTACGTACGTATAAATACATAAATATATTTCTTACACAGGTGTTGTTAATGCAGTGTTCAATGTTATGAGACAGATATATATATATAACTTAAGACACAATTTTTCTTTCTGAAAGGGCTTTTTAGTTGGGATGTGAAAATTTCATATATATATGTGTTTGTGTGCTTGTGTGTATTCATATGTGTACATATGTGCCTATATTTGTGTATAAAACACATTTCACAGACACCATAGATCTTTGTCAGAACGCACAGATTCTCTAATAAAAGGCCGAATGAATAATATCGTCATTTTAACTGGTACTACACATACATACAAAGAGATTGATATACAAATAGCTGTCTACTCGTTCAACAAACATGACCATAGCTGACTTTTAATATAAAGTGTTATTGTCGGTTAGTAGTGACTTTTGAAACTAGCAACTTACTTTTTCACAGATAAGATCTTCCGGGTTTATCGTGTCTTTATGGACATCCTCATGGTCAGGAATCCAGCGCACTTTCAGGTACATTAAAAGACCAGATCGACTTTTGTAAGACATTTTCGCACTGCTCACATACCAAATGATTGATGCCAAAAAGTGTCTCATTTGCCGCTGACTGGTTAAATAAAAATGAAAAATAAATAAATAAAAACAAACGGCTTTAAATTTAAAAACGGCTTTAAATTTTAAAAACGGAACTTCTCAATGGAGAGGGTTACGTTAAAGGGTAGTTAATATGGGCAGGAGGGGATGATTGTAGTGATTGGGGAAACATCCTCTTGGGAATCTTTAAAGACAAACAACTATTGAACCAGTTCTTTGGCTTGTACTGTGGACGGGGACCAACAGATCAGATTGTTTCCCATAGAGCTGTTAATTAGAGGTGTGGTTATTACCAAGCCGTGTCATGTAACCCACCCAGCGAAATCGATGTCGGTGAAAGTGCGTGTCGATTGCTGATCGTATTTGCTTTGTCCAAGACTTCTATGTCTCTAGTGTGGGTTATCCAGTGGATATTATATGAGGCAGCGTTAATGAAAGCGTCCCGCGTTGCCTCAGATATCACCGGTACAACACTCACGTTTTACATGAGTACAGGAAATATGTAAGAACGCATGCGTTGTACACTGAGAGCTTGGTTCTCTTTTTTAGTCGTCTCTGCTTCCGCACCCGAGCTTTCCATTGCATTTTCATATACAGTGTAACCCGGATATAAGAGAGTTGTCGGGACCGGAGAAGAAGTATCTTATATCCAGGTTTCTCTTATATCCGGGTTTCTCTTATATCCGGATTTCTCTTATATCCGGGTTTATCTTATATCAGGGTTTGGTCTATTTTGTTTAGGTAAGTATGGCTCTAGTTTGGGACCAGAGAAAATCTCTCTTATATACGGGTTTCTCTCATATCCGGGTATTTTATATCCGGGTTACACTGTATAATGCTATGACATCGTCAAGTGAACAGAACTAATTAATAGTGTTGCCCAAGTAGGTAAATCTGGCAACGACCTTCAACTTCTTTCCATCAATAAATTGAACACTGAGTGTATACTGTACTCGAGGCAGACTGGAGCATCATTGTTTAAACTGATAGTTTATGGTAATGGCTGTCGATGAGTATGACCATCACTGACAAGTATTCAATCTATCCAGGTTTGGGAATTCCGAGTCTTCCTTTTCCTAGACTGGTAACCAACGAAGGCTGAAGAGGTTGTCTGTCCTACTATGTAACTCATAGCTCGAGGGGAAGAGATGGATCCATGCCTTTCTCAAATGCATTTCCTCGAAAATGAATGTAACGAACAACTAAAATTCGAACTCAGTTCGCGAATTTCTCTTGCCGACTGCTAACCAATACACCACCTGCACATCTATGCGGGGATGTAGAAATACATGGGCTGATGTCCTGGCATGTTGTTAGACCGACTTACATAAATACGTACGTACGTATAGGTTTTGTTCTAGTACTTTCGACCATCTCATTCATAATCGAAAACTCGGTGTTATCAATGTGGCAGACAAGATTTTGTTGGCTACGGCGTTTTTTGTTAATCATTTCACCCAATTTTCCTAAGACAATAAAGCCACTAAGACGGAAGGCATATCCTGAGTATATGAAAGAATATGTGAAAAAGAAAAACGTTATTAAGGAGAGTGAACGATAAAAGAAAATGAATTAAGAATTAGATATATAAGAATTATTGTTTTCAAAAGTTTACTAGAGTCTATAGGAGAACACTCGCCATATTTATACATGAGTCTATAGGTGAACATTGGTTAGATTTATACACTTGAGTCTATAGGATAGTGTTTATAATTGTTTTTCTTTTTTTTTGTAATCATTTCACCCCAAGCAAGTCAGTAAAGCCACTAAGACACAAGAACGTTACTGGGTGTGAAAGAATAAGAAAAAAGAGAGCCATTATTAAGGAGCGAGAATAACAGAAGAGTTATCAAGAAGACCGAAGTTAACGATTGACATTGCATTTAATTTTTTAAAGATCAAAGTTGAGGGGAAAGCAAGAAGCCGGGAGAGAACTCCACAAGCAAGAAGTCCGAGAGAAGAAACTGTTAGCGTAGAACTTACGGTTACATCTCGCCATTTCAAATGTAAAATGATGAGACCGTTCCGCCAATCTAGTACTGTGCTTAAGTTTATAAAGCGTAGGTACCATAGCGTAAAGTTGATTAGAACAATTACCATGAAAGTATTTATAGAAAATGCGCAGAGGAGCTACGTTACGGTAGCCATTTCAAATATAAAATGATGAGACTTAGGTGCAAATCTAGCAGTACACTTAAATTCATAAAGTCGAGGTATCAAATAGGAAAACAATATTTATTTTGAATAATATAAAAAAGTGGGGGATAAGGGAAGGCTGGTCTTCAGTTTGTCTTATCTTAAACTTATCTAGCCACAATTACTGACCCAAATATGTCACAGTATTCCTAACACCAAAACAACACATTTTTACATGCAATTCATACAACATCCATTATAATACTTCAAAAGTTTCTATGAAGTCTTAACTTGTCCTCATATATACAAATTTCGTCTGTTGAAAGGAGGGGAATAAAAAACAACAATTTAAAAAAATCGACCCCCAATGTTTAATTACAATGTGTTTTAACATATATTTACAAGAAACTAAAGAAAATAGTGTTAGCAGTACCCACTCCGCCACAATCCTTAATTTTGACAGAAACGTCAGTTACTGGACAAAATTAATGTGGGACTTAAATAATTTAAAACACTCATTTGTTCAAGCCCTCACTCAAACACACACTCATTCAAGCACATGAACAAATACGAATATCACACTTGAAATACGAAAAAAACGTCCCGCATCCACCAGAGAACTGTCATCTCTGGAAAAATAAAAGTGGAGGGGGAGGGGAATTAAACCAAAGAAAGTTGGGACAGAAATAAAAGAAGGCCGATGTGCCCTAGATAAGTTAGCAAATAGGAAACCTCAACAAAACAATTAACTTTTGAAATATTTATAGAAAAGGCACAGGGAAGCTATGTTACGGCGGTGGGAAAGTGACTGAAGCCGAGATGCCAGTTCAGGATCAATAACATGGCAGATTCTTCTTCGGGTTTTATAAAGAATCTCTAAATACATAGCAGAAGCACCAAACCGAATGTGAAAACAATATCAATGCATGGAAGAATGGTAGACTTATAAAATCATTTTTTTTTTTTTTTTTTTTTTGAAGCGCTTGGATTTGAATTAGTCCAAAGAAACGTAGAGGGATTAGTTTGAGATATTGTACTGGGGACGAGGAAACGTAAAATGCCTTCTCCATGTGATATGCTCTCAAAAGACCAGAGCAACAATAGAGTTTGATCATAATCTGCTCGCTGGACTTTCTCAAAATAACAAAAACATATAGAAAAAAAAAGAAACACGGACGCAGCCAGGCGGAAAGAGTGTTGGTTCAGTAGCTTATAAAGGTAAGCATCTTGTTACAGTAAGTCTACCCAACCCCATCTGCCTAAAGTTTATGAATACATGGGGGTGGGGGTGGTGGACTACATTGTTGCGAAAAAACTTCTCTCTCTCTCCTCTTTATTTTCCTGTTTAGTTTAATGGCTGCGTTATTGGTATTTCGTGTTGAAAATAGCGAAGATAATTCTCGTTTGGGCATTTTAGGTTGCACGAATATATATATATATATATATATATATATATATATATATATACCAAAACAGATATATTCATATCTACAAAAGCGCTCTGACGTATATATATATATATATATATATATATATATATATATATATATATATATATATATGAAGAGTTAATGGATTTATTTTTAATCCGACATTTTTATTACTTCAAACGTTATTATAATGGACACTTCTTATTTGAAATAGACGCTCCATTTTTCTTTATTAAACAGTATGTGTCACGTTTATCTAGATGTGTATTCGAGAAATCTTAGTAAAAAAAATTGATCCTTCGGCATATTTCTCGAATGCGCAAGCCGATAGATGTAATGCACACTGTTTAATAAATTAAAATAGGGCGTCTATTTCAAATAAGAAGTGTCCACTATATATATATATATATATATATATATATATATATATATATATATATATGTGTGTGTGTGTGTGTGTGTGTGTGTGTGTGTGTGTGTGTATGTATATATATATGTATATGTATCTCTCTCTCTCTATATATATATATATTTATTTATATATATAAATATAAAAGTGAACATAGAAGACAACACTTAGAGGCGACAGTCTGTTTCATGCTAGATGCAATCGTCAGGCCACGAGTGCTGTTATTTTTCTCGGCTATTTATATATACGGATCAGTGGTGCATTGTGGATAGTCTGTTTTGGCAGATATTTTCCCGGAACTCGTTTATTTGTTTATTTGTGTCAAATTATTTTACTTGTTTTTATTTAATTTATTTTTGTTTTTTATCCTTTATATTTATTTTATTTTTTTATTTTGATCGGTGTTTTTATTAACGTAGTAAAAATTTGTTTATATAGCTTATTGTGAGTAGTCTATTATGGCGGCTATTTTACCGGAAATCGTTTATTTGTTTATTTATTTGGATCAAATTATTTGCTTGTTTTTATTTATTTTTATTTTTATTTTTTATCGTATATATTTATTTATTATTTTTATTTTGATCGGTGTTTTTATTAACGTAATAAAAAATTGTTTATATAGCTTATTTAATAGTTTTGTTTTTGTTTGGGAAGATAAAGCTATTTGTTGAATTTGGGGGTTGATTGTTGTGGTTTGTTCTGACTATTATTTTGGCGGGAACAGTTTTTAAATTTATTTCTTTGGATTGATTATCTTTATTTGTTTTTTCTAAACGGCTAGTTTATCGGTATCGGTTGTTAGTTTATTTATATATTTAGATGTATTTAGATCAATTTATTATACTTGTCGTTATTTATTTATTACACTGTATATTTTCTCTTTTTGGTTTTTGATTTTTAAGTAACGCAGTATATTATTTTTTATTCATTTTTTTATCGTCATTTTATTTATCGTTATCGGTTTATTAGTACAATGTCACGATATTCCATTGGGTTGGTGGATTGACGATAAACCAAACATTATTAAGCTATTTAATGTTGAGTTTGTTTTTAAAACTTTACTAGAATCTTTAGAAGAACGTTTGCCGTACTTATACATAAGTCTATAGGTAAAAATTAGTCTTGTTTATACTTGAGTCCATAGGTAAACATTTGTTGGGTTTATACTTGAGTCTATATGTAAACTGGTTGTATTTATACTTGAGATTGTAGGTTAACATTGGTTAGCTTTATACTTGAGTCGCTAAATAAACATTTCTCGTGTTTATACTTGAATGTATAGGTAACATTTGCCGGGGTTATAATTGAGTCCATACGTAAACATTGGTCGAGTTTTTTCTTGAATCTAGAGACAATAATTTCTCGTATTTATACTCGAGTGTATGGGTGAAGATTAGTCGATTTTGAAAAGGTTAACAATCTTTTCACAAAATGTTTTTGATACACTGTAATAGAGTAAGAAAAAGTATAAGATGGTTTGGGTGTGGACGGTGGAGAAATGGAGACATATCCGAGAAAGCACGAAAGATCTCGCGGAAAAATAATCTCACGTGACTTCGCAAAACATTTTACTCAATCTTTTATTTTTATGTGTTTCATGCTCCGTCGATAGCGACTCCTCTCACGAAAAGGGTTTGGCTGTGGAGAAACTATACAACCATTGCATAAGATGTTCGGGCATTAAATAGTTTCAGGCAAGCGCGAATCGGTTACAATTTTTGCGTTTCTATGTTAGTTTAATATAGTAAACTTCCTGTCATGGTTACATTTTATTCTTTGACCTTCAAAAATTTAAATGCAATATCAATAGTTATTTTCTGGTTTCTTAATTCCCGTTCTTTTATTGTTCTCTCTCTTCTTTTATTGTTCTCTCTAAGGTTTTCTTTTTCTCATATTCTTTCACGCTCGGTAATCCTTGGCGTCTTAGCGGCTTTATTACCTTGCTTGTGATGAAATGATTAAAAAACTCTATTTTTCCTGATTTCAGATTAAGTAGAGAGAGAAACCAGTGTCATTTTACAAACTTTACGATCTACAGTAATAATAATAATAACAATAATAATAATAATAATAATAATAATAATAATAATAATAATAATAATCAGTCCTATGACTGGGTGTGGTCGCAGTCTCGCTGCGCAACTGAGCACCTGACCAGTTTCGTCCATATATCTGGGTTGAAAGCCAGAGAGGAAATCATTCATTCGTAGCGTGTTTTGGCCAAGTAAAGGCTGGCAGGGCCCCATCCCTTTCCAGGTCAAACCACAGTCGATGTCCTTGCCTTGATCATGGAAACGTGGCTGTTGATTCCACAGGGTTTATTTTACTCGTGCAATCCCTCTGCCCAACGATGTCGTGTCAGCAGTGCACTAACTGCATGCATAGCTATGTAGCCCAGTCTACCCTATTGTGTTATATGCTACACAAAGGGTTTAATCGCTCTTTGACAGGTCTTGTTTTCGATCCTACTAGGTGTCTAACCAATCTCCAATCATAATGTTATAGTCCAAATTCCTTGTACCACGGTGATGGTCTAAGGTAGAACCAATGAAGAATAACTCGAACACAGGTATGGAATAACACAGATATATTACAAACAGAAATATGTACAAAGAAGTAGAAGTATTAGTAATGACAATTAGATTTGGTTAGAGTGAACTATGTTGTCTCGACAAGTATCACTATTCCGATGCCTTACAGTAATCGTCTGACACTCGACTGTGTCTCTGACTGACTCTGAAGTATTTAGTGTCCTCCCCACGAGGGACAGATGTGGCACAAGGCCGGGTTTAAAATGGGGTACCCGAGCCCGTAGGCTCAGCCAAAAAATAGCCCGTCAACCTCCCCGAACGAGGCTCTGACCTTCGGCGGAGCCTCGTCCGAGTTCCTCTCTGCCCAGAGACAGAGAGTTCCCCTCTCCCTTAGAGGCAGAGAGTTCGATCGTCTAGCCGAGTCGTCCAAAAAGGACTGACTCTGAATTATAATACTGACATAGCCTCGAATAAGTGGAAGGCCTCCTGGAGTGGAAGGCCTCCTGGGACTTGGGCTTAAATTTTTTGATCCTCCCCGACCCCTAAAAGGGCTGAGGGGCGATGGCGACCGCGATAAGTGTGCCATTTTTCAGCCGTACAGTATCGAACGACAGAAACCGAGTAAGGCAATCATCAAAATCCATTTAGCATAAATTGAATAAAATAACATCCTCTGTTGAATTATTTTAAAATTATTATTAAGAGAAATGTTCGTAAGATGGGGATTTAGCTAGAAGAAAGACATAAGGGAAAATAAAAGTGTTTAACGTTTCCTGCCAATGCCTCGTAAATAATGGACTATTCCGTTTTGATCGAGTGAAAAGAGAAGAACAGAAAGTGAGAAAGCGAAAGAAAGAAGGGAAGCTAAAAGTGTTTAGCGACTGTTTCAGTCAAATGGAAAAAGTTGTCAATTTGAAATATTTTCATTTGTACCCACTTCTTAAAATAACTACCAGCATTCATATTTATGATTGTTATTGCAATATTTTGCTGTAGTTGTTAAACTCAAATATTTAATGATAGAGGAATTTCTACGGATATTTTATTGTCGTAGAACTTTGCTATAAGCTTACACAACCATTAACTTAAGAATTAAAACCCATCAGAAAATTTAAATAGGAAAAGCGTTAAATTTTCATTTTTTTTTTCTGGTTATCATGTGTTATGGGAACTTACCCATAATAATAATGGACTATTCCGGACATCATAAATACTGCGCCTCAAGAAGAAGCAGCGTTCAGAGTCAGTCAGAGACAGAGTGGAGTGTCAGAAGATTACTGTAAGACATCGGAATAACACAGCCCTACGCACCAAAAAGAAAATTTCTCCCAGGAGAAAAAGTTTTTTTAAAAGCATATAAAAATAATACATCTTACTGGGAGAAAGGGACAATTGACAAAATAATCGGCAATATGATTTACATAGTACAGGGACACAAATTCTAACATGGAAGACACGTAAACCAAATAAGGAAGAAACCGTTACAGGATGCTAACGGTCCACCTCAGGAAGAAGTGATGGACGCGATTTTCAATACATTTGATATAAAAAGACCGCAAACAATGCCAGAACCAAGAAAATCGTCCAGAAAAAGAAAGTTCACAGAACCTTTGAAAATAGATCCAAAGAAAAAAAGATATTAAAAACACCTGCTACGCAAAATCTTCGGAAGGGGGTGTTATGGGAACTTACCCATAATAATAATGGACTATTCCGAACATCATAAATACTGCGCCTCAAGAGGGAATTATAATACTGACATAGCCTCCAATAAATTTTCTACCCAATCTTATCGTGTCAGTCTGAGTATTCCTTCGTATTATCGTAAATTATTTGTGATTATCCCTATCTTCGTTAGTTAGCACATCCTTTATTTCCCCGTCCTGGGTAAGACGTTAAACTACATCCGCGTCCTGCGTAAGACGATAAACTACGTCCAGCAGCAAGACCTCTAATCAGGATGTTTTGAGGAGATTCTTACGCAGGACGCGGATGTTTTGAGGAGAGTCGTTAAACTACATCCGCGTCCTGCGTAAGACGATAAACTACGTCCAGCAGCAAGACCTCTAATCAGGAGGTTTTGAGGAGAGTCTTACGCAGGACGCGGATGTTTTGAGGAGAGTCTTACGCAGTTCTCTTTTGGTCTGTACCAAAAGCATATAAAAGCTAACAGATCAGCTATAGAGATTAAATACTACAAAGAACACACTTATTTTCTCATAGATATATTATCTGATGTACTTCCATGTCTATGAAAGTATATGAAGAATGAAGTAAATATCTGGACCTTGAAATTGAAAAAGAAATGTGGCACCTTAAAACTACAGTTACACTTTTAATAACTAGATCCTTTGGTTATGATCAAGAAAGATAGAGTCAAACATATTAACAAGATACTTGTTAACCCCTATTTACAAGAATTAACCTTTTTGGAACTGCTCATCTACTTAGGAGAGAATTATCAATGTAAAAAACTATAAAGTCTTCACATGTTAAGTATCACTTAACAGCAGAATTTGTGTGTACAATGAGAATACGTATATTTACTACAGTGCCTTATCCTAGATCTCGGTCATAATCGCTGTTCCTACAGCATGCATACATCTCATGGTATTAAAACATCACTTAAAAACCAAATTATGTCTTCTCCCCTTTTCACGAGATCAAAAAACCGTGGAATTATTTATTAGGTATTGACAGGAGATAACAGTCATGCTAAGTAATGAAGGGTGAGACAAGTACAATTATAATAGCATTATACAAAGGAATACTATTGTTGACATAAGATTGGGTAGAATATTTATTAGATGGTATGTCAGTATTATAATGCTTCATATGCTAAAAAATTGTATGAACATTGCTCTGAACGAGTAAATGAAGGCCATGAAGTTACTTTTCTTTCAGACTTTATCATTTATACTAACAGGAAAATAAAAGCTAATAGGAAGGAAACCAATACTGGAATAAGCGAGAGCAGTTAATGGACTTGAGAAGCCTATTTTCTCGAAAAATGTTTTAAGAGAAAGATTTTATAAATCTGTAAGGGAGTTATAACACCGAGTAAATAATTATGAACCAGCTAACATTTATATATACAAGAATACTCGTAAAATGAGAAAAAAGCAAGATTTGGAAACAACAAAACGAGTACTATTTATTATCTGATTGTTACGTAGTGTTGGAGAAACAAGAGATATTTTACTCAGTATTAATATCATTCTGTCGGATTCTGATTCATATTTGGTCTACATTTGATCTCGACAGAATGATAATAAGATAAAGTAAAATGTAAAATGTAGACATTCTTTCACATAAGTTTTTTTTTGTTTCTTTATAGATGTGTGCAATGTGTGTCCAGATTATTTAGTTAGAAACTGCAAGAAGTGTTTGGTGTTTTCCGATTTCGAATTTATGTTGACTGCTAAAAGATAAATGTGACTCTTATGAAGTAAAAAAAGGAAAAGGGTATGAAATTTTCGTTAAGGCACGTGTTAACGATCTGTCCGTGTGAACTGCTTGTCCGATAGTGAGCATGTAACGTGTTTCTCTGTGTAGAGGAGAAAAGTGGAGTCGATTCTCATTGGTTTAGAATGAGTGAATTTATGATAATTATAATTGTTATAATTATATTATTATAATTATTTTTTACTATAATTAATTTTTATTTATTTTGTTATGGACACGATACCGATATATATATTATTTACATTATTCGGACTATTGGGGGCTGCTGCCATGTACATAGGGTAGTTGTTACGTTGTAGGGTACTACTTATACTGACCAATTCTTTATCGCCATATTTATTACAACGTTTCGGCCGTTGTATGCTCCAGCCTCCTTCAGCTGGAATGTCGAACTGAACCCTTTATTTTGCCATGTTTAATGGATATCAGTTATCTGTTATCTCCTGTTAATTTTTCCCTCTGAAAGTTCTCCACTGCCTTAACCGGGTATTGAACTCATACTCTTTGGGTCCTGTCACTGGATCACCAGTGCTCATATTGCAATTTTTTCTGTTATCATCAGTTTTTACCAGAGCTCATATTGCAACTTTGTTGTTATTATTGCTTTTCTCTGGTACTCATTATTACTGGTTTTTGAAGGTTATCCTGATGTTATATGGACAGCAGATCCTTTGTATTTTCTCTGATAACCCCTTCACATAAGGCAGGCAGACTGTTTTCTGAGTGTTGTTGTCCTCCTCCTCCTCTTGTACCCGCCTATTCCCGTTTTATAGGTCTGCTGCCATGTACCTAGGGTAGTTGTTACGTTGTAGGGTACTACTTATACTGACCAATTCTTTATCTAATGTCTCTGGATCACTTCACGCCTAAGACGTATAGGCAGTTATCGCAGCGTTACACCAACCTACCTCACGGTACCTACCTCACGGTACCTACCTCACGGTCTCCCTAAGATTCACAAAGACGGTATTCCGCTCAGACTGATTGTTAGTTGCCAAGGCTCTGTGTGCCACCCTCTGAGTCGCTTCCTTGTAGATATAATTGACCCATTGATCGGAAAGTCTCCTTCATATGTCCGAAACTCAGCCCACTTCGTGGAAATAATCAAAGATGCTCCCATCCTATCCAACTAGATGGTGAGCTTGGACGTGGTGAGTTTGTTCACCAAGGTACCCATGGAGGAGGCAATCTCAGTAGTCAGAGACAGATTGGCCTCTGACTCATCACCTAGAAGAACGGACCAGTATTCTAATAGATAATCTGATGGAGATGTTGACTTTCTGTTCACAAACAACACACTTCGGAATGGGATCACACATATATCGACAGGATGAGGGCGTAGCAATGGGCTCGCCATTATCACCAGCAATGGCGAATATATACATGGAATACTTTGAGGAAATGGCATTAGAATCTATATTTCTAAAGCCAACTATATGGTTAAGGTACGTAGATGACACCTTCATACTCTGGCCACAACAGGAAGATGTTCAGGTTCTACTGGACCATGTGAACTAAATAAGACCTTCGATACAGTTCACAATGGAGAAAGAGAGTAACAACACACTCCTATTCCTGGATGTTCTAATATCTCGAACAGAGAATGGGTTCAGGACATCCGTATACCGTAAGCCGACATTCACCGGACAGTACATTAATTTCAACTCCCACCATCCATACAGCGTAAAGAAAGGGATCGTCCGCAGCTTACAGCACCGAGCAAAAGTCATAAGTGGCGACCCAGATATATTAGATAAAGAATTGGTCAGTATAAATAGTACCCTACAACGTAACAAATACCCTGGGTACATGGTAACAGCCCCCCAAAACTGAGATAGGCAGGTACAAGAGGAGGAGGAGGAGGAGGGCAACAACACTCAGAAAACAGTCTGCCTGACTTATGTGAAGGGGTTATCAGAGAAAATACAAAGGATCTGCGGTCCATATAACATCAAGACATCCTTCAAAAGCTTGACACCACTTCAGAAATCTCTCCCGAGTAAGACTCCCCCATAGAGGAGAACATGACTCAAGAGTGTGTGTACGCTATCCCGTGCAGCTGCGGAAAGAAATATAAAGGAGAGGCAGGCCGCCCCCTTAAGGTGAGGCTTAAAGAACACCAGAAAGCGGTAACACGAGGGGAAGTGGAAAAATCATGCGTGGCTGGCCACATATGGAGAGAGAAGGGAGATCACCGCCCTCTGTGTGGTCAGGTTGAGATCATAGACAAGGAACACCATTGGAAAATTCGTAAACTTAAGGAATCAGCACATATGCTAGGCCACAAAAATCTCCTGAGCCGACCAAGCATAGGAATGAATACAATATGGGAACCAGTAATAAGGAGTGCCAGAGAAAAGCGATAATAACAACAAAGTTGCAATATGAGATCTGGTAAAATGAAATGATAACAGAAATAATTGCAATGGTAAAAATGGTTGCTGAAGACATTAGGTTTCTAATACCCAGAAATTCAAACACAGATGTCATCAAGGACACATGGCACAGTGGATAAAGGTGTTGGTTAGATCCAGTGACCGAAAGAGTGTGAGTTCAATACCCGGTTAAGTCAGATAACTGACATCCATTAAACATGGCATGTGGAACTAGAACAGTCTACCCCAGTGAGCGAAATAAATGTTGAAGAAGGCTGGAGCGTACAACGGCCGAAACGTTGTAATAAATATGGCGACAAAGATGGGGACAATAGTCCGAATAATGTAAATATTATACATAATACCTCATCTCCGAAATATAGACAGGTATATATACATATATATATATATATATATATATATATATATATATATATATATATGGCATCTTTCCAATTGGGATTGGGATCGAGTTGGGATCAAATATGGATCGGAATTCGATAGAATGATAAGATAAAGAACAAAGTAGGAATCGTTTATTAATGTGACATATTATTTCACTTTTATTATAATATTATTTTATTTTAATAAAAGTGAAACATGTTTGATAAACAATTCCTATTTTTACTTTTTCTTATCACACACACACACACACACACACACACACACACACACACACATATATATATATATATATATATATATATATAGTACAGGTAATAAATCCGTCGGTATATAATCCAAGTGTATCCTAATAATATAAAATATTTAAAATTGATCCACAAAAAGAGCTCAATGTATTTATAACAGAGCATATAAATTACGTAATAGAGAAATCCAAAATTACCTGATGAGAATAGACTATTTAAACTAGCGTCAATGGTGGACTGTTACAGTATTAAAAACTTAAAATTAAATATTTAAAAACAATAAAAAATAAAAATGGGACAGCTGTTGAAAATATGAATTTGAGTTAACCAACAAAACGCCCGGGGTGGCTGATACTGTCTGGCTTAAATGAAAAAATATTACACAAAATTTGACCTACATGTTAACTGTTAAAGTTAACATGTAGGTCAAAGTTGGGGTTATGAACAAAATCGAAGGGAAATTAAGCAAGGTCAGAAAAAGAGGTTAAAATATGAAATAATAAATATTAGTTATATAACAAAGACAAAAAAAATTGTTACCAATGAAAATTACCAAAATATGCTAGCAAATAATATAAGATTAACAATAAATCTTAATTAGATAGTTTATATTGAAAAAATAAAAACATTTATAAAATTATTAAAATTTAAAAACTTATTAAAAATTAGTATCTATAATTAAAATAACTTAAAAATATAATAATTAAAAATTAAAAAAAATTTAAATTAAAAAATGTAAAAAATAATGAAGTAAAGTAAAAATGTGATATAAAAGAATGATAAAAAATAAAGATAAAAATATTGACTATATGCAATTTTGAACATAAGTTAGATAAATTACTAAGAATACCGATCATATCCAGGATAAAAAACCAAAACACCTTAAAAAACTTATAAAAATTTAAAAGGATAAAAAACGGGAGTTCTTAAAGTAGTGGAAGGTTATCAGATAGGATTGATATGGAAAAGGTAAAACTATACTAAAATGTATAACATTAGATGGGTTAGATAAGTAAAGATTAAGATCAAGAATATATTAGATAAGTTTAAACTTATCCCTGTGACAACATTTGGAACTAATTCATTCCTTTGATTTAATAGTTTGCTTTGATTGTTGAATTTTATTATTCTAATTTTCTCTTCTAAATATAGGTTACACCTACTTTTAATATTATTAGGAGTATGAGCAAAGCCTATAATTTTCCAGTCTATCTGAGGGTTCAAACCTTTCAACCTCAATTCACAAAATTTTTGAAAAGAGCTGTCTGGTATTTTAATCTTAGGTTTGAAAAAGAGTGCTTATAGTGTAAAGTCTTTATTTCCATTCCCCCGTAGAAATCCCAATGTAAAAATTGTGATTAACTTATTTTCTTTGGGGCAAATAGTTGCTTGGTATATTACCTTCAAAACTCTGCATTTTCCTTCGACTGGACAATTTTCACTATTTCTACAATTACAGGCAGGGGGGTTCTATACCCGGTTTATTATAAGTTCCATACAATTAACTTAGAATGTAGTTATTATGAAAGTTGATAATTTTGTACATGTTATTGGTGCAGGAATAGCTTATTTTGATAATTTTCCTATTGAAGATCTTAGTTAAAGGGCTGTTTTTGTGAAAATGTTATTTATTAACTTCAGAAAATGCTGTCCGATATTAGTATTGGATAATTTACAGAAGCTGAATCATATAATTTTTCTTTTTTATTTCTGTGCTTACACCCCATTTTAGATACTTCAGTGTTACTTATGGGGTTTCCTTCTAAAATCGACAATGAGACTGCTAATTAGCTAACAATTTTAATTTCCATACCAAACAAAGATGCCTATATTTTATTTAAGGACCACAAACAACTTTACTAATATTATACACTATAGATTAATAAATCTCACTAAAACTGAACTAGTCTAATCTAAAAATATAATTAAAAATAACTGATGAACTATTAATTACAACTTGTGCCAATCTTTGGAAGCATTCGTTAGATACTATCAAATGGTTTGCCAATATGAGTGACAAGACTAGAGCAACTTTTATTACGTTTGATATTATAGACTTTTATTTCTCTATCTCCAGAGACCTCTTAGCGGATTGTATCAACGTTGAGAAAAGCCATATGGAGATAACGGATGATGAGATTAATATCATCTTAAAGGATCCAAACATCACTGCACAACTGAACCAATGTTGTGAAAAAAATGTGTCAATATCCACTGTGAGGAGAAGACTCCGTGAAGCTGTCTGTATGGCAGAATTGCTGTCAAGAAACGACTGTTGAGGAATCAAAACAATATCAAAAGGCTCCGGGGGGGGGGGGTAAGGCTCACAAAGACTCGACAATAGAACAGTAGAATAAAGTCCTTCGGACTGACGAATCAAAGTTCGAAATCTTTGGGTCAAATAGGAGGGTCTATGTACGGCGAAGAGTTGATGAAATAGCTGCAACACTTTGCATCACACCAACCGTAAAGCATGGAGGAGGCTCTGTTATGGTGTGTGTGTGTGTGTGGGGGGAGCTTTTGTCAATTGCAAAGTCGGGAATTTGCACCAGGTGAAGGGTAAATTGAATCAGATCGACTATCACAGCATACTGCAGCATCCCGCGATCCAATCTAGAAGGATTTGTACTCATGCACGATAATGCCCCAAAGCATACTGGTAAAGTCTTAAAAGCAAAGAGGAACAGCACGTCCTTCAACTCTAGTCTTGGCCGGCGCAATCAGCGGACTTAAATCCCATTGAAATGATGTGGGATGAATTTGACCGAAAGGTCAGAGGTAAACAACCCACAAATGCGGCTGACCTCTGGCAAGTCTTGCCGGAAACTTGGGCAGAACTATCTTCAGTCTACCTCCAGTCTTTGGTGGAAAGAATGACGAGAATCTGCGAAGCAGTGATAGCAGCCAAAGAAGGTCCTTTTGATGAACAAATGCTTAAGAATTTTTGGTGTTTCTTGGTTTAGTCTGTATTTAATATGGCTCAGGAAGACTTCTATTTAGTATAATAAATAAAACCATTGTGGTGCCTAACTTGTTTCATTGAAAACACTTTTAGGATGAGAAATAAAAAAATTTGAGTATAGCCAAATACTTTTGAATTTAGTACACACACACACACACACACACACACACACACACACACACACACATATATATATATACACACACACACACACACACATATATACATCCACACACACACATATATATATATATATGCACACACACACACATATATATATACACACACACACACACACACACACATATATATATATATACGCACACACACACACACACACACACACACACACACATATATATATATATATATATATATATAATTAGGATAAAGTGGAAAATGTTTTCGTATGGCGCTTATCGTCCTTTGGATTTCCAGAGTTGGAACGAATATATCGGAGAGTACCTCCGCGATTAAAGAGAACAACTGGCAATACACAGAAATATTGACGAACCGGAAATGTTAAAATCTGATGTGGAAGCAGTATTGGGCAAATTGAACAGAAATTAAGCGGCAGTGCCAGATGGAATTGTAATAGATACGCTGGAGACTTTAGACGATTCGATATAGACAAGATCACCGAAATAATAAATGAAATCTACAACAGTGGTGATATACCGGAAATCCTAAGTAGGTCTTCATAGCAGTGCCTAAGAAGTCAGGTGCAAATAAAGGCGAAGTCCATCGGACAATCAGCTTAATGAGCCACATGACGAAACTGAACATCCGAATTCTGATGAATAGAGCTCGCAGCAGAATCAGAGCGTAAATAGGACAAGAACAGTGCGGGTTCGTCAAAGACACTAGAAGAAGGAAGACGATATTTATGCTCAGAATGTTATCAGAAAGCACACTATAAATGTAGAAGGACGTGTACCTGTGTTTTATTGATTACGCGAAGGCGTTCGATAAAATACGTCACAAAAATATGTTGGAATGTTCAGCAACCTTGATATATTTGGGAAATATATGAGAATAACCAAGAACTTATACTGGCAGCAGATGGCCTGTATACGGATAGAAAATGAGTTCAGCAGGTATACAAAAATAGAATAGGGTGTATGTTGTGGTGGATCCACCTAATCTGCATAGGTGACTAGCAACTATATAAATAGTGGTTGGTACCGGAAGACGAGAGAAGGAATCACGAGATCCAACTAGAGACTCTGATCGACTGCGACTAGTCAACACATTCTCCAGGAACGTCTTCCCAGAAATATACAGAAATACTATATGTACTTATTGTGTACACTTTCTTGTTATAATACATTCTTGTTCTAAGTACATTTTGTGTTGCATTATTATTCCATGCAATAGGCGAGATTCAACATTGAGTCAAGACTCAACAGTGTAAGACAATGATGTGTCTTCTCTCCGGACTTATTCAACGTATACAGCAAGACTATTCTGAGAGAACTAGAAGTCCTACCAGGATTCATTATTGGCGGCCACAATCTTACCAACGTAAGATATGCAGTTGACACGGTGTTGATAACAGACACAGAAATAAAACTACAAAACTCCTAAAGCAAAGTGAGAAGAAAGAATTAAACTTCAAGAAGACAGAATGCATGGTTGTTAGCAAAAAGATGAGTCCGAATTGCAAATCGGAGATACCAAAATCAAACAAGTGCGGGAATTTAAATATCTGGGAAGTGTTTTAACAGAGGACGGAAGGTGTGACACTGAGATCCGATGGCGTACTGGGATAGCCAAGGATGTGTTCCGAAAGCTAAGAGTGCTAAGAAAAAAGATAATTTCGCCATAAACAAGAAAAAGTGTAATAAACCGCTATGTGATATCTGTTCTCTTGTATGGTAGCCATTGCTGAACGATCTCCTCAAAGATGAAGAGGAGACTTAACAGGAATTTTATTCTACAGAAGGATGCTGACCATACCGTGCACCGAACAGTGTCAGTAAGTTTTGGAGAAAATGGAATCAAAAAGTAAACATACTCAACATCAGGGAGTGATAGTTGAGGTTTCTTGGGCACATAATGCGGAAGGAGGGCTTGACAAATCTTATACTCATGAGGACAGATAGAAGGACAGAGGTCAAAAGAACGCATAACATAATCAGTGAGCTTTAGTAAATCGATGACGGAACAGAGCTTAGGAGAAATAACAGAAAGACAAAATTTATTAAGAGCTATAAAGGAGAGGAAGTTGTGGAGAGCCATGATCACATACATGCTAAGAGGATACGACAAATAAAGAACTCTAGCCGATTTCATTTAGTTTTTTTCTTTCTTTTTGTTTATATTTCTCTCACTTTTGTTATTAAATATCTCACGTTCTGATGATAGAATATATGCGAAGAAGCTGGGCGTAAATTTACTGTGGCTGATCTAGCGATTAAAGCACTTTCTATACATTTTTGGCTTAATGAATTGCTTTCTCTTTTAATTAAAGTAGCATTTCTTAAATCGAAATTAAGGTCAGACTCGTTACGGTGAGTAAAAGATACCTTTTGTCATCATATAGTCATTTATTTAAATTCCATAGCGGGGTCTATTTTACTGAGACTGGTAAATTCATTGGCAGGGTCTATTTTATCGAGACTGGTAAATTCATTGGCGGGGTATATTTTACCGAGACTGGTAAATTCCTTAGCGGGGTCTATTTTACCGAGACTGGTAAATTCATTGGAGGGGTCTATTTTATCGAGACTGGTAAATTCATTGGCGGGGTATATTTTACCGAGAATGGTAAATTCCTTAGCGGAGTCTATTTTACCGAGACTGGTAAATTTATTGGTGTGGTATATTTTACCGAGACTGGTAAAATAAGCATGAAATCATGTTTGTCTATTTTACAGGGACCGGTAAAAGAGCGCCTTCCCATATTTTGTCTTTATCAAGAGCATTGGTCTTGATATATAAACATTTATATATCTTTTTCCCTTAAAATATATGGACACTCTTGTGGTAGGATCCACCTAATTTGCATAGTGGAGTACCGACGATATAAATATGGTTGGTACCGGGAAGACAGGGGGGCAAATCAAGAGATTCACTAGAGACTCTGCCCGACTGCGACTTAGTCAACACATTCTCCAGGAACGGTCTTCCCAGAAATCTACAAAAGACTATATGTAAATATTGTGTACACATTCTTGTTTCAATACATTTTATTCTAAGTACATTTTGTGTTTGCATTAATATTCCATGCATTAGTCAAGTTTCAACAGACACAAAAGAGATCTTTGACAAAACAACACATTCAATACATTAGTACCTCACCGTAATGGGTGTGATCATAATTTCGTTAATAAAAAATGCAGCTTTAATTAAAGGAGAAAGCCACTTACTCAGAGGAAAGCGTAAACCTGCAAGGCAAATTTACATTCAGGTTCTTACATTTCATCATTTTTCGCAGAGCTTTTATTATCGAAATGTGAGATACTTCATAACAAAAGTGATGAAAACCTAATCGAAAAGAAACTAAATAAAGTTGGCTGGACAATATATACCCAAGCACATTTAAAAAATAAAAATTTAGATGTAAAAAAAAAAAAAAAAAATTAAAATTTTCAGCAACGTTTTTCCTTTGTGTGCATGTGCAGGTTACATTAACGTAAACAGCATTTTAGACCGAAGAAGGCCTAAAGAACGAAATGCGCCACACGAAAATTTTTTCCCACTTTGTCATTAATTTTCATAACACACACACACACACACACACACACACACACACACACACACACACACACATATATAAAGGTTGCGATGGATAAATTGTCTA
>OZ038511.1:33207272-33229772 GCA_964036315.1 Acanthosepion esculentum | reverse complement strand
GCCCTATTACAGTTGCCACCCAGTCATGCATTCTTCTGTGTTCAGTTTCCAATATTCACTGATTGTATGTCTTACGGTTTCATTTCTTTTTACGCAGTGGCAGTATCTGCTATTTTTCTGGTTTTTGTTAATCTCCGTTTTGTTGTAGTTTGATCTGATTCTCTATGATCAGGGATCCCATTTCACTTTTCAGGTCTCCTCTGCACAGTCATTTCCATGATCTTTAATCAACAATGTTCTCTATCTACTGATTTAATTCTCCGTACAACTTTTCTGTTGCCAATTTTATATCCTTAGTGCCACCAGTTCTAATCTTCATGGCTAAGATCCGCCATGCCACGCACATTGTAGCGAACCACCCTCATTCCCTTCGTATTCCATTGGGAAAATGTAAGTTCTACTCGAGCAGATTCTTCCCATGAACTGGTACTCTGTGAAACCGACTGCTTCCTCGATCGCTAAAACCTTAAGCTGTTCAAGATTAAGGTTAACCATTAACTTTCTTACATATCCTCACAATTTGTGTCTCTTAACTCTTACTCTGTAACCCTGTACCTCGAGTGTCACTTGAGCCATGTACAAGGGTAGACGCCATTGCATATATATATATATATATATATATATATATATATATATATATATATATATATATATATATATATATATATATATAAGTTGATTGCTTCCTCTGATTTTAAACTAATAATAGAATGATGATTACACAATTCATATTAGAATGAAAAGATTACTATATATACATGTATGTGTCTGTCTGTGTTTGTGTGCGTGTTTCTGTGTGTGTGTTATCGTTAAAATATTACGATCAATATATATGGCAGCAAGAATGATAGCTACAGTCTCGTAACAATTGCGCGTGTCAAAATCAAAGGTATGATTTCAAGTAAACCGGGCTTGAGTAATTCATTTAAATATGTTGAATAATACACTTATGAGCAAATATAAAATTTATAAAAAGGCAAATTGCTATGGTGAGAAGCATTCACGTCTGTTGCTAATATGGAAGTAACCTTGACTTCCTGTATCAAGGTTCTTTTGAAAGAGGTGGATGGCAGGGTATGTGTGTCGTTATACTTGGGAAAGCGAGAACACCAGGAAACACCGCGGGAATGCATCAAGCGGGTGGAGTCAGTCTGATGTTTTTCAGAACATCCTGCTGGGAAAATGTGGTTTTTTTTTAATTCCGGTGGAATACGAGTTGTTGTATAACACTTACCTCAACATGATGGAAGAACAAGCGCACACCATTCATGGCATCATTCTTCGAGGATGTCAGTACGATCTTTCAGCAGGATCATACTACCCAAATCATAACGGAATGGTTTTAGAATCACGAAGAAGGATATTTAGTGCTTAGAGGATGTGCTGAACCAACAGGGCAGCTCTGCAGAAATTCTGTCATTAAAAGATACGCTCTATATATCCTGAAATTTTGAATTACCAAATTTTCATTACTGCGACTGTTTTCGGATTTCGCCATTTTGGCTTCTACTGATAAACCAACTAAAGGGACATAATTCTCTAACATTCAATAGCTCATCTTCAAAATAAACAAAATACTGTTCTCAAATTACAGTGTTTCAAAATAAAATTGTCTGTGTTTTCAACTTTACTTTTTAGAGGCCGTAGCCCAAGATATGATACCATTTTGCAATCAGACCGACTCTGTGAGCAAAGTTAAAACATTCTGAGCCAGATCCGGACCCGCAATCCTGAAATTTTGGATTTCTAACTTTTCATTACGGCGATTGTTTTCGGCGATTTTTTACGAGATTTTTTGCGACGAATTTTTGTACGATGACAATTTTTATAAATTGGAAATAAATTTTGGAATAATAGTAATTAATTGCAAAATCCATCGAAAATCACCCATGAAATAAAAATAACTGTTTCTGTAGAAAGTAAGGACCTACGTACATCAAAATGCCTTTAAATTAAGTCGCGACAGAATAATTATAGTTGACCTTTTAAAAGGTAAAATTAAATAGTAATGCAATATTTAAATGCAGCGAAGAATTTCGAGTTCTGCAGTTTATTTTGCCTATCGCATCTACTCCTTCTTGCCTAGTGTGATGAAGGCCCAATCAAGAGCCCTCTGCAGGAGATAGCTTAAATGGCGCCCGATAAGACCGCTTTTAAGCTAGTATATATAGATATATTTAAACGTAAATTTTCCACCACAGGCTTTGAAAATGACGGAACGCATTCATTTAAAGAGAAATGTTTCGTCTAACACTTCTTTAGAAAGATTCGTTGGTCCGAAAATAATAAAAACGGCAAAACTGTAAAAAGGTAGACCCTAGGGGCTATACACACTAGGGGCATATTTACACCTGTTTGTTTAATTTTGTAATTAATTTTAGTCGTGATTCCTTAATTACCCCCGATAATCGATACCAAGAAAAAAAAATGTCTTCTGTGAACCAGCTAAAGAGAAAGAAGATTCTTTCTCGGTTCAGACAATTTCAGATAAAGAATTTTGTAGTTTTAAAACAAGCCAACATATTTATCTCCATTTGAAATAATGGTGAAGATCAAATTAACTGTGAAATGGAATCGTCTTTCTCACAACAACTGGTTTATTTTGAATTGTAGGAAAATATACGAAGTGCCCGCCATCGTGAGCCGTTCCCACACATCTCTATGTCACTGACTAGCACAATTAAGCATGGGAAGAGAGACGCGAAAGAGAGAGATTGTGATCCTGCACGGGTCAAACTCTTCAGAAATCAATTCTATCAACGATAAAGAGAGAATGAGAGAGAAGAAAAACAGGATAAAGAGGGAGAGACCGGGTGATGAGAAAGTGGAAAATATTCCAAGAAAATTTATAAGGCCGGAACTACTGTTTTTCATAATCTTATATATATATATATATATATATATATATATATATATATATATATATATATATACTAGCAGCATGGCCCGGCGTTGCCCGTGCTTGATTCAAAAATCGTATGACTCATACAACAATCGCTATCACTTGACTTAAAATATTTTTGCCCTTCCTTGCCTTTAAAAGAGTGCCCTTTGCCGTGCTGATGTTGCTACATGCCTTACGTCTTGCCTATCTCACACTGAGAATTTTTTCTAAGCTCTATACTAAACATTAAATCTGTTACGAAAAAAGGACTAAACAAAATGAACACAAAACGATCAGCTTTAAAAAAGGACTCGTAACTGGAAAAACCAAATGAAAAAAGAATGTTAACAATATTTTTTCACACCCAACCCAGTTCTGCGGTATCAGAATCAACGTTGAGTTTAAGCAAGCGAATGAGCCAATTGGAGTAAAGTGCCTTGCAGATTTAAATTTTTCTCACTTGTGACGAATGCAGCAATCGATTTTTTTTGTATGCTAGCATGCTAGTTAACATTCGTGTCAGTTAGATGTTGGCTCTCACGCTGGCCAATAGACTCTTCCTGCCTATTTGTGGCAGCCAGCTATAGTCTCTCACTCGGGCCAGTAGAAAATGGCCGCAAACTACATGAAAACTGCCGTAGAAGCATAAAAAAATTATTTCCACTATCGATGGAGTCTTGGCCTTCCCACTAACTTGGAGCATGTGCATGTAAATTTTGGTGCAAATCCGTCGAAAATTTCGGCCGTGCATTCGTTACACACACATCCTGCCTTATAGATATATATATATATATATATATATATATATATATATATGGGGGGGGGACAATATATTCATTTTGATATATCAAGAATAATTTTAGGGAAATATATGACAAAGTGGAAAAAGTTTTCGTGTGACGCGTTTTGCGTTTTAAATTTAATTTTCTTTTTAAAACATGTTTTGGGTATATAACCAATCTCCGTCGTTCCTAAAGTGGGGCAATTTGATTTTTATGGGGTGCACATCGAGAATGAGTTATTTGTTCTATGGGTCTCCGTGAGTATTAGTGTATGTGCGAGTTAATAACTAATGCATAAACAGTATGCACACATTTGTTGTGTAATGGACATCGGCTCAGAGTGAGAACTTGGAGAGCCAAGTTCGAATTCCAGTCGAGTTCGTTAGATACAATTATGCACAAATACCTTTGGGAAAGCTATGAATCCATCTATTCTACCCTAGGATCCTTAACCTTGGTTGGCAACAAGTTTACCGCAGAAAGAAATTGCAACCTACTGCCTGGGAAAAATCTGCCTCGTCAGACATGTATCAAAAGATACATGACCACCCAAGCATGTATCACGAATGGCATTTAACTGACTGACTGTATATGATGCATCTATATTTATATTAGTAAGCCAATATTTTTATAACTATTTTAAAATTCTAAAATTAAATGATAGTACTATTGTATATACACAGTCTCGAGTTCTTAAGGAAAGTTAAGTTAATGGCATTTTAAGATTCTTCCACGTGAATGGTAGTTCACTTTTTGAATAAAACGAATTATATGTCACGGGGGTGGGGCATCAGGATTTTAGAGATGCTTAGGTGGGGCATAAGGGTAGGTACGGTAGAGTAATGGATAGCGGCTCGGATTGAGGAATCAGAGAGCTGAGTTCCAATTCCATTCGAATCCATTACATTTACTTACGTGCTAATACCCTTGGGAAAAATATGAATCCTCTTCTTCTCCCCCAGCTATGGGTAAATAGTAAAACACATTGGTTCTATTGCCTTGGATGGCAACTGATCTACAGCAGAAAGAAATTGGGGGAAAAATATGCCTTGTCAGTCATGTATCGAAAGATACATGACTGACTAAATGTGTATCACGCATGACACATAACTGACTGATATATATATATATATATATATATATATATATATATATATATATATATATACTTACTACAGTTCGAAAGTTTGAAGCCATCCCCAGAATTAGCATGGGATGAACTTGATAGAAAAGTAAAAAGAAAAAAAAATGGAAAAGAGCTCCTTAAAAGGAATCAATTATCAAACATTTTCTTTGAAAAAAACTTTTGCTATGAGTGCCAAAAATTTGTACTGCAGTAATCAAGGAAGATATTTTGACGAGAGAAAAATTTTATCATAAAATGCTTTTTTTCTTTTTGCCATAATAACATTTCTAATAAAAAAATCATGTTCCACACTCTTTTTTTAACCATGTATAATAATTTCCCTTACTTAAAGTACAAAACAGCTATTTTGGGAGACAATTTTTAAAAAATTATTCGAGTAGCCTCAAACTTGTGTATATATATATGTATGTAAATTACTTTCAGATAGAGTATATCTGTAAAGGAACAAAATGAATAAAAAGAGACAAGAGGAAAAACTATTCTTGGACGATGCGTTTCGTCCTAGGAAATTGCTTTAATAAATGCACACATTTGTGGTGTAATCGATATTGGCTCGGAGTGAGAACTCTGAGAGCCGAGTCTGTTAGATTCATTTATGCATAAATACCCTTGGAAGAGGTATGAATCCATCTGTTCTCCCCCAAGCTATGGGCTAATTAGCAGGATCGACTGGGGTCCTTAGCCTTGGTTGGCAACAAGTCTACCGCAGAAAGAAATGGCAACCTACTGCGGGAAAATCTGCCTCGTCAGTCATGTATCGAAAGATACATGATCGCCTAAGCGTGTATTACGCATGACACATAACTAACTGACTAGGTGGGGCAGGGGCAAAAATAAAGGTGAAGAACCACTGATCTATTCGATTTTCGCTGGTTGCCTTTTTTTTCTTTATACTTTAATCACGTCTGTTATTAAATATCCCACATTGTGATAATAGACGATTTGGCAAGAAAGGTGAAATGTTGCAATAAAGATACGGACATGCTTTTTTCTTGTTTAATTAGAACTGTTTGAAACGGATCGGGTTTCGAGTTGCTGGAGAGCAAGCGGTAAGCAGGTTGGATCTTACGCGTCGTTGATGCTTCGCTGCTGACAGAAGTGGTCAAAGGAATATTTTTATGCCTGTAGACAGATCTCTAAACAACCACGGTACAGATTCTTCCCAAGATTAAAGCATTGTAAGGATGCGGCGGGCTGGATTGGACGCGTTGGTTGATATACTATTTACATTATTCGGACTAGAAGAAGGCCGGAGCGTAAAACGGCCGAAACGTTGTGATAAATATGGCAACAAAGACGAGGACAATAGTCCGAATAATGTAAATAATGTACATAATGTCTCATCTTTCCATCCTACTCTGCTACGCTTCTATGCATTTCTGGAAAGATTCTTCTTGGAATCCCCTCAGATCCATCATTACAACCATCTTGATAACCACTACGCCTTGAAGATGGGTCGCCTTGAGCATGTGGAAAATAAAAAGTCAGACAAAGCAAGATCAATTAAATGGGGAGGTTGTTCTATTACAGTAATGTTCACTTTTATATATATACGAGGTCTCTCTGAAAAGTAATGGGACTGGTGACACAAACAATTTATTTCAATTCCAAACAACAAACTACATGGTTTCCCATTCAAAGTAATCCCCCTCAAATCTAATGCACTTTTCCATCCCTCTCTGCTACGCTTCAATGCACTGCTGGAAGGATTATTTTTTGGATTTAAGGAATCTCTATAAAGAAAAATAAATAAGCTATACCAAATGTTTCGCAACCTATGGCCACATGGCCAAAATGGGTCATGGCAAATTTCAGGTGCCCCACAGAAATTTTACCGTTTTTACAAGACCACCGAGCTAATATATGGTCCACAGCTTATTGCATGTCCATAGACCTTTTATTTACTATTTGTCCTTTAATTAATGAAATTAAATGTACGTAAATAATTTTAATATATTTAGATTATGAAAATTTAGTGTTTGAATAACTTTTGATTAATCAGGCATTGAGAATACTGTTTTTTCTGGCTGCAGAAAGAAAATGACATTATTTTAGTTTTCTGAAAATCTTGCTCATTCCAACTATAATAGTTCTACTCAGATTTTGTGAATATACCGTGTTTATGAATTGATTTTGCCTGAAACTCTTATCAATGGCTTATTAAGGAATATGTAGCAAAACTTGTAAAAAGAAATATTGATAATAAATGTTCGTTCCATTCTTTTTTTCTTTTTATGTGCCATGTCCTTTCAAGACGTAGGCGATCATGGCTCTCCACCTCCCTCTATCCCTTGCAGCTCTCAACAAGTTCCTTCCCTCTGCTTCCTCTCCCAGATCACGTTCTGTCATCCACTTGCTTAAGTCCACCAGGTATGTCATGCATTGTTTTCCCTTGTCTCTCTTTCCCTTCTTTCCTTTTATGTGCCATGTCCTTTCAGGATGTAGGCGATCATGGCTCTCCACCTCCCTCTATCCCTTGCAGCTCTCAACAAGTTCCTTCCCTCTGCTTCCTCCCCCAGATCACGTTCTGTCATCCACTTGCTTAAGTCCACCAGGTATGTCATGCATTGTTTTCCCTTGTCTCTCTTTCCCTTCTTTCCTTTTATGTGCCATGTCCTTTCAGGATGTAGGCGATCATGGCTCTCCACCTCCCTCTATCCCTTGCAGCTCTCAACAAGTTCCTTCCCTCTGCTTCCTCCCCCAGATCACGTTCTGTCATCCACTTGCTTAAGTCCACCAGGTATGTCATGCATTGTTTTCCCTTGTCTCTCTTTCCCTTCTTTCCTTTTATGTGCCATGTCCTTTCAGGATGTAGGCGATCATGGCTCTCCACCTCCCTCTATCCCTTGCAGCTCTCAACAAGTTCCTTCCCTCTGCTTCCTCCCCCAGATCACGTTCTGTCATCCACTTGCTTAAGTCCACCAGGTATGTCATGCATTGTTTTCCCTTGTCTCTCTTTCCCTTCTTTCCTTTTATGTGCCATGTCCTTTCAGGATGTAGGCGATCA
Source organism: Acanthosepion esculentum (assembly GCA_964036315.1). Taxonomy (NCBI): domain Eukaryota; kingdom Metazoa; phylum Mollusca; class Cephalopoda; order Sepiida; family Sepiidae; genus Acanthosepion; species Acanthosepion esculentum. The sequence goes on along the minus strand of OZ038511.1, from coordinate 33,221,952 downwards.
TGGCTCTCCACCTCCCTCTATCCCTTGCAGCTCTCAACAAGTTCCTTCCCTCTGCTTCCTCCCCCAGATCACGTTCTGTCATCCACTTGCTTAAGTCCACCAGGTATGTCATGCATTGTTTTCCCTTGTCTCTCTTTCCCTTCTTTCCTTTTATGTGCCATGTCCTTTCAGGATGTAGGCGATCATGGCTCTCCACCTCCCTCTATCCCTTGCAGCTCTCAACAAGTTCCTTCCCTCTGCTTCCTCCCCCAGATCACGTTCTGTCATCCACTTGCTTAAGTCCACCAGGTATGTCATGCATTGTTTTCCCTTGTCTCTCTTTCCCTTCTTTCCTTTTATGTGCCATGTCCTTTCAGGATGTAGGCGATCATGGCTCTCCACCTCCCTCTATCCCTTGCAGCTCTCAACAAGTTCCTTCCCTCTGCTTCCTCTCCCAGATCACATTCTGTCATCCACTTGCTTAAGTCCACCAGGTATGTCATGCATTGTTTTCCCTTGTCTCTCTTTCCCTTCTTTCCTTTTATGTGCCATGTCCTTTCAGGATGTAGGCGATCATGGCTCTCCACCTCCCTCTATCCCTTGCAGCTCTCAACAAGTTCCTTTCCTCAGCTTCCACCCCCAGATCACATTCTGTCATCCACTTGCTTAAGTCCACCAGGTATGTCATGCATTGTTTTCCCTTGTCTCTCTTTCCCTTCTTTCCTTTTATGTGCCATGTCCTTTCAGGATGTAGGCGATCATGGCTCTCCACCTCCCTCTATCCCTTGCAGCTCTCAACAAGTTCCTTCCCTCTGCTTCCTCTCCCAGATCACGTTCTGTCATCCACTTGCTTAAGTCCACCAGGTATGTCATGCATTGTTTTCCCTTGTCTCTCTTTCCGTTCTTTCCTTTTATGTGCCATGTCCTTTCAGGATGTAGGCGATCATGGCTCTCCACCTCCCTCTATCCCTTGCAGCTCTCAACAAGTTCCTTTCCTCAGCTTCCACCCCCAGATCACATTCTGTCATCCACTTGCTTAAGTCCACCAGGTATGTCATGCATTGTTTTCCCTTGTCTCTCTTTCCCTTCTTTCCTTTTATGTGCCATGTCCTTTCAGGATGTAGGCGATCATGGCTCTCCACCTCCCTCTATCCCTTGCAGCTCTCAACAAGTTCCTTCCCTCTGCTTCCTCTCCCAGATCACGTTCTGTCATCCACTTGCTTAAGTCCACCAGGTATGTCATGCATTGTTTTCCCTTGTCTCTCTTTCCCTTCTTTCCTTTTATGTGCCATGTCCTTTCAGGATGTAGGCGATCATGGCTCTCCACCTCCCTCTATCTCTTGCAGCTCTCAACAAGTTCCTTTCCTCAGCTTCCACCCCCAGATCACATTCTGTCATCCACTTGCTTAAGTCCACCAGGTATGTCATGCATTGTTTTCCCTTGTCTCTCTTTCCCTTCTTTCCTTTTATGTGCCATGTCCTTTCAGGATGTAGGCGATCATGGCTCTCCACCACCCTCTATCCCTTGCAGCTCTCAACAAGTTCCTTCCCTCTGCTTCCTCTCCCAGATCACGTTCTGTCATCCACTTGCTTAAGTCCACCAGGTATGTCATGCATTGTTTTCCCTTGTCTCTCTTTCCCTTCTTTCCTTTTATGTGCCATGTCCTTTCAGGATGTAGGCGATCATGGCTCTCCACCTCCCTCTATCCCTTGCAGCTCTCAACAAGTTCCTTCCCTCTGCTTCCTCTCCCAGATCACATTCTGTCATCCACTTGCTTAAGTCCACCAGGTATGTCATGCATTGTTTTCCCTTGTCTCTCTTTCCCTTCTTTCCTTTTGTGTGCCATGTCCTTTCAGGATGTAGGCGATCATGGCTCTCCACCTCCCTCTATCCCTTGCAGCTCTCAACAAGTTCCTTCCCTCTGCTTTTTCTCCCAGATCACGTTCTGTCATCCACTTGCTTATGTCCACCAGGTATGTCATGCATTGTTTTCCCTTGTCTCTCTTTCCCTTCTTTCCTTTTATGTGCCATGTCCTTTCAGGATGTAGGTGATCATGGCTCTCCACCTCCCTCTATCCCTTGCAGCTCTCAACAAGTTCCTTCCCTCTGCTTCCTCTCCCAGATCACATTCTGTCATCCACTTGCTTAAGTCCACCAGGTATGTCATGCATTGTTTTCCCTTGTCTCTCTTTCCCTTCTTTCCTTTTATGTGCCATGTCCTTTCAGGATGTAGGCGATCATGGCTCTCCACCTCCCTCTATCCCTTGCAGCTCTCAACAAGTTCCTTTCCTCAGCTTCCACCCCCAGATCACATTCTGTCATACACTTGCTTAATTCCACCAGGTATGTCATGCATTGTTTTCCCTTGTCTCTCTTTCCCTTCTTTCCTTTTATGTGCCATGTCCTTTCAGGATGTAGGCGATCATGGCTCTCCACCTCCCTCTATCCCTTGCAGCTCTCAACAAGTTCCTTTCCTCAGCTTCCACCCCCAGATCACATTCTGTCATCCACTTGCTTAAGTCCACCAGGTATGTCATGCATTGTTTTCCCTTGTCTCTCTTTCCCTTCTTTCCTTTTATGTGCCATGTCCTTTCAGGATGTAGGCGATCATGGCTCTCCACCTCCCTCTATCCCTTGCAGCTCTCAACAAGTTCCTTTCCTCAGCTTCCACCCCCAGATCACATTCTGTCATCCACTTGCTTAAGTCCACCAGGTATGTCATGCATTGTTTTCCCTTGTCTCTCTTTCCCTTCTTTCCTTTTATATGCCATGTTCTTTCAGGATGTAGGCGATCATGGCTCTCCACCTCCCTCTATCCCTTGCAGCTCTCAACAAGTTCCTTTCCTCAGCTTCCACCCCCAGATCACATTCTGTCATCCACTTGCTTAAGTCCACCAGGTATGTCATGCATTGTTTTCCCTTGTCTCTCTTTCCATTCTTTCCTTTTATGTGCCATGTCCTTTCAGGATGTAGGCGATCATGGCTCTCCACCTCCCTCTATCCCTTGCAGCTCTCAACAAGTTCCTTCCCTCTGCTTCCTCTCCCAGATCACGTTCTGTCATCCACTTGCTTAAGTCCACCAGGTATGTCATGCATTGTTTTCCCTTGTCTCTCTTTCCCTTCTTTCCTTTTATGTGCCATGTCCTTTCAGGATGTAGGCGATCATGGCTCTCCACCTCCCTCTATCCCTTGCAGCTCTCAACAAGTTCCTTTCCTCAGCTTCCACCCCCAGATCACATTCTGTCATCCACTTGCTTAAGTCCACCAGGTATGTCATGCATTGTTTTCCCTTGTCTCTCTTTCCCTTCTTTCCTTTTATGTGCCATGTCCTTTCAGGATGTAGGCGATCATGGCTCTCCACCTCCCTCTATCCCTTGCAGCTCTCAACAAGTTCCTTCCCTCTGCTTCCTCTCCCAGATCACGTTCTGTCATCCACTTGCTTAACGCCACCAGGTATGTCATGCATTGTTTTCCCTTGTCTCTCTTTCCCTTCTTTCCTTTTATGTGCCATGTCCTTTCAGGATGTAGGCGATCATGGCTCTCCACCTCCCTCTATCCCTTGCAGCTCTCAACAAGTTCCTTTCCTCAGCTTCCACCCCCAGATCACATTCTGTCATCCACTTGCTTAAGTCCACCAGGTATGTCATGCATTGTTTTCCCTTGTCTCTCTTTCCCTTCTTTCCTTTTATGTGCCATGTCCTTTCAGGATGTAGGCGATCATGGCTCTCCACCTCCCTCTATCCCTTGCAGCTCTCAACAAGTTCCTTCCCTCTGCTTCCTCTCCCAGATCACGTTCTGTCATCCACTTGCTTAACGCCACCAGGTATGTCATGCATTGTTTTCCCTTGTCTCTCTTTCCCTTCTTTCCTTTTATGTGCCATGTCCTTTCAGGATGTAGGCGATCATGGCTCTCCACCTCCCTCTATCCCTTGCAGCTCTCAACAAGTTCCTTCCCTCTGCTTCCTCTCCCAGATCACATTCTGTCATCCACTTGCTTAAGTCCACCAGGTATGTCATGCATTGTTTTCCCTTGTCTCTCTTCCCCTTCTTTCCTTTTATGTGCCATGTCCTTTCAGGATGTAGGCGATCATGGCTCTCCACCTCCCTCTATCCCTTGCAGCTCTCAACAAGTTCCTTTCCTCAGCTTCCACCCCCAGATCACATTCTGTCATCCACTTGCTTAAGTCCACCAGGTATGTCATGCATTGTTTTCCCTTGTCTCTCTTTCCCTTCTTTCCTTTTATGTGCCATGTCCTTTCAGGATGTAGGCGATCATGGCTCTCCACCTCCCTCTATCCCTTGCAGCTCTCAACAAGTTCCTTCCCTCTGCTTCCTCTCCCAGATCACGTTCTGTCATCCACTTGCTTAAGTCCACCAGGTATGTCATGCATTGTTTTCCCTTGTCTCTCTTTCCCTTCTTTCCTTTTATGTGCCATGTCCTTTCATGATGTAGGCGATCATGGCTCTCCACCTCCCTCTATCCCTTGCAGCTCTCAACAAGTTCCTTCCCTCTGCTTCCTCTCCCAGATCACATTCTGTCATCCACTTGCTTAAGTCCACCAGGTATGTCATGCATTGTTTTCCCTTGTCTCTCTTTCCCTTCTTTCCTTTTATGTGCCATGTCCTTTCAGGATGTAGGCGATCATGGCTCTCCACCTCCCTCTATCCCTTGCAGCTCTCAACAAGTTCCTTTCCTCAGCTTCCACCCCCAGATCACATTCTGTCATCCACTTGCTTAAGTCCACCAGGTATGTCATGCATTGTTTTCCCTTGTCTCTCTTTCCCTTCTTTCCTTTTATGTGCCATGTCCTTTCAGGATGTAGGCGATCATGGCTCTCCACCTCCCTCTATCCCTTGCAGCTCTCAACAAGTTACTTCCCTCTGCTTCCTCTCCCAGATCACATTCTGTCATCCACTTGCTTAAGTCCACCAGGTATGTCATGCATTGTTTTCCCTTGTCTCTCTTTCCCTTCTTTCCTTTTGTGTGCCATGTCCTTTCAGGATGTAGGCGATCATGGCTCTCCACCTCCCTCTATCCCTTGCAGCTCTCAACAAGTTCCTTCCCTCTGCTTCCTCCCCCAGATCACGTTCTGTCATCCACTTGCTTAAGTCCACCAGGTATGTCATGCATTGTTTTCCCTTGTCTCTCTTTCCCTTCTTTCCTTTTATGTGCCATGTCCTTTCAGGATGTAGGCGATCATGGCTCTCCACCTCCCTCTATCCCTTGCAGCTCTCAACAAGTTCCTTTCCTCAGCTTCCACCCCCAGATCACATTCTGTCATCCACTTGCTTAAGTCCACCAGGTATGTCATGCATTGTTTTCCCTTGTCTCTCTTTCCCTTCTTTCCTTTTATGTGCCATGTCCTTTCAGGATGTAGGCGATCATGGCTCTCCACCTCCCTCTATCCCTTGCAGCTCTCAACAAGTTCCTTTCCTCAGCTTCCACCCCCAGATCACATTCTGTCATCCACTTGCTTAAGTCCACCAGGTATGTCATGCATTGTTTTCCCTTGTCTCTCTTTCCCTTCTTTCCTTTTATGTGCCATGTCCTTTCAGGATGTAGGCGATCATGGCTCTCCACCTCCCTCTATCCCTTGCAGCTCTCAACAAGTTCCTTTCCTCAGCTTCCACCCCCAGATCACATTCTGTCATCCACTTGCTTAAGTCCACCAGGTATGTCATGCATTGTTTTCCCTTGTCTCTCTTTCCATTCTTTCCTTTTATGTGCCATGTCCTTTCAGGATGTAGGCGATCATGGCTCTCCACCTCCCTCTATCCCTTGCAGCTCTCAACAAGTTCCTTCCCTCTGCTTCCTCTCCCAGATCACGTTCTGTCATCCACTTGCTTAAGTCCACCAGGTATGTCATGCATTGTTTTCCCTTGTCTCTCTTTCCCTTCTTTCCTTTTATGTGCCATGTCCTTTCAGGATGTAGGCGATCATGGCTCTCCACCTCCCTCTATCCCTTGCAGCTCTCAACAAGTTCCTTCCCTCTGCTTCCTCTCCCAGATCACGTTCTGTCATCCACTTGCTTAACGCCACCAGGTATGTCATGCATTGTTTTCCCTTGTCTCTCTTTCCCTTCTTTCCTTTTATGTGCCATGTCCTTTCAGGATGTAGGCGATCATGGCTCTCCACCTCCCTCTATCCCTTGCAGCTCTCAACAAGTTCCTTCCCTCTGCTTCCTCTCCCAGATCACATTCTGTCATCCACTTGCTTAAGTCCACCAGGTATGTCATGCATTGTTTTCCCTTGTCTCTCTTTCCCTTCTTTCCTTTTATGTGCCATGTCCTTTCAGGATGTAGGCGATCATGGCTCTCCACCTCCCTCTATCCCTTGCAGCTCTCAACAAGTTCCTTTCCTCAGCTTCCACCCCCAGATCACATTCTGTCATCCACTTGCTTAAGTCCACCAGGTATGTCATGCATTGTTTTCCCTTGTCTCTCTTTCCCTTCTTTCCTTTTATGTGCCATGTCCTTTCAGGATGTAGGCGATCATGGCTCTCCACCTCCCTCTATCCCTTGCAGCTCTCAACAAGTTCCTTCCCTCTGCTTCCTCTCCCAGATCACGTTCTGTCATCCACTTGCTTAAGTCCACCAGGTATGTCATGCATTGTTTTCCCTTGTCTCTCTTTCCCTTCTTTCCTTTTATGTGCCATGTCCTTTCAGGATGTAGGCGATCATGGCTCTCCACCTCCCTCTATCCCTTGCAGCTCTCAACAAGTTCCTTTCCTCAGCTTCCACCCCCAGATCACATTCTGTCATCCACTTGCTTAAGTCCACCAGGTATGTCATGCATTGTTTTCCCTTGTCTCTCTTTCCCTTCTTTCCTTTTATGTGCCATGTCCTTTCAGGATGTAGGCGATCATGGCTCTCCACCTCCCTCTATCCCTTGCAGCTCTCAACAAGTTCCTTCCCTCTGCTTCCTCTCCCAGATCACGTTCTGTCATCCACTTGCTTAACGCCACCAGGTATGTCATGCATTGTTTTCCCTTGTCTCTCTTTCCCTTCTTTCCTTTTATGTGCCATGTCCTTTCAGGATGTAGGCGATCATGGCTCTCCACCTCCCTCTATCCCTTGCAGCTCTCAACAAGTTCCTTCCCTCTGCTTCCTCTCCCAGATCACATTCTGTCATCCACTTGCTTAAGTCCACCAGGTATGTCATGCATTGTTTTCCCTTGTCTCTCTTTCCCTTCTTTCCTTTTATGTGCCATGTCCTTTCAGGATGTAGGCGATCATGGCTCTCCACCTCCCTCTATCCCTTGCAGCTCTCAACAAGTTCCTTTCCTCAGCTTCCACCCCCAGATCACATTCTGTCATCCACTTGCTTAAGTCCACCAGGTATGTCATGCATTGTTTTCCCTTGTCTCTCTTTCCCTTCTTTCCTTTTATGTGCCATGTCCTTTCAGGATGTAGGCGATCATGGCTCTCCACCTCCCTCTATCCCTTGCAGCTCTCAACAAGTTCCTTCCCTCTGCTTCCTCTCCCAGATCACGTTCTGTCATCCACTTGCTTAAGTCCACCAGGTATGTCATGCATTGTTTTCCCTTGTCTCTCTTTCCCTTCTTTCCTTTTATGTGCCATGTCCTTTCAGGATGTAGGCGATCATGGCTCTCCACCTCCCTCTATCCCTTGCAGCTCTCAACAAGTTCCTTCCCTCTGCTTCCTCTCCCAGATCACATTCTGTCATCCACTTGCTTAAGTCAACCAGGTATGTCATGCATTGTTTTCCCTTGTCTCTCTTTCCCTTCTTTCCTTTTATGTGCCATGTCCTTTCAGGATGTAGGCGATCATGGCTCTTCACCTCCCTCTATCCCTTGCAGCTCTCAACAAGTTCCTTCCCTCAGCTTCCTCCCCTGATCACATTCTGTCATCTACTTGCTTAAGCCTGCCAGATATGTCACGCACTGTTTTCCCTTGTCTCTCTTTTCCTCTATTCGATCCGTGAGTATCAGATTCTCCAGGCCTTCCTTCCTCATCATGTGTCCCACAAACTCCAGCTGACTCTTCCTGATGTTAAGCATAAGCCTCCTCCTTGTTTGCAGCCTCTCTAAGACCTCATTGTTGTTCACATGCTCGGTCCATGATATCCTCAGCATCTTTCTATAGAACCACATCTCTGTCTTCTCGAGTCTCTTCTTCATCTTTGAGGAAATCGTCCAACATTCGCTGCCGTAAAGAAGGACTGATGTCACGTAACAGCTCAGTATACTTTTCTTTGTTACCAAAGAAATCCTCATGTTTCGCAATACTCTTTGAAGATGCGAAATATTTTAGTTGCTTGTAAAATTGTATGTATCCAATAAATAGACGTAGTTGTATCTTTACTGGATATAGTCTATGTAAAATGGAAGTAATTTTTTACACTATAATATTTTCATGGGCCATAGAAAAATTCTGGAGTCAAAGTAGGCCATGAGCTAAAAAAGGTTAGGAACTACTGAGCTATACGAACAGAAGTCGTATATTCCCAGAAAGTTTTAAACGATACGCGGACAGTAGGTCTAGTGTGCATTTTCTCTCCCCCCCCACCCAATACATGTAGAAACGAATATACCAGAGTCTACATGCACAAATCGTTAGCTTCATTTACATCGTTTCTTTCTATGCTCCAAATGCAATATCTTTTACCCTAGTTTCTTGCTATCTTCGGAGGCAATTTTTAACAGATGTGGTCGGCAGTAATGACCATTTAAGTAAATAAATGAAAAGCCTAAAAATCTTGCATTGAGACGGAAATGCTTATATTAAAACTTAATACAACTTCAAGGTGGGGAACTTAGAACATTTCCACTTACAAAAAAAATCTATAGATAAAATCAAATTAACGACTTTTAAGATTTATTCTTTAAACCTAACATGACCTGCACGAATAGATGAAAATGACATTTTATTTTTTAAAAGTCAACCATTTAAGAACATGTTATTTAAAAGCTTGACGTGGCAAATGCAAAGACGACAAGGATGTTTAATTGTTTTTCCAATTCAAGTGCTTGATGTAAATCAATAAATCTCTAAACTGTACAATAAATGCTTCGTCGCCTCTTGCTTCCCTGCTTCTTGGAAATCCTCCTCTGTTGTCCTAGTCTTTAAGAACTCAGGTGAACCTTCTGGCATTTCTAATTATCGGCCTATTAATATTCTACCTCTTTTTGAGAGCTACTAGAGGCCCTCATCAACACTGAATTGGTTAGACATCCCACATCGCAGGGCCTTCTTTTAGACAAGCAATATGGCTTTCGCTTCTCTAGGTTAGGTGTTGATGTACTAACGATTATTGCTGAAAGTGTCTGTCAAGTTTTAGATAGGAGTGGTGAATCTCGGGCTGTTGTTATGGACATCTTGAAAGCGCTTGACAGGTTTGGCATAACGGTCTTCTTCATAAGTTGAAATGCTATGTTATTTCCGGACACATTTTTAATCTGATTCAGTCTTTTTTATCAAATCGCGGAATGAAATTTGTTCTGAACAGCCACTCTTCTAGTCCATTTTTGTACTAATGCAGGTGTTCCCCAGGGCTCTATCCTTGGACCTACTTTGTTCTTAATTTTGATCAATGACCTTCCTGATGACATCAGTTCTCAACTTGATATCTATGCTTATGACACAACCATTTACTCCTGTCTCGATTGCAAGTCTGATCAGTTTAATAAGATCAAATTGGAAGGTAATCTCAAAAATAACCTACAGTCAGTTGTTAACTAGGACAAAGAATGGCTTGCTCCAAAATGAAACTTCTCTCTACCAATCACCTGAAAGACCCCCTTCTTGCCTCCCATCAGCATGGCTGATACTAATCTCCATGAGTGTAACTTGTTGCGCTTTCTTGGGCTAATATTTTTGGCTGACTTGAAGTGGAAAGATTGATTTGTTTGCTAGGTCAGCTGCTAAGAAAGTTGGTTCACTGCTAGACACCTTTTCTCTTCAGCATCTATTTTACATATCTATAAGTCTACTGTTAACTGTTGTTAACTGGGGCAATGAATGTCCTGTTGATTTCAACGCTTCTAAAACGAAACTAATCTCTATCAATCACCAGAAGAATCCTCCCTGCATTCCATCAGTATGGCTGATACTAACCTTCATGAGAATGACGCGTTGCGTCTTCTCGGCCTAACATTCTCGGCTGACTGAAGTGGAAAGACGATATTGAATCCATTGCTAAGTCTGCTGCTAAAAGTCTTGATTTACTGTATCGATCTAAACAGTTGGCTAGATGTAACTGTAAAGTCTATGCTAACAGTTTCTTTTCTTGCACTTCTCACCTGTGGAACTCTCTTCCAGCTCCATGCTTTCCAGCCAATTTTGAGCTTCAACACTTTGAATGCAATGTCAATGTCTTCTTGATTAATCTTCTATTGTTCTCACTCCTTAATAATGTTCCTATTTGTTTTCTTATTCTTTCACATTTAGTCATCCCTTGCATCTTAGTGGCTTTACTGCCTTGCTTGGGGCGATATGATAAAAAATCTCTCTAAAATGGTTTTCATTAATGGAGGGATCAGGAAAAATTGCTTTCTGCGCCAATGGCGTCACCCAGAAACTAAGCAAAGTATAAGAAAAAATTGTGAGAGACAAAGAAAGTGCTATGTCACATATATCCTATTGACGGCAGATAAAGAGGAGACTAGAATCAATAGAAACGTGTTTCTACAGACAGATGCCGAGAACACCATATGAATAAATATGTGAGCAACGAGGAAGTTTTAAAGAATATCACAACTAGAAGAATAGTTATACTTAAAATCAAAGACACTGCAAGATTTCTGAGATGTATTATGAGGAAAGCGGGCTTGGAAAATTTAACATTCACAAGGTATTTTCAGAGAAGGGAAAACAGCGAGTAACTTACCTAACGAATTTGTGTGAAATAGGGATGATAAGAGGCTAAAAGTTATTTAGATCAACAAAAAAACAGGAAGTTGTGCGGGGCCATGATCGCTTACGACTTGAATTGACACGGCACATAAAAGAAATGAATGGATGGCAGATAAAGAGTGATGGTAAAGAGTCAAAAATGAATTAGAGCAAATTGTGGACGGCCATGATTGCTCATGTTCTGAAGAGGGACGGCTCCTAAAAGAAGTAGGTCTTTGAGTTCTAATGGAGATTAGCTTCTCTGATGTTTGACTTTCTAGATGGAAAGTTTTGTTTGTTTGTTTGGGGTTTATGGCATATCAACCACTATGGGTTATTTAATGCCAGATCCAGTATTTACTAGATATATCAAAAATGTATAGCTGGCAACATCATTGTTTCAAAAACGTATAGCTGGCAACATCATTGTTTCAAAAACGTATAGCTGGCAACTGTTTCAAAAACGTATAGCTGGCAACATCACTGTTTCAAAAAAATGTATCCCTGGCAACATCATTGTTTCAAAAACGTATAGCTGGCAACATCATTGTTTCAAAAACGTATAGCTGGCAACTGTTTCAAAAACGTATAGCTGGAAACATCACTGTTTCAAAAAAATGTATCCCTGGCAACATCATTGTTTCAAAAACGTATAGCTGGCAACATCACTGTTTCAAAAAAATGTATCCCTGGCAACATCATTGTTTCAAAAACGTATAGCTGGCAACTGTTTCAAAAATGTATAGTTGGCAACATCATTGTTTCAAAAAACGTATAGTTGGCAACATCATTGTTTCAAAAATGTATAGTTGGCAACATCATTGTTTCAAAAGCGTATAGCTGGCAACATCATTGTTTCAAAAACATATAGCTGGCAACATCATTGTTTCAAAAGCGTATAGCTGGCAACATCATCGTTTCAAAAACGTATAGCTGGCAACATCATTGTTTCCCATCACATTTTAGGGGTAAGGTGTTAGTATATTTAGTGTAGGGTTTGGGAGGGAAATTTAATTGTAAGTTGTAGTTGTTTTGGGATGGGTTATATGTGATGGGGCATGACATGACCAGCCGATTGATCGGATCGACGGCCTTTTGGTTGGACGTAGTTTATCGTCATACCCAGGACGCGGATGTAGTTTATCGTCATACCCAGGACTTTAGATGGAAAGTACTCCAAGACTTGTAATATTGGTTCTAAAGGGTGCGATGGATGAATTGTCACCTAAATTAAAAACAAGGTTCCTTGAACCTTCAAAAATATAAGGGACATAATTCCAAATGAAAATAACACTGACATCTCATTTTAACAAATATATTTACCAAAATTACACAAAAATATTTTGAAATACTAAAGAGGAAATTTATTCAATAAAATCACCATTGGCTTCAACCACAGTCTCCAGACAACTTTGGAATCTCCTGCATCTCTTCTGGCCTGTCTTTTTGTTTAAATTGGTGAATGCTGCCATAATCCTTGCCTTCAGTTCACCTTTGGTGTTACTAGGAGTTTTGTTGGTCTCCCACTCAACTGCACCCACACATAATAATAATGGTTGAAGTCTAGATGTAAAGGGTGATGTAGTCACATAATTTGTTTGACAGCCATGGCTGGGTTCTCCTGTGTGGCATGGTGCAGAGTCCTGTTGCTAGACATAGGGTCTTCCAGCAGCCACCTTTTTGACACAGGGCAGCACTACTTCTTCAAGGCGCTTAATGTAGCCCCCCCCCGTGTTGAGTGTAAGTCCCTCACTCACAAATTCAGGAGTTCTTTGATTATCAGAATGATTACAGTGAGTTTTCCGAGATTCCATCCCTTCGTAATCACTATTAGACTCATCCAACTCTTTCAGAATCCTCTGCACTGTCTTCAGATTGCCACACGAAAACTCTGAAAACTTCCGACTTGAATGCTAAGCTTTACAGCATGCCGTTTCTCAAATTTCTGGCGGAGTGAATTGCATCATCCGCGAAATTAGAAATATAAAACGGCGACAATTTACCCATCGCACTCTTTCGTAGTTCCGAAAAACGTCTGTAGGTTAGTCTACTTTTATATTCTGTTATAATCACCTGATGTCTATTAATTTGTCTATATTAACAAAGGCGTCTCGGACTGGGGTGATGGTTCAGAAGACTTGTAACGACCTCGATCCTCACTGGGAGTACGAAACAAAATTCAGCATTAAATAACCCAGTATAGGATGGCAAGTAGTAATACACACCAATTTAACACATGTTGACAAAATTACTCTAATATACATTTAAACTGCTGGACTATCTCCCCACGGTTGGGGAGAAAATTTTGTTTAAAAAAAGTGTTTTTACGAAAGTAACGAGGGTATCTTAAAGAAAAGCCCATCCCCCGAAAAAAAGAACATTTATACTCAGAATTATAAAAAGAGAAATTAATGAGGAAGGGAGGCCAGGAAAAGTTAACACTCACAGGGCGTATTGAGAATAAGAGAAATAGAGGAGGCATCGTGCCACCGATCTCACGAGTTTGTGTGAATGGATGGTGGAACGTGGGCGGGAGCCCTAGAAAAAGAAGAAAAACTGGTAAGGGGCATAAGGAATAGGAAGTTGTAGAGAGCCATGGCTGCTTATGTCCTGAGGAGTCGCGACAAAGAAAAGAAGATTACAGAACATAATCCTGGTTGAGTCAGAAAACCCCTCCAAGCGTAAGTATAAATAAAGTAGAAAAAACTGTATTTATAATATTGATTTTATAAATGAAGCATTGCAAATTGTTGTTAATTTTGCTTTGTATTTCTTTCGCCTTATTCCTTTCGCCTTATTTATCTTGCCTTATCAGAATTATTAGAATTTAATAAAGCATTGCCAATTATTGTTAATTTTGCTTTGTATTTTTTGGCCTTATTTCTTTCGTCTTATTTCTCTTGCCTTATTAGAATTGTTTGAATTTAATAAAGCATTACCAATTATTGTTAATTTTGCTTTGTATTTTTTCTCCTTATTTCTCTTGTCTTATTAGAATTGTTTGAATTTAATAAAACATTGACAATTATTGTTAAATATGTTTTGTATTTCGTTCGCTTTATCCCTTTTGCCTTATTAGAATTGTTTGAATTTAATAAATCCTTGACAGTTATTGTTAATTTTGCTTTGTATTTCTTTCGCCTTATTTCTCTTGTCTTATTGGAATTGTTTGAATTTAATATATCATTGCCAATTATTGTTAATTTTGCTCTGTATTTCTTTCGCCTTATTTCTCTTATTAATATTCTCTTGTTAATTTTGCTTTGTATTTTTTCTCCTTATTTCTCTTGTCTTATTAGAATTGTTTGAATTTAATAAAACATTGCCAATTATTGTTAAATTTGTTTTGTATTTCTTTCGCTTTATTCCTTTTGCCTTATTGGAATTGTTTGAATTTAATAAATCCTTGACAGTTATTGTTAATTTTGCTTTGTATTTCTTTCGCCTTATTTCTCTTGTCTTATTGGAATTGTTTGAATTTAATATATCATTGCCAATTATTGTTAATTTTGCTTTGTATTTCTTTCGCTTTATTTGTTTTACCTTATTTCTCTTGCCTTATTTGAATTGTTTGAATTTAATAAAGCACTGACAATTATTGTTAATTTTGCTCTGTATTCCTTTCGCCTTATTTCTCTTATTAATATTCTCTTGTTAATTTTGCTTTGTATTTTTTCTCCTTATTTCTCTTGTCTTATTAGAATTGTTTGAATTTAATAAAACATTGCCAATTATTGTTAAATTTGTTTTGTATTTCTTTCGCTTTATTCCTTTTGCCTTATTGGAATTGTTTGAATTTAATAAATCCTTGACAGTTATTGTTAATTTTGCTTTGTATTTCTTTCG
>OZ038511.1:33097272-33202272 GCA_964036315.1 Acanthosepion esculentum | reverse complement strand
GAACAAGGGAATGACTTCTATACAAAATATAGAAGAAAGCCAGAAGATGGAGGTCACATCGGCAATATCATTTTGATCAAAGGGGGTCTCCAGTGCAGGGGCATAAACACCCAACTCAATTTTTCCATTTGATTTAAATTAATTTTAAATTTGAAAAAGGGAATGACTCTTAAGGTACTTGGATAAATATATTTCATTTTGATCAAAGGGTGTCCCCAGGAGGCACAAACCCTCGCTGAAATTTTTCCCTTTGATTTAAATTAAATTTAAAATTGAACAAGGAAATGGTTCCTATCAAAAATATAGGAGAAAGCCAGAAGATGAAAGATCAAAATGAGACAATATGGACTTCAGGTTGCGTTAGAAATCACCAATCAGTTGGTAGTGTCTTAAAGTACATATTTGTTGCGAGAATTCAACTGTCACATAAATGTTGAAATCGGCTCATCATTTTATTCAATCAAGTATTGCATCAAATACATATCAAAGACGTCAGATCAAGCTGCCTTTGCACAAACCCACTACTGATATTTTTTACCCTTTGATTTAAATTAAATTAAAATTTGAATAAGAGAATGACACTTATTCAAAATATAGGAGAAAGCCCAGAAGATGAAAGTCACCTCGGCAAGATCATTGGGTAATATTGAAATGAATCATTCTTCTCCACAAATTATAACAATGATTTATAATCAATCATCATTTTCTTACAAAGAAAAATGAGTGACACACAGCAAGGTGCGGGTAATTCGGCTAGTATTATATATTGTGCAATTTCTCATTCTTTTACGTGTTTGTCTTTTTTTACAAGACGTGAATAATTTATAGCTGTCATTTTGATTTATAGACATGCGTGTCCCATTGTAGGTTAATGGTCAATAAGCATACCATTACTAACACTGGTTTCCCCATATTTATGACTTTCTGTTGGCGTACCTTTCTAATCTTCATTGAAATAGTCCCTTGTTCGCTCTTTGCTCACTGGCTCCTAAAGGACGCTGTTTAGGGTTAGGGTAGCAATAACAGAGAGTGCATACTACATTCCGTTCACGCACTTTCTTCACACACACACACACACACACACACACACACACACACACACACACACACACACACACACGTCCTGGGTATGACGATAAACTACATCCGCGTCCTGGGTAAGACGATAAGCTACGTCGAACAGCAAGGCCTCTGATCAGGAGGTTTTGAGGAGCGTGGAACCACCTCTTGATTGCTGGTGTTCACAGCTCCACCCTGGCCCGAGGTGGTGGCACCGGTTAGGGTGCCAGTTATGGGTGAATAGTTAACTCCCAAACTGGGGTCAAAACACTATGAAAGTGTAAAAATAGGTTTTAATACCAGAAATACTTTCTAAAAACATTATTACCAGCAGGAAATCTTTGAAGAAAGATTATTACCAGCAATACATTTTGAAAAAAAATATTACCAGTAATACATTTAAAAAAATATTACCAGCAATAAAAATCTTGTCGGCATTAAATAATCCATTGAAGTTGATATGCCGTAAAACAAACCAAACCAAACCAATATATACTGACATAGATAAAAAATATTACCAGCAATAAAAATCTTGTCGGCATTAAATAACCCATTGAGGTTGATATGCCGTAAAACAAAACAAACCACACACATATATATATATATACATATATATATTATATATATATATATATATACGTTTTACCTGCAAGTTTGGGACAATTCCGAGGAGGATATAAATCCAGAGAGAGCTCAATGTAGAATACAGAGCATTATAATAATACGAAGAAGACACATTTTGTTTATAATTTTTATTTCGTGGACACCGAGATGTTCAGCTGATCCGGGGTTTCGTTCTGATGAGCTGAACATCTCGGTGTTCATGAAATAAAAATTATAAACGAAATGGATAATTAAAGTCTCCGTCTTCTTATCATCATCATCATCATATATATATATATATATATATATATATATATATATATATTTGTCATCCACAGACAGACTGTTTCGCAGCTCATCAGTGTGGCTAGACGTCCCGGTTGCCTCTAGCTAGGATCGAAACCCGACTGAATTGGCGTCAGTCGGAACTTCTACCACTAAGCCGTCGGCTCACGGCAGGGATTTTATTTTATTTTATTTATATATATATATATATATATATATATATATATATATATATATATATATATATATATATATATATATATATATATATATATATATATATATATATATGTGTGTGTGTGTGTGTGTGTGTGTGCATATGCATACATACAAGTGTTAACGAAATTTTATCTGTGAATTACAATGTTGTAATCTCGGTAAAGATAGTAAAATATTTTCCTTTTGCCTTCTACACGGTTTGGAACTCAGTTTTCTTTCTCTTAAACTGGTCGTGGCCCAATGCTGGAGACCCCAGTTTAACCTGTTATTTAATCCATAACTGGAGGACAAGAGTCGCTTTTGTGCCTTTTCTAAAGCATTTGCACGAAAGTGGACGTAACAAACTATCCCGGAATTTGAACTTAGTTCGCCGATTTCACTTTCAGCACCGATAATCCTAACACTACCTTCTTGCCTACATTTTGTTTTTAAAGAGAGAGGTGAAGAGACAAATCAGAGAAAGAGAGGAAAAGGAGATGTGTGTGTCAAAGGAAATAAGTTTTATTAGGATGATGTTGGGAAATGACATATCTTGAAGCAATCATTGATTCTATCTTTATTTTCGTTTAAGAATACTTCCCTTGCCGTCGTGAAAAGTCTATGTCACCCAGGGATAACAACGGCAGACCCCACTCAGCCTCTTTGTACACTCTTTAGCACCCGGTACTTATTTTTCTTTGTTCCACTTAATCTATTTTACAAGAAAGAAACACTCCTATTTTCAAGTGATGCTTAGTACAGCTTTGTTAATGATTATTATCACCATTGTCGTCATAAGCGCATGCGCACACACGCGCATGCGCACACACGCGCACACGCACACACACAATGTCACTCAAATAAGTGCCTGGTTTTGTCCGAGATTACTGAGATATCTTTTTTTTAACGAATTAACAAATTTACAAGGGAGTAATGAAAAGTTATCAGTCCGACCAAGAAGGCCATCGAAAATAAATCCTGGTGTTTCGTCATTGGCTTTTTTCTGTTATTTTTATTATCATGTGGTATCTTTTCTTGGTCAGATTATGTCCGCCAACAGTAAATCTTGGCAAGTCTTCCAGTTCTCTTAGGATTTTATCGCTGTATACATCTGGTATGAAACACATCTCGTATGAAATACATCTGGTATGAAACACATCTGGTTTGAAATACATCTGGTGTGAAACGCATCTATGTCGTATTCCGCTTTCTAATTTTGTGTATTCATTAAACACCGTAGGGTGGTAGCACCTGTTAGGATCCCAGCTATGAGCAAATAGTGAACCCCTAAACAAAAACAAAACCTTATAAATGTATAAAAATACCAGCAATACCTTTTTATATATATTAAAATACCAGCAATACTCATTTAAACTGTATTCCAAAATATAACTTCAAGAAAACTACTTCATAAAACGCACGTATCACTTCCTCTAGTAATTGTCCACACAAACATATATATGCACAAAGGCTGAGTATCATCTACGATGTATTCCATTGTGAAAGCATAAAAAAGATTTTTCTTACTTCAAAGCTCCCAAGAAAATCAAATTTTGACATTAATTGACCGATAAGGAGTGCCGTTAAACAAACAAATCTATTAATCGTTGAATTCGTTCTCTATCCGCATGGAAACTGTTTTTTCCCCAGCAGAGATTGTGGGTTACTCGAATATCTTTCGTATAGAAATCAAGTTTTTTTAAAATAATATTTTAATAGGATTAGATAGATTCGCATATTGCCTGGTTCACACTCCTCCCCGGTTTTTTGATGAACAGGAGTAGAGTTTTTTCACTTGTTTCCAATTTTCCGGTTCCTTCTAAAGTTTGCTTCAGCTCTATACTTTTAACGCTTGTCCTCTCCTAATATATGTCCACACAGTAATCCTCTACCTTAAGTGGCTCTTGAACCTTGTATTAGGGGAACATTAGTATATATATATATATATATATATATATATATATATATATATATATATATATACAACTCAGTATGTCTGAAGATTTTAATTAATTTTTTTAATAATTTTTATCCTTCAATATATATATATATATATATATATATATATATATATATATATAGAGAGAGAGAGAGAGAGAGAGAGAGAGAGAGAGAGCTGTGGTAGCACGGAGTTACAAGAGCTTGAGCGTACTGGCCTTGTTTAAACCGTTGATCACGCCAGAAACTGTAACTAAGGTCTGCTAAGCATAGTTGCAGTATAAACCACAGATGTGCTCTATGGGTGTTGAATAATAAAAAATACGATTGAGCAAGCGTCTGCAATAGGGATTGGCTAACCGCTCTAATAGACGGGTATCTTCGAATATGAGTGGCCAGCTATACATACATATATATATATATATATATATAGAGAGAGAGAGAGAGAAAATTAATACAAGTAAAATGTTTGTCGCTTAGCTGATTGATGTTACTTTCAGTATTCCGACTCCAGAGTTTCGTAGTCGGACCCACCGTGAATCACCCGGTCCATTCGTCAGGAGATATCAGCAATTGACAATTTTTAATTGTAGCCATTTTGACTCTTTCCCTCCCAGTATCCCCTTGCGTCTTAGTGGTCGTCTTATCGCCTTGGTTTAGTAGAGGCTTCTGTACTGAACTAGAAGTTTCTCTATTGCATTATTCTACTGTACATGTTAGTTCTGTCTACTTTTCTTTACATGAAATTCTTATGAGAATTAATTCATATCCATTTAGGATTTATGCTATTAAATGTCTCTCCTACCTTTTTATATGGTAAGCTAAAATGCGAAAAGGATATCAAATTTACGACCAGGATTTGAAATCGTATTGCGTGTTTCATTTTCAGAGACGCTGAAATTTCTTCCCTGAAAAATTGCGACAGAAAATCTTGTGTATTTGAGCGAATAGATGTGAAAACTATTTTTTTTTTGCTTATGTTTAAACTTTCTATCACTTGTCAAGGTTAACAGTAGCTGTAACAGCTTTTTAATTACTACTTGGACGATAAGGTTGTTGCCTAGCTGCTTCCTCAGACTTTCATCAATCAATTATGGTACTGTGCCAGTGACAAGATGCTGTCCGCGTAGTGTAGCGGTAAAATGGGATCTGTAACACTGGATTTAAAATTGGTTGGGCGTCGGCTTAGAAAATCCCTTGCTAGTAACACCTAGTATGGTAAGACTATTGTCTTCTATTCAACAGAATTATCTCCGATTTAGTATAATTATTTAACCGCTGCCCGAGGGAGAAATCCTACCCAATTCTTTATTTTATTATATTTTTCTTGCATTTTGAATAAGGTCATTTATTTCCAAATTTTTCCTTTCTTTTGACGCCAACTTATGGTCCATTGGTGCAGCTAATTGGCACACCTTTTTCACACCCAGTTTTCTTGTTTAGGTGGACTGATCGGTTTAGATGCTCATGTCCCAAAATATATTTTGAATTTAAATATTTTGGCATAACCTTTAGTTTGAACTGAGACCATTGGACGACAGGATCGAACCCAAAGCGTTTACATAATTCTCAGTGTATGTCATACATTTTTTATATTTCTTTTTTTTTTTACCAGCATTTATTAATGTGTTACTTTAAATCCTCATCTTTTCCCCCATCTCAGAGGTGGCAGTTGCATTATTCGCTTTTATAACAAGAGCTTTTATTCTGACATTAATATTTGACTACGAGGTGGAGATATTATTTCGGAGCTACTATAGCGTGAGGTCTACCTCAATATAGCGTGAATTCTACCCCCGTTTCACGTGTTTAGAAAACGTGAGATAGATATAAATACCTCACTTGACCTGATGGCCACGTGAGGAGAGGGCACGACATACCGAGGTAGACCTCACGCTATAGTAGCACCATTATTTCTGCCTGTAGCATCAACTGTCACTAAACCGACTAATATCTATAACGATTGCGTGTTCTACCACGAATAACGTTATTTACTTGTCCCTTCACTCCTAAGGTGGCGAGATGTGGTCTTTTTAACGTGCGATGCCTATGCGCGTACATATAGGACAAGGCCAAAAAGTACCAGGTCCCCGCGACCACTATCGATTCTCCATCTTTGGTGAAATTAAGGAGGTACTGTTATATGTTTGAAATTTCTAGGACCAGGCACCTCTAAAATTCTTTTCCGTGCTCTACCCAGAGACAGACTCGACAGAGAGATAAATGTAACTTGTCAGCCAGCAATTGTCAAACTCACTTATTTACTGATTCACTAAGCATAACTTAGATGTGACACAAGGCTGTAAGTATAGAGCAAACGGTGGTGGTCGAACTCAATTCCTCTTCTTGTATGTGCATCCCGTCAGAACATAAGCGATCATGGCTCTCCACAACTCCCAGTCTCGTGTTGCTCTTAGTAGTTGGTCTCCCTTTGCTAAGCAATCCCCCCCCACCCCGTTCAGCCATATATCCATACAAGTTCACCAGGTAAGTAGTTTAAGATTCCTTTATGCTCGGTCCATGGAATTCTCAGTATCCTTCTGTAGAACCACATTTCTGCCGCTTCTAGTTTTTGTTCCCCCGTCAGCGGACTGTCCAACATTCATTGTCATATAAGAGGATGGATATCACATAGCAATCCAGCACTATTTTCTTTCTTCCAAATGGAATTTTTCCGTTTTTTTCAGTATCTTGGGTAGCTTTTAGAATTCTTCCTTCGCTAATCCAATGCGTGTTCGGATCTCAATATAGCATTTTCCCTCCCCTGTTAAAACGCTTCCAGATATTTAAATTTCTGCACCTGCTTGAGAGTCAAGCGTGTTAACCATCAAACCAGTGCCCGAATGGTGTTACTACTACTACTGGTTCTTCCTCAGTTTATCTTCTCCGTGTGTTTTCTGTGTTTTGTGGTTCGTGTTATGTTCAGCCCCCGTTGCGGCGGCCATTACAACTTATATCGGCCAAAATCTCAGCTGACGTGGCAGCTTTTTTCGTCTCTTCGTTTATTTTATTTTATTTTTTTTTTTTTTGGGAGGTGGCTTTTTTAATGATAAAATCAAAAGGAGAAAAATAGAACCTTAAGTGGGTTGGTTATTCTAACAGGGTGTGAAGAAGAGGCAAGAGGCATTTTAGGATGTGCGTATACATATATATATATATATAATATATATATATACAAAGAGAAATAGGGAGTGAGAGCAGGAATATTATTATATATGTTTAAAATACACATTTTTTTATTATCGTAAACATGTGTTTCAGAAATATGCAAATAAGCGTATACACAAGTTAGAACACACTACACATCTATATTTGAATAAAGTTTGGTAAAAAAAAAAAAAAATCCCATGCAACAAGAAATATATAATTGGTTTTGCAAAGGCTTCACCTTGACATGATCCGGCGTCATCAGAAAAAAAAAATTATTTCACAAGAACGAATCTTATTTTCGGTTTCGTGAACTAAAATTCTTTTTCTGATGACACTGTTGAAAACTTTTCAAAATGGTCTGTCTTTCTTTCTTTATATATATATATATGGTCGAAATTTTAAGGCCAATGAAAATAAAGAAAAAACATAACTTTTGCGTTGTTAGACACAACCTCTTCTCTGCTTAGAGCTTCAAAAATGAATATAAGAAAAATAAATATTTTAAACTTTTTTAGCATTTTAATAAGGAAAATTTGAATACTGGGAAATTAGGCTAAATATTATCTGGTAAAAAGTTTGAGACCATACCTAAAAGAAGTTGTAAACAGAGTAGGAAGTGCCCAACATGGTGTCTCAGTAGCGATGAGCACAGCCGTCATTGTAAATAACTTATAAAAATTCGTTTTGGTATGGTTGATGTAAGTATCTGTAGAAGGCTGACTGGAATATTATTCCAAGTGGTGAGGATAGCTTCACGAAGGTCATACAATGTTTGAAATTGACGTCCATTTCTATAGACTTTCTTTGCCATCCACCCACAAACTTTTCAATGGGTTTCAGGTCAGGGGAAAAAGTCGTTTGTTCTGCGGGCATTATAGATTGCAGCGTTGTCCTGCTGAAAGATTCAATTCAACACAAGTGATGACCTTCAGTCAATAAGAATATTCCCTGAAGCATGCCAATGTAACCCAGCCACGGTTTGACGCCCTTGTATAAGATGAAGCTCCTTTGTACCTTGGAAGGAGATAGCATCCCAAATCATGATAGAACCTCCTCCACTGTGTCGTGTAGAAAAAGTTTCAAATTATTTCTGTCCCAAATACAAATAAAGTTATACATTTTTTAAAAGTGCACACGAACTTTATGGACACCCTATATATATATATATTATGCAAGTCTCATTAATGACGACTGACAAGGAACTGCGATTAAGCTTATTATTCAATTGTCTTGTATTTGTACAAGCGTTTTATTTTTGGGACATAACGCGCGTAAGAACTGTTCAGATGTTCTATATATGCAAGCGCTTTCGGATATTATATTAGCCATTATCAAGGTTGTATTTTTTAAAAATTTTTAACTGAATATGTACATTTTTACATATGTATATCTATAGTGATGAGAATTTTTTTTCAAAATTCGATCAGTATGTTGTGGCCGGGTTCCTAGTTGATATTATTGAGTGCTAGTTTTTTTTCTTTACACACACACATACATATATATATATATATATATATATATGACCTATTTCCAAATATCTAACCTAATGACCGAACAGATTTTTTTAATGGTGGCGAAAGGTTTTCTTGCTCAAGCAGAGAACATTTCAAAACCTCCTGCTATTTTATTTCAAATACCTAGGCAAATTAAGTATAACAGAAATGGAAAGTGAACATAGAATACGTTGCGTTAGAGGTAGTTTGGCCAAAAACCACAAATTGCTACAAAGCCAAATTATTAATCTGAAAACTGGAATCGTGTACTTCAATAGTCTCATCAGATTGAGAAATATTTAAACTGCCAGTCGTATATAACCGCTCTCTATGATCAACGGTTAAACATGACTGAGCCACTAAAGCCTACATATCTTAAACGCTGTGGACTGGCGCTACAGGATCGCAAATAAATAACTGTGTCAGATAACAGAACCAGTTCATTTGAGGACTACAAAACAGCGGCAATAACTGAAATGTATAGCACGTTTAACTCGAAGAGAAAATAAATAACATAATCAAGATGCTGACATTCCATACCACTTCAAATAGAAGGCTAGGAAGGAAACCTCCATC
Organism: Acanthosepion esculentum; assembly: GCA_964036315.1. NCBI lineage: Eukaryota > Metazoa > Mollusca > Cephalopoda > Sepiida > Sepiidae > Acanthosepion > Acanthosepion esculentum. The sequence goes on along the minus strand of OZ038511.1, from coordinate 33,192,970 downwards.
AATACTAGTAAGAGCGATAACAGCTAGTGGACTTGAAAAAAAAAGTTTTAAGCGAGATTTTTTTAAATTTCATACGAAACCCGTACGGACCGCTCGGTCAATGAATGCTACATGGATACTTGTAGGGAAACGTCTAATATTACAATTACCATAAGCACGCACATATATATATATATATATATATATATATATATATATATATATATATATATATATAGTGGCGATTCTGGAACTCTGAAAGTGGGGAGGGCATTTGTGGGCCGAGATTTTTCTGCAGAGGGGGGGGAGAAAATTAAAGCAGCGTCTTTATTTTCATACTACATTATCGTATACACAACTTAGGAATGAGTTTTAGTTTAAGTATGTTACTTCACTAAATCAAACGAAAAAAATTTTCATTCATAGTAGTGGAGTTCTAATCTATTCTTGCTCTCTTTTCCACTCTCAAGCTGTTGGACCACAAGAGAGGTTAACTTCAAAACAAAATCAAAGGGTTAATGCTAACGTCAATACTAGCGGAACAGTGTAATTTGTCTGCTCTGATTTTTTCCCTCTACAAAACTTTAAAAAGTGTGTGGGGGGGGGGAATCGGGGGTCCAGCCAAAATTCTGGGGGGGGGCTGCATTGTCCCCTTCTGGCCCCACCGTAGAATCGCCACTATATATATATATATAGTTATAGTGAGTCATAGACATAAACTGTTAAATACGTACATGTCAGTGCCAAACCTCTGTGGCCAATCAAGTTTCATGGATTAAATTCCACGTAGACGATGGTATCGTGCCTACACTCCTCCTGGTTACTTATGAAAGAAGCTTTGGTTCATAAAATTTCGTTAAGAGAAGATGGGGCAGATTTTCTTTACGTCTCTCCCCCATTTTTTTTCTTTCTCTCTCTCCCCCCCCTCTCTCTCTCTATATATATTTCTCTCTCTCTCTTTCTTATTTTATTAGGATAGGTTTTCTTTCTGAGAATCATTTTGTTTCTCACTTTCTCAGCGATGTATGAAGTTGAAAAAAAAAATAACTGTTTAAAATTCTCCCAGAGAGAGGCACGGGAATGCATGACTTATGGAAGTAGTTGACACAGGCGGAGTGCGACTTCAGAAAAATAGCAGACTGATGTCTGGGATCAGAGGGACAGAAGAGGGAAGAGCAGAATGAAGACTGGGTTGAAGAGAAGACCAGAAAATTGGGAGAAAGTAAAACGAAGAAATACACCCGAGAGAGGAAAATAATGTGGGTTAGAAACGGTGTTTAGTAGTGTGAAAGAAGTAAGAATGAAAGAAAAAGAAGAAAATGAAAAGGAATGAAAGTATATGTAAAAGAAAAAAGAAAGAAAGAAAAGGAGAAGAAAAAGGATAAAGGTAAAAGAAAGAAGAAAATAACAATAAAAAGTAAAAGAAAAGTAAAAATGAAAACGGAATGAGAGTAAAAGTAAAACAAGAAAAAAAGAAAAAAAAGGAAATTAAAAAGGAATGAAAGTAAAAGTAAGACATGGGAGAAAGAAAAAAATGGAAGGGAATGAGAATAAATGTAAAACAAGAAAAAAAGAAAATGGAAATGAAAAAAAGGAATGAGAGTAAAAGTTAACAAGAAAGAAAGAAAAAGAAAGAAAACGTGAATAAAAAAGAATGAGAGAAAAAGTAAAAGAAGTAAGAAAGAAAAAGTTAAAGGAAACAAAGAAAGGAAAAGGAAGGAGGAAGAATGGACGAAAGAAAACAGGAAAAATTATGAAAACGACAGAAAAATGAAAGAAAAAAGCATCAAAGAAAGTACAAAGAAAGAAAGAAAGACTTGAAAAAGAAAAGAAAGAAAAAGGAAGGGAGAAATGAAGGGAGGGAGGAAGAAAGAAAAAAGGAATGAAGGAAGAAAGAAAAAAGGAATGAAGGAAGGAAGCCAAGAAATTATAAAGTTATAAAAGGAAGGAAGGAAGTATATATAAAGTCGATAGAATAAAACGAATCGAAGAAAGTAAGAGAATGTAGAATGAAGACGCAAAGAAGCAAAAGAGAATTTTTTAAAAAGGAGCAAAGAAAGCAAAAGAAAAATAATGAAAAAGCAAAATAGAATGAATTTAGAAAAAAAAAAATGAAGAACGATCATTATTTTTAAAAAAATCCAAAAGAATAACATGCAAGGAGCGCTGGTAATAGAAACTGTTAATGAGAGAGAGAGAGAGAGAGAGAGAGAGAGAGAGAGAGAGAGAGAGAGAGAGAGAGAGAGAGAGAGAGAGAGAGAGAGAGAGAGAAAGAGAGAGAGAGAATGAAATTTATAGCAATTAAGAATGAAAGAATTACACAAATAAAAGAGAAAAGAAAGCAACAAAGTAGTAATATTTAAAAAAGAAAGGAACCAAGAGGAAGAAATAAGAAAGAGATAAATAATAATAAAAAAAAAAAATAAATAGAGAAGAAAAAATCGGACACGCAAAAAGATAAAAAGAAATAAAGTCAAAATAAAGAAAAGCAGGAAAATGTACAAGAAAAAAAAATGGCCATAACAGGAAAATCAACGCTGAAATGACTTCCACAATGACGACGCTTTGGGTTGAGATAGCGTGTCAAAGATGGAAGCAGAGAAAAGGCGAGACGTTCACGTGGGTGTCGAATGAAAGCCAGGCTCTTAAGCCAGACCACCCACCTCTAACCATAGCACATCCACTATCACACACATACACACGTATATATATATATATATATATATATATATATATATATATATATATATATATATATATATATATATATATATATATATATATATATACACATACACACACACACACACAAAACCAGCTTTCCTTATGTAGTCGTGTCTACATGTTCACTCCATTTCAGGCAATCTCTAAGCATACGCTACAAGGGTAACCCAACAAATGTAATAAATCCTCTCCATATTAACTAACAGGGTAGATATACTTAAACGTGACTACTCGTTTAATAAATTTTGATTTTATTATCCAAATCAGTATTTTAGCAATAACATTCTCATGAAACCTAACTAGTCTTCGTGAAGCCTCAAATTTATATTCATATGAGTAATATAGAATATGAGTTCAATTTTACAATACCTATCTTCATTGATAATATTCAAAAAAAATTTATTTTCGAGAAGGGGTTCTCATATTTAATTATACATACAAAACGAATACAACTGAAATATTTATTGATAAATAAACCCAAAAGATGTAAGCAACAGAAACATATTTCATTACCAAAATAAGGGCTAGCGCATACTACCTTCCGACCGGGTGTGAGGAAGCCTCATTGGATGCCCCTGGCAGTACATTGTGACCCTTGCTATCTTATCAACATTTACCTTTTTCTACCTACATTTGTATATATTACAAATTAAACTAAGCACAACTGACGATTAAAGGGTGAAAAATATCATTCTGGTGTGTGTGTTTTTTTTTTATCCAATTCCGTTTTAGGTACCTCCACGAAATGTAAAAAAAAGAGCATAGCATGATGAAAAAGACGCCAAACTTGACGAAAACAAAATTTTATCGTCTAAATGTTTATGTTATTATTAAGAAGAAAGATCAAAGTATTTTTGTGGTATTTTTTTACATTTTTTAATCGTTCCTAACACGTCCGAAAATTTCATTAAAAATCTTGTTTTTTTTTTAATCAGCAAAATTGACCATTTTTTTCCATTTCATAGAATCAATGAAAATCTCAGTTATCATTTTTTAAAAACTTATTTTAAGAAAATCAGAAATTATAATGTTTATTTAAAATATTTTGAACCAAGCTTAACTTAGCTTTTGCGCCGAAAAGATGTAATTTGAAAATAAAACAAAGCAGGTCATAAACTTTCGCGTCATTTGACAGGTGTTGAATGACCTATTGATGGATTCCGTGAGGATAATTTGATCTACGGAAGGAGAAAAGTGAAATATTTTACATTTAAGTGAAGAAATTATTTACCTCGTTATTTTTAAGGAAAACTTTCAGCGCTCTAATTTTTTTTTGTACTTACCTTTACGTTTATGATGCTTTATGGAAAATATATTATAAAGAAATTAAAAAAGACTGTTACGAATGAGATTAAATTTCATAAGAAAGGTATCTAATTAATTTAATTGTTTTTCTCATGCTTTGTCTCGAAAAAAAAACGCTCTAAAATTAAATATATTTTGTCCATAATGTGTTAAAATTATTCAACTTTTTAACATCTCAAGTTGATATTAAAAATGGCCGCAAAACACTGTTTATTTATTTAAGATGAAATGATGCATTATGACATGTCTCTAGTTTTTAGACACTATATTTTCAATTTTTCTAGTTGAATTGTTTACTTATATTGCATATGAGCCATTATTGCAGGTAATTAGGTTATAATAAAATTTGTATTTTATGTGAAAACTAAGTTATGATAAGTGAGATGAGTAGAATGGATGCCCGACATCATAGCTTGGGGATGGAGTACGACAACTTCCATCGGCCTTAACCACAATATTCCAGAGATCTGAATAAATTATTATTGCTAATATGGCCTACTTTGCATTTTATAACCTTTCACGGTATTTTGTTACAAACTGAACATACCAAAATCCAACAAGTACAACCATTTAAATATCTGGGAAGTGTTTTAACAGAAGAAAGAGATTGCGACATTGAGATGTAGTAGAGTGCATGTGTGTGGGGGGGTATTTCATGGATTTGGGGAGGAGGACGATAACCTTGCACCAGCCCTGCTGATAGGTGCATATATATGCCATGTGCCATGTCTAATGGATGTCAGTTATCTCCTGTTAATTGCCCTCTCAAAGTTCTCCACCACCTTAACCAGGTATTGAACTCAAACTCTTTGGTTCCTGTCACTGGATCCAGACATGGCATGTGGAACAGTCTACCCCAGTGAACGAAATAAAGGGTTCAGTTCAACATTCCAACCACCTGAAGAAGGCCGAAGTGTACAACGGCTGAAACGTTGTGATAGAAATGGTGACAAAGATGAGGACAATAGTCCGAATAATGGAAATAGATCTGAATAAATTATTATTATATATACTAATATGGCCTAGTTTGCATTTCACGGTATTTTGTTACAAATTGAACATACCAAAATCAAACAAGTACAACCATTTAAATATCTGGGAAGTGTTTTAACAGAGGAAAGAGATTGCAACATTGGAATCCGAAGCGAAAGGGGTAGCGAAAGGTGCCTTCCAAAAACTAAACAAAGTATTAAGAAAGAGGAACATTATGTTAGAAACAATAGGATGTTGAACTCCTATGTGACATCGATCCTGGTATATGGCTGGACAATCTCCGCACAGATGAAGAAGAGACTTGGGGCAACGGAAATGTTCTACAGAAGGATGCTGAGAATATCATGGGCCGAACATGTGAACAACGACTGAGTTTTATAGAAAATGGAAACAAAAAAGGACAGTTATAATTAACATCAGAATGGGACAGTCGAAATTTCTTGGACACGTAATGAGTAAAGAGGGTTTGGAAAATTTGATACTCACAGGACAGATTGAAGGTAAGAGGGCAGAGGAAAATAACACATAAACTACCTAATGCGGTTGAGTAAATGGATGGCGGAACAAGGTTTAGGAGGGATAACAAAAAGAAATAACATGTTTATATTTCTGAGTATTGTAAGTACTTACACTATTTACATTATACGGACTGTTGTCCTCATCTTTATTATCATATTCACGACGTTTCGGCCGTTGTACGCTCCGGCCTTCTTCAGGATCTGTCTATATTTCTGAGATGAAGTATTGCAACTATTTACATTCTTCGGACTGTTGTCCTCATGTTTATTGTCATATTCACGACGTTTCTGTTGTTGGGTGAACAACAAATGCATATGTAGATATATTTATTAATACATATTCACCACTTCCGAACTTCAGTAAATGTAGGTATTTACTAATCATAGCTTAGTGTGGTACAAGGCGAAAATTTTGGAGTATCTAATAGGGATTGCCTTTCCTGTAATAGTAATTAGTAGTAAAGGAACGTTTATACTGGTACAATGCTATAATATACGCGCAACCAGTGAAGTCCGTACACTTCTATGAACCATGATCAAGATGTTGGGCGATCATGTCTCTCCACAACTTATTATCCTTTGTGGCTCTTAGTGAAGCTTTTCATTGCACAGTCCCTGCTACTTCCTGTTCTGCCATAGAAGGGCCCAAGAGACTACATTAATTATCACTACTCCAAGGCTAAGCGTTCATCACGAGATCATTTTATGTCATGGTTGTAACTATATTTATTACATATGTGTATGTAAGTTCTAGGATCAAATAAAAGGCGTGGTCGCAATAAATGGGGAGGGGGTAAAAATCAGACAATTATATAAACGGGTGTGTTAGAAAAAAAAAATGAAAAAATCCAATAGAAAGATTTTAATAAATGCAATGTCTAAACAAATTTAAGAACAAGCCTCTGAAATTGTATAAAAAAAACCCGAATATATGAAACTAAAAGTAAATGTTTATTAACCCTATTAGCCCTGACTACCGCTTTACCGGTGGTAGAGAAAAATAACTTAATGTCCAGCCACCGATTGGCCGGTGGGTAAACACTTGTATTGTGTTTTGCTATTGGTCGTCTTATTTTGAAGACCCAATCAGAAAACCCGTACTATTCTGATGTCATCGAATTTATACTAATATTATCCTTGCCTTTTCATTATGTTTTGTGCATGTGTTTTGGATAAAAAAAAAGATCGTTTTTACCATAAAGCGTGAAGAATCTTAACTTGGACCGTCAGGGGAGCAATCAGGGACAAAACGTACAAGAAAAGAACTCTACACGGTACAGCAGATAATTGATATGCTTTATGATTCATTGAAGAGTATGACAAAAACTACCCTGTCCAGGCTGTGAAGTCTTCAGTCCGCTGCGCAACATACCAGCGTTTCTTGTGCATCAAGAGAGGCAGCATCTGCTGGATAGACTGGCACACAAAGAAAGAATTCTGGTAATAAAGTGAAGGCATGCAATCATACTCTCTCCCTGCTAAGTATAATGCTCATATTATTTGTAACTATTTTTTTTATCTACCGTGAAACATTACATACAAATTATTTGCGAATTTTGACGCAGGAGCTCAAGCAGAAGGGTTAAAATTGTTCAGGAATGACTTTAGGTAACATTCTTCAACAAAATCGAAAATATCTCTATGACGTCTTGTCAGCGTTATTATATAAATAAATGTCAGTCAGAAAAGTCAAAAATTAATAAGCGGGGAAATCCTATTAGATTGAAAAAAATAGAAAATTAAAAAGAGGGGGCTTTTATTTGGCACCTGATAGTCCGTTTATGAGTATCCGTCTTTTACAAGGGAAAAGTGTATAACAGTCTTAGTAGCGTAGCAGTTTTAGTTAACAGTAACAATGCAGGTAAAGTAGTAAGTTTCACGATATATCAGTCAGAATAGGTCTGATAGTAATAAACTGTACAAAGGTTTGGTTTAGTTTGTTTTACGGCATATCAACACCTCAATGGGTTATTTAATGCCCACAAGATTTTTATTACTGGTAATATTCTTTTTTCAAAATGTATTGCACGTAATATTTTTTCCCAAAATGTTCTGCTGGTATTGCTGGTAATCATTTTTTAAAAAAATGTTTTATCGGTATTAAAACCTATTTTTACACTTTGATAGTGTTTTGACCCCAGTCTGGGGGACAACTATTTGCCCATAGCTGGAATCCTAACATGTTCTGCCACCCCGTGTCAGGGTGGACCTGGGAACACCAGCAATTAAGAGGTGGTTCCGCGCATCTCAAAACCTCCTGATCAGAGGTCTTGCTGTTAGATGTAGTTTATCGTCTTACCCAGGACGCTGATGTACAGAGAGGCCCAATCTGATTAATCTGCATATAACTATATCAATTTATGGAGTTTGTTTTGTTTTGCGGCATATAAATCTCAATGTGTTATTTAATGCTTATAAGATTTTTATTGCTCGTAATATTTTTTACAAAAATGTATTACTGGTAACATTCTTTTTTCTTCAAAAAATTATTGCTGGTATTAAAACCTATTTTTACACTTTCATCGTGTTTTGACCTCAGTTTGGGGGTTAGCTATTTGCCTATTGTTGGGACTCCGCTACCACCCCGGGTCAGGATGAATCTGAGAATATCAACAATTAAGAGGTAGTTCCACGCTCCTTAAAAACTCCTGATCAGAGGCCTTGCTGTCGGATGTACTTTATCATCATACCCAGGACGCATTATACAAAGGATAAACCATAAAAATAATGCAAGTGCATGCACCAACTTCGAAAATTCCTAGCCGCTATCCATTAGACCACCTGCATAAATTATAAATAAAATTGGCTTTATAATTAGTGTGGAGTGAATAGCCATGGTCAAATGCAAAATAAGTAACAGAACTGTCCAACAAATTAGCAAATTTTGCAAAAGGCAATAACAAGAAAAAGAGAAGAACAGGGCAAAAATAATATAAAGCATGCAAACAATATATAGAAGGCGAATTAACAGTAATAAGGCAAAGCAAGTAATATGGTAAAAAGTTCACAAACTAAGAATTGGAAGAGTTAAAGATGTAACTATTATAAAAATATTTAAGGCGGGACGCGATAATAGAACGAAATCTTGCACTGTCAAATTTAAATTTTAAATTGAGAAAAAAAAAAAGGATCTTCAGAAAAAAACATCCTAATAACACCAGAGAGAACATCCAATAGACTTCATGGAATGTCTAAAATACCATAGAAGATAGGAATAGCAAATCGGCATATATATATATATTTTTGTCATCCGCAGACAGACTGTTTCGCTGTTTCACAGCTCATCAGTGTGGCTAGACGTCCGGTTGCCTCTAGCTAGGATCGAAACCAGACTGAATTTGCGTCAGTCGGAACTTCTACCAGTAAGCCGACGGCGCACGGCAGGGATGAAGGTGAATTTTAGCGTGTTTACTTTTAGATTTAGATAAACACACAGTGACTGACAGTGACTCAATTCTGCCGAAGAGTCGTGCATATATATATATATATATATATATATATATATATATATATATATATATATATATATATATATATATAGGGTAGAACTGAGTCAAAAAGAGGATGAATATAGTCATAACTGCTAAAAGAGATAGAAACTAATTAAAAAAGCGGAACAGGAAAAAGAAAAATGAACTTGAAAAAAATAGAAAAAGCTGTCATCTGATCGCTTTTCCTACTTTTTCCAAGAGAAAAACTTGAAACATGTCCGTTTCGCTACTCGAACAGCTAAGCAGTGATTACTTACATTGACAGAGAAAAATTACAAATTTATAGGCAAGATGTTAAAAATAACCAGGGCGTACTATGAAAATCTGTATGCTTCGAAAATACAAATACTATCACCAGTCACTCTGGCCGATTCTGGTGATGTTCCCGAGATTACAAAAAAAAATGAAATAGTCTTTGCGCTTCAAAATGTCACACCCAGACACAATTTTCACTACTGTCGATTAGTCCTACGGCCATTGTCTGTGACGGACGTTACTCCAAGGAAGCGTACAAAAATTCTAACGCTGCACGAACACACTGGCAAGCCTTACCAGTGAGCAGATCAAAATACTAGACTGGTCCGGAAACTCTCCTGATTTAAATCCGATCGAGAATCTGTGATCAAACTACAAGGAACGACTTTGTGGATAGATATATGAAGTACTAACATGTGCACTGGGTCATGTTTCATTAGAAAAATAGGAAAAAAAGTAAATAATAACGGAATTATTTGTTTAATTTCAATTAATTAGCACAAGGGTGTAAGTGAATGTAATGAACTCGACTGGAATCCGTGGCGCCAACCATTACTTCACTGTACCTCTAATCCATGTTATAGACGGTAGTGTGGCTTCCCTCTGTCTTTTCTACAAATATTTTCATGGGAACTGCTCTGACGAGCTTTTTTCCCTGGTGCCCCGACTACATGAATTTAAGCATGCTACTAGATTGGCATCTATATCCCACCCTTTTGCTGTTGAAATAATTAAATGTAGCCGCCACTTCTACTGCCACAATTTCTTTTCTTGACAATGGCACTTCCTTCAGCTTACTTGCTTCCCTAACAACTAAAATTTTCAAAAATTTAAATGCAACGTCAATCGCCATCTTCTGTCATATTGAACTCTGTTCATCTTTTACCCTTTCCTCAATCCTCCCTATACCCAGTCTATTCTCTCACTTTCACTCTCTGTAAACCCCTGCGTGATAGTGGCACTCCCAACTTACTTGGGGTGAAATGATTAAAAAGTAGTAATGCTATGAACTGACTGTAACTCTGGCACAATATGAAAACTGAAAAGAAGAGTATGGCAAAAAGGATACAATTTTATCTAAACTGTTTACAAGCATCTTTCGTAAAATGAACGGGAATGGGTGGGGGTAAGCATAAACAGAGAATGGCTTACGACATTTTGCTTACACCTGAAGCATCGGATGAAGTACAAACAAATGCCAAGTTACCTGAATAGAGAAACGTCTCGGTGTAGATTTAAAAATGTGTGGTAATAAAACGTTACGTTAACTGTAACGTTCTAAGAAAAGATCATAAAAACTGATGATAAAAAAACTGGAAAAAGTCCAAGACTATATGAAGCGTTCCGCGGAGTAGGCGTCATCAAAAAGTCCAAAATTGCTTTTTTCGCTGCAAATTATTCATTATATCATATCCAAGTATTTTACAAAAAATTAGAACCAATGACACAATATTTCAAGCTCAATTTAGGTTTATAGTTCGTAACCATACAATGAGATGAAGTAACATAAACCGTAGATTTGTCTGCGGAATATCATTACATTATTGTTACATAATTATAGGGAAATCATTAAAGTTTTTTGTGAAAAGCATTTTATTATTAGTCGTATATTAATTTAAAAATATTCTTTTTTGCAGGATTCATTTTTGAAATGGAATCAGATCATTCTAATTTTCAGAATTTCGCCATTTCCCATCAAAATGACTGGAAGCAACGATCTAAAACAATAGAAAAGAGAGGTAACAAAGCGTAAATGAAATAGCTCCAATTTGTTCAACTGAGGAAATTTAGCATTGCAACCAAAGTATTCTAAAACGCTGCCAATAACAAAGAAGAAAATGAAAAATACCTAAAAACAAATGGAATATAGCATCAAAATTTATATTATTTTTATTGATATGTTATGTAACTAAATACATGATTGTCACCAATGTTTCTGTAAAACTTGATATTTCCTGTAATACATTCTTAATAAATATTATTATTGTTATTATTTTACTTAAGTGTAAGGTAGTCCAATATTTACAATTCTTTATGGCTAACCATGAAAAGAAAAGCTGATCAAAATTTCCTAAAACCTTTAAGCGCGTATTGCCGCAAAATTATCAAATGTTGAATACGCCCCTCCTTCGCCGAACACGTATACTTAGCAGAGTTAATAACATTAAAGAAAGAAAAAAGGAATGAAATTAAATAAGGTGGAAAGCATTTAACAAAGATAAAGAGAAAAATAATTGATTTTTTTACGGTTTATCACCCTTTTGTATGTCATTTAAAGCCGATACATATTCTGGATTGTAAGAATATATTTTTTGCCAGTGAATACTACATGAATATATTTTTGAGAATAACAATGATTTTTCTCGATACAAGTCCTACAATTAACCCATTACTGAGAGGAGATGAATTCATTGCTTTCCCCAGGGTATTTCTGCGTAAGTGAATGTGACGAACTCGACTTGAATTCGAACTCAGCTCTCGGATTTCCCATTCCGATCCGCTAATCATTACATCACTCATCGATCCAAGGAAGAGAGAAGTAATGAAAAACAAAAAACAAAAAAAAAAAAAACAAAAAAAAACAAACTGAAAAGATAAAATGAATGGTACCTTGCCAATCTGCTGAAGATATAAAATATATAATTAATATATAATGCTAGCAATGGCGAACGGGCGTGAAGAAAGAAAATTAGCAAAATCGACTAAAAACAAAATTCAAAATGCAAAATAGATCAATGGTAAGACCAGTGATAAGGAAAACTTTAAAAAACAGAAAGAATTCAAGACGGATCAAAGAATGGGCCAAGATAAGTAGTTAAAAGACATTAATGGCAATAGGCGGGGCACCTAGAAAGAATAGAGACTAATAGATGGAATAAAAGGTTGTTTTATTAGTGCCTAATAAGTAAGAAACTCAATAGAAAAAAAAAGTCAGATGATGGAGAGATGAAATAAAAGGGTTTGCTGCTTAGGCAGAGAATAGTCAAAGTCCCGGTAGTCATGGAAGGAATTTGGAAAGTTTTTTGCCCTGCAATGGGCTAAGAATGGCTGTTGATGATGATTATATACGGACGGTATGTTTATACAGGTCGCGGCAGAAATACTTCCCACATATACCTCCCAGAAATACCTTCCACAAAATGGCAAGACATTATCTCGATGAAGACACCATTCCCGCTAAAGTCTTACCATTATATGGAAGGTATTTCTAGGAGGTATTTGTGGGAGGTATTTGTGGGATGTATATCTGGGATGTATTTGTGGGAGGTATTTTCTGGGAGGTATTTGTGGGATGTATTTGTGGGAGGTATTTGTGGGAAGTATTTGTGGGAAGTATTTGTGGGATGTATATCTGGGATGTATTTGTGGGAGGTATTTTCTGGGAGGTATTTGTGGGAGGTATTTGTGGGAGGTATTTGTGGGATGTATATCTGGGATGTATTTGTGGGAGGTATTTTCTGGGAGGTATTTGTGGAATGTATTTCTGGGAGGTATTTCTTGGAGGTATTTCTGGGAAGTATTTGTGGGATGTATATCTGGGATGTATTTGTGGGAGGTATTTTCTGGGAGGTATTTGTGGGATGTATTTCTGGGAGGTATTTGTGGGAGGTATTTCTGGGAAGTATTTGTGGGATGTATATCTGGGATGTATTTGTGGGAGGTATTTCTGCTGCATCCTGTATTAAAATAAATATAACTATCCTCCTGTATAGAGGTGAATACTGGACAATTTCCTCCCAGGTGAAGAAGAGAGATGATGCGACAGAGTCTGGATTAAACATGTGAGCAACGAAGGAGGCGCGGTGGATTAATGGACAGCGTCTCGGATTAAGGAATGGGAGAGCCGAGTTCGAATTCCAGCCAAATCCATTACATGTTAATACCTTTGGGAAAGGTATGAATCCTCTTTTTCTCCCTCCAGCTATGGGTAAATAGCAGGACAGACCGGGTTCTATAGCCTTGGATGGCAAATGATCTATCGCAAAAAGAAATGGTAACCTACTGCGGGAAAAAAATCTTCCTCGTAAGTCATGTATCGAAAGATACATGATCGCCTAAGCGTGTATCACGCATTGCACAAAGAAATTTTTAAGAAAATGGGATTTATATTTATAAACAGAAAGAGACAGATGAAATTTCTAGGATACATTACGAAAATTAACATTCACAGGACTGGAAGCCGAGACAGAGATGAAACGGCTAGTAACCTATTTAATGAGTTTGTGTGAATGAATAATAGAACAGGAACACAGATGGATTTTTTTAATACTAATGTTCACAAGGCCCAAGAGCCACTCAATGTAGATGGTTACTGTGTGGTGTTGTATGAGCGCAAGAAAAGGCAAGAAGTGAAATTCATGGGGTTATGCAGGGAAGATAACAGACTTGAAGGGGTCAAGATTGTTGTGATGGGGAAAACATCCTTCTGGGAGCCTGTTCCACAAAGCAGCAGTTATTGGGAAGAAGCTGTCAAAGTGGAACTTACCCCTTACTAATCGAATACTAAGGGAATGAGGATGATTCATAGTGGTATGGTGGGTCCCAGTTGCAAAGGTCAGGGTTGGTGGGACCAAAGAATGTAGCTCGTCAGAACACATGCCAGGGAAATAGCAATAGACCAGGCGACTTTTCGTTTGTGGGAAAGGGGTTGTAGGGCGGGAAATAATGAATGATCCTATAAGGCCGTGTGGACTCTTTTGAACTCTATCAAGCCAGGCAAGTGAGGACTGGGCGGCTCCAGCACAGATATAGCAGCAATGCTCCACGTTTGGTCTGGTGTGGCTCTTGTAAAAACAGAGTATAGCAGGAAGAGTCAGATACTTACTGGAGCGGTACAGTGAACCGACCATTTTCCCGGCATCTTCAGCTATAGATCGCATAAAAAGTTAAATGCTGCTAAGAGCGGTAAGAGCCAGGAAATTGTGGAGAGTCATGATCCCCAATATCCTGACGAGACATGACGTATAGAAGTTAGTTCGACCCACGTTAAATTGAACCAAACAATGACCTAAGTTAAACTAAGTAAACAATTTGACTTTGAGGAGTATGTTGTATCAAATATATCATACTAAAAACTAACCAAGTGGCATATTTTGCTACTGCCGGAAGTCGAGGTGCGAGTAAATGCCAATGTGCATTGTGGGTATTTACGGACCATTTGAAGGTGATTTATATCAGCTTAATGTCTAGTCGTTCATCCGTACGTACGATTATCTAGGTTTGTTGTTGCTAGTGGTGGTGGTGTTTATCGTTTGACACCCATTAAAGCCTCATTCTGTCAGTTTCTCAATAAAGACAAGTTGACACACTAAAACTACTTACCATCTTCTTTTATTCGTTGGGAATCTTTTATATCTTCCTCCCTCATTCGAGAACAGTAGTTCTTTACTAATAAACAAGAAACGTCTTTTTTTTATTGCTTTTTATTCAAATGTTTACTCAAAGAATAGACGTGTATAAAATAGGAACTCCTTTCCATCTTATCGTTTGCAACTGATGAGATTTTATATAAAAATCTCGTGAAAACGTTTAGGGTTTGTCTTTACATTTTAATACTTCTTTTATGTGCCGTGACCCTTAAGGACTTTGGAGATAATGACTCTCCACAATCTTCTCTCCAGATCTTATTCTTAGTAAGCTTGAGTAAATAGATGGCGGAACAGAGTTTAGGAGAAATAAAAAAATACAAATTTTGTATTGATTTTTATTTTTTTATTTTTTTATTTTATTTTTATTTTATTTTATTTATTTATTTATTTATTATTATTATTATTATTATTATTATTATTATTATTATTATTGTTGTTGTTGTTGTTGTTGTTGTTGTTGTTGTCTTTGATATCTGGAGTTTATACATTTCTTTCCGGGTCCCACGCAGGGAACGAAGGTTAGAAATGGCATCATGACACTTTCCACGGCAAAAAAAAAAAAAAATAATTCCATAGATAAAGCCCTTGGTAAAGTGTGGGCTGTACTTGTCAGAACAATTTTTTGTATCTCTTTGAGGCATGGACTTCCAGGGATCCCTTCAATCAGCCTACTGGAATCTTTTCCAACCAGTCCAAGGGCTCCAACTACAACAGGAATTGTTGATGTTCCCATGTGCCACATTTTTGAAATTTCTATTTCAAGGTCCTTGTATTTTGACAGTTTTTCGAATATCTTCAAAGATACATTGCAGTCTGTAGGAACTGCCATATCAATAAGGAGGCACTTATTTTGTTTGTGGTCTTTAATAACAATGTCTGGGCGGTTGGCTTTGATTGTTCTGTCAGTGTGTATTGTGTAGTAGTAGTAGTAGTAGTAATAATAATAATAATAATAATAATAATAATAATAATAATAATAATAATAATAATAATAATAAAAAGAAAAAAAAGAAGTTCCCGTTTTAATGTGAACTAACTTGATACAACCGTATATCCTATATTCGTAGTATATTTTATCGACTGTTAAACTCTTTTCGGATTTCTTATCCCCCCCCGCCACATACACTCTTCATACAAACGTCAATTGCCATCGATTGTCTTCATGAAACCTGTTCTTTTATTGCACGTCTCCCCCACTAAAGTCTTCTCATTCTCTTTCACTCCTAGTAACCCCTTGCATCTTAGCGGCTTTATTGCCTTGCTTGAGGTGAAATGATTAAAAGAAAAAAAATAAATAAATCGATACGGTTCTCTCACGCAGAAAGAGAAAATAAAAAATGATCGTAACTCCGAAAAACATTCTCTAGACCAATGGTGGAAAATTTCCTTTCATTCTGAGGGATTTTCGGATTAGAGAAATGAATGGGGAAGACACACGGACAGATTCAAATTGTTGTATTTTTTATTTTTCCACAAATTCTACAATGTAATTTTTGAGCCAGAAAATTATGGCAGAGGAGTATGATATTCTGAAATATGTCGTGGATATGCCGGGGCAAAAAAAAAAAAAAAAAATGACAATAAGTGCTTTAATTCTGAACCGAAACCTTTATTCATTTCACATGGGTAGCTTAGATTTTTCTGAATCGTCTTTCCATGCTAGACGATACTTCGTAAATTATTCTGTTATAAAGTAGTTCAGAACGATGATAATTTCTTGCCATAGAAACCTAGACAGAAAAATAACCGTCATGTTTTTAATATTATTTTTTTAAATCAGTTCACCCCAAGTAAGGGGATAATGCCACTAAGACGCAAGCGGGCTACTGGAAGTGAAAGAGAATGAGAATTTATAAGGAACCAGAAACCCAATCGTAAACAGGAGACAAGCGATAAGCCTCAACTACTGTTCAAAAAACTGAGGCGGAGTGTGAAACAGATGATAGGCGAACCTATCCAATTGTGGGAAGAAAAATAATCCGGTTAGAAGACACATCCTGATCTTTTTTGATCAATTCATCCCAAGCAAGTTGATAACACCACTAAGATGGAAGGGCGTTAATGGAAGTGAAAGAGAAGACTTTAGAAGGAACTGGAAACCCAACCTTAAACAGGAAATAAAGGACAAATCTGTACTCCTGATCAAAAGACCGGCGAGGAGTGTGAACCGGACGATAGGTGAACTTATCTATTCCTACTGAATTCGACCAGCAAGCGACGGTCAAGCGTGAGTTTGTTAATATTTCAAACTTTATTCACACCATCTACAGAAATATTTGACTGTTCTGAAAATAGTGTAAACAGACATCGAAATATTGATGCTTGTTATTTTTCAATGGATAGCTTTTTTATTACCTTTGTTTTTTTTAATCTGATAAATTGTTTTGGGACAAGTGATAGATGTTTCAGAAGATACTCTCATGGATAGTTAAGTAGAGTGCAAGCGTTGAGATAACAACATGCTTACTCAGTATTTATCTTGACTGTGCACCTGTAAGCATGAGTTATCGACGATAGGATTGTGAGGATTTTTGGAATGTCGACTTTATAACCGTGATGTATTAAGTTGACTATACAAGAAGACACGAGGAAAACATATCAGAAACTTCAGGGATATTTTCGGAGAGCGGGGATGTTCACTGAAACAAACCAGATGTCCAGCTTGTGTAGATTGTAAAGGAGGAGGAGGAGAGAGAGAGATAGATAGATAGATAGAGAGAGAGAGAGAGAGAGAGAGAGAGAGAGAGAGAGAGAGAGGGAGAGAATAAGAAAAAAGTATCAGAGAATTTTAAGAGTGTTTATAAAATTAAAGTTTATAAAAGAAAGAAAGAAAGAAAGAAAGAAAGAAAGAAGAACAGAAAAAAGAAGAGTACGACAGAAGGAGATAGAAAGAGAAAAAAGAGGGAAAGTAAAGGAGAAATAAATAAAAAATAAAGTAAAAAATCAGAGAGAAAAGAAAGAAAGAAAGAAAGAAAGGAAAGAAGGAAGGAAGGGACTGCAAAGAAAAATAGAAAGAGAAAGAAAGAGAGAAAAGGAGGACAAGGAAAAGAGAGAAAGTAAAAGATAAAGAAAGAAAAGTAACAAATGAGAGAGAAAGGCATAAAGAAAAGAAAAAAGGCAGACGCAGAGTAAAAAGAAAGAAAGACAGAAAGAGAGAGAGAGAGAGAGAAAGAGAGAATGTGAAAGAAAAAGAAAGTAAAATGTGAAAGAGTAAGCAATGAAAGAAATGAAAGAGGCAGAGTACAAAGAAAGACAGAAAAAAAGAAAGAAAGAAACAGGAAAGAAAAATAGAAAGAGAAAGAGAAAGGAAAAGAGAAAGAAAGTAAAAATGAAAGAGAAAAGATTGAAGGAACGAAAATGGCAGAGTAAAACGAAAGAAAGAAAACAAGAAAGAAAGAAAGAAAATTCGAGAAAGACAGAGCAAGGAAAGGAGATATTCTCTTTGCCTCGCCTTTTATACAAAAAAAGACTGAGGGTGAAATAAAGAAAAAGAACCATAAAGAACAAAGTACGAAAATATAATTAGAGAGCCAGAAGGAAAAAGATAGAAAGACAGAATATTAAGCAGGAAAAAAAAACAAAAAAAAAACGGAAAGTAGAAAGAGTACACGGCAAAGCTAGAAAGAGAGGGAGAGAAAAAGAGGGAGAGAAAAAGAGGGTGAGAGGAAGTTTAATAGAAAAAGAAGAGAAAGAGGAATTACAAGAGAGATAAAGAAAAGTGAGAGAAATACGAAATAGAAGAGAAAGAAATGAAAAATGACAGCGTAAGAGACATTGCAAGAAAGTAGACAAAGAAAAAAGAGAATGGGATATGCTTAGTAAATATATACACATATAAAGGCGCATATATATATATATATATATATATATATATATATATATATATATATATATATATATATATATATTACGTTAAACGTTATTTTCAGTGGATGCCCGTATTTGAGTAAATATCTCCGTTTAATTTAAACAGTATTTTCATCTATCGGACTACACATATGCACTCCGGCATAAGTTTTCTCGAATGTGCAGGTCAGTAGATAGAAGTACTGTTTAAAATAAACGGGATGTCTACTCAAATACCGGCATTTAGTAAAAATAACGTTGAAAGTAATAAAAAATGTCGAATTATAAATTAAAATGCATTAACTCTTTTATATATATATATATACTAGCAGCATGGGCCGACGTTGCCCGTGCATGATTCAAAAATCGTACGACTCATACAGCAATCGCTATCACTTGACTTAAAATATTTTTGCCCTTCCTTGCCTTTAAAGGAGTGCCCTTTGCCGTGCTGATGTTGCTACATGCCTTACTTCTTGCCTATCTCACACTACGAATTTTTTCTAAGCTCTATACTAAACATTAAATCTGCTATGAAAAAAGAACTAAACAAAATGAACACAAAACGATCAGTTTTAAAAAAGGACTCGCAAATGGAAAAACCGAACGAAAAAACAACAGTAATTTTCACACCCAACCCAGTTCTGCGGAATCAGAATCAACGTTGAGTTTAAGCAAGCGAATGAGCCAATTGGAGTAAAGTGCCATGCAGATTTAAATTTTTCCCACTTGTGACGAATGCAGCTATCGATTTTTTGCATGCTAGCATGCTAGTTAACATTCGTGTCAGTCAACTATTGGCTCTCACGCAAGCCAATAGAATCTTCCTGGTTATTCGTGGCAGCCAGCTATAAGCTCTCACTCTGGCCAGTAGAAAATGGCCGCAAACTACATGAAAACTGCCGTAGAAGCATGAAAAAAATCGATTATTTCCACTATCGATGGGAGTTGGGAAATGCAAGGTCGGTCTTGGCCTTGTCAGTAACTTGGAGCATGTGCATGTAAATTTTGGTGCAAATCCGTCGAAAATTTCGGCCATGCATTCGTTACACACACACACACACACACACACACACACACACACACACACACACACACACACACATCCTGCCTTATATATATATATGTATATATATATATATATATATATATATATATATATATATATATATATATATATATATATATATATATATATATATAAAGAGAGAGAGAGAGATAAAGAGAGGGAGTGTGTGAGAGAGAAAGCGGAGAAGAGAGTAAAGTTGAGGGTGGAAGAGAGAGAGAGAAGGGGGTGAGCACGTTATTTGAATAACTTTTGTACTGTCATTTCAACGAAAATTCATATTTATCATATAAGAACAAATCTTTCGAGTAGAGATTTTTTCTTATTGAAAATGGATCAACCCAACACACACACACACACACACACACACACACACACACACACACACATATATATATATATATATATATATATATATATATATATATATACATATTTATATATAAAGAGAGAACGAGAGAAAGAGGGGCGAGAACAGCCTAAATGCATCAGTTCACTGAAGGCCTTCAGATTTGCCCTTAATACATGGGAGCAGTCAGTTCTGGATAAGGCGAAGTGATGTTCAACCCTCTTCCCAAGATGCCAAAACAGTGAAACCGACAGAAAACTCCTGAACCTGTAAAAGGCCAGCTGTTGTCCCCAGGCTCCATTCTGGGCGCGGTTCAGACTGACGGCCATCTGTGCACTTGCCACAGTAAACTAAAGATGACGATATGGTTTTCGTTTTGTTCTTGTAAGAAAGTCAATAATTTCTTCATCAAAAAATTCTAAGGCATAATGAACGAAACGAACTACAAAAATAAAATTTGTTTCTGTCTAGGCGCGCACGTCGTAAAATGGCTTTGTGCTGAAATCTATTCCAAATGTAACGGCAGCATGTGTTCTGAGTTTCATTTCAAACTTCGAGGTGTAAACGAAATGTTGCCTTCTTTACCGAAGAAACTCTCCAAAACGGTTGACAGAAACTCCCTGTCCGTTCTGTTACATAAAACAAATTTAAAGTAATGGTTTTATTGTTTAAATAGACAATGTTTAATATATATATATATATATATATATATATATATATATATATATATATATATATATATATATGAATGAATGTATAAAGGGTGCGATGGATAAATTGTCGTCTAAATGACACAAAAATGAAAATAACACTGACATCTCATTTTAACATATATATTTACCAAAATTGCACACAAATATCCCGAAATACTAAAAAGTAAATCTATTCAATAAAATCTCCATTGGCTTCAATCACGGCCCACAGACGACAACGGAATCTCCTGCAACTCTGCTGGACGGTCTCCTTGTTTAAGTTGGTGAATGCTGCCATAATCCATGCCTTCAGTTCGTCTTTAGTGTTACAAGGAGTTTTGTTTATCTTTTGTTCAACTGTGCCCCGCATATAATAATTCAGGGTAGTATGGTCTGGTGAGTTAAGTGTCCAAATGTAATGGGTGGTCGCAGAGATTGTCTGTCAGCCATGGCTAGGTTCTACTATTTGTGTGACATGGTGCAGAGTCCTATTGCCAAACATAGGGTCTTCCAGCAGCCACCCTTTTGATCCAGGGCAGCACTACCTCCTCAAGACATTTGATGTAGGCCTCCATGTTGAGTCTGAGGTCCTGTGGGAAGATGAATGGAGGCACAACGTCACCGTCACTAGTGATCACTTCAAATACCTTCGTAATCATCATTAGACTCATTCAACTCTTTCTGAATCCTCTGTACTGTCCACAGACTTACACCCAAACATTCTGAAATGTTTGTATTGGAGCTTTCGATGCGAATGTTCAGCAATGCAGTATGCCGTTTCCATATTTCTGGAGGAGTGAATTGCACCATGCTGCACTTTTTCTCACAGAGGTCCCAACTATACTGTGCAATCATATATATATATATATATATATATATATATATATATATATATATATATAATAGTGTATTCGGGCAGCAATCCCTCTTTCATACAAGTTTCATTAAATATGATTGACAAGAAACTTCAATTAAGCTATTTAATTTTTCTTGTGTTTATACAAGTGTTTTCTTTTCTGGACACAAAGCGTGTAAAAGCTGTCCAAAAGTTCTGTATATCTATCTGAACGCATTAAGCTATTCTTTTAGCTATTATCAAGGACGATTTATATTTTTAACTGAATGTGTGTGTGTTTTTTTATGTATGTATGAAAGCACTGATAATACAAAAGAAAACGCCAACCTTCAATAACATTAACTATGGACACGGTCAAAACGTACTGACCGTGTTTGGAAAATAAAACATTCATATAACTTCAGATACATATAGTCTACCATATATATATATATATATTGTCATCCACAGACAGACTGTTTCGCAGCTCATCAGTGCGGCTAGACGTCCGGTTGCCTCCAGCTAGGATCGAAACCCAACTAAATTAGTGTCAGTCGGGGATTCTACCACTAAGCCATTGACGCACGGCAGGGATGAAGGAGAATTTAAGCGTATTTATTTTTAGATAAACACACAGTGACAGAGAGAACTCGATTCGATTTACCGAAGAGTCTTGCATTATGAGCCGTAATAGTCACTGTTTACAAACCCACACTTCCTCCCCAGAGAGCTCAACTGAAATAAGTTTTTCAGGAGCCTATATATATATATATATATATGTATGTATGATATGGGAACTTACCCATAATAATAATGGACTATTCCGTACATCATAAATACTCCGCCTCAAGAGGAAGCAGACAGTTCAGAGTTCAAGTTCAGGTCAGAGTCTGTCAGAGACAGAGTCGCGTCAAACGATTACTGTAAGACATTGGAATAGTGATACTTGTCGAGACAACATAGTTCACTTTAACCAAATCTGATATTCATTACTAATACTTCTACTTCGTTGTACATATTTCTGTTTGTAATATATCTGTGTTATTCCATACCTGTGTTCGAATTATTCTTCATTGGTTCTACCTTGGACCATCACCGTGGTACAAGGAACTTGGACCATGACAATATATATATATATATGTATCTATATCAAGAAATATAGTCTTAAAGTGTGCTATATTTATGGGATAAAGTGCTCAATATCAGAGATAGAGCGTGTGTAAATATAAAAGTGAACATAGAAGTCAACACTTAGAGGTGACAGTCTGTTTCATGCTAGTGCAATCGTCAGGCAACTGCCTCAGTGTTGACTTCTATGTTCACTTTTATATTTATATATATATATATATATATATATATATATATATATATATATATATATATATATATATATATAAGTAATAGAATTTTGGGGATTTAAGCAAATCATTATAGTAATTAATCGAGACTAGAAAATTCTCAACAGAATGCAGAAAGTACTGGATGGGCGTTTCGGGGGAACGGAATGCCATTGCCCTTGGAGCACAATCCGTTGGGTTATGAATGCTTGCATGAGTATCACCACAGAATTTGTGAGTAGCGGCGCTATATCGAGTCTAGTCAGTTTCTTCTTCGTCACCGAGCCCCGTTGGTATGATGCTTGGGTTGTATCGAAACGGTACGGGTTCGAATCTCGTTACCGGATGTGCACTGCTGATGAGTCCCAAAATAGGGCGAAACAGCCGTCCACTGCTTTCTGCATTTTGATGTAGACATATATATATAAATATATATATATGTGTGTGTGTGTGTGTGTGTGTGTGTGTGCCGATTAGAATCCGACAAAATGGCTGCTGAGGGAACAAATAGAAAACGTTCATGAATTTAATTTGTTTCGCTTTTATTTAAGCTGACTCAAATGAAATATGGAGAAATGAAAGATTGTGCTATTTTTGTGTTGCTTGTAGTTTGCAAAGAACACAATTCTACAAATGTAGGCACCCCCGACGACAAAAAAGACACCACCGACAACAAAATAAAAAAAATCATTATCCTGCCTTCTAACACTTTAAAATTTCCCAGCATTCCTCGTTCGTGCGCAGGTGTAGTCGCACCAACATAACAAATTCAGTTCGAGGATGTCCTAAAGAACGAAACGTGTGACACGAAAACTTTTCCCACTTTGTCATACATTTTTCCACCATATTGTACTTGATATATAAAATATATATCGTCATCATCCCCCTATATATATATATATATAAAATATATATCATCCCCCTATATATATATATATATATATAAAATATATATCGTCATCATCCCCCATGTATATATATATATATATATATATATATATATATATATATATATATATATATATATATATATATATATATATATATATAGGGGGATGATGACGATATATATTTTATATATCAAGTACATATATATATCAAGTATATATATATATACAATATATATACTTGATATATATATATATGTACTTGATATATAAAATATATATCGTCATCATCCCCCTATATATATATATATATATATATATATATATATAGGGGGATGATGACGATATATATTTTATATCAAGTACAATATATATATCAAGTATATATATTGTACTTGATATAAAATATATATCGTCATCATCCCCCTATATATATATATATATATATATATATATATATATATATATATATATGTATGTATATATATATATATGTATATATAGGGGGATGATGACGATATATATTTTATTTTTTATATAAAATATATATCGTCATCATCCCCCTATATATATATATATATATATATATATATATATATATATATATAGGGGGATGATGACGATATATATTTTATATCAAGTAAAATATATATATATTTTATATATCAAGTACGATATATATATATATATATATATATATATATATATATATATATATATACATACAACATACATACATACTTACATACATAGAGAGAGAATGGGGATAGAGAGAGTGAGAAGGAGGAGATAAAAATATGGAGAAGTTGTAGTCAGAATTTTGGGAATTTAAATTTTAAGGTGAATAAGGAGGAAATGGATGTCTGGAATGTTTTATTGGATCAAAAAACGCAGCGGTGAGGGCCTCTCTGGCATGAAGATCGGCATTCATTCTTTTATTTCTTTATCTAGGTTTAAATCGCTAATTGGAAATACACACCTATCTTACTTAGTCATATAGCAGAAATCTACTCGGTATATTCTCCCCTCCACACTCGCCGACATCTTTATGCCATTCTTCACTTTTCAGGAGACGCCAGAGTCAGGATATCTTTTAAGTGAGACATTATTTTGGGGGTCTCTACGTTGATAGGAAATTCGGTGGTAGTAGAGTTTCATTTTGGTAGTGGGAAGAGGGAAAAGGAAAGAGTAGGAGGAGTATGTGGTGTTTTGGCCGAGGAAATGAATGTTTTGGTGAAGATCAAAATGGGAAGGGCCGGAAATGATTGTCAAGAATCAAAAGTAAAGCCTAAAAATAAACAAGCAAATATATAATATTGTCAAGTCTGATAATGGGTGTAACAGCTTCGTCCTGTTACTGGTAGGCAAAGTAGTTACGAGAGACTCAAATATGGTGATTTTGTTAGTGTCGCTAAGATATGGCACAAGGACAGAAGTATGGGTCACCCAGTGAGGATCGAACTCACTACTCAGTCGTAATTGTTCTAGCCTAGCAAGACCAGCTTGCTAACCATTACAACACGTTGTGATTTTCTAAGCTTCACCTAGATGTGGCACAGGGTCGAAAGCATTGGGCACACATTTAGGATCGAAATTACCTTTCAGGCGCAAATAATCTACCAAGACAAGCTTGCTAAACATTACACCTCGTCGAAGTGCCCAGGAGATTCTTATATGGTAATGAATGCTGGACAATCTCCTCTCAAATGGAGAAAAGACTTCAAGCAACAAAAATGAGGTTCTACATTTGGTTGGACTTGTTTAGCGGCATATCAACCTCTATGGGTTATTTAATACCGAAATCTAAATATTTTGATAGGTTTGGTTTGGTTGTATTTGTTTAGTGTCATATCAACCTCTATAGCTTGTTTATTGCCGAAATCTATATATTTCGATAGGTTTGGTTTAGTTGTATTTATTTAGCAGATTATCAACTTGTATAGATACTTTAATGCCGAAATCTTAATACTTTGATAGGTATGGTTTGATTGAATTTGTTTTGCTGCATATCAACCTCTACAGCTTGTTTAATGTCGAAATCTATATATTTCGATAGGTTTGGTTTGGTTGTATTTGCTTAGCGGCATATCAACCTCTATAGCTTGTTTATTGCCGAAATCTAAATATTTTTTAACACAGTTTTAAGCCTTCAACTACAGATAATATATGTGGTTGGCAATTTTAATATAAACAGCTATTGTTGGTAATTTTTTTAATAGAAAATTACATTTCTAGTATTTTATATTTTCATACCGTTTCACTTTTCTTTGTGGGTTCACTATTTGTCCATAATTGAGATCCTGCTACTACCGTGAGTAAGATTGGACCTGGGAACAACAGCAATTAAGAGGTGGTCCCAGACTCCTCAAAACCTTCAATCTCTCGACTTTGCTGCTGGATGTAGTTTATCGTCATACCCAGGACTATTGCTCTACAGAAAGATGCTGAGATTACCATGGACTGAACACATGAGCAACGACAAAGTTTTATAAAAAAATGGAATAAAAAAGGACACTTATACTGAACATCAGGAAGAGACAATCGAAAATTCTAGAAAAGAAGGCTTGGAAAATTTGATACTCACTGGGAAGAGGGACAGAGTAAAACAACGCATAAACTATCTGGCGAGTTTGAGCAAATATATGGCGGAGCAAGGTTTAAAAAAGACAAAATTTGTTAAGATCTACAAATTACAGGCAATTGTAGAGATCCATGATCGCCAAAGTCCTGAAAGGACACGGCACATGCAAGAATAAGAATATGATTTCTTGAAAAAGATAATGGAATGGTTTCCCATTGCATTCTGCATTTTTAAAAAAATTAAATGTTACACTTCTCCTTCGGCCATCAAGAGCTAGGGAGCCGAGTCTACCCTATTATTTAACGCATAGCACGTGGTAGGCGCGAAGAGATGGATTCGTGATGAATATGAATCTTTCTCAGGTGTCTCTAAGCCGTCGACTATCTGCTCACATTCAACTCTGCTTAACTTAGGCCATTAGACAAGTAGCGATGTTTTAATTTTGTCTTAACTGGAAGACAAGGGTCAGTCGTTATTTATCCTATTTTTCTCTATAATCTTCACTTCCTTCTACCTTTTCTTACTTCTATATCACATACCTCATTCAGTGACCCTATGCCTTAAAGGCACTTGTGTGAACTTTAGTAAAAAAATGACTGAGCTATTTCTAATCTCTTGTCTGTGGCATGCCATATTGGCTAACGGGCAAACAGTTGAAAGACTGGTATTACGCAACAATCACAGTACTGTTTTCTTTGTTTCTAACAAAAATTTTCTATTTCTTAATACTTTGCTTAGCTTTTGGAAGGCATCATTCACTATCCTAATGCGCCTTCCGATTTCAGTGCTGGCCTGTTAAAACAATTCCCAGATATTTAAATGGCTGTACTTGTTTGATTTTGGTATGTTCCGTTTGTAACAAAATACCGTGGAAGATTATAAAATGCATTGTAGGCCATATTAGCATGTATAATAATAATTTATGCAGATCTAGGGAATATTGTGGTCAGGGCCGATGCAAGTGTAACATAATCCACCCTAAATCTATGATACAAGGCCCCCATTCTACTCATCTTACTTTTCATAACGTAGTTTTCACATAAAATACAATTTTATTGTAACCTAATCATATATAAAATAACGGATCATATGCAATATAGGTAAACAGTTCAACTAGAAAAATTGTACCTGTTTGGGCTGTTCCTGAAATCATATTAATTCACATATAATAAAGGAAAGGATTTCGTGGATAGCCATGATTCCGTTGAAGCTGAACTTAACCAGCCTCAGCCGAAATTCGAAGTCCTTGCAACTCTGCACTTATAAAAAGCACCCTCGTCATTTTACATCCACCCACATAGATGTATATAACTGTATAAGGCGGAAACACTTAGAAACGAAATTAGTAACAACAACAATATAATTGAATTAAAATGAAATAAACTAAAAAAAGTGACATTGGGTTATGGTTCCGAGGCTAGTAAAAAGTCAGGTTTGTTTTAGGTTCTTTTGTGTGTCGTGATCCTTTAGGACATGGACAATCATGACTCTTCACATCCTATCCCTTGTAGCTCTAAAGCAGTAGTCCCCAGCCACCGGTCCGCGGACCAGTTCCGGACTGCAGAGCATTTGATACCGGGCCGCACAGAAAAAAAATGAAATTTTTTTCTCTCCATTTTAATTACTATCGCGGTCTACCGGATGTTTTATTTTGAAAATTGACCACTTCCGTCTGTTCCTCTTTTCTTGTCTCAATTGCATTTTTTTTTTTCATGTACAGAAACCAACAAGCCAACCCTAGCGAAAATGAGTAGTAAAAATGCCTTTCTTGAGAGATGCTTTGAAATAGGAAAAATCCAAATAATCAGATGACAGAAAACTCCACGACTGCTAAAAAAAGAAAAGAAGAAAAGAAAATGCTAAGCATTCTACTTAAATCACGGGTTCATCGCAACCGGTGATTCATGTGTTCAATCCCGCTCTGTTTGTTATGTGGCGAGCGGCTCCCCAAAGAGGCCATGAAGACTTCAAGACTTCTTCACAGAGACCAAACACCATGCATTAAAATACAAGCTTTTAGAGTTTTTTTTTTTTTTTTAAAGAAAAAACGTGAACACAAAGGACAGAACCAATTGTTGAAGGCCATCATATCATCCAATGTGTAATGGGACAAAGCACTGCTTTAGACTCTAAAGCAGTGCTTGTCCCCTTGCTATCTACCTCAGATCTTCTTCCGTCATCCATTTACACAAGCTCTCTAATTAGGTTACTCATTGTACCCATCTACTCGTCTTACCTTCAACATGTCCTGTGAGTCTTAAATTCCCCAAGCTCTCTTTCTTGATTAGTTGTTCTATGATCATATAAGTGTCATTTTTGCCACCATGTTCTTTAAAACTCCCTCGTTGCTTATGCCCTGTCCATGGTATTCTCAGCATCCTTATGTAGAACCGCATATATTTTGCCTCAAGTCTGAGAAAATTGCCCCGCATTCACTGCCATATGGGAAGACTGAAAATACATAGCAGTTCAGCATTTTTTGTTTCGAATGAAATTTTCCTGTTTCTCAATACTTTGTTTAGCTTTTGGAAGGCATCTTTCACTATTCCATTACACTATTCGGATTTCTGTGTCACGCAAAATATTCCACAGACAATGAAATTATGCTAAAGAACTAAATTCTTAAAAAGATTTTATCAGGTTAGAATATTCGGAAACTACTTATTTCATCGCTATGAATTATAATTTAAGTAGCCAAAGACGTGTAACATTGTTGTTGTTGGTTGTCTTGGCTGTTTTTGTTTAGCGGCATATCAACACCTCTATGGGTTATTTAATGCCAAAATCTAAATATTTTATACGCAATTTTATTTTATTTTTATTTTTTTAGAGATAATAATGGTTTTAGTAATACAAGTCTTACTAATTAACACAAGGAAGGAAAAGAGATGGATTCATGCCTTTCCCAAGAGTATTTGCGCGTAAGGAAATATAACAAACCCAACTGAAATTGGAACTCGGCTCTCCGATTAACAATTCCGAGTCGTTATCCATTACACCATCCGCACAGCCAAGCTTGCAGCACCTGTTATTCTCAAGCGGTCACCCATTTAGGCATTGACTAGACTCGACATTGCTTAACTTCGGTGATCGTACGTGAACTGGTGTCTCAACGTGATATAGACGTAAGCGCATGGCGGTTGCAGAATAAAGGAGAGTAATTTAAATTTGAGAATTAAGAAAAAGCAAAAATCATTTCCTAACTTATAAACATTCACACAGTTGTAAATATATCGTATCTTTGAAATACGTTATATTTGATAGGGTCAGTTGAGAGTCATAAGTCCTACAAGACAAATTAATAGAAGCAGAATGTGGCGAAGTCTTTTCATTGATCCGTGAATTGACTAATCAGTAGTTAGCTAGAAGGTGGGTAAAAAAGTAAAAAAGAGGAGTTCCTCCAAAATTCTTTAGTGAGATTTTTGTTTTGGTAGCAATCCGATGACCAAGAGTAATGAAGTTCTCTCATTCACTTCGCCCTCTCCTTCGCTGCCGAGCTGTCTACAACATTCTCTGCTGGAGACAATAACATTTGACCGATGGAGACCCCACGCGTTGTGCCATTTATTATAATAAGCAAACCTTCTACCTGTCAAAAAGTTGTTTTCCTGATTTTCAGACAGAAATCGACACGGTGCGACTTTGGCCCGAAGACAGCCGACGCAGCCAACCACGAACCGACAACCGGTATTCGCCAAAAGCCAGTTCGTGCCACAGAAGTTCTAGTGGCAATGCTACTGCTGAACCAAGACAGAATGGTAGATAACTGCGTCTAGAATCATATCCTTTATCCGACAGTGTGTAGTTTATACTACATATCGGGGTTTAAATAGGAAAACTTGCAAAGAGGGAATTTGAGTTCCACATATGCTTTCGCCTGAGAACCTCATACAACATTTCGTCATATGCAATAGTCATTTAACCAGAAATTTCAGTGCATCAATTTTGCATTACATGATGATGAGAAATGGATTTTGTATGTCAACAGAAAACGATGTATTGGTTATCACAGATATGAGCAACCAGTGTCAACACTAAAATCCATTCTCCATTAATAGAATCCATTACGAACTCCTGGAACATGGAAAGACCATCACTTCAGATATATTTATTGCCACCTACTTTATCATGTTGAAAGGTGTTGTCCTCCATCATGACAATCCAAGGAAACACTCTACAAAGTTGTTATATATTCATTCCATTCAATGAAGATAACGCAATCATGAAATATAATGTCGCTTGGAGTCGACGTAGTCTTGCTGAGTTCTGTAGTAAGGATATAAGGCTCGGTTCCAGCTAGCTCTCTTCTGGCGATTCTCAACGTTACTATATATACTATTTGGACGAGTCGAAGTCATATTCTTGGGAGGTTTGTTCATCTCTACAACACCCCCATTTTTAGATATGCACTTTCTTTAGTCGATATTTTTTCCGATATAGGTCCACTTCCAAGGTTTCAGTCGGGTTAAGTTTTAGGAAGACGCACTTCAAAGCTATCGGGAAGTCCATCGGCGATTCAAATTGTACTGGTTGCTCATTTTGCGCACATCTAGACCTCAAGTGTTTTCTATGTTGAAATCGTCCACTTTCAACAATATACATCATACTACCAAGGTGAAGTACAATTTTTCTTTCCAACCAATTTTCCTTTCCGACCATAAAGCTTTTTGTTGGGGCGCACCCACCTTCACAACCACAATAGACTGATCCTATTATTATAAATAGAACAATAGTTCTAGAGACTGTGAGTAGTGTAGCAGTGTAGTGCAGTGCAGAGTGAGACTTCTGTAGTGATCAGTTACACTTCCGTTTCTCGACCGGAAGATACCGTTGGACTTTATTACTCTTAGTTATTGTTACTACTAACCTACGTTCGTTCTACTACTAATCTCTCTGACGTAAATACCTCTCTGAATATACCAGTATTTTCCCTACGACTGTGTTTGTTCGTTATTACCATATACTCACGTGGAAACACTCAACATCTCAACACTTTTAAAGAAGACTTTATCATCGATCTTAAGTGATCTGGTAGTTTCAAATTGTCGACTTTTCTTTTTATTCCCTGGCAGTAATCTGTCAAAAATTGATCTGATTTTCATAGAAAACATGAGCTCTGCAGACGACATTTTCGCGGTGGCGTTTGCATATGACGTCATTCGATATAAGACTCAAAATTATTGTAGTGTCGTTTCTTCAGCTTCCCGGCCTTTAGTTTTCTCAATGTCCTTTTGAAGGTGTCAAAAAACAGTTCAGCTTGAACATTCGACCTCGGATGACAAATCTGCGTTGTCAAATGTTCAACCTCGTAGTTTTTGCAGAAGTTTTTAAACTCGCTAGAAGTAAATTGAATTTTACTAACGGATATCACAGTTTCAGATACTCCAAACCTTGCAAAAAGTTAGCGTAAAAATTTAATCGTTAATATCGCGACCCATTTTGTGAAACTGTCGACCACAATAGTATGAGCCGTTTAGTGGTCCGGCAAATTAGATATGTAGTATTGCCCACAGTTTATCAGTGTTCGCCCATACCTGCTAACTTATAGGTGGTGATTTTGCTGCTGAATTACTACCATTATACTTTTGACTGTATTTTGAGTATCTTTGTGCAACTTTGGTCAATAAACGTCAATTCTCACGAGGGACTTCATCCTCAGTATTCACGTGGATTTTTTTCAAAATCCTCTTTTGTAGTGATAACGGAATTACTCATCTTTCCGCGTACAAAAGTACTCCATCACAAATAGGAAATGCTGTATTATTATTATCAGGTTTAATTTATTTTTATTCCATTTCGTCATTAATAGTTTTTTGAATAAACGCATCCTTTTTAGAATGAAATTTTGATATCGTCTATCGTGACCGACAATTCTTTAAGTATTGCACACCAGGCAAATATATCCTCTGGAGTTTGTAGAAGATAAATATGTGGGAGGAGGCAGTCATTCCACCCAGTCGAACATCTGCAAATAAACGAATCATATTATTTTTCTTTCTAATATAATCAGTTGGGGTGCCTGATTCTGAATAATCTATTCTTTCAATAATTTCGCGGTTTCTAATCTACCAAGTTCGATGTTAATAGACTCCAACGAAGCAAAGGGTATTTTTCTGATAGGTTTAAAACTGGTATCACATTTTCTTTTAATTTGAAAAACGTCTTTGACTCTGTGCATTTTCCCCAACTCCTCTGAGAAAATATTCGTGAATATATATTTTAGTTTACGTTTACTCAGTGTTTCTATAGCTGTAATCTTTTTCTCTGACGAACAATTAATTTTTCTACAGAATTAATTAATTAGTCAATTCCATGGTTCAAATAATTATAATCAATCGATGCCTAGTAAATTCGAGTTGGAATTTTTTGATACGTAAACATCTGTTTTTTTTTTAGTTTTACCAGCAAGAGCGATGTTACACATAATTTTTCCAAGAAAAAATAATTTCTTGCTCGATATTCCTCTTGCAACTTTGTTGGATTTTTTTTCAAATTATGCTTGCCGATTCTGTTCCAAGTTTTTTCATCAATAATTGTAATATTGCTACCAGTGTCCAATTGAAATCTCACCGTAGCGTTCTTCATTTTTACTGTTACGAATTTTCTATTATTTGTACTTTCCAGTTTTTTATCTGTATTTTTGTGTATTTCTTTTGCTTTTCGACTTGCAGTAGCTTTGTTTGTGATCTGTTTTCCACAATTAAAACATCTTTTGTTTTTTAATGGACAGTCCTTTCTGAAATGAAGCATACCACAGCCATAGCATGGGTTAAGTTTAGCAGTATTTTTATTTCTGATTTTTTATTTTAGTATAACTGTTTTTTTAACTACTAGTACTTATGACGTGTCATTTTCTTCGAAATTCGCTGTATCGTATTGGCATTTTTGGCATTCTTCCACAATTCCTCGTAACAGAAAATGTACTCTCTTTTCATTAGATCATCCTTGACATTCTTCTCTGAAAATGGCCTCGTACCTTTTGAAGTACGATAGGAATGTACTATTTTCTTCTGGGACGTGATTAAACTCACCAAATTAGTTAGCGACTGAGTCGAACGGAAATGAAATTGACGCATTGTCTGTTCCTTATTTTTCCAGGATTGCTTTTATCTGTTCTTGATATTCAATCCACTCCCATTTCATTTGGGTAATAGTTGCTGAATAATTATCTTCAATTCTTTCATAGAATATTATTTTCGCACAACTAGTCCTTAACCCGTCCTGGGTATGACGATGAACTACATCGGCGTCCTGAGTATGACGATAGAGTACACCCGCGTCCTGAGTATGACGATAATCTATATCCAACAGCAAGATTTCTGATCAGGTTTTGAGGAGCATGGAACCACCTCTTAATTACTGCTGTTCCCAGGTCCACCCTGATCCGGAGTGGTAGCACCTGTTAGAGTCCCAGCTATGGGAAAATAGTTAACACCCAAACTGGGGTCAAAACACTATGAAAGTGTAAAAATAGGTTTTAGTACCAGTAATACATTTTTGAGAAAAATATAACCAGCAATAAAAATCTTGTCGGCATTAAATAAGCCATTGAGGTGTTGATATGCCGTAAAACAAAACAAACAAAACCAAACTAGTCCTTAACTAGGAAGAAATACTATAGCAGTATGTCATACACAACTTGCAATTTATCAACTCACTCTATGAATATACACGAACTCCACAAAATACTTTTCTCTGAATTTTGAACTATCTTCGACAGCTATTTATGCTAAGCAGAAGAAATATTTTTTCTTTTTCATGTGAATTCGAATTCTCGTCGCCACTGTTATGTCTTCATTCCATTGAATCAAGATAACACAATCATGAAATATAATGTCGCTTGGAGTCGACGTAGTCTTACTGAATTCTGTAGTAAGGATATAACGCTCACTCCCGGCTAGTTCCGTATTTACCAAACCTCCCCACGAGGTAGGATGCAGCACAAGGCTAATTTTTATGTATAGCGAAAATTCTACGTAGGCCCTGTAATAACGGAGTCGGATTTGTCTACCTCCCCAAATGAGACTGTGTCCTTTGGCATAGCGTCGTCTATGTTTATCTCTGCCCAAAAGCAGAGAGTTTGGCAAGATCTAAGAGCTCCTCGAGCGTCTAGCTCTCTCCTGACGATTCTCGGCATCAGTCAGTTATATGCCATGTGTGATACACGCTTAGGCGATCATGTATCTTTCGATACATGACAGACGAGACATATTTTTTTTCCGTAGTAGGTTGCCATTTCTTTCTGCGGTAGACCAGTTGCCATCCAAGGCTATAGAACGCGGTCTGTCCTGCTATTTACCCATAGCTGGGGGAGAAGAAGGGGATTCATACCTTTCCCAAGGGTATTAGCACGTAAGCGAATGTAATGGATTCGACTGGAATTCGAACTCGGCTCTCCGATTTCTCAATCTGAGCCGCTATCCATTATTCCACCCATGCCTCCTCGGTTAGTCAGCCATATGTGATACATGATACATGACAGACGAGACATATTTTTTTCCGTAGTAGGTTGCCATTTCTTTCTGCGGTAGACCAGTTGCCATCCAAGGCTATAGAACGCGGTCTGTCCTGCTATTTACCCATAGCTGGGGGAGAAGAAGGGGATTCATACCTTTCCCAAGGGTATTAGCACGTAAGTGAATGTAATGGATTCGACTGGAATTCGAACTCGGCTCTCCGATTTCTCAATCTGAGCCGCTATCCATTATTCCACCCATGCCTCCTCGGTTAGTCAGCCATATGTGATACATGATACATGACAGACGAGACATATTTTTTTCCGTAGTAGGTTGCCATTTCTTTCTGCGGTAGACCAGTTGCCATCCAAGGCTATAGAACGCGGTCTGTCCTGCTATTTACCCATAGCTGGGGGAGAAGAAGGGGATTCATACCTTTCCCAAGGGTATTAGCACGTAAGTGAATGTAATGGATTCGACTGGAATTCGAACTCGGCTCTCCGATTTCTCAATCTGAGCCGCTATCCATTATTCCACCCATGCCTCCTCGGTTAGTCAGCCATATGTGATACATGATACATGACAGACGAGACATATTTTTTTTCCGTAGTAGGTTGCCATTTCTTTCTGCGGTAGACCAGTTGCCATCCAAGGCTATAGAACGCGGTCTGTCCTGCTATTTACCCATAGCTGGGGGAGAAGAAGGGGATTCATACCTTTCCCAAGGGTATTAGCACGTAAGTGAATGTAATGGATTCGACTGGAATTCGAGCGCGGCTCTCCGATTCCTCAATCTGAGCCGCTATCAATATATGCTATTTGGATGAGTCCAAGTCATATTCTGGAAAGGCGTGTTCATCTCTAAAAGAAAAGTAAGTCCAAGAAAAATATAATTGTTAGGATGAGAGGTTCTTCCACATTTTCCATCCTCACCAGATTTCCCCTTGTTTCAATCGCGAATACATTTCATGAGCCGCCGAATATTCAGAAAAAAAGAAAGCAGTTTTCACAATTTTCGGTGAATAATCCAGATTTATTTAACAGTGTAATCATAAAGTTGCCTTCCCGTTATGTTATACTTGTTAAAATAAAGGTGGTTACATTTTTGATAAATAATATTTAAAGGAGTTAAACTTATATTCGTTTTATAACGTTTCTGGTAAAACTTAATAACTTTCCGAACAGCCTAATCTTCAAATAAATTTGACTTATATTTGACTTGACATCATTTCCAGTAAAGCAAACAAACAAACAAAAGCAAAACAATTATTACAAAATGAGAAATCAGTGCCAACACCAACATCAGAACTCCGTCTTCAAAAGTTCTTGCCTTGTGTCTGATGGAATATGACAGATGTCGTCCATTACGATCTCCTGGAACATGGAAGGACCATCACTGTAGATGTTTATTGCAAGGAACTTGATCGAGTAAACGAAGCATTATGTCGAAAGGTGTTATCCTTTATCCTAACAATGCAAGGACAGACTCTACAAAGTATGTACATGAGAAATATAATTGTTAGGATGAGAGGTTCTTCCACATTCTCCAGGCTCACCAGATTTAGGATCTGCAGATTTTCAATCGCGAATTCATTTCATAAGCAGCCGAATATTCAGAAACAAAGACAACAGACTTTCAAAATTTTCGGGGAATAATTCAGATTTATTCAACAGTGGAATTGAAAAGTTGCCTTCCACTTTAAAGAATTTAACATGTTTCTTTTTATGTTAGGCTATTCGGAGAGTTATTAGGTATTGCCACCTAGTGAATTTCCGAACAGCCTAATATTTAAAGGAATATTTATATATATATACATAAAGGAATATATATTTGTTTCTATATCCTTCCTAGTAAAGCATAACTTTGCATCATTTGCAGCAGTCTTTAAACGAATAAAATCAAACTTTCATTTTTTGCATTTCAGGGTATTAAAAATATTTTGGTTTTTAGTTTTGCATCGCAACAGAAAACGGAAAGAATAAAAAAAAATTAAAAATGAGATGTCAGTGCCAGCAGCAAAATCAGGACTCCGTTCACAGATGTCCTTGCTTTGTTTCTAATGGAATATAACAGTTGTCGTTCATTACGAGCTCCTGGAACATAGAAGGACCGTTACTATCGAGGTTTATTTCTAGCAACATGATCGAGTAAACGAAGCATTATGTCGAAAGATGTTATCGTCCATCATGACAATGCAAGGGCACACTCTACAAAGGAAATCCAACATGGGTGTTAGTTGGTTGTTTTTGTTTAGGGACATATCAGCCACTATGGGTTATTCAGTGCTGAAATCTAAATATTATGTACGCAATTTATTATTATTATTATTTTGGAAATAATAATGGTTTTGGTGATGAAATTCTTATTAATTAACCCATAGCTGGGTATTTGCGCGTAAGTGAATATAGCGACCTAACTGGAATTGGAACTCGGTTCTCCGATTAACAATTCCGAGCCATTATCCATTACACCACCCACACTTCGAAGCTTACAACACCTGGTATTCCCAAGTGGTCACCCATCTCGGTACCGACCAGGTTCGACGTTGCCTAACTTCGGTGATCTTACAGGAACCGGTGCTTCAACGTGACGTGTCCGTAAGCTGATAAGGGAGGTTCTTCTACATTCTCCAGGCTCACCAGATTTAGGATCTGCAGATTATCATTTGTTTCGATTGTGAATACATTTCATAAGCAGCCGAACATTCAGGAATTAGGAAATTGAAAAAAAGATCTTTCAAACATTTTTTCAGGGAAAACTCAGATTTAATTGAACGTGGAACCGATATTTGCATTTCGGTTTCGTCTTCAACCGTTGAAAATACCGGGAAGGGACAACTCAACACCGCCAACTCAACACCACCGACTCAACTCCGCTGACTCAACACCGCCGACTCAACACCATTAACTCAACATCGCCGACTCAACACCGCCGACTCAACACCACCGACTCAACACCACCGACTCAACACTACTGACTCAAACACCACCGACTCAACACCGCTGACTCAACACTGCCGACTGAACGCCGGGACAACTCAGTTCTGAAACAAGTCAGCACCAGAAAAACAACTTTTTAATAACCGAACAAAAGTAATTTATTATGGATTAAAACCTTAATTAGTGAATATTTTTTAAATTATTTTTAATAAAATAAATCGTAAAGAAATTAATTTTATAATAAAGTAAAAAATATTCAGAAAGTAATTAATTGGGACACTTCGGCGTGAGGAAATGTTTAGCAAGGTTGTCTCGTTAGATTAATTAGGAATGAATAGTGAGTTTGAACCCTCCATGAGCGCTACACACTTTCAGC
Organism: Acanthosepion esculentum; assembly: GCA_964036315.1. Taxonomy (NCBI): domain Eukaryota; kingdom Metazoa; phylum Mollusca; class Cephalopoda; order Sepiida; family Sepiidae; genus Acanthosepion; species Acanthosepion esculentum. The sequence continues at coordinate 33,154,971 of OZ038511.1, read as the reverse complement.
CTTGTGCTACATTTAAGCTACACTTAGTAAATCACCACATGTATTAGCCACTTTAACTAATTGCCAATGGAAGAGATTTGCTATTTCGCCTCTGATTATCTATGCCATATTGTTTGTTTACTGTTGAGGAGTAGTGGACTCTGTTCTTATTAATTGTTTCCATTGTTAGTTTTTCTTAATCCTATGTGTGTTGCTTTTTATGGTCAGATCGTTATACATTCTACAATCATCAAGTAATCAGGATGGAATGGAATCAAAGAATGATATGTACTCAAGTATAAACCTGAACAATGTTTACGTATAGACTCAAGTATAAACATGAAAAATATTTAAATATAAACTCTTCCATGAGGTCCACCAAGATTTATATGTAGACTCAAGTATAAACCTGACCAATGTTTACCTATACACTCTCGTATAAACCCAACCAATTTTTACCTAGAGATTCAAGTATAAACCAAACCAAGGTTTATCTATAGACTCAAGTATAAACCTGAACAATGTTTACCTATAGACTCAAATATAAGCACGAAAAATGTTTAAATATAAACTCTCCTATGAGGTCCACCAAGATTTACATGTAGACTCAAGTATAGACCTGACCAATGTTTACCTATACACTGTCGTATAAACCCAACCAATTTTTACCTAGAGATTCAAGTATAAACCAGACCAAGGTTTATCTATATACTCAAGTATAAACCTAAACAATGTTTATCTATACCCTCAAATTGTGGATAAATTGACGGTTTAGGCCGGGGAAGGACTAATGTACTATTGTGGGTTGTTGGTTCTTGTTTATTAAATGCTGTTACCTTCTTACTCATTTTTTATAGTTACAGAGTCTCGTGACCACGTGATCCCTGAAGTGGTTATAAAGGAAATGTTTTTTCCTCCTTTTCATCGCTATTCTTGTAACTCAATGCAAATTATCAGACAATCAAGCTACGTCGCGGAAGGAAATATTTTTTCGCAACTGAAAGTAAGTACTTTTGCTCCTTTGCTCGGTCTGCACCGTCTTTGGACTTTTTGGCGTTGGTATTTTCTCGGCAGTATAAATCCAATTCTAAACCCGACTCATTTCTAAACCCGACCAATGTTTACCTATAGACTCGATAAATGTTACCCTATGAAGAGACGTATGAGATCAACAAAGACTTACTTATAGACTCAATTCTAAAACCAACCAATGTTTACCTATAGACTCAAGTCTATGCTTGATAAATGTTACTCTATGAAGAGACCTATGAGATCAAACAAAATTTACTTACAGACTCAATTCTAGACCCGACCAATGTTTCCATATAAAGTGACGTATGAGATCAACGAACATTTACCTACAGACTCAATTCTAAACTCGACCAATGTTTACCGACAGACTCAAGTCTAAAGTCGATAAATGTTACCTACGACGAGACGTATGAGATCAACCAACATTTACTTATAGACTCAATTCTAAACCCAACCAATGTTTACCGATAAACTCAAGTCTAAACTCGATAAATGTTACCCTATGACGAGACATATGAGATCAACCAACATTTACTTATAGACTCAATTCTAGACCCGACCAATGTTACTCTATAAAGTGACGTATGAGATCAACCAACATTTACCTTTTTTTTTTTTTTTTTTTTAAGCGTATCACCCCAAGCAAGGCTGGAGGCCACTATCACGCATGGGGTTACAGAAGGGATGGAGGAAGAGCAGATAGGAGTGGTAAAGGAGAGGATGTGGAGAAAGAGAAATACAGAGTCAATTCTAAACCCGACCAATGTTTACCGACAGACTCAACCAATATGGACCTACAAACTCAAGCTGAATTTCGACATTAAATAATACAACATGGGTTGATATGTCATAAAATACAAAGCTCTCTCTCGTTATATACTGTAGATTATTCAATGTATTGATTTGATTGATATTAACCACAGTCTGTCTGACTGTGGAGCATCGTTTAGCACGGAATTTTCGAAATTCTATCATTGCCAGGAGCTTCTCCATAAACTACGCTCATCTTTTTGAACCCCCAAATTCTTTCCTCCCAGAATTATCTTTCTGGCACAAGAACTCTTTTAGATGCCTTATGCAGTGCTTACACTCTTTAGAATAAAAAATACGAAAAAATCTCGCATTTTCTTCGGCTTCACTGTTAGAGTCAATAAAGGAACACGCTAAATTTGACAATTATTTCTCAATGCACGCTGCTGGCGTGATAGCTGCCACAATAGAAAACAAAGGCAATCATTTTCTTTTTTTGGTTTAATTTAGCGATAACCGAATTCTTCTAACGTTAACGACAAAAACAGAACGAACATTTTCAGGTTGTCCTATACGTGAGCTGGGACAAGCGTTGCTAGATTGTACTAGAAGTAGCGAATTTAGTTGTATTTGAAAACTTCGGGTAAGTACATTTTTAACTGACTTTCTTTATTAATAGCCCAATTTAGCCCCCAAAGTCTCCGCGAAACTTGAAATTTAGACGTGCAGGGCTTGCTGTGCCCCAATATAGCATCTCTGCTACTAGATTCTCATAGTTATAGCGTTTAATAGGCTCAGCTTAGTCTGATACAAGTCCACTTTTCTGATGCAACTAGTTAGAACTGAACGAACATCAGCAGTTATGATTTGAAAGACTAGTTTACTGCAGCAGAATAACTATCCCTAGAAACGAAAAAAATAAACGACCGGAAATTTTGGAGAGCCATGAACGCTAACATCCTGAAATGCCATGGCACATGTATGAGCGAAAGAAGACGAAGATCTGTAATAAATAACACAAATTTGTTCACTTGTCTTATGACTGTTTCTGCCCTGAGGTTTGCGTAAATTCAGACTTTCAGGAGACTTGATGGTACATTTACCATCGATTCTTCTGAAGAACGGATGTAATTCTTCAAAACTCAGCATATAGACATTTATAAGATAAATTAACAATTTTATTTCATTTATTCTTAATGCTGTATCCCTGGATATAGAGCACAATAATTACAAAGATTTCTTTCTTTTCATGTGCCATGTCGTTTAAAGACGTAGGGGATCATGACTCTCCACCTCCCTCTATCCCTTGCAGCACTCAATAAGTTCCTTCCCTCTGCTACTTCCTCCAGACCACGTTCTGTCATCCACTTGCTTAAGCCCGCCAGGTATATCACGCATTGTTTACCCTTGTCTCTTTTTCCCTCTATTCGACTCGTGAGTATCAGATTCTCCAGGCCCCCCTTCCTCATTATGTGCTCCAAAAGCTTCAGCTGCCTCTTCCTGATGTTAAGTATAAGCCTCCTTCTTGTTTGCAACCTCTCTAAGACCTCATCGTTGCTCACACGCTCCGTCCATGATAATCTTAGCATCCTTCTATAGAACCACTTCTCCGTCGCCTCGAGTCTCTTCTTCATCTTTGAGGAAATCGTCCAATATTCGCTGCCGTAAAGAAGGACAGACGTCACGTAACAGCTCAGTTTTCTTTTCTTTGTTACTAAAGAAATGCTCCTGTCTCGCAGTATTCTGTCCAGCTTTTGGAATGCGTCTACGAATCTGAGTGTCGCACTTACCGTCCTCTGTCAAGACGCTTCCCAGATATTTAACCTTCTGCATCTGCTTGATTCTAGTGTTCCCGACCTTCAAATCATCTTACTGATGACCATGCGTCCTGTCTTCTTGTAGTTTATGCTTAGTCGTTCTTCTCACTCTCCGTCGTTACCATCTGTAGGAGATTTTGAAATTACAATGACTACTTTGTCTTAAAAAAACATCTTCATGATTGACTGATTTTGAAGAAATACTATTTTGTTGTTATTATTATTGTTGTCTCTTTGTCTGTCTTTCTCTCTATATATCATTTTTTTAAGCTTTTCACCCCAGGCAAGGCTGGAAGCCACTAGCACGCTAGGGGTTACAGAGGATTTGGAGCGAGAGCAGATAGGAGTGTTGAAGAAAGGATGTGCAGAAGTATAGAGGATATATCAAGGCAACTGGAGATGTCGATTGACGTTACACTTGAATAGTTGGAGATTATAGTTGTCAGGGAAACAGGAATGAGGAAGGGAGTTCCACAGGCGAGAGTTGCGAGATATGAAGCTATTGGAGTAGAAGGGACGTCTACATTTAACAGTTTCAACAGTGAAAGGGTGGGAACGGGATGCCAGCCTCGTAGGACGCTTGAATTCATGGAGCCTGGGAACCAGCGATAGCAGCTCCTCGGAGCAATTACCATGGAAATATTTATAAAAGAGACAGAGAGAGGCGACGGTGCGTCTGTGAGAGAGAGACTGCCGGGCCAATTACATTGCATACCCGTCTCTGGATCTAATCAAGAACCTTGAGGCAAACAGAAGGGGCTCCAGACCATATATGGCAACAATACTCCATGCAAGGGCGGATGGTTGATTTGTAAATTTGGAGGATCGATTCCGGGGAAAAGAATTTCCTGGCCCGGCACAGGGAGCCAACTTTCCTTGCGGTGGATGAAGCAATCGACTCAATGTATTTGTTGAATCGACTGAATGACATTGATTTAATCATTTCACCCCAAGGAAGGCGATAATACACTAAGATGCATGGGATTGCTGGTAATGAAAGAGAATGAGAAGTGAACAGAAAGGACAATAAAAGAACAGACTCCAGGAAGGCAGAAGATGACGATTGACGTTGCATTTAAATTTTTGAAGATTGTAGGTGGTAGGAAAGTACGAAGCCGGAATAGAGTTCCAGAAAATATTAGAATAGAACTTAAGGTTACATTTAGTTTGTTCAACAGTAAAACTGTGAGACCTAATTGCCAATCTAGTATTACGCTTAAATCCATGCAGTCGAGGTACTAAGAAGGAAAAAATCGATACAGTAATTAGCATTAACACAGAGTCAATACACTTTAAGTACCCTTAAAATATACCCACGTTAAACTTACATGATTACAAAATCAAACTTACAGAAAAAATAGAACACATTGTAAAAAAATAGAACACATTGTAAAAACATTGTAAAACGACTAAGATATTTCATTTAATCGGCAAAGACAATGGCACTAGTGGTGTGGACAGGAACAGCGACAATAATAACAATAATATAAACAAATTTGGATTCACATAAAGAAAATGCCTACCTCAACAAAACGACTTCATCGCATTTGAGAATGACAATAAATATTAAAAAGACAATAAAACAATAATCAATAACTTGGAAATAAGAAAATTCAACAATTATTTCAACAAAAGATCTAAAAATAATAAACAACGAAAAAACTATTTATATAGGTAGTCATATCCAGGATAATCTTTAAAATAAAAACCAACAATTACAACAAACTAGTTGACAAACGTTGCTAAATTTTACACAACCATGAAAAAATGAAACAGAAGGTAATATAAACAAAACATAGCCACTAAACTAAAATTAGAAAATCGAAGAAAACAGCTAACAAAAGTAGAATAATTTATTAAATTATAAAACCATAAGGATAACCTCACGACCAAATCAACTTGCAGATTACTAAACCTCACAAAAAGCAACATTGGGAAAATAAGCAATCATTTAATAAAAGAATATGCTCAAAACTAAGAAATATATTAAACAAACCAACGGAAAAAGACAAAGGCAAAAATCAACTGGTTTAATAATATTAACAATAAAGAAAACTATTCTTTTACGAAATTCGATATACAATACTTTTACCCATATATCAAAGAGAACATATTAAATAATGCACTAAACCTAGTTAAACTGTATATGACTATCCTCAATGAAGATATAAATATAATAAAACATTCTATAAAATCTATACTATAACAATAAAAAATATAGACTAAAAAGGATCAAAACATTAGTTTTGATGTAATACTGGGTACTTATGATGGTGCTCCAGTATGCTAGTACTTAGGTATATGCATAATCAAAATATTAGAAAATATGGCTGACAAAAATATATAGGCCTATATAGAGACGATGGACTATTAATACTAAGAAACTTTAACAAAAGAAAAGAAATAATAAAAACCATCAAAAACCTTGGATTCACAATCGATATAAAATCCTTTCAAAAATAAAAAAAATCCCTAGATATAATCTTTAACCTAGACAACGGAACATATAAACCATACAGAAATCCAAATAACTACCCAATATATATTAACAAAATTTCCAACCATTCCTACATTATTCAAACAAATACCTATATCTATAAATAAAAGATTTTTAACAAATTTTAGCAATTTAAAAATATCTAATGAAAACAAAAAACATAAGCATCAGAATTGAGAAATGGTGGATATTCAAATAGACTCTAGTATAAAAACGAAAATAATACAAACAAATGCAACAGAAAGTAAAATATAGTTTGGTTCAACCCTCCCACAACAATAAAATAAAAACAAATATAGGGAAATATTCTTCAAACCATTTAACAAACAGATTCATAAAGACATCAAATTGTAAAAATACAATCAAAATTAGTTACAGCTGCACGGATAACATGGGGAAAATAATAACTAAGCATAATGAAAAAATACTCAACAGTTACAATATCAATAGCAATAACATTCAGCAAAATTACACCACCAAATGCAATGGTAGAAACAAAATAAATTGTCCATTTAAAAAAAAAAAAGCTTAACCAATACAGAAAAAAGCCTAAAAAAGATATTACAGTCACAAAATGTCCTTTGAGAGAAAAATATACGCAAACACAACCCTATCGAAATACATATGGACCTAAAACACTATCCCCAACAAAATCAAATAGGAAATTATAAAAGGGCAACCCCATGCAGTATAAAATCTGTAAATTATTCTAAGAGGAAAGTTAACAATAACTAGTTTTAGAAACCAAAATAAACGCTTAAACAAGCAAAGTAATTTTAAGTATAGGCATATAAATAAATACTTTGCCATCTAAGCACTAATAAAAAATAAATAAATTGATGAATAAAATATATTGAATATAAAATAAATATAAAACAAATAAAGAAATAAGATTAAATAAAGAAGTAAATAAACATAAAAATAAATAAAATAAACATAAAATAAACGAATAAATATAATAAATATACAGACATATATATATATATATATATACGTTTATGCATATATATATATATATATATATATATACGTTTATGCATATATATATATATATATATATATATATATATATATATATATATATATATATATATATATATATATAAGCAAGAAGCCTACCCTTTTGTAATTAATATCTTGGCTCGCAAGGGAAGCACCTTAAAACAGATTCGAGTAACTAGATTCTATTATAAAAGATTGGTATTTTACAGAGAAATTCACAAACTTTTAGAAGTTTCACACGCACACATGCTTTTGTGTGCATATGTACACCAAGATATATATATATATATATATATATATATATATATATAATGAAAGTTTTAGAATTGTTTAGCAGCATAATATCCTTATCGGTCATTTAATGCCAAAATTTAAATTTCTTGGGAGCTTTAGTAATTTCATTTACAAAAATATAGTGTGCTAGTAAAGTGTTTTTTTATGTATTGCTCTTAATGCTTTTTACTATAAAAATGTATTGCTGAAAAATTTACTATATAAATGTATTTTTTTAAATTTCATAGTGTTTTGACTCTAGTCTGACACTTTGCCCATAGTTAGGACCCTAACAGGGGCTACCACCCCGGGTCAGGATGGGCCTAAGAATCAACAGCAATTAAGCGGTGGTTTCATGCTCCTTAAAACCTCCCGATCAAAGGACTTGCTGTCGTATGTAGTTTATCGTAATAACTATATATATATATATATATATATATATATATATATATATATATATATATACCGAGTGTAACAGCAAAATTGTCCAAATCGTGTAACAGCAAAACTTTCCAATTGTTAGATTAAGATTTGTACCGTTGTATCTATCATGCTAAAATTCTCTGAGTTTTTTTTATAATACTATTGGCCTCTACTTTGAACAATAAGAATGTATTTTGCTCGAAGTTGAAATGATGATCCTTCTTGCTGTTGTGACCTCCTGATTCAGGTTTTCTCTCTACTTTTCCTTCTTTTTAAAACTTATTCCTCGTTCTCTTGATACTTCTTGAATAGACTTTGAAGATGGAAGCCAAAGTATGAATGCTGGTACCGTTACTGAAGGCCTGAATGATCTTTTTTCCTCTCAACATTGCTCAGTTGGGAAGTCATAATGCGGTTGACACAAAACGATTTTAATCTGTTCTTTTTCTAGCTGAATAACTCAAAGGGTTTTTCAATGATTCTTATGACAAATGGTGTCAAGATGGCTAAACGTCTTATCTGAAGACCAGGAAAAAAGAAACTCGATTAGTTTTAGACAATTTTGCTGTTACACCAGGTATATATATATATATATATATATATATATATATATATATATATATATATATATATTGTCATCCACAGACATACTGTTTCGCTGTATCACAGCTCATCAGTGTGGCTAGACATCCGGATGCCTCTAGCTAGGATCGAAACCCGATGTATATGTTAGATGTTAATTATGTATTAGAATTGTGAATGTGACGCATCGACTCCTTATATGCGAATTTAGTGCCTAAGTAGGATGTCGTAGATTTTAATTAAAAGGAATGGTTTTGTATATTTCTGAAAACCAGCGAAAATGAACAGTGTTATGTACTCATGGGCTTGAAATAAAGACCGGATTGTTGACCCCAGAAAATTAAAAAAAAAAAAAAAAAAATAAGAAAACGAAAAGTAAGAGTCAATATGTACAAAACCCTTCTTTCTCTTTTATCTTGATGATGTCTTTTAAAAGCGTTCCCCAAAGACGCTTTTTCTCCGTACAAATATGGCGAGCGTGTTTGATAAAATTGAGTACTGTCAGCTGTGGTAGAGGGCGTCAGCAAACTAATTGAATAAATAAAAACAATAAAAATAAAACAAAAACAATCTAAATAAGAAATATAAAAAACAAAACAAAACATTAAAATGCAGCTGATTTCCTTTCGAATAATATAGCTGGTATGAAGCACGTCCTGTTATAATTTTGTAGATAGACATGTCTTTGTTTGCAGATGTGAAGTATTTTCTGTGAGACTGGAACCAAAAGAAGTTGAAAGAAAGAAATAAAACAAGGCTGGTTTTCTGGTTAAAATATTTGCATCTTTCTGTTGCCGGAAGTTGTTTTTGGAGCCTAGATAAAAACAAAGGTTTCAAATAGTGGTTTTATTACGTAGCCAGGTCCTTTGTCTTTGAAAGACTGGCGAAACACAATCTTCCACCTAATTCTCAAAATCACCATCATTTGACTTAGTGTTTATTGAACTAATTTGTGTATATATAGCAAGAGAAGCAAGAGAGGATATTTTTCCGACGTTCCCGGTAAAATGAATAATGCATAAATGAACATTAACCAGTATCCTCCTGACGTCTTGCTTAAAAAGGGTATTTTCTTGATTTCTTCCAATCTAAATATATCTTCTGGCTTTAAATAACCTGCAATAGGTTGACAGACCGTAAAAAAACAAATGAAGAAAACTAATTTACTTTCTTACGGTCAAATCACGCTGAAACACTGGTTTTCGTTCGATCACCGAAATTAATCAACGCTGACCCTAGTCAATACACTACATGGGTGATCGCTTGGGAATATCAAGAGTTGTAAGCTTGGATGTGCTGGTGGTGTAATGGGTAACGGCTCGCAATTGGAAGTCGGAGAGTCGTGTTCCAATTTTGGCTAGGTTCGTTATGTTCATTTACACGCAGAGTTATGGGAAAGTTATGAATCCACCTTTTCTGCCTCCAGCTATGGGTTAATTAGTAGAACTTGTATCAGTAAATCATTATTATCTCCCCAAAATTCTCACAATCTAAAAATATTTTCTGGCTTTAAATAAACTGCAACAGGTTGATAGCCCGGTAAAATAATCAATCAATCTAATTTACGTTTTTACGGTCAAATCACACTGAATCACACCACTTCTCGTTCAATCACCGAAGTTAAGCAGTTTCGAGCCCGGTCAGTACTTAGATGGATAACCGTTTGGGAACACAGTTTACTGCAAGAGATATCCTACAATCCAAATAACCCACAAAGGGTTGATATACCGTAATATAAATTAATCTAATTTACATCGTTAAAAAACAAGATGACGATTGCCAAGAGACGATAGAGTCATCACAGTGGAACGACAGGTTGATGTGGGAGAAATGTTGAAGAGAATAAATGCGTCGTACACACTGACATTTTTTTTCTTTTTCATTTTGCATTGAAGGAATACACTTTTAGATCGAGGCTTCAATGGCTGTGCTTCGTGAAACTGCTGGGTACCGTTTGGATATCCCTGAGCGCTTTCTTCTTTTGCTGTTGAACGTTTGACTTTCCGCCTCTGCTTCTGCTTCCTATTTCGAGAAGCGTCACTACCTGCACTGTATTCCAGTAGCTTGGTAAGTGATATCTCAAGTTACTTGCCTCAAAAGCCACCTACGCGAATGTTAACTTTACATTTAACTGCAGCGGGTTTTTGTTTTTTCAACATTTAAGAAATACATCTCTTCCTCAGACACAACTTTGTATTTTTGGTAACTAGAATTTTCACGGTGACGCGCGTTGAAATGATCACAATATTTAGTATTATTGAAATTAACGTTTTTTGTCGAGATTTAACACCCTACGTGTCGTTCAATTTCGCAAACCAATCGATGAAATTTGAATAAGCTGATTTGTTTTGAAAAATACTTTCACAAAAAGCCTACTTCGCGGTTTGATAATTTCTTTAATTTAATTTTATATGAATTCACGGTAAATAATATTTTTAAGAAAATTTCTTATTTTCCTTTTTATCAGCGAAGAATAACTTCTTAGGATTTCTTACTCTTGAGCACGCAACAGGCAACTGGCCAAGACAGAAACCACATATATTTCCCAATTCTCAGGAAACTCTAGTCATAAAAATCGACATATTGTATTATGTATACTTTGTAATGTCAACAAACACTCGCTGCCACTTTTGTAATGACAACGAATACTTGTTGTCACTTCGTAATACTCGTTGTAGTAGTGACTTTGTAATCGCAGATACCTCTATAGTACGCCGTTGAACAATACTGGTGCTATACGGCTTCGAATATGACTCACACTAATAGTACTTGTTTGATAATACTCGCTCGACAATAATAGCGATCCGTTTAGAGAATAGCGGTCCGTATAGAGAATAGAAGACAGAGTAGAAATAACGATCTGTATAGTATAGGGGATAGACTAGGAGTAGCGATCGTTTAGACGTCAACTTCCTGCGTGGTCTACTTAATTCAATAATGGAATCGCCTGTGTTTGCTCGCTGGCGATCTATGTTCAAACTCAAGTGTCAGCAGCGACACTTTATTCCTATATAACAGTATAGCCACAGGCACATGGCTCATTGTGCCAATACTTATATACCTATTCATGGGTTCAGCATAAACTGATCTAGAGAACTAGGCGACTATGTGTACTGCAGTTGGAGATGAACGTCATTTCTGCGCTTTACCATGGATGTCTCATGAGTTTATTTTTTAATCAGGTCCACCTTAAACAAAGCAGTAAAGCTACTAAGACACAAGAGGTTACTGGGTGCGGAAGAGTTAGAAACAGGAACATTGCTAAGGAGCGAGAACAGAAGAGTAATCAGGAGGACAGCAGATAGCGACTGACATTGCATTTAAATTTCTGCAGATTAAATTTGACTGGAAAGCATTCAGCCGGAAGAGAGTTCCACACACGAGAAGTGCGAGAAAAGAAACTGTTAGTATAGAATGTACGGTTAGATCTAGCCAGCTCAACTGTAAATTGGTGAGACCTCGTCGTCAGTCAAGTATTGCGGTTAAATTCGGAGAGCGATATTTATTCTGTTTAATACACAGAAATGTGGCACAAGGCCGAAGGGGGGATTGGGGAAAGGACAGTCTTCTTCTGTCTTAACTATAATTTAGCTAGCCGCAAACACTGACCCAATCGTATGAACAATATTCCTTACACCAAAACAACACATTCATACGTACCTTTCTTACTACAACCACCATAATGCCTCACTGTCTCTATGAAAATACTAACTAGTCCCCATATTTACAATTCAGTGTCTGTGGGGGGGGGAGGGGAATAAAATAACAATTCTAAAAACTAACCCCAATGATTATTTACAATATGAATACAAAAATATTTATAAGAAACTAAAGAAAATAATATTAGTAATAAAACTCCCCACATACCATAGTGAAGAACTCATCCGAACAATTACCATGAAAGTATTTATAGAAAAGGCAAAGGGAAGCAACTTTATGGCGGTGGGAAAATGACCGAAGCCCAGATGCCAGATCGGGACTAAAATGTTTTCTTCCTTTTCTTTCAGCTATTATTACTTGTCGATATATATATATATATATATATATATATATATATATATATATATATATATATATATATATATATATATATATATATATATATATCTGTGTATACACGGATATGTTTTCTCTTTTTTTAATCATTTATACAAAAAATTATATGTAAAATTCCCCCAAGTATTGAAATTTATTCCTTCTGAAAATAATGAATTCAATTTTTTCGAAATTTTTCAACCTCAGCTTCATTCCGTTACAAATCTGTAGACACGCATTCCTCTATAACTTTCTGGATTGATACAATACAGTGCTTTCTGAAATTTTCCATTTGTGCCAAGTTATGTCATGACCTGAAAAACTTTCGGATTTGGGAAATGCGGGTAAAGGATATTCAACCTGTATTACGCAGATGACACAGTAGTGATAGCAGACATGGAAAAGAAATTACAAAATCTCCAACAAAAGTTAACAAAAGCTGAGATCCCTAGACGTATTGGGATGGCCAAGAACACATTTCAAAAAAAGACAGGAGGATTTTTTTGGTAACAAAATTTTTTTGGTAACATCGTTCTCCCCCCCCCATACACACACATACACACACTTTACGGCAGCGAATGTTGGACGATTTCCTCAAAGATGAAGAAGAGACTCAAGGCGACTGAGATGTGGTTCTACAGAAGGATGTTAAGGATGTCATGGACAGAGCATGTGAGAAACGAAGAGGTCTTAGAGAGGTTGAAAATAAGGAGGAGGCTTATTCTTAATATCAGGAAGAGGCAGCTGAAGTTTCTGGGACACATAATGAGGAAAGAGGGGGGGCGCTGGAGAATCTGATACTCACGGGTCAAATAGAGGGAAAGAGAGACAAGGGAAAACAACGCGTGATATACATGACGGGCTTAAGCAAGTGGATGACAAAACGTGGTCTGGGGGGGGGGAGGAAGGAAGTTGTTGAGAGCTGCAAGGGATAGATGGAGGTGGAGAACGATGATCGCCTACGTCCTGAAAAATAAAAAGAAAAGAATTGGATGCTCGGTCAATGAATGCCAAATGTTTCCTTATAGAGAGACGGTTAATACTGCCATTACCATGAACATTTTTTTTCGTGATACATTTTTTTTATTTATCTCCTAAGAGTCAGATCGCAGTTTTCACTTGTAATGTGGTTTACAGCCTTGTTTCTTTCCTCCCTCAAAGACAACAATTGAGGTTTTGCTGTGTTTAGTCTATTTTTTGATTTGACATAATTACTTCTGACATAGTTGATGCTGGTTTACCATGATAAGAGATTCCATTTCTCTTTCTCGGTTTCCTAAATTCTGTTTTCTTCACACCAAACCTTTCGCGTCATCACTTCTATGTAATGAGAACGAAACTTCTTAAATCTCTAACACATTCCTCAGTCTACTCAAAACCTTCAACAGTGCCGCTATCCGACTCGTCCGACTGCTGCGGGTTGAAAATTTCAAGGCCCCATATTTTACGTTTAAGGAAAAGTCACCTGGAAGACCACGAAGCGATCGAACATCAGGATGATGGAAAAATTTGGAAATCGTTTACAACAGTGTATGGCGAATAGACGCCACCATCGTAGGCTCTCATTTTTAAAAAGTAAATAAATCGTAGGCCTTTGATTATACAATAATGAAATAATTTTGTAAATAACAGTTACTGTTGTCTTTTTGCCAAACTTTAAAATGTCGGAGGTATTTCTGCCGCACATTATACTATGAGGTGCACATGGAAAGGTTTTCCTTTTTCAATTTTATTTTTCAGTTTGGCTTACAAGGCTCGCCGAAGCTTTGTCCTTTTCAGCCATAGATTTCGAGAACTTGGTGGGTATATATGCAAGGTATTTCTGGGCGGTATATGTGCGAGGTATTTCTGGGCGGTATATATTCGAGGTATTTCTGGGAGGTATATGTGAGAGGTATTTCTGGGAGGTATATGTGAGAGGTATTTCTGGGAGGTATATGTGAGAGGTATTTCTGGGAGGTATATGTGAGAGGTATTTCTGGGAGGTATATATTCGAGGTATTTCTGGGAGGTATATGTGAGAGGTATTTCTGGGAGATATATGTGCGAGGTATTTCTGGGGCGTATATGTGCGAGGTATTTCTGGGAGGCATGTTTGCGAAGTATTTCTTGGGGGTATATGTGGGAGGTATTTCTGGGAGGTATGTGGGAGGTATTTCTGGGAGGTATATGTGCAAAGTATTTCGACCGTAGCCTGTATTATAACATTATTGGCAACTATTTAAAAAAAATAAAATGATTTGCAATGTATTTATTTTCTTCTTCTTCAAGTGTCGTGCCATTTCACGTGGGTGAACATTTTCTGTCAAAGAGAGATAGCTCCAGGTGTATTAACTACTAATTACAAAATTGTTCTCCATTTTTTTAAAAAACAAGAATAATAATAAGCAAGAAAAAAACCTTGACTGTTTCATTTCTCTCAGTCAGTCAGTAACATACGATATTTTAATGATTATGATAATTTATTATTGTGTGTTGTATCCATTCAGCACGTTGGCGATCATGGCTTTCCACAATTTCCAGTCTTTTTCCTATATCTTCTAATTTCTGTTCTGCCATCCAACTCGGAAGGTAGATTAAGCTGTTTTCCTCTGTACCTCTTGCCTTCAATATAGCTTGTGAGTGTCAAATTTTCTTAACCCTCTTTCCTAGCCAAATAAATAAAACAGCTGAAAACACTCATACCAATCCATTTCATAATGCATACTTTTTAAGTAGGTACCTCCATACATTCACTAAAAATTGAGCAAAGCATTATGAAAAATACCCCAAACTTAATAAAAACAAAGTTTTAACACCAAAATCTTTATTATTATTAAGAGGAAATACCAAAGGACTTTGTTTTTATATTAAATTAAATTTTTGTCCTATTTAGAACATTTGTGTATGTAAAAATATGCTTGAGTTCATATACATATATATAAGCATATGAACAGTTGTATATAGGTGTCTGTATGTGAGTGTATGTGCGAGGGTGGTGGGCTTTCTTGTCATGAGTGCCAAACAGTTTAGTTTCAGAACTAAAAAATAAAAATAAGGATCATCTGTGTATCGCGTCTTTTCAAGACGTGGGTAATCATGGCTCTCCACAATTTCCTGTCCTTTGTAGCACTAACTCCTTTACTGCTATCCATTTGCACAAACTCGTTAGGTTAATTATATGCTGTTTTCCCCTGTCACTTTTGCCTTCAATATGTCTTGTGTGTGTCAAATTTTCCAAGCCCTCTTATGTGCCCTGGAAGTTTATTGTTTTGATCTTAAGTGTACTTTTTGTTTCTATTTTCTCTAAAAACTCGTTTTTACTCGCATGTTCGCTACATGATATACTCAGCCTCCTTCTGTAGAACCGCATTTTGTTGCCTCAAGTCTCTTCTTCGTCTGCGATGAGATTGTCCAGCCTTTTCTGCCATAAAAAAGGATTGATATTACATAACTTTTTTCTTCGTTTCTAACGAAATTTTCCTGTTTATCAATACTTTGCTCAGCTTTTAGAAGACATCTTTCGCTATCCCAATATTATATGACTTCTATTAATGGGAAATATCTTGATACTGAGTAGGGTTGGCCGATGGTGGCAATTAAAGGAATAATAATAATAATAATAATGATGATAATAATAATAATAATGATGATGATGATGATGATGATGATGATGATGATGATGATGATGATAAGAAGAAGAAGAAGGAGGAGGAGGAGTAGTAGGAGGAGCTGGAAACTTAAAGACACTGACTGCCGCTCAGCCTTCAGTAATAACCGCCAGAGACGTCAGGCTTATGGCCAGATCACGTTGAGACACTGTTTCCCGTATGATCATCGAAGTTAAGCAACGTCCAACTTGGTCATTATCTAAATGCGTGACCGCTGGGGCATACCAAAGACTGTAAGCTTGGATTTGCGAGTGTTGTAGTGGATAAAAGGCTCGAAAATTGGAAATCGGAGAGTCGAGTTCCAATTCCAGTTGGGTTCGTTATATTCACTTAATGCGCAAATACCCTTGGAAAAAGTATGATATCCCCTGTTTATCCCTCATCTATGTAGGACTTGCATCAGTAAATTATTATTATCTTAATTTAAAAATATTTTTTGGCTTTAAATAACTTGCAATAGGGTTGATAAGCCATAAAAAAAAACAAATAAATGAAGCTAATGTTTGTCGTGCACTGCAACTGTTCTCTTGGCAATTCGGAAACACTTTATAATTTCTGTTGATATTTCCCTTGACTCGTCTATAAGGCCAGAAACCCTTTTCACATAACTTTTTTCTGCTACCAACGGACCAATTGGGATTCATTTTATGATTTTCTTTGCGATGCCCCTTCGAGTGAAATCTTTAGGCTTTCTATTGAAACATGTTCCTCTAAAATTTCTTATTTGGTGAAAGCTGTTATTGAAGCTTTTGGGTTTTTTCGTATGAACCAGACAAAACCACGATCTTCTTGGTACACACCTTTATGTTCAGACACTATAGACCACAGGGATTACTTTTTCCGGCCATATCAACGTGATGGCTCTGATCACAACAGATGCCTTTTCGGTGCGCTTGTTATAAGTTGTTTTCCGTTGATAGAGTGACGCACCATATAACCTCTCATAAGTTTGGTTATCGTGTCTATTGGCGGTTCTCTAAAAGTGTTTTAAATAAGGGTAAGTCCTCAGTGCCTTCTCTTTTCAATCAATTTGAAGTGCTCTCATCTTTTGCCGATAAAGCAGAATGCTTTTCTAAACAAATTATCTTTCAAATCTACTCTCGACTCATTAGGATCCCATTTGCCTGACTTTCCACTTAGAACTGAATCTCTACTGAGTGATATGCACATAACCCCGTCCAAGGTTTCCACTATCATCTCCAAACTTAATTCCCACAAAGTATGGGGACTTGATGGTGTCCCTGCAATTGTTCTTAAGAAATATGCCCCTGATTGACCTCTGTTCTACAATAGATGTTTTGATGTTTCTTGCTTTCTGGGTTGTTGGAACTCCTCTTCTGTAGTTCATGATTTTAAGAATTCAGGTTAATCGTTTAATCCCTCGAACTATCGATCTATTAGTCTTCTACCTCTCTTTGGCAAAGTATTAGTAAACTCTGAATTGGTATTCTATCAAACGAACAATATGACTTTCGCTTCTCTAGGTCAACCGCCGATGTGTTGATGGTTATTGATAATCTGTCAAGCTTTAGATATGAATGGCGAAGCTCAGACTGTTGCTTTGGATATTTCGAAGACGTTTGACAGGGTCTGGTACGTTGGTCTTCTTCATAAGTTGAAAGTTTATGGCATTTCTGGCCGTTTCTTTGATTTGATTTTATAATTCTTATCAAACCGCGTGATGATAAAGTTACCTTGAACGGCCATTCCTCTAGATCATTCTGCATTAAAGCTGGCATCTCCAAGGCTCAGGACCCATTATCCTTTCTTTTCTTTTCATCAACGTCCTTTCTGACATCTTCAGTTCCAGACATGGTATCGATGATAAATCAAATTGGCAGGTGATCTTGATAATGACCTACAATTAGTTGTTAACTGGAGTAAGAAGTGTTTTTTTTTTAACGTCTCTAAAACGCAATTGGTCTCTATTAATCATCTTAAAGAACCATTTTTGTCCTCCCATCAGTATGGCTGATGCTAACCTCCAGGAGAACAACTCACTACGACTTCTTGGTCACAAGTTTTTCCACTGACATGAAACGGTAAGATTATATTGAATCACTTGCTAAGCTTACTGCTCCGAAAGTCAGAATCTATCTTATGTAGATAAATATATTTAAAAACTCACATCAGAAATGCGAATATTAAAAAGGT
This sequence comes from Acanthosepion esculentum, assembly GCA_964036315.1. Taxonomy (NCBI): domain Eukaryota; kingdom Metazoa; phylum Mollusca; class Cephalopoda; order Sepiida; family Sepiidae; genus Acanthosepion; species Acanthosepion esculentum. The sequence goes on along the minus strand of OZ038511.1, from coordinate 33,136,777 downwards.
GTTAACAAAAGAGGCCACCATTTTTGACAGCATGAGTAAACTAGTATTAATGTTCTTTATATGACATAAAATGGGGGATCGATTTTATATTGTTATTAAGTAATAAACTGATCCCACGGAATTACATGTAAATATATATGGATAAATATATTTCAAGTTTCCTAGATGAAATCCTACTCTTGTAAAGGTGTTAACAAAAGAGGCCACCATTTTTGACAGCATGAGTAAACTAGTATTAATCTAAGACTCATTCCTTTGTTCTTTATAGGACATAAAATGGGGGATCGATTTTCTATTGTTAATAAGTAATAAACTGATCCCTCAGAATTACATGTAAATATAAATGGATAAATATATTTCAAGTTTCATATATGAAATCCTAATATTGTAAAGGTGTTAACAAAAAGAGGCCACCATTTTTGACAGCATGAGTAAACTAGTATTAATCTAAGACTCATTCCTTTGTTCTTTATAGGACATAAAATGGGGGATCGATTTTCTATTGTTAATAAGTAATAAACTGATCCCTCAGAATTACATGTAAATATAAATGGATAAATATATTTCAAGTTTCATATATGAAATCCTAATATTGTAAAGGTGTTAACAAAAAGAGGCCACCATTTTTGACAGCATGAGTAAACTAGTATTAATCTAAGACTCATTCCTTTGTTCTTTATAGGACATAAAATGGGGGATCGATTTTCTATTGTTAATAAGTAATAAACTGATCCCTCAGAATTACATGTAAATATAAATGGATAAATATATTTCAAGTTTCATATATGAAATCCTAATATTGTAAAGGTGTTAACAAAAAGAGGCCACCATTTTTGACAGCATGAGTAAACTAGTATTAATCTAAGACTCATTCCTTTGTTCTTTATAGGACATAAAATGGGGGATCGATTTTCTATTGTTAATAAGTAATAAACTGATCCCTCAGAATTACATGTAAATATAAATGGATAAATATATTTCAAGTTTCATATATGAAATCCTAATATTGTAAAGGTGTTAACAAAAAGAGGCCACCATTTTTGACAGCATGAGTAAACTAGTATTAATCTAAGACTCATTCCTTTGTTCTTTATAGGACATAAAATGGGGGATCGATTTTCTATTGTTAATAAGTAATAAACTGTTCCCTCAGAATTACATGTAAATATAAATGGATAAATATATTTCAAGTTTCATATATGAAATCCTAATATTGTAAAGGTGTTAACAAAAAGAGGCCACCATTTTTGACAGCATGAGTAAACTAGTATTAATCTAAGACTCATTCCTTTGTTCTTTATAGGACATAAAATGGGGGATCGATTTTCTATTGTTAATAAGTAATAAACTGATCCCTCAGAATTACATGTAAATATAAATGGATAAATATATTTCAAGTTTCATATATGAAATCCTAATATTGTAAAGGTGTTAACAAAAAGAGGCCACCATTTTTGACAGCATGAGTAAACTAGTATTAATCTAAGACTCATTCCTTTGTTCTTTATAGGACATAAAATGGGGGATCGATTTTCTATTGTTAATAAGTAATAAACTGTTCCCTCAGAATTACATGTAAATATAAATGGATAAATATATTTCAAGTTTCATATATGAAATCCTAATATTGTAAAGGTGTTAACAAAAAGAGGCCACCATTTTTGACAGCATGAGTAAACTAGTATTAATCTAAGACTCATTCCTTTGTTCTTTATAGGACATAAAATGGGGGATCGATTTTCTATTGTTAATAAGTAATAAACTGATCCCTCAGAATTACATGTAAATATAAATGGATAAATATATTTCAAGTTTCATATATGAAATCCTAATATTGTAAAGGTGTTAACAAAAAGAGGCCACCATTTTTGACAGCATGAGTAAACTAGTATTAATCTAAGACTCATTCCTTTGTTCTTTATAGGACATAAAATGGGGGATCGATTTTCTATTGTTAATAAGTAATAAACTGATCCCTCAGAATTACATGTAAATATAAATGGATAAATATATTTCAAGTTTCATATATGAAATCCTAATATTGTAAAGGTGTTAACAAAAAGAGGCCACCATTTTTGACAGCATGAGTAAACTAGTATTAATCTAAGACTTATTCTTACGTTCTTTATAGGACATAAAATGGGGGATCGATTTTGTATTGTTAGTAAGTAATATAAATGTAAATATATTTAAATACTCACACGTGACATCCTAATATTGTAAAGGTGTTAACAAAAGAGGCAACCATTTTTAACATTATAAACCAATATTAAAAATAATATTGTACAGTGTATAAAGCGGGGGAAGGTTTTCTGTTGTTATTAAAGTAAAAAAAATCGTCCCACCAAGAATTGCTACATATTAATATAACTGGAAAATATTTATTTTAATTATCACATTTGAAAACCGTCTAATAATAAGGAGAAAAAATAGGTAGTCATTTTTGACAGTATGAATAAACTGCTGTGAGCTGTAGTAAGAAGTGGCTTGCTAATTTAACATCTCTACAATGAAACTCTCTATTAATGATACTAAAGAACTTATTGCCTTCCATCAATATGGCTGATGCTAACTTCCAAGAGAGCAACTCACTGCACTTTCCACAGACATGAAATGGGATGATTATATTGAATCAATTGTTAAGTCTGCTGCTAGGAAAGTCGGTTCACTATGTCGTACTAAATAATTTTTCTCGACAGAATCTATCTTACATATTTATAAGTCTACCATTTGTGCTTGCATCGAATATTGCTGCCATCTCATTGTTTTGTGGTTCTGTTTTATACCTACGGATTATTAACAATATCTAACGAAGAATCTGCAAGGTTATCTGTCCGGACCTGGCATCTCGGATTCAGTTATTTTCCCACCACTGTAACGTAGCTTCCCTTTGGCACTTCTATAAATATTTTCACAGTAATTGTTCTGAAGAGCTCTCGTCGTAGCTATCTCGACGTCACGAATTTCAGCGCAGTTCTCGATTGGTAGTTAAGTCTCATAATTCACTGTTGAAATTATTAGTTGTAACAAGGAGTCCTATGCTAATATTTTCTTTCTCCTGCACGTCTCGCTTGCGGAACTCTTTTCTTGATTCTTGCTTTCCTGTCATTTATGATCCTTACAAATTTAAATGCAATGTCAACATGTCATATATATATATATATATATATATATATATATATATATATATATATATATATATATATATATATATATATATATATATATATATATATATATTATTCGGGGACTCTGAATAACTGTATAATTGGATGGGTATCGGTGAACGGAACTGAGTGAGTAGCGGCGCTATATCCAGTCTAGTTTATGTCTTCTTCGTCAGCGAGTCCCGTGCTACAGTTGGTATGACGTTAGCGTTGTATCGAAGCCATCCGGGTTCGATTCTCGGTAGTAGATGCTCACTGCTGATGAGTCCCAGATAGGACGAAACGGCCGCTCAGTGCTTTCTGCATTCTGTTGAGGATTCTAGGATCGACGTATTACTATAATATATATATATATATATGTATATATATATCAAATTCATCTTTGCAATTCAGTTGTTGTGTCTGATCTTCACATTTTTTTTTGTCTTACCCAAATCAGCACCATCTTGCTTATCTTACACCCAGACATCCCCGGGATTGTTTCGTTGATGAGAGTGTTAGTATTTTCTTTTCTTTTGTTCAGTACAATTTAAGAAAGCATTCTGCATGCCCCACTGATTTCTTTGTACTTGCATTTGCTGTAACGTTTCTGCAGAACTTGTCAAATTCTGTTATATAAGGAGCCTTCTATTCACAAGATTTATCTCTTTTAGCAGCATACTGATTGGGATGCGTTTCGTGTTTTTCTTCCTATTGAGAAGTGGGCCACAGGGGTTTCTTCTTAGGTTAAGCATTGACGATTTTTTAACTTCTCAGAAATAACAGGTGAAACCACAATCTTCTCCATGGTTCACACCAGCCTATTCAGTTGCGATAGGCAACAGGAATCACTTTTTCCGGCTATACCGGCATGTCAGTTCTGATCACAACAGATGCCAATTTGTGTCAGCGCGTATTAATTGTAAACCTGACCTCGAAGTGGCAAAGTCATTTTTTGCTGTGCTGATAGAATGAGGCACCGTATAGACTCTAACAACTTTGGTTCTCATGGGTATTGACGGCTCTGTAATAGTGTGTTACATAAGAGTACGTCCTCTATTCTTCCACTCAGTTTGGTGTGTTAACATCATCCGCTGATAAAGTAGAATATTTTACACATAATTTCTTTTCTACTTCTACTCTTGACTCGTTTGGGGTATCTTTTCCTGATTTTCCCCTTAGGACTGAGTCCCTGTTGAGTGATATGCATATAAATTCCTTCCGTGGTTTTTGTATCATCTCTACACCGGATACCCACAAAGCATGTGGAACTGATGGCATCCTGCAATAGTCCTTAACAAATCTGATCCTGTATCAGTTTCTGTCCTCTTTAAACTCTTCTAATTGCCTGGTTGCTTTGGAAACCTTCTTCTGTAGTTCCAGTCTTTAAAAACAATTATCTGCCTATTAGCATTCTACCTCATTCTGGCAAAAAAAATACTAGACACCCTAATCAACTCTAAATTGGTCATACATCGCCCATCGCAGTGTCTTCTTTCAGATAAGCAGTAGGGTTTCCGCATTTCTAGGTCAAATGCTAATATTTTAACAATTATTGCTGAAAAGTCTATCAAGCTTTGAATAAGAATGGTGAAGCTTGGGTCATTGATTTAGCAAATTGAAAGTTGTTGGAAAGTTGTTGGATTACCGCTCCCTGATTATTAAAATCTCACTGCGACGAGATTTTGGAATTATCGCCGACTATTTACAGGCAGCACGAGATTCGAAAGACTCACTCTCTTTCTCGGTGACTTTTTATAGTGAAATGACGTATTCTTTTCGCTCCTGCAAAATGTGAATAATCAACTACAGACGATTAAAGTTGCTTTGAACTTTTCACATTTCATTTCATTTCTCATCTTTTTTTTTTGCAAAATGTCCTGACAATATATTTGTTAATATTTCTTTGTTCAAATTCTACGTCTTACTATTCATCTGGATTTATACGAGTCCACCAAAAATTGTTAGCGAGTCGAAAGTACTAGGAAAATATAAGTTCTCAACAAACAATATAAACCCGCTACAAAGATTACGTTATTTCCGAAAGAATTTTTAATCTGATTCAGTCTTTCTTATCAAATCGCGAAAAATTGTTAGCGACTCAAAAGTACTAGGAAAATATAACTTCTCAACAAAGAATGTAAACCCTGGCTCTCAACAATTTCCACTCCTTTGTAAATCTTACTGAATTTTGTTTTTTTGTTATCTCTCCTAAACCTTGTTCTGTCATCTATTTACTCAAACTAGCTAGGTAGGCTATGCGTTACTTTCTTATATCACTCTTGCTTTCAATCTGTTCTGTGAGTATCACATTTTCCAAGCCTTCTTTCTTCATTTTCTGACCTAGAAATTTCAACTTTCTCTTCTTGATGTTAAGTATAACTTTCGTTTTAATTTTAATTTTCTCTAAAATGTCGTTTCCCACATGTTCGGTCCATAGTATTCTCAGCATCCTTCTGTAGAACAAGATTTCTGTTGCTTCAATTTCTTCTTCATCTGTGAGAAGATTGTTTTGAATCTACTGCCATATGTGAGATCTGATATTACCAAACAGTTCAGTACTCTTTTTCTTTGTTTCTAAGGAAATGTTCCAACTGGTTGGTTAGTTGGTTTTGTTTAGCGGTATATCAAGCTCTATGTGTTATTTCATGCCGAAACCTAAATATTTTGAATAAAATTTTATGATTTCAACTAAATTCAACGCAATTGTATTGTCTTGTATTCAATTACAGATAAAATACATTGTTGGTCATTTTGCTATAAAATGTATTGCTGGTAATTCTACTATAAAATTGTATTTCTTTGTATATTTTTAAAATTTTACTATAAATATGTATTGCTACCAATTCCACCAGAAATATGCATTGTTGGTAACCCCACTATAAACATTAGTAATTTTACTATAAATATCCATTATTGTTAATTTTACTATATAAAAATGTATTGCTGGTATTTTTACTATAAAAATGTATTTTTATACTTTCATAGTGTTTTTTTCTTGTTTGGGGGGATCACTTTTTACCCATAGTTGGGACCCTAACAGTTGCTATCACCTCGAGTCAGGGTAGACCTGAGAACAACAGCAATTAAGAGGTGGTTCTACGCTCCTCAAAAACCTCCAATCTCCCGTTCAGACGCCTTGCTGCCGGATGTAGTTCATCGTCATACCCAGGACTATTCCAAATGGTCTACTTCATAATAATGGCAGGGATAACGAAGATGGCGAAATTGTTTGCCTCTTTCTTTAATCTCGATGACAGAGACGGGAATAAAAAAAAGACAAAACCAAAAGTCAAGGGTCTCTCTGTCATGCGGCTAACTATTACTTGAAAGCCAACGGGAGGTTCCTTATATTATGTATTCTGAAGAAAAAAAAAAGATATGAAACGTCCTGGTTATTTTGATTAATTCCAGAATTCCCTTATTAGGTAAGATCATTAATCTCATTCGGATCCATTCTGGCTCAGTTTCCCCTCCTTAATCATATCACCTCATTTACAAATGGCTCAAACAATCCCTCTTATTACCAAATATAGTCATTTACATGATTCCTTTCGATTGTCTTTTGTCCTATATTTGGGAAAAAATTGGGTCATTCACAAACCCTTCCACAAGTCCCCTTACTTTTTTTACTTATCTATTTCTTTATTTATAGGTCTGTGTGTATCTCGTCTACTTATTTTTTTAGCTTAATTCCTGTTAAGTGAAGAAAAAAACAAACAAATGCCTGATATTTTTTAAGTTGTCGGAAAGTACCACAGAACTAGATAACGGAAGAAGTATTTCATTTTAAATTAGCTGAATATACTGAATTCAGACTGTTCTATAAATGAAAACCTATCACTGCCTCCAGATCGTCATCTACATCCCACTATTTGGAACAGCCATGATATATCATTTAAAGAATTTGAGAACAATGACATATTCAATCAAGAAACTTCCTTGTCATGAAAATCTATTCATGACCTGACAATTTTAGATATATGGTGTTGCAGATTTATAAAGTTGTTTCATACTATTCATCACATTTGCTTTCAACTGAAGTTCAGCAATCATCAAGCAACTATAAATGCAAACCTACAACTCTCACTAGATCATCAACAACTTCCCACTCCGACTATAATAAAAGATACCCTTAGTGCTGAAGCAGTCCAGTCACATTCCTTCGGACAATTTTAGAAGACTGCATTTTGTTATGAGAAATTTTAAATAGAAATAAAGACCTGGGGAACACTTGTAAAATATAAACACAAGGAAACGTAACCTGTAAAGATTCCTAATCAGAATATTTTGGAATGAGATGGAAAGCCAAGTAAATGATTGTCTGAAAAAGAATACGAAGTTGTGGAGAAAACTATTTGGAGTATATGGAACAAGGGCTTTTTCCTTTCTTGGAAATCAAACTTTCAACTTCCGAATGTTAAAAGCTAAAAAGAAGACAGAAGTAGATAAGAGAAGTTGTAAATTACCTGAATATATTGAAATGAAGATATTCTTTTGACAATCGTTTCTGGAATCAATACTTAGTGAAAGGATATAAAAGGAAAAGAAACTGTATCAGCTGAGGTTATCTAACCTTTATTCAGTTTCTGGGATCAATAATTAGTGGAAGGATATAATGGGTGTGAAGAGTAATTGAATTTTCTTTACATCTTGACACCCAAGACAGAATTGAAAAAAACAATATCAAACAACCCAAATCTTTACATATGGTTAACAATTGGTTAAGATCACAATTAAGGCTCATTATATTAGCTCTTCAGACAATGACATGACTTACATATATCTTTCAGATTACGTCATTAATTCCAGAATTTTCTTAATCCGAATCTCTTCTGGATTAATTCCCACTCCTCAATTATATCATCTTATTTACAGACGGCGCAAACAATCTCACAATTTCACTGCACCTAAATATGGTCTTTTGTTCTATATTCGAGAAGAAATTCATAGGGCGGTCATTCACAAAGCCTTCCACAAATACCGCATTTTTACTATTTCTTTATTAGTCAGTGTATATCTTCAATACTTTTTTCCTTAGCTTAATTCTTGTTAAGTGAAACAATTTCTTGTTATCTAACGTGCAGTTATTCTAATTTAGCCATATAACTATTCTGATTACTTGACCGTGGCTTTTAGATATTATGTTACAATGTACTGACATAGTCCTAAAACTAAAGTTGAGGAAGGTTTCAAAAATGGTTGGTTCTTCCTTACATGTTGTTGTCAAAGACAAAGTTGTAAACAACAAATCCAAACAACGAGGAAGGCGCTGGCATGTAAGTACTATATTGAAACCCCAAGTGAAGCGCATTATATTAGTTTTAAAGATAGAGACATAATTAATATGAATCCTCCCAGTTATATTTTAAATTCCAGAATGTTCTTATTAGATAGTATCAATCTGGTTGGCCCAAACCACTTCCGGATCAATTTCTGTTTCTCAATCACTCTTCGGACCAAACCCTTTTCTGATTTACATAAATGATTTGCCTAAGAATTTACTCAGGTCATTTTTAAACATCTATGTGGCGATACAACGATATACGAGTGTACCTCTAAAACTCTTAACGATCAGAGATTGGCAGCTGATCTCTCTTCCGATCTAGCACTAACTTTCCAGTGAGTAAAAACTGGCTGGTTACATTCAGTGTCTCTAAAACCAAACTGGTTACATCCCATCATCGCCGATCTGACCCCGCCAGTCAGGTTGAACGGGTGTCTCCTCGTGAAGTCGCCGTGCTTTGAGAGAATATTGGGCCTCAGACTCACAACTTGACCTCAAGTGGAACTCATACATACGATCCATCGCTAAAGATGGAGGTAAAATTATTAGCTCCCTGTACCGCTGCAGTAAGTACCTGGCGCCTCATACTATCCTCTACCTTCATAAGAGCCAGATGGGCCTAAAATGATGTGCTGTTGTTATATTTACTGCTTTGTATGGAGTGAAACCGGTTATCTATCTATCTATCTATCTATATATATATATATATATATATATATATATATATATATATATATATATATATATATATATATATATGTATGCAGGTGTGCAGTGAAATAGGAAAGAACACGTTAGGTAGATAATCCGGTGTTCCTTAATATTTAGCTTTATTTTCAAAAGGACAGTGCTCCATACAGAAGTAGAGCTTATATTATAATAATATTTTTAGTTTTTAAAAATATGATTCCTCCGCTACATAAGAGTTCTCATGTTTCAAAAGCGAGAGCCGAGACCCCTAACATAATTTTTTAAGTTATGAAGAGTTAAGGTGTCTGGACCCGCTTCCATGTCAAGCGAGAATTTGGGAAGCGGGTCCAGACACCTTAACTCTTCATAACTTAAAAAATTATGTTAGGGGTCTCGGCTCTCGCTTTTGAAACATGAGAACTCTTATGTAGCGGAGGAATCATATTTTTAAAAACTAAAAATATTATTATAATATATTATATATATATATATATATATATAAGGTTGGCAATCCCCAGAGGTCATTTCTTGGATCAACCCTCTTTCTGATTTACATAAATTATCTGCCTAAGAATCTACTCCGATCATTTGTAAACGTCTATGCCGATAATACGACGATATACAGGCGCACATCTAAAAACTCTTGACGATCAGAGATTGGCAGCTGATCTCTTTTCCGATCTAGCACTAACTTCCCAATGGAAAAAAAAACTGGCTGTCTCTAAAACCAAACACGTTACATTCCATCACCGACGATTAGACCTATAACTACCTCAAACTCAAACTCACACCCGACCTTAAGTGGAACGAGTACATACGCTCCATCGCTAAAGATGCAGATAAAATTGTCGGCTACCTGTACCATTCCATTACATACCTAACTCCTCATGATAACCTCTACATTTATAAGAGCCAGATCAAAGCCAAAATGGAGTATTGTTGTCATATTTAGGCGGGGCCACACTTTCCTGTCTTGACAGAGTTCAAAAGCGTCCCCAAGTCCTTGTGAGCGACGAATTATTTTCCACCCTCCAACCTCTCTCTCTCACAGGCGGAATGTTGCGAGCCTCTCACTACTCTATCGCTACTTCCATAGAAAGTCACTAAACGAACTAAATTCCTTGGTTCTGCCAGGTCTAACCTTTACCGTTAAGACCCACCATAGCCACTTACATTGTAGCAAACCACCCACATTCCTTCCGTATTCCATCGGTGAGAAGTAAATTCCAGTAGAACAGCTTCTTACCACGAACCACTACCCTGTGGAACAGACTCCCAAGAGGATGTTTCCCCGATCACTACAAATTTAACATGTCTAAAGTTTACCGTCATTTTCCCCTCCTATTCGTATAAACTACCCCTTAACGTAACCCTCTGCCTCGAATGGCTCCAGGGCCATGTAAAGGGTGAACCTTACTATAAAAAAAAACACATTTACAGATGGCTCAACAAATCTGTCCGCTTTTCAAATATAATAGTCACTTCAGTATCTGTCTATATTTCTGAGATGAGGTACACTATTTAAGGAATCAGCACATATGCTATGCTACAAAAATCTCCTGAACCGACCAAGCATAGAAATGAACACAATATGGGAACCAGTAATAAGGAGTGCCAGAGAAAAGCGATAATAAGAAAAATTGCAATATGAGATCTGGTAAAAACATATATTGATAACAGCAAAAATTGCAATATGAGCACTGGTAAAAAAATGGTGCTGAAGACATTAGGTTTATAATACCCAGAAATTCATACACAGATGTCCTCAAGGAAACATGGCACAGTGACTGAAGGCGTTAATTAGATCCAGTGACAGGACCCAAAGAGTGTGAGTTCAATACCCGGTTAAGGCAGTGGAGAACTTGGAGAGGGGAAAAACGAAACGTTGTAATAAATATGGCGACAAAGATGAGGACAATAGTCCGAATAATGTAAATAGTGTACATAATAGTCACTTTCACTGCATCTAAACATGATTTCCTTCAGATGTCTGGTCACTTGCATATTTACCACGTATTCCATATTTTCTATGACGTGACTGCAATGTTGATTACATATACCACTTTTTACCTATTTCTTTATTTATCTGCTTAGCTGTCTGTGTGTCTATTTTTTTGTTTATTTTCTCAACTAAAAGAAAAAAATCTTTTTCTGACTCATCCAAATGTATCACACAGCAACTACTTGTAAAACCCTAGTATATAGAAGATTTATCTTGACACAAAATAAGTTAAAAAATTTTAAAACATTGAAAGATTACCAGTGACATAAGTTCCTCTAGTAAATTAGTCAGTTTGAGATCACTCGTCAAGAGTGCTCCACAACTGTAGCCTTGTGCCAAACAAAGATATGCTCAATAAACGTCTAAATGAGGGAAAAAGGAAACGATATTTAATATTGCGCTTTTTACTGTCACCAACATTTTTTGTAAGAGTGAAAGCTACATAGAACAGGAAGTTGTGGAGAACCATGATCGTTCACGGCCTTAAGGGACACGACACATAGAAAAGAAAGAAAGAAAGAATAAAGAAAAAGAAGAAGAAGAAGAAGAAATATTTAGATAATGCAGGATTTTATCGACTCCTTTGCATCAAAGTCTTCGAGATTGAAGCTTATGCAGTAACGAAAGTTCGTTCTTTGTCTTTTATATTTTTTCCTTGAATTATTCGTAATAATTTGCTTTCATACAGAATGGGGTGGTGGTTCTCAGTTAAGATTTTGTTGAGTGTCACTAAGAATAGACAAGGGAACGGTTTCCTCTGCGAAGACAATTTCGTTTTTTTTATCTCTCTTTTTGTTATTCTTTCCACGTCCCCATTAAGTCTTCTTTGTTTATTCTTGCTCTACAGACAGACAGAACAAGGCGTCCCTAACTTAGTTAAAATTCCCAGCATTAAGGCTTTATTATAATTCTTTATGAATAATTATCTTCACCCCGTAAAGGCAAAAACGGGCACCAGTTAACTTGTATATTCTTTTACCAATTATTAATACAAAATTCAGTGCATCAGTTGAAAGATGTAAAGATTTAAATTTATACAAAATCTTTTAATTAACTTATTAAAAAAAAACGAATAAAAACAGAAATAGCGCATTTTTTTTCTTTCTATAACAACAGAATATATTTTTTAAATCCTCAAATAATTTTTATATTTAAAAGAGAATAATAAAAGCGTTGTTGATTTCTGAATCTTGGCGTAATCTACTTAACAGTGTTATTTCACTAGAGAAGCTAACTGTACTTTGTTTAAAAGAAGTGATCAGTTACAAGTGGTCGAATGAAAGTAAAGCACATAATCTATGATTTATGCATATGAGATTCCATTCTGATCCTGCTGCCTTTCCTTGCGCGGACAACAAACGAAATAGGCCCCCTTTCTTGACTAAAGATTTGAGTGATTCGTTTCTTTACTGTTTCTTTGTCGGAGATTGAAAGAGAAAACATATTTTGGATTGTAAGAATAATTCTATTTTTTTAACAACGAATATTGCATTAACAATTTTTTGTTTTTTGAGATAAGAATGATTTTCTTTTTCAGATACAAGTCCTGCTATTTAATTCATGGCAGGTGTTGAAAGATATAGATTCATACCTTTCCCAAGGGCATTTGCGCGTAAGTGAATGTAACGAACTCGACTGGAATGCGAACTCGGCTCTCTGATTTGTCATATTCACTACACCTAATTGAATGAAGAAGAACTATCATCTCTGCTCTATTCTCTCATTGTCTCTCCAGCCAAAATTTTCAATAAAGCAAGACAGAATAATTCTGAATTGAATTAGCAATGAGAGAAGAAAGGTCACTGGCCCAAAAATGAATATTATTACATTGATATTAGGTTGGTGCAAAAATAATGTCGTTTTCTCACATGAAGTTGAACGTCAAAAAACGACATTATTTTTGCACCAACCTAATATTATCAAAACCTTATTTAATATAAGATTATACGCTCTTACGTTGCAATCTTCCAACCATCGACTACAATCATACACATGAAAAAAATCGAGATTTCAATTCTATAAATAGTCAGCATAAAGTTTGCAGATACAGTATAGTGGATTCTGATTGTTTTCGTATCACTCAGTTTGGTTGAGTCAGTGGCCTTTACATATCAAACCATTCGGTGGGTTATTTAATATTGAAATCATTTTTTTTTTAAATATAGGGTGACCCCCCAAAAACGGGAACTTTTTAACAATCCAATAAAACCAAGAGTGATGGAAGAAAAATATTTAATTCATAGTAATTGAAACCTTAAAACATGCCATTTAAGAAACAATGATGAATTTTCATTTTTTTTAAAATTATGTCCTGTAGATGGCGTCCTCCTGTACGAATGCATTCTTGAAATCTGCTGTTGAGACTCCTATTTGCTGATGCAACATCTCAGCTGGGATATTGTGAATTTCATTCTTGTTACTAAAATGGCGAAATGTTTACTTGCTCAAGGTCACTGTCTCGCAGTGTTGCCACTTGCTCATGTCTGGCAATACGCACTTCAAAAATTCCCGTTTTTTGGGTCACCCTATATATATTTGAGTTTAAGCATTGAAATCAAGCTCGAAATCAAGCAAATAGTAGATTATATTTACGTCTGTCAACATCTTTATTGATTTGGGAACAGGTAAATATGGGTCGTTTATATTTGAACCCATAAGCATTTACTTAGTTCGAGAAGGTTAAATATTGGTCGTTTTTCTTTGAGTCTATAAAAATGAAATTGATTCGGTAATAGGTAATTATTTGTTGTTTTTATTTGTGCCTGTATGTATTTACTTGTTTCGGGGACAGGTAAATTTAGGTTCACTATTTACATTATTCAGACTAGTGTCCTCATCTTTGTTGCCATATTTATCACGACGTTTCGGCCGTTGTACGCTCCGGCCTTCTTCAGGTGTTTGGAATTTGGAACTGAACCCTTTATTTCGCTCACTGGAGTAGACTGTTCTAGTTCCACGTAACATGTTTAATGGATGCCGAAACGTGATAATTATGGCAACAAAGATGAGGACAATAGTCCGAATAATGTAAATAGTGTACATAATACCTCATCTCAGAAATATAGACAGATAATAAATTTAGGTTGTTTACATTTGAGTCTATAAACAAGTATTTGTTTCGGGTATAGATAAATATTGGTCGTTTATATTTGTGCCTATAAGCATTCGTTTGAGAATAGGTAAGCATTGGTCATTCATATTTCAGTCTGTAAACATTTACTTGGTATGTGCGTCTTTTGCAAGATGGTTTCCCCTCTGTTGTATATGTAGTCGGCGTATTCTAGGTACCACCAACAGAGTCCTATTAGCTTTTAGAACAACACAATTGAATTTTCAACTTTAAGTATGACATAATATATTGGGTAGTTGATTGAAGACGGCTAAGTTGATTGAAGATCTCTTACCACTTCTGAAGAGATGTCGACGAATCAAGTTGAATCGTAAATCATTGTGAATGACAAATACTGGAAAACAGGAGTTACAGTTCGAGTAACAATCAGTAATAAAAAGACAAATATTCCTTGGGCACATAATGAGGAAAGAGGGCTTGGAAAACTTAAACCTCACGGGGAATACTGAAGGCAAGAAAGATAAGTGAAGGCAGCGAGCATGACGAGCTTGTGTAAATAGATAGCAAAACTGGAAGCAGGAGACTCAGCAAAGGAAGCAGCTGTGGAGAGCTATGATCGCCTATAAATGTAAATGGTATGGGTCTGACATTCCGTTAAAAACAGTAATCTGTTAAACGACAAACGTTATTAAGTAATGAGCAACGATACCTGCCATTGCCCAGACTATATTTCTTGGAATTGGTAACATATTGAAAGCGGTGGCATATTTTAAGATTTTGCATCCTGTTCAAATTAGGTATGTGAAAAGTCTAAATTAACAAGTGCACCAAGTTCTTCTCGCAACGGTACTAAGTTTAGTATATATATATATATTCTTCTTCTTCTGCCATGGCTCTTCACAACTTCCTATCTTTTGTAACTCTTAACAATGTCCATCTTTTTACTATCTCTCCCAGACCCTGTTCTGTCATTCATTTAAAAAGGCTTGTTAAGTAAATGACCATGGCTCTCGACAACTTCCTAGCCTTTGTTGCTCTAAGCAATGTTTTCTTTTTACTACCCCACTCACTGTTCTTTCTCGTTAGGTAGGTTACTCGCTGTTTTTCTCTCCTCCTCTTGCTTTTAGCATGTCGTTCGACTAGCACATTTTTCAAGGCTTTTCCTATTTATATATCCCAGAAATTTATACTGTCACTTCCCCACTCTAAGTGCCTTTTATCGCTTCCATTTTTCTTACAATTTCCTCGTTACTTACATGTTCAGTCCTTTGTATTCTCAGTTTCCTTCTGTAGAACCACATCTTTTTTGTCGCAAGTCTCTTCTTCATCTGTGAGGAGATTCCCCAGCATTCACTGCTATACATGAAGACTGATATTAAATAGCATTTCAACACGGTTTTCTCTGTTTCTAGAAAAAATTTTCCTGTTTGTTAATACTTTGCTTAACTTTTGGACGGCATCTTTGCCTATTTCAATGTGCCTTCAGATTTTGGTGTCACATATCCAGTCGTCTGTTAAATTATTTTCTCAACCTGCTTTCCGCATTATTATCCCCTGATGCGTCATATAAGTGTCTTGTTTGTTTCCATTTTCTCTAAAACTTCATTATTACTCACATGCTCCATGGTATTCTCAGCATTCTTCTGTAGAACCACATTTCTGTTGTCGCCTGTTTCTTTTTCAATTGTATTCGCTGCCATATAGGAGGACCCATACCATGTGACAATTCATTACTTTTCTTCTCTGCTCCAATATGACCCCAGTGTTCCAAAGCTCACCAAGCGAAATTTCCTCATGGTCTGTCTCACAAAATTGAACTCTCTCTTTCTGATTCCAAGTGTTATTTTTGTTACCATTTTCCATAAATCTTCCTCGTTATTCACACATTCAGTCCATGGTATTCTCAGCATCCTTCTGTAGAGTCACATCCCTGTAGTCGCAATTCTTTCCGTCATCTGTCAAGCATACACTGTTATATATGAGGACTAGCAGCATGGCCCGGCGTTGCCCGTGCTTGATTCAAAAATCGTACGACTCATACAGCAATCGCTATCACTTGACTTAAAATATTTTTACCCTTTCTTGCCTTTAAAGGAGTGCCATTTGCCGTGCTGATGTTGCTACACAGCGAATTTTTTCTAATTTCTATACTAAACATTAAATCTGTTACGAAAAAAGAACTAAACAAAATGAACACAAAACGATCAGCTTTAAAAAAAAACTCCTAACTGGAAAAACCGAATGAAAAAAGAATGTTAACAAAAAATTTTTTTTCACACCCAACCCAGTTCTGCGGAATCAGAATCAACGTTGAGTTTAAGCAAGCGAATGAGCCAATTGGAGTAAAGTGCCTTGCAGATTTAAATTTTTCCCACTTGTGAAGAATGCAGCTATCGATTTTTTTTGCATGCTAGCATGCTAGTTAATATTCGTGTCAGTCAGCTGTTGGCTCTCACGCTGGTCAATAGAATCTTCCTGCCTATTCGTGGCAGCCAGATATAGATTCTCACTCTGGCCAGTAGAAAATGGCCGCAAACTACATGAAAACTGCCGTAGAAGCATGAAAAAAATCGATTATTTCCACTATCGATGGGAGTTGGGAAATGCAAAGTCGGTCTTGGCCTTCCCAATAACTTTGAGCATGTGCATGTAAATTTTGGATCGGTAAAATGTAACGCTTTGGTAAAATTGATTAACATGTAGAAGATTGGTTCATGTTGTGGCATTAATTTCTACTCTGATATTCGAAATTAGAAAAACGAACTTCCATGCGTGTCAAAATATTTCGACCTTCCGATTTTACTTGGCGGTTTCGTCCGGTAACAGAAAACATCACTTAATTTTGGACACCTTGCCGATAACAAGCTCCCATATTAATTACTACTGAGAACTGACTTTGATCATCACTAGGTTCCTACAGCTTATGGCCAAAATTTAAGATAATCTTAATAAATAAAGTCAGCTTTTTCTAATATAATATTTAGTAACCTGGACGTAGAAATCAATAGTAGTGAATTCGACCCTCACTGTGTGCTTTGTATTTCTGCAATGATGCATCGTTGTGCAGGGACGAACGGAAAACACGAGACTGTCACTCTCATGCGTAACATTTTTAAAATATTTTATTCGACTCCTAACATTCTCGGTTACAGTCGGCCAGTGTGTAGCCCTGGGCCCTTCATCCGAAACGTGGATCTTACATCCTAGCCTGAGATGTCTGAAAGACCGCCCACTTACCGCGCGCACATTTTTTTCTAAAAAAACTTATTGCTGGTAATCATTTTTTGACCTTAGTTTGGGGATTAACTATTTGCCCATATCTGGGACTCTAACAGGTGCTACCACCCCAGGTCAGTGTGGACCTGGGAACACCAGCAACTAAGAGTTGGTTCCACGTTCCACAAAACCTCCTGATCAAAGGCTGTTGGACGTAGTTTATCGTCCTACCCAGGACGCGGATGTAGTTTATCGTCTTGCCCACGACACGGATGTAGTTTATCGTCTTGCCCAGGACGCGGATGTAGTTTATCGTCTTGCCCAGGACGCGGATGTAGTTTATTGTCATACCCAGCACAAATTTTTGTGAATTCATCTGGCGGGGGTAAATGAAAGAATTACTTGGAAAATGCATTTTTTAAAAAAGTATTATTACAGTTACTTGCAGTTATATGTTTATTTAAATTTTCTTGTTCGTTTGTTCAAAAGTTTTATAAATTTTGAATAAAAAAATACTTCTATAAATCCGGTAGACGAAATAAACACTGTTAAAAATGGGACGTCTTTCACAAATACAGGTATCCGCTAAAAATTACGTTTGAAGTAATAAATAGTAATTTCTTTATAATATAGTTGTAACGACAAAAGTACACAGGTGTAGGCTTTAAGAAGGCTTTATTTAACTGACTATACAAGATTCGCCTATAGTGTCCTTTTATAGTCCCAGTAAACAGAAATAGCTCTCTTTAAAGAGGAGTGTAAAAAACAAGGGGAGACCACTCTTGATTATTCATAACAATAGTAAATAATAAATATCGATTTGTAGTTCACATATTTCTATAATCTTGCGAATTTAAAATTATTCTTGTAAATAAACAATCTAATAAATAAATAATGCTTTATTTTTAAAAAGAGAATGCATAAATCCAGTTTCACATATTTGTATTTGATTAAAATAGTAAAATCGATTTTTCAAACAATAAAACTTGTCGATGGAGTATATATTCATAGCGGTGTCCATAAAAAACTGTCATTTCAGACACCATTGGTTTTGCTGGTACTTAGGTTAAACTTGTCACATTTTTATTGGCCATAAAGTACAAAGAACCATTCGACAAAATATCAGCAATAAATCTTTTGATTGTAAAAATAACAGACGCGAATTATTTTCATTTGTATAAGAAATTATGTTCCTTTTAACGGATATTCATCTAACCGCAGAAACAAGAAATTATTTTCTACTGTAAAAATGTTGTTTTTCTAAACCTTTTTTTTTTTTTACAATAAATCACTTAACAATTGAAACAATGAACTTAGAATTGTTATCGTCTGTAAAAAGCTCCCGTGAATAAGGATAGGTGTTCCAGCCTCATCGGAGGCTTATTTTTTATTTCAGAAGATTTTGGACAATTTATGTTCAAATGCGCCCCGGTTATCAGAAAATGACCCAAATGGCAGAAATATGAGATGAAAAAATCTTGAACTAAGAAATTTCGTTTGCTTTTAACCAAACCTTCATAAATTAAACATTTCTACACACACACACACACACACGTATAGATGTGTATTTTGGTCTCCGCCAAGCCAATAATCGCTGTTGCCTTAGGTATGGAAGCAAGCATACCTGAGAACCATCAGACCGCGAGAGAGCCAGCCTCGTTTTCATACGAAACTCCTATTGCTTGAGATAGCAGCATATGTTAAGCGATCGCTTTTCTGGTTTTGATTTAAGTGACTAATGAGTTAGGCAGACACTGACGAAGAAGATGATTTCGTAAAATGCTTAACTCGATCTTACCCCCAAGGAAAAAAAAAGCCTTGCCAACACCATATTTTGGACGCCAGAGTTTCCCCATTAAATTAAGAGGAAAAGAAAAAGAAAAACGGTTGATTATTATATATTCATTTTCTGACTTCATGATTATGCTATATTTCTTTTCAGTATCGCTTCACTGGAAAAATAGCAGGAATATAGTTTCTACTTTTCCCATATCGTCATATTATTGTGTTGTTTTTTTAAAAAAATTTATATTAAAACATTTAATGCGGGGGAAAATAAGTATTTTATTTCATTAAATGAACTTCTTAATACTTAAAACTTATTTGTCCATATCGTAAAAAGACACCGGCAGCCGTCTACACAACTAACACATATATGGTGTTAACGAACATTATTTATTTAATTGTTGCAATTTTTACAGTTATTTGAAACAAAAGCAAAGGATAAACATTTAGTAGCTTAAAACAGAACAAAAACAAAAAATTAAGCTATTAAATTTATATCCTTTGTTTTTGTTTCAAATAACTCGAACAAAAATTCCATCAATTAAATAAACTGTACCAAATTTCCTTTTTTTTCTGTGGGGCACCCTGTACATTTGGTTTGCGAAGCAATCT
Organism: Acanthosepion esculentum; assembly: GCA_964036315.1. Classification (NCBI taxonomy): domain Eukaryota; kingdom Metazoa; phylum Mollusca; class Cephalopoda; order Sepiida; family Sepiidae; genus Acanthosepion; species Acanthosepion esculentum. The sequence continues at coordinate 33,116,969 of OZ038511.1, read as the reverse complement.
TCAAATTCTGGGGAGAACATACCTACCAACCCTTCTCTCTTTCTCTCAACAATTCATGAAGAACTTCTCGACAACGTCTGTTCACAAAGCCGAGTTTGCGGAGGTGTCGATTGATGGTGCTTTGTGAAGGACCAAGTTCTGCCGATAATGTATGAGTGCTTGTGTTCAACCATTTCAAGCAAGGCCTCATCTTCCACAACAGGTCTCGCTGACATTGGTTTGTCTTCGAGGTTAGTGCCACCTTCCTTGAAACGTCTGAACCAGTTTCGTGCCACACGTTCGTTGACAGTTACGGTGAATCTACATCATTAGTTTTTGTCTTGCACTGAATTGTTTTTTTTCCACAAGTAGCGAGAATGGCTCTAATTGCATTTTTTTGTCAATTATTATCAATTATGTAAAATAAAGAATAAACCATTGTTATATAATAAAACTAGCAGCCATATCCAGCTGGTCGATCAGAAAAAGCGTTCAATTAGAATGGAGCAAAAACAGTATCATATTTAGATGTAACAGAGTCTATCTTCTTTATTAATTTAAAGTACTTTCATTAAAAAACACTTTGAATTAATGCAGTTACTGATATAAGAAAAGTGTTCTGTATTTATTCAATTAAAATTAGCTGAGGACATGAAGGGGTAAAGCAGGCAACATGAAGACCCACTTCAGATCACAATTATTTTAGAGTTTTTGAAATTCAATTTGTCGGTGTGCTACTAGGGATGTAAAAGAGGATACATTTATACAGCAATTATTAAGTTTGATGAAAGTGGTTGAAAGATCAACGAAAAATAAAAAAATAAACTAGTAAAAATCGCCATTTTTCGCTATTTACGCGGGTTTTTACTATATAGTTGGACTCAATTATCAATTTAAATGTCGGTTAAACAATTAACTTATTGTTGGCTACAAGTGAATGAACTTTTTATTAGATTGCTTGAAAATACAGTGAGTTTTTAGTTTAAAATCTGTGTTGAAATCGATTTTTGTTTTTTCGCGGTTCTTCGCTAAACGCAGTGGCGTAGAAAAATATGAGGTATCGTTGAGCTCATCATGATGTTAGTAACCTACATACCGAGTTTGAAAGAAATCGGAGAAAAAAAGCTGAATTTATCGATGTTTGATCGCCTTTATCGATTATTTATTTAAAAAGAAACTATCTCTTACATTGTACAATGGATGTGCCAAGTTTGGTCAAAATCAGTTGGATGCATCTCGAGTGAAAATGTATCACACAGACAGACACATAGACATCCTCTATTTTTTATATATAGATAAACAATAAACGATTCAGCAATGATATAACATGGGGATAAATGTTGCCAAAAATCATGAGTGAAAATCCGAAAAAAAAACCTTTATATGACAGTGAATGTTGGACACTTACAGGGGAAGAAGAGAATTGAACAATCAAATATATATTTCTACTGAGGAATGCTGACAATAGAATGGACAAAGTATGTGAGAAACGTTGTATAAAGTGAATCGGGGGTGGGAGAAGAACTAAAGATGGATAAGAATTCGAAAGAATTGAAATTATATAAGACCATTTAGAAAATGATTTTTTTCTACTGCTAGTTCATTTCCAAATTTCTATCTGCATTTGTGGGGTGAGGAATTATTATTTACACTTGGATTAATGCCCTCATCTCTGCTGTTATTATTACAATATTTCGGACACACACACACAAATATATATATATATATATATATATATATATATATATATATATATATATATATATAAATAAAAAGGAAAGAACAGTAAGATATAAAATCCGGTGTTCTTATAGATATTTTTATTTTTACACAATAGTGCTGTATGTAAATTTAAATTTACAGAGCATTAATATTATAAATTAATAGATTTAAAATATGGTTTTACCGCTACACAGTGATGACCATGTTTCAGAAATGGAAGCTAAAGCCCCTGAATTTAATTTTGTTATTAAACCAAAGACATTAGTTCCATTTCCTCATCAAGCGAATGTTGGAGTAACTTACTTGTTAAAGTAATTTACTTACAACCGTAAATTTTAAAAAGTAAGTTACTCCAAAATTCGCTTGATGAGGAAATGGAACTAATGTCTTTGGTTTAATAACAAAATTAAATTCAGGGGCTTTAGCTTCCATTTCTGAAACATGGTCATCACTGTGTAGGGGTAAAACCATATTTTAAATCTATTAATTTATATATATATATATATATATATATATATATATATATATATATATATATATATATATATAAATATACAAATATATATATATATATATATATATATATATTTGTGTGTGTGTGTCCGAAATATTGTGATAATAACAGCATATATATATATATATATATATATATATATATATATATATATATATATATATATATATATATATATATATATATATATATAAGAAGAAATATAGCGATTGAGTTCTCTAAGTGACTGGTGTGCTTATGAAAAAATAAATACGCCTTTCTTTCTGCCGGGCGTCGATGACCTAGGGGTTAGAATCTCCGACTGCTCCCAAATCGGTCGGGTTTCGATCCCGGCCTGAAGATGTCTAGCCCCACTGATGACCTGTGATACAACGAAACAGTCTGACTGTTGATGACAGACACACACACACACACACACACACACACACACACACACATATATATATATATTGTGTATATTTAGGCAGCAATGATTCATTAATGCATGTTTCATTAAATAATATAGACAAGTTTTGTCTATTTATTTTAAGTAAGTTCCTTTCATATTGTCTGATAAGCTTAATCGCATTATCGTTGAAAGACGAAAGGGAAACACCACATTGATACATGTTTAAATCCAATCTAAGATTTCGCATTAGGATTGGTCAGCAAAATGGGAAAGGAAGGAGTTTTTGTTCTTATGACCTAGATGAAAGATATTGTTCACTTGCATTTTATTATATTTTATTTTTTATTTTTTATTTTCCCTCTGATTACGTCAAACTGGTTCACAATGGGTGTAAAATGTGGTTGAAATGAATCAAATGAGAAATTATTCCATCAAATTATATGGCAAAATCCGCAGAAAAGACACTTGGAGGATTATCAAGTTTCTCTTTTCCTTAACAAGTTCCAATCGGTTTTTCTCCTGAAATAGAGTTAAGATATGCATTAATCTTGAAAATAAGCATTTCTCTTCATGTTTGTGAGTTATAATTGTATGAAAAATATGCTCACTTGTCTCTGTACGTTATATAGTTCAAAGGTTATGCTACTTTTTAGGCCCAGGCGCAGGATTGCGCGAGTTTTAGCATGTTCAAAACAAAAGAAGACGCTGGCCACAGAGATTTTAAATATTACTTTGGGGTATGTAGTGACCCACCACATAAAAAAACTCTTTCTGTGTTTTTAATTTGCAAAATTTGAATTTTCGATACACTCTAACACACACACACACACACACACACACACACACACACATATATATATATATATATATATATATATATATATATATATATATATATATATATATATATGCACGCATACTTCCTTCCGTTCATTCAGAATGTACTTATGTCACTTCCTGCAAATAATTTAATCAAGAATTTACGCCCCCGTTTCGCTAACCAAGTAATTCAATTATATCAGCCAACGAGGTTTTAACAAATTCCTAAAATTTAACATGGCCGGTGAAAAAAAAAAAAAAAAAAAAAAAAAGGGAAGGGGCGAAATTCTGTTCGTTACTCAGGCGAAATCCATTTCAATAAAATCAAATAGTTTCAGAGCGGAAAAGAGTCGTTTTCACATCAAATTCTTTTCACCACAAGATGTTGCAGCTGGCTGTTTCCGTTCGAAATATGTCAGATTTTAATCTATATCTGTATTAAAAAAAAAAACAGTGTCCGTTGCTTCGTAACGTACAAAACATACCATGATTAACTGTTACAAGTCAGTTCAAATTTCAGCTTTTCTTTACCGTATATGTTGAAAGATCGCATATAGGTAAGTATATATTAAAACTATAAACTCCTTGCCTTAATTTCTGGGATGGGAATTTATCATTATTTACACTCTTTACATTCAGAATAGTAACCTCATCTTCGTTGTTATTATCACCTGATCGCCTTCTGCCTGGATTTCTGGGATGAGGAGTTATCATTATTTACATTCAGACTAATGTCTTCATCATTTTTGTTAGTATCACTTGATCGCCTTCTGTGTGAATTTAAGGGATGAGGAGTTATCATTATTTACATTCAGACTAATGTCCTCATCTTTGTTGTTATTATCACCTGATTCCCTTTTGTCTGAATATCTGGGATGAGGATTTATCATTATTTACATTCAGACTAATGTCCTCATCATTGCTGTTATTATTACAACGTTTCAGCCGTTGTGGCCACTGGCCTTCTTCAGATCTGTGGATCTAACTAACCTTCAGGGAATTTTTATTTAATCTTCAGGGTAGATTGTTTTCTTTGCGCTGTCTAAAAATATCTTGTCTTGTTCATATGGAAGGAGAGCAGTCTTGGCCAGTAGATTCAGTAAAGGATTCGCTTTATTTGATCTATACTTACGGTTATTCGGATTGACAAACACCTGAAGAAGGTCGGAGAGCACAACGATTGAAACATTGTGATAACAAAGATGAGGACATTAGTTCGAATGTAAATAATGTAAATATTTCCCCCCACCCACCGGAGAGTTATAGGCCTTCACCATAATAGATGTTGCTTCTGTCATTTCCGTAGCAAGTAGCTTTTAAGGTGAGGGGTGCTAGACCCATATCTTACCAGTTTTGAATTCAGAGTTGTCTTTCTCATGGACTGATTGCCACCCAAGGCAAAAAGCACAACCTGCCCTGCTTTTAGATGGGTGAGAAGAGAAGATTTCCATGCCACGGTAGTATTTATGCGAAAGTAAACTTAATAGCCTCGGCTTGAATTTGATCTTGATACGCCTGTGTCACTTTTTTCTGTATAAAAATAGATCACTATTTGCCCATAGCTAAGACCCTAACAGGTGCTACCACCCAGGTCAGGGTGGATCTGGGTACAACGGCAGTTAAGTGGTTTCAAGCTCCTCAAATCCTCCACTCTCCCGATCAGAAGCCTTGCTTCCGGATGTAGTTTATCGTTAAACCCAGGATGCACGTGTTGCGGTAATTCCAAGAATTAAATTGTCGCACATTACATATGCTTTGATGTGCATAAAAGTATTTTAAGTTACTAAATAATATATATAGGTATATACATATAGCAATTGTATTTTGTGGTAATGGTTAATGAGCTTCTCTAACGGGCAGTGTGTTTAATAGTGAGCGCACCAGATATGTGTCCTTGTGGCAGACTCAATTATACTTCGTACTTAGTTTGTATAATATTTCTTAAGTTCCAGAATTCGGTTATGTTAACGAACAAAAGAGATGAAAGGAAAAGAAGCAAAGATACAAAATCCTCGCTCGGGAGAAACTGAAGGTCACGATTGTGTCTTTGAATATTGGTGCGCTTGGAACATTCTCAAAAAGATTATAGGCAAAATTGAATTCAATTGAATTTTAGGAATTTATGGAATAGGAAGAACAGACTGTGTCGTTGCTAGAGTCTGAGTAGATACTGAGGAAGACTTGAGGAGTCTTGCTGACTCTGGTGATGACAGATGGTGTGCACATTCAAAGGCATGAAATAATAATAATAATAATAATAATAATAATAGTAAAAATAATAATAATAATAATAATAAAAGAAAAGTGCAATTTAAGAAAAGAAAAGAAAAGACAGTGTTTAACAATCTTCGACAGGATGTCTGTCTGTCTTCAAGCTATGTTTCAAAATTGTAGACAAGTATACTACTGGACACTCCCATCGTCAAGCAACTCAGTGCTTAGAATCAATAGCCAAACTATCTACACATATCATTTGTTTATATTGGTGAAGGTTAGTGGAGAACCAACCAAACTTTGTTGGGAAAGGGATGAATAAAGAGAACTGGTGCACAGTAAGTCACAAGGATCCCAAACAACCCTCCGCAGGTTTTGAATTCAGAATTTTCCTTCTACTAGAGATCCTAGACCGGTTGCTGCTCAAGGTTATAGAACCAAGGTTATTTACCAATAGCTGGGAGGGGAAGTGATGGATTCATTACGTGGATTAGCACGTAAGTGAATGCGTTCGACTGAAATTCGAACTCGGCTCTCCGATTCCTCAATCCGGGCCGCAGTCTATTACTCCATGAGTATAAAAAAATCTGCAACAAAAATATAAGTCTTTTTACAAACGTTGCTTGTCTTGAGAAAAGTTTCTGTACTGGTAATGAACGCATCAAACGAATGAAACGTTGTCTTGTCTTTTCTTTTCTTTGCGCTCACTGACATCTTAGAGATGAAAAATAGTGAAAGAATTACGTCAATCATTTTGTTTAATAACTAGGATAATAATAGACAAAATGGTTGACATAACTCCTTCACTATTTTTGAGCACGAAGAAAAAAGCGCGATTTAAGAAAAGTAAAGCAAAAAGAAAAAGAAAAGACACATTGTTTAACAATATTTCGATAGTATGTCTGTCTTCTTCAAGTTATGTTTAAAAATTAAATACAACTATAAAAATATGAAAAATACAAACAATTACTGTTATGGGATCTTACCTTAACGACACAATGAACTCTTCCTGATACTATAAAGACTGCGCCTCTCAAGAGAGACGATAGGAATGAAGTGGAACGAGTCGAGACGGAACGAGTTGAGACAATAGTAGTTCACTCTAAACCAGACTGACAGTCATACTAACATCTTTAACTTCTTGTATTATTATTCTGTTTAATATATCTTTGTTATTCCTACTCTTGTGTTCGTGTTGTTTTTCCTTGGTCCTAACCTTGGACCATAACCGTGGTGCGAGGATATTGGACGATAACAATTATTTGTATTTTGGATCCAGATTTGCAACAACTTATTCAAAAATTTCAAAATTTGATAATAGATAAAAACTTCCCTGTTTTATACAAATCTAGGTCCCGTCCTTTTACTGTTGAAATGAGAAAAAAGAATTTTATTTCTGTTATGGGAACTTACCTATAACGATAATGGACTCTTCCTGACTCTATAAATACTGCGCCTCTCTGAGAGAGAGAGAGGGATGAGGAATGAGTTGAGACCTAACGAGTCAAGACCTATTAGTTCACTCTAAACCAGACTGACAGTTAATACTAACACCTTCAACTTCTTGTATTATATTTCTGTTGTAATATATCTTTGTTATTTACTACTCTTGTGTTCGTGTTGTTCTTCCTTGATTCTACCTTGGACCATAGCAGTGGTGCGAGGATATTGGACCATAACAATTACAAAAAAGTACAAATCTGTTATTCATTCAAAAATCTGAGGCGACGAAGTATAAAAATTAATATAATATCGGAATAAGGAGTGCTACAGAAATGCAATGAATAATAGCAAAAAAAAAAAAAAAAATTGCAGTATAAGCTCTGGTAAAAAATGAAATAATAACAAAAAAAAATTGAATATGAGCACTGGTAAAAATATTGTGACTGAGACATTAGGTTTATAAGTTCCAGAAATTCATACACTGATGTCCTCAAGGATACATAGCTCAGTGGATAAAGGCGTTGGTTAGATCCAGTGATTACACCCAAAGAGATTAGAACAATTAGAAACATGAGGACTTAAAACTACTGCTGTAGTCAACAGGAATTATTAAGAGTGCAATGGAGATTTGAGAATAGTTCACTCTATCCTACTTGCCATTAATTTTTATCACTTTCCTCTGGTGTGAAGATATAGTTGTTTTTTTTTGTAATCATTTCACCCCCAAAAGACAATAAAACCACTAAGACACAAGAGGTTACTGTCTGTTAGAGAATATGAGAAAAACTACTATTAAGGACAGCGGACAATAAAATTATAAGAATTAAGAAGATATAAGATAACGATTGGCATTGCATTTAAATTCTCGAAGATAAAAGTTGACTGGGAAGCAAGAACCCTTGTGAGAAGTGTAATAGAAGAAACTGTTGGCATAGAATTTACGGTTGTATCTAACCATTTCAACTGTAAGATGATGAGATCTTACTACCAATCTAGTAATGCGCTTAAATTCATAAAGTCTAGCTACAATAGAACACCAGAACAATTACCGTGAAAGTATTTCTAGAAAAGGCACATGGAAGCTACGTTGCGGTGGTTGGAAAAAGACTGAAGCCAACCACTATAATGTAGCTTTCCTGTGTCTTTACCTTAAATACTTTCACGGTAATAATAAGAATACAATTTGTGAAATAATTGCCGTAGTTCTTTAAAGACTAAACAAACTTTGAGCTAGAAGATATGATGTTATAAAGAAGATAGGATATGTCTTTCCTCGCGATCGTAACGGAATCGTTCATTATTGTGATGTATTGTCAGGACGTAACGTACGCGATAACTAACTAACAAAATAACAAATAGATTTATAATATTAATTAATGGTAATAAATATACGGGAACAGGTCTGAAAAAAAATCTTTCTCTAGTTAATTTCCAGAGTAGATTGTTACTGTGGAATCTTTTACATTTGCCAGCTGCCCGTCACGGGAAAATGCACTCTTCCCCTGTGGAGATTATCGTCACCGTCACACATATACATACATACAGGTCGTACGACAAGCATTCATTGGCTAATCTCCTCAAAACTAGCTCGCTGATTGGTCAATTCCGCCCAATCAGATCGCCTGCACGCGATGAATGGTATTTCCCGCGTTTTCGCTGGGAGCCGATCACGTAATACACCATCTTAAATAAACAAAACACAAGTGGTTCTCTGCCTCTTGCTCTCTTGCTCTCTCTTCATTCTCTTCATTAGTCTCTACAGTCTCTCTTCTTTTTCTCTTGCGTCTCATTCCTTGCTGTCAAAATGTGACTTTCAAGAACTCCCGTCTTGACCCTGCGGTCAGACGTTAAAGAACATTACCAACTTTCATGCAAGTACGAACTCTAAACTCTCTCAAAAACTCTATCTACAATTTACTAAAAAGAGTGATAAAATTAACTACCAAGTAGAAATTGTATTTATTAACCAACTATTATTAATATAGTTAAAGGTGCTTAACTCTTCTGAACTCTACCAACTTTTCCAACTCACATTTCCTAACATGCAACAGGAAATTTATTCTTCTAAAACTACAATTTAATAATTAATTCAACTTTGTGATCTCCGGTACAAATATTTTCCAAATCTAAGAGATGTAACTCTATCAAACCTTCAGTTTATATGCATGTACATCAAAACAAATAAATTCAAATGTTATGTTTTGAACCATTACGTTCTGTCTTGTATTATTTGTTGTGGATGAAAGATTATCGAACACACCCATTTCTAAGCCTTCAAACCTTCTGATATCCAATTCAACACACATCCTCAACATCACCAAACAGATGTACCGGTCTGAATCGTTGTTTCGTGACTTGTAGCTGATCTAATCTTAGGAGTTTTAAACGCCCATTTCGAACTTATGTTCTGGCGTACTCCAGAACGTTTAGATGCCGTGCAATGAATGCACCATGAAGCAAATACATTTCCATGTAAAGATATCAGTTACATTGCCATGTAAATATAAATAATTGTCGTTTTAAACACTCTTTCTGTTTATGTATCTATAGCTTACAATAAAGAAAATGCAAAAAAAAAGGTTGAATGTAGAATAAAAGGTTTGTGAAGATGCATGTAAAATTTAACAAAACAGAAATGTAATTTTAAAAGCTAAATTGTTGCTTCTTTTATTATTTATACTCTGACAATTATAAATATTTGGTTGCTTGAAATGTTTGTTCGGATTTTGTCATCAGGAACATTTTTTTTTGTTTTGTTTTTAATCATTTTATCCTAGGTAATGCAATGATGCCACTAAGACGCAAGGGGTTACTGAGAGTGGAAGAAATATGAGAAGACATTAGTTTTACGATGATCAAACTTAGTAGCCGTAGATATTCTACATAGACTGACTCAAAGTTGCCCGGGATCTATAGTTATAGATCTCTTTATGCTAATGACCTATAAGCCAAACCAATCCCATTACATCTCCCTGAATCTTTTGGGATTCACGCCCTGTGTGGATCTACAGCTTCTCCTACAGTTAGTCAGGAGAAAGAATAAAGAATATAAAAGAATAGTGCTGAAGAAGACAGAATATGGCGATTGACCGTGCATTTAAACTTTTGAAAATCGTAGATGACAGGGAAGCAAAAAAGAAAAAAAAACGGTAAGAGTTCCAAAGGCGAGAAAAGTAATTGAAATTATTAACGGATTTCATTCAAAATGATCTAGTGTACCCGCGTACGGCACGTTAAAAATGGTCGACAAGAAGGAATGTATTATAAGTAATATGTATTATATTGTAAATAATTTTCGTTTGATCTAAGTACAATTTTGTAATTTAAACTAGTTCGTTGTTAACATTAATAATTGAACAGTATACAATTTATAAACACCTAAGGAAAGATATCCGTATATTATCCTCCTTAATGTTAAATGTTATTTTTACTACAAAAGTTCCCAAAGCACAATATTTTTTGTGTAAACTTTGGAAGATCTAAGTAATCTTTGACAGTCCATACATTCAATCTGTAATTTCAGAGTCTGCTTATTTCTCGTCCAAGAGCAGGATATCATCATATATATATATTTTTAATTTTTTTTTTTCTGAAGCTATTATCAAATTCCACAAGATATGCTCCGAATTATAACATAAAAATTGAATTAAAACAATCTAATTATTTAATTGTATAAGCTTTTAATTGCTATCATAAATAGTATAAATGAAGGGTGCAAAGTGAAAATAAACTCTTTCGATAACTAATGAATTATTGCAAGAATTGTCTCCTACCCGCTCTTTTTTTAAAATTATAATTTTTAAAGTTTAAAATGAATTTCTAAAAATGAACAAAACATTCTTGAAGACGTATTATATATACGAACCCACTTCGGTAGCGATGCCAGTACGCGTCAACGGAACCAAGTTAGCACGGCACCGGGTGGGTCATCTTTATTTACATTATTCTGACTATTGTCCTCATCTTTGTCGCCATATTTATTACAACGTTTCGGCCGTTGTACGTTCCGGCCTTCTTCAGGTGGTTGGAATGTCGAACTGAACCCTTTATTTCGCTCACTGGGGTAGACTGTTCTAGTTCCACGTGCCATGTTTAATGGATGTCAATTATCAGTTATCTCCTGTTAATTCCCCTCTCCAAGTTCTCCACTGCCTTAACCGGGTATTGAATTCACACTCTTTGGGTCCTGTCACTGGGTCTAACTAACGCGTCAAGGTCACATGACACAGCCTGATTAATAAATATTTCTTCTTTTATCTGCTGAGTTCTTTCGGGATCTAGACTGCCATAGTTCTCTACAACTCCTTGTCTTTTGTTGTTCTATGTACTTTTTTAATCTTACCACTTCTTGTTTCTATTATTCACATAAACCATTTTAGTAGGTTACAGGCTGCTTTCCCCAATTCCTATTAAAAACAGGACTCACAACAAACCTCACCAAAACAGAAAATATGAACAAGAATTGGAATGAAAATAGTGATAGCATTTGCTCTGAATCCATCATAAAAATTAGAGATGTAGAATTAGTAAATATTTAACCCTTCATATATCTCAGTGTATGGATCAGTTATATCAAATTTAGAATAGGAGATGAAATTAAATATAAAACAGACAATTCTAGGGATAGTTTTTCCCAATACCGCAAATTGCTACAAAACCAAAACATTAACCTAAAAATGAGTATCACGTTCTTAAATAACCTGGAGGCTTTCATATGGATGTCATGCATGGCGCCAAACTAGCTTAGAAACATATAAGCTATCAGTTGTATAAAATATCTTTCGAAAATCAATTGTTAAAAATATATATTTTTTTAAATAGCTTTGAACGAGTATAGCCTGTGGAAACTGGAGAAGAACATTCTTTTTTGAACATTGTGAACAGGCGCGACAAATTCACAAACAAAGAACTGAACCAGCTAACAGAAACCACATCACTTAAGGACTACCAACAGCAGCAATATCTAAAATGGATAGCACATGTAACTCGGCGAGAAAATAATGGCATAACCATGATATTGACGTTCGACACTACCTCAAAAGAATGTCGAGCGATAACAGTGGACTTGAGAAATCTATTTTCCTGAAAAATTGTTTTAATAGAAAGATTTTATAAATTTCAATGGACAACAGCACTGGCTATTTAGTCAGTCAATGCCGAATGTTTTCATATAAAGAAACAATTAATGTTACCATAATCGTTTATTCCAGTCTTTACAGAATTATTTTAATGAAACAAATTTGAATTTCTTGGAAGATGGCAAAAGTTCCCTCGAGAATTTCTTTACAACAAAACGATTTTTAAATTGTTTAGATCCATGGAATTATAACCTTGTTAGAATGATGGTAGAAGATAATGAGGGAAACACTAAATATATTGTTTAAAATTTTAATGTTAAAAAGAAAAGAACTTTTTATTGTCATGAACTGAATGTGTTTATTACTTTTTCTTAACATCAGATCTGATAAATTCATCTGCTAATTGATTTTCAACGCCAACCATCATATAATTCTGAAGTGAATAATAACAACCAGTAATAACCGTGAAAATTTCGCGGTTTTCCTATTTGACTTTCTTCAGTTAATGATAGAATAAGCTCCTTGCATGTTCCACGACTATTAAATATCCATGGAAATAAACCTGTTGCCTTGATAAATATACGAGCTTAACAATTTTAACGAAATGTTCAAATAACAATCATAAATATGAATGCAGGTTATTATTTAAAGAAGTAAGAGGGTACACTATAAAAGAATTCGAAATTAACAATTTCTAAGAAGCAGACGTTAAATACATGAGAGTATTTTCGCTTCTTTTATAATCCTGTTCTTTCTTTCATTTCTCTTCCTTTTCTTCCAGCGCCTTTGATGTATCTTTCGTTTTGTGGTCGGGGAACAAGTAAACTATTACAGGTTATCGTCGTAATAAAACAGAAATGGCCCATTGTTAATCTGAGGTATCGTGTATACGCTAATAAGAAACGAAGGAATAAACATAATAATAATAATAATAATAATAATAATAATAATAATAAGAATAAGAAGAAGAAGAAGAAGAAGAAAGGGAAGAAAGAGAAGCATCTGAGAAAAATAAGAAGAAAGGAAGGAAAAAGAAGAAAACTGAAAGGAAAGAAATAGAGACATCCAAGAAGAAGAAGAAGAAAAAGTAGAAGAAGAAGGAGAAGAAGAAGAAGAATAAAAAGAAAAAGAAAGGAAAGAAATAGAGGCATCTTAGAAGAAGAAGAAGAAAGGAAAGTAATATATATATATATATATATATATATAGATATATATATATATATATAAATATATATATATATATATATATATATATATATATATATATATATATATATATATATATATATAAGGTGCTAAAAAGTTTACGGTACGATTTTCGTTATTTGGTCAGTTTGCAGTAAGTAGGTTGGGCAGATTACTTTTTAGTGTTGATAAAGAGTTTTATTTTATTTCATTAACATAAGTTAATTTTACCTGAGCCTGGTCATGCTAAGCAATTTCTCAAGTTTGCATTACTCTATGCCTATTTCATGCTTAAAATATGAACGTAAACAGAGTAATTTCAGTTATTAACGCTCAAGGTGCGTTAAAAATTGCTTCATACTCAAAATAGGCTTAATTTGTAGGAACAATCTGAACTTTGTCATGCTTATACGCTTTATGCTAATAAGAGAAAAAAAAACAACAAAAAAAAACCAACAAAAAAAAAAACGGAGCATTGAAGGTCACACTATTTGTTTTCAGGTTTTCAAGGCGGCACTTGACTTTGTAAATATGGAACTGTTCTTTGAACGGGAAATGTTGCCAACCGCGCAGTTTTTCTCGTGGCTATTTAAAAGTTGCAAATTATATTCATCGAACAATTACTCTCTTGTTCGGTTTCGTTCTTCAGCCAACGAAAGTAGACAAGTTACCCTTTTCATCAAATGAGTCAACAGAACTTCGAGTGGACGACTGGAATTACAATAAGGGTGGAACATTTTATTCAAATGATATATCATTTGACACGGTCTCCACCCGATGTAGACAAGTGATACAGTCAACTAAATTATTATGAACGTATACATTTGTTTATATTTCCCTGAAGAGGACATCAAGTGTAACAGGAAGAAGTTTGTTATGTTTACGACATAACTGAGAAAGCCACCTGAGAAGTGAATCGACACATCGATCTCTGATGTGAATTCATTCAAATAATTAGCAAAGTATAATGTTGTTAAGAAAATAATGTCCGATTTTAGATCAATGTTTATTCCTGAATTAATGTATTTAAACAGTGTTTAAATTAGTCAAAATAAGAAACCTGAACACCTATAGATTTCTATCATCTAGTTACAAGGTTATTTATGCCTTTACGATAAATCTATAAAAGTTTGGACGCCAAGAAAACTTTGAATGCAGTTTCTGCATCTTCTTTGCAAAGGAATGTCTTTTGGTTTAAAAATATTGTTAAGATTCTTGAAAAAGTGGTTGTCAATTGGCAAGAGATCAGGGAAATATGGTGGATGTGTCAAAGTCTCGTATCCCAAGTCTGTGAGATTCTGCAATGTTATCGTGGCCGAGCATTGTCATCAAGTGGAATTGGACCTCGCCGAGTAACCAATACTGGTCGCATGTTGCCAAAATGAAAGTTCATTTGATGCTCTGTTTGGATTCCAGAAATCTGTAATGGATAACACCAATGTGGAACCAGTTTATCGCGATTTTTTTCATCTTGCCAATTTTCTTGATATGGTTGGATATTGTTAAAATGCTGACACCCATTACCTGAAACATTTCTCTAACACTTTGTCGTGGGTTTTCAGATATGGATCGTCAATTGTAGATAGACGTCAGATCTTCAAGGCTAATAACTCCACTGCGGGACTTCAGAAACCAATGTCGGACCGTCAGATCTTCAAGGCTAATAACTCCACTGCGGGACTTCAGAAACAAATGTCGGACCGTCAGATCTTCAAGGCTAATAACTCCACTGCGGGACTTCAGAAACCAATGTCGGACCGTCAGATCTTCAAGGCTAATAACTCCACTGCGGGACTTCAGAAACAAATGTCGGACCGTCAGATCTTCAAGGCTAATAACTCCACTGCGGGACTTCAGAAACCAATGTCGGACCGTCAGATCTTCAAGGCTAATAACTCCACTGCGGGACTTCAGAAACAAATGTCGGACCGTCAGATCTTCAAGGCTAATAACTCCACTGCGGGACTTCAGAAACAAATGTCGGACCGTCTGATCATATGTGGATCCTCTGCTCTGTTAATACTGGCAGCAGTTTCAGAAGCATTATGACCAAGTGTGAACTCGTACAAAAAATTAAATGCATCTGTTCTTTTTTCCTGTTCAAGATGAAAGGTATTTAATGTTTTAAGTTAAATTCTGAAAGTTTGGTTTGGTTTGTTTTACGGCATATCAACCTCAATGGGTTATTTAATGACGACAAATCTTTTATTGCTGGTAATATTTTCTTTCAAAATAAACTATAGTTCGTAATATCTATTTTTTCAAAAATAGATATTACGACTGCACAGTATAGTAGATATTTGTCGACTGCACAGTATAGTAGGTTCAATTGGGCACTTTTACAAAGTATTTCTGGTATTAAAACTTATTTTTACACTTTCATAGTGTTTTGACCCGAGTTTGGGTGTCAACTATTTGATCATAGCTGGGACCCTAACAGGTGCTACCACCCCGGATCAGGGTGAACCTGGGAACACCAGCAAATAAGAGGTGGTTCAACGATCCTCAAAACCTCCTGATCAGAGGCCTTGCTGTTGGATATAGTTTATCGTCTTACCCAGGACGCAGATGTAGTTTATCGTCATACCCAGGACGGAAATTCTGGAAGAGATTGATGTAAAATTGAAAAAGAGGACACTTTAATCATTAGATGAATGAGGAATATATTTTTGTCTAAGTATTATAATATATTAGAAAACAGAAGGTTTATTCTAAAATCGGACATTATTTTCCGAACAACTTAATAAGTGAATCGCAAGAGAGATTTTAGTTAATAATCTTGCCAGGTAGGCTCTGTAATTAGACCATTATTGATCGCTTTCGACAGAGTGGTGAACAATAATTCAACATTTGATTGGGAACCAATAATCTTTCTGGCGTTATCATGTTAAATCATAATTCGAGGGTAAGGGCATACATCATATCTGACACAAGGATTCTTTGGGGTTCATAAGAATACAGGGTGCGACGGGTAAATTTTCGCCATTTTATAGTTTTAATTTAGCGCATGCGCATTGTTTGATTTTGATTTTGTCGACTGCACAGTATAGTAGGGTCAGTTGGGCACCGTCTGTGAGAAAAAGAGTCCTATGACACAATTCACTCCGCCAGAAGTTTGGAAACGGCATGCTATACTGCTTGGCATTCGCGCCGGAAGCTCCAATACGTACATCTCAGAGTGTTTTGGTGTCAATCTGCGGACAGTGCAGAGGATTTGGAAAGAGTTGGATGAGTCCAATAGTGATTATGAAGGTACGGCAGCTCGGAAAATTCTTTCTGAAAAGAAAAGAACTCCCAAATTTGTTGGCGAGGTTCCCAGACTCAACACGAGTGTTTTGAGGAGGTAATGCTGCCCTAGGTCAAGAGGGTGTCTACGGGAAGACCCTATGTGTGGAAACAGAACCCTGCACAATGCAAGACAAGCAAGAGAACCCAATCATGGTTGTCAGAGAATTTCTGCGACCAGATTACATCTGGCAACCTAACTCCCCAGACTGCAACTCCCTAAATTATTGTGTGGGGGACACAGTTGAGCGAAAGACCAACAAAACTTGTAACAACAAAGATAAACTGAAGGCAAGGATTATGGCAGTATTCACCAACTTAAAAAAGGAGACCGTCCAGAATCGATGCTGGAGATTCTGAAGTCGTCTGGAGTTGAAGCCAATGGCAATTTTATTGAACAAATTTACTCTTTAGTATTTCAAGATATTTTCCTTATATTTTTGGTAAATATATCTTTTAAAATGAGATGTCACTGTTATTTTAATTTTTGCGTAATTTAGACGACAATTTATCAATCGTACCTTGTATATGAGGTGTTGTTACTAAAAGAAATTTGGCTCAGCGAAGAAGCCCCTCCCTGTCCAAATTTGACGTTTAGTAATTTGATCTGATTTAGTCGGAGCAATCGAGAAATTATCAGCACCGTCGAAATATTGTGCCTCAAATATTTTACGCGGGTTTACAATTAAACATCATTTCTCAAATACGCTGCTATCTTAAAACAATAAAACATCAACATCGGGTAATTTATCCACAACTTTGAACGCAATACCTTATTCGGAAATTACAATAATAAAACTTAAACAGACAGGCCTTGTTGATTCTTTTTAATCAAATTGCATGAATACTTGCTCTCCTTCTCTCTTTATATATATATATATATATATATATATATATATATATATATATATATATATATATATATATATATATATATATATCGGTTTTGTAGTGCGTATTCAATTTATGTAACGTAAATCATTCAAACGAAAAACAAATATTGAAGCTAGTGATATGGCGAGAATCACTCTCACAAACAATATTTAATAATAAATTACAACCAACTTCGAATCTGTTAATGAATGGTGTGATCCTTGTTCATAAATTCCGGGCTTATCTGGTCTTATTTTTTTGTACGAGCCGACTTTCAATCGCTTCGAGCGATCATCATCAGGTAGACATATTAGTGTGTTTTTGTTAAACTCCGAATAGTAATGCGACATCGAAAGATATTGTGGTCCGAAAGAGTGCTTTTTTTGTAATGAGATATTGTTAACAATATTTAACAATATCTCATTACTAAAAAAGCACTATTTAGGATCTGCACTGCTTTCCCTATCATGGGGAGGGGGCGATAAAAGGATCCCTAAACATTGCTTGTTCACACAGGGACTTGGCAGCCCGCTGCAGCTGTCTGGTTATCCAATAACACAGTCGAAAGAGCAAGAAAGATCAAAAGAAATACAAGAAGAATTTTGGACTCTGGGATGTTCGCAGAGTCTCCAGGACAATGATTCTACACCAGAACGTAAAACAGCTCTTGTGTCTCTCGAGTTGAAGAACTATAACATCGACATAGCGGCCATTAGTGAAACACGTCTGGCTGGCAATTCTCAGCTTAGGGAAGAAAAAATGTGGATACGTGTTTTTATCAAGACAGACCTTGCTAGCTCACTGCCTTCCTTACCTAAAGGTGTATCAGATCGTATAATGACATTAACCCTCAATCTGGAGTTCAACACCCGTTTGACGATGATTAGCTGCTACGCTCCAACCTAAGGTAGTTCAGAGCAAGAAAAAGATGATTTTTACGACCTCCTTTGGGATGTCATCTCCAAAGTCCAACGTAAAAATTAATTAATCCTTACATGTGACTTCAATGCTCGTGTTGGCAATGATTATCATTCTTGGAAGAGTCTTTTAGGTCACCATGGTATTCGTCGTGTGAATTCGAATGGATTACGCCTTCTCACTATCTGCAAGGAATCTGACCTTAGTATTACTAATACCTTCTACCAGCAACCCAGCTGTTGTAAGACCACGCGGATACATCCTCGTTCGAAAGACTGTCATCTACGTCATCACCAAAAGACGGGACATAATTTTTTTTAAGATAACGCTTTCATTCCATACAACATGCTATCTGTCAGATCACGCTCTACTCAGGTGTAAGGCTACACTGCATCTGCAAATGCGAAGGAACATAAAATCTGCAATGTCCAAGCTCATTTACGTACTGCCTCTTAAATCGACTGAAGAAAACTGAGCTCTTTGACAAACTTGATGCTGCACTTGATTCTGTAAACATTGCCAATGATATCGAATCATGTTGGAACGCTCTGCGGGATGCAACACATTCTGCATCCGTGTAGGTTCTCGGCCTACCACACCGTAAACATGAAGACTGGTTTGATGACAATAATACGGCTTAAAGATCAAATGCACTCTTCTCATAAAGCATGGATTGAGGACAAGAACTCGTCCGCTAAAAAGATCGCTTACAAGTGCAAAAGTCAGGTCCAATGATGTCTCAGAGCCATGAAAGAGCGTTGGTGGTCTGAAAAGGCGACTGAACTCCAAGAAACGTCAGATAGAAAGGATCTAAAAGCTTTCTATACTGGGCTCAAGATCGTTTTCGGTCCTATATATATATATATATATATATATATATATGCAAACACAGCTTTCCTCATGTAGTAGTGATGTACAATTCATGGGTTGATTTGATGCTATAAATGACAGATAGATATGATTGAAGAATTTTGATATCTGGGCAATAGGCGTTGGGATTTGTGAAATGATGGGTTGTATTGGATATCCGGGTTTATCTACTATAAATAAATTATGTTAAGTCTCTCTGACCATAGCTCAATTAGGACAAATTTAAATACACATGTAGACCTGCCAAACACCATCTGTAACATACTCGTTGATAATACAAATATAATAGCCTCTTCCACATGTACAAAAAGGTTACAAATAATGGAAGATTTATTAATAAAAACGAAAACGCCAACACTCAATAACATCAACTCTGAACACAGCCGCAATTGTGTAATCGTGTTTGGAA
>OZ038511.1:33013850-33097072 GCA_964036315.1 Acanthosepion esculentum | reverse complement strand
ATATATATATATATATATATATATATATATATATATATATATATATATATATATATATATATATATATATATATATATATATTAGAATTGGACATAGTCCGACAATTTATTTAAAGACATTTATATTATGTTTAACGTTCTTTTTATAGATACAAGTATTTAAGCAAATGCTCTGTTTTATAATAAACAGTATTAAATAACATTTACCGGCCTGAATGCCCGAGAAATTTTCATAGAAAAAATTTTCGCTCTCCGACAGGAGTCGTATAGGATACAGGTTCTATTCCTGTCGGAGAGCGAAAATTTTCTATGAAAATTTCTCGGACATTCAGGCCGGTAAATGTTATTTAATACTGTTTATTATAAAACAGAGCATTTAAGTTGGAAGCAAATTTGGGAATAATCCAAATTAATTGCGAAATCCTGCGAATGTAACCCATGAAATAAAAAATAATTCTTTGCCTGAAAGTGAGGACCTACGTACATCAAATTGTCTTTAAATTTAGTGGCGACAGAAGAATTATCGTTCAACTTTAAAGGTAAGCTTAACTCTTAATGCAATATTTAAATGCAGCGATCAATTTTGAGTTCTGTAGTTTATTGTTGCCTATCGCATTTACTCCTCTCTACCTACAGTGATGAAGGACCAATTTAGAGCCCTCCGCAGGAATTAAGTTAAATGCCGCTTGATAGAGCGGCTTTTAAGGTTGTATATATATAATGCTAAATATAAAGAAAACAGTCTAATGCATTCTATTGCAATGCAATTAAAGTCGATCTTTTTAATGGATTTGGCTCAAACTGAATTCTCCTACTGCCATGGAACAACTAAAGCTGAACGAATTTCCTATGTGTTTGTTATTTTAGTTCTTAAAGTATTTTGTTTTGTTTTATAAGATATGAGTCCATTAAAAAAAAGCTTTTCCTCACCTAATAGCTTTTGAGGTAGCGTGAAGGTCACGTCGGCATAGAACGCGTGTGCCTCTGAGAATTACTGCATCCTGTTCGTACATCAGATACAGTAAAAAAGTAGCAGCTGCAAAAGAGTGTGCAGACAAGTCTGCCTTTACTAAAACGCAGTAGCGTTTTGCAGCTGCGTTGTTCTGGGCTCATGTTGCACCTAACACAGCCGAAATGTGGCCATAAATAGACAAATCTGCATCGAGCGGAATGCGTTACCAACGACTTCATGCAGAGCTAACGTTTTATTTACTAAGTACGTTCTTTTTTTAATCATTTTTTAATCAAGCAAGGCCATAATAACACTGAGATACCAGAGTTTACTGAGAGTGAAAGAGAATGAGAAAACTTTAGGGCGGGGAAAGGACAAGAAAAGTGCATGGTTCCGGGAGACGGGGGATGGCGATTGGCGTTACATTTAAAGTATTGAAGATCGCCGTTGGCAAGGAAGCAAAAAATCGGAAAAGGTTTCTACTGTCGAGAATTGCGAGAAAAGAAGCTGTTAGAATAAATCTTATGCTTACATCTCGCTATTTCAATAATAAAACGATGAGACCTTGTTGCCAATCTAATAGTACGCTTAAATTTATGTGGTCGACGGGGAGATCGCGAGAGCAAATGCTATGAAAGTATTTATTGAAAGGAAGGAGGGAAACCCCGTCACAGCGCTTGGAAAGCGCCTGAAGTCAAGATGCCAGGGAAGGATTGAGAACATTAGAGACTTTTCTTTGGATTTTGTCGAGAATCTCGAGATATATAACAGGAGTTCCAGACAATATTATGGCATCAATATGGCAGCAATATTCAATGCACGGGCGAATGGTAGATTTATAAATGTGCAAGTCTTGGTACAACACTGAATCAACTTTCCTAGCCGCAGGTTTAGTAAGTGATTCAATTACTTCAATTCATGTAATTGGAAAATGTGAGCGCAAGAAGGCGCATATTTTTTAAAGATAATGATCGAAAACTTTAATTCACTTTGATGATCACACACACACACACACACACACACACACACACACACACGAGCATATACAGAGGCACACAAACAGAGGCACACACATAGCGACACAGACACACAGAGTCATACACATACACAGACATAGACAGACACAAACACTCATATTATCTTGGTACGGCACATAATTCAGTCAGTTAAATCACATGCGTGATACACGGTTGGGCGATCATGTATTTTTCGATGAAATGACTTCCGAGGCAGAAGATTTTTCCCGCAGTAGGTTGCCATTTCTTTCTGCGTTAGACAGGTTGCCAACCAAGGCTAAAGAACTCAGTCCGTCCTGCTATTCAACTCATAGCTGGGGGAGAAGAGATGGATTCATACCTTTCCCAAGGTTATTTGTGCGTAAGTGAATCTAACGAACTTGACTGGAATTCGAACTCGGCTCACCGAGTTCTCACTCCGAGACGATATCCATTACACCGTATAATTATGGCACCATTATGCCGCGCTGATTGTCCAAATGTGAAGCGTCTGTCTGTCGAAAAAATCAACATTCGATTACGGCTTTGAACATTAAACTCTGGTATTGTGGGGAAATCCATAACTGTTGGGGCGCACCCACCTTCACAACCACAATAGACTGATCCTATTATTATAAATAGAACAGTAGTTCTAGAGACTGTGAGTAGTGTAGCAGTGTACGCAGTCTCTGACTGTGCGCTGCTCCTGTCGAACTCTCTGCTTTGGCAGAGAGGAACCCGGACGAGGCTTTGCCGCAGGGCAAAGTGTCGTCCGGGGAGGTAGACAGTCCCTGAACCCGTTTATACGGGTTCTAATGGGCATATTTTTGGCCGAGCCTACGGGCTCGGGGAGCCCACATTAAACCGGCCTTGTGCCACATTCGACCCACGTGGGAGGGTTGTTAAATACCGTAGTGTAGCAGTGTACGAGACGCAGTCTCTGACTGTGCGCTGCTCCTGTCGAACTCTCTGCTTTGGCAGAGAGGAACCCGGACGAGGCTTTGCCGCAGGGCAAAGTGTCGTCCGGGGAGGTAGACAGTCCCTGAACCCGTTTATACGGGTTCTAAATGGGCATATTTTTGGCCGAGCCTACGGGCTCGGAGAGCCCACATTAAACCGGCCTTGTGCCACATTCGACCCACGTGGGAGGGTTGTTAAATACCGTAGTGTAGCAGTGCAGTGCAGAGTGAGACTTCTGTAGTGATCAGTTACACTTCCGTTTCTCGACCGGAAGATACCGTTGGACTATATTACTATTACTTATTGTTACTACTAACCTAGGTTCGTTCTACTACTAATCTCTCTGATGTAAATACCTCTCTGAATATACCAGTATTTTCCCCTACGACTGTGTTTTTTCGTTATTACCATATACTCACGTGGAAACACTCAACATCTCAACAGTGGCGACGAAGGATGTTTTATTGATCTCAACAATAACTTAGGATAACATTTTATTACGCAAAAGAATTTGAAGCCGCTGTTCGAAAAAATTATATCAAAAGATCGAATCTAGCCAGAAACACAATACATACACTGTAATTAGCTATGTATAATACGCGCTTGTGTATAATAAAGGATTGTATCGATTTTAAATGTGAATTAAGTTTAAGCGTCTAATGATTTTTTTCTTTTCCTTTCAAATTTAACAACTTAAATCTTCGGCAATTTCAACCATGGAATGATAACAATCAAACAACGTGGTAAAGTTATCGAAGCCTATTACAAAAATGGACGTTCAAACAGAAATGCATCATCTCTCGAAACAGCGAAGTTAATTGGCCACCACGATCGTGCTACTTGACGCCATTAGATTTCTTTCTTTGGGGTCATCTCAAAAGTAAGGTTTATGCCAACAAGTCAACAATTCAACAGCTGAAGGATGAGATAATAAGGCATATTGATGAGATCGAGGAGCAACTATGCAGAGACATTATCAAAAATCTTGACCATTGAGTGGAGGTGTGCCACTGAAGCCTTGGCAGACATTTGGGCAATATTATTTTTCACACATAATTGCCATGACTTAAATAACATGATCCAATAGAGAAATAAATAAATTTTCACCAGTAACACTGATTTATTTACTGCTGACTTTGATCCATCTTAATGAAGCACCCTTTATATATATATATATATATATATATATATATATATATATATATATATATATATATATATATATATATATATAATATGCACTGATTTCTCAGCTAAATATAACAATTTATCCGCTTTGTATAGGACAAAAATAAGAATGTCTTTCATCTGCTTAATGCTTTTCAAGCACCAAATTTACAAATCGGATTTGCTGACCCGAAATTTCCGTTATCGCTAGATGGATGTTGGCATAGGACTCCTGAACTATCGTGGCAAAATCATTTAAAAATGCTGCATCCTGAATACACTGGATGCCAGGACAGATTATGTCCTATTTGAGGGAGAAGGACAAGATAACTCTGTGGACGTCAACGACATCGAAGATGACAAGGACATCTACAAAGTTGACAAATTAGGTAAAAATGACATGACGCCAGCCTTTGACACAGACAGCTGTGAAAGAAACGAAAATCTGTTTAATATATATAACAATTGCTTCGCTGACTGTTGCTAACAGATTGTGGGAAGTCCTCATGTGTTGTCCCTCTTTTTACGAACTCTGGAGAGCTTTATGACCCATGTAACTACCGTCCTATCAGTCTCCTACCACTCTTCGGCAAAGTTTTTGAGGCTTTAATCAATGTCGACGTGGTTAAGCACCTTACCTCCCATGAGCTACTCTCTGACAAACAATATGGTTTCCGCTTTGCCCTGTCTACCGCTGACGTCCTTACGGCCATAACTGAATTTGTATACCAAACTCTTGATATTAACGGAGAAGCTCGAGCTGTGGCTCTAGATATCTCTAAGACGTTTGTTAGGGTTTGTTAGGGTTTGGCATGCTGGCCTTCTACGTAGGCTTCAGGGATACGGTATTATAGGACGATTATTTGATTTAATCCAATCATTCCTGTCAAACTGTGAAATGACAGTAATCCTAAACGTGTTCTCCTCCAGTTCATTTCATACAAACGCTGGTGTTCTCCGATGCTCTATCCTGGGTCCTACCCTGTTTCTGATCTTCATCAACAATCTTCATGATGTCATCAGTTCTCAAGTAGGCATCTACCATTTACTTCTGTCTCAATAGTAAACCCGGCATCGTTGACAAAGGTAACCTGACCGTAGGTCTCGAAAAAACCACCAACCTGTGGTTGACTAAGGCAGGAAATGGCTTGTAAACATCAATGCCTCCAAAACGAAACTGTTCTTTTACCCACCATAGAGAAACCTCCCTGACACCTGTCAAAATGGCCGATGCTCAACTTCACGAGAGAAACTCACTGCGCCTTCTAGGTCTCACGTTTTCTACTGACCTGAAGTGGAAAAACTACATTGAATTAATAGCTACATCTACCGCAAGCAAAGTTGCTTCTTAGTGTCGCGCCAGAAGTTTTTTCTCGTCTGTCTATCTTTCAAATCTACAAATCTACCATTCGTCCTTGCATTGAATACTATTGCCATACATGGTCTGATGCACCCGCTGTTCATCTCGAGGTTCACGACAAAATAAAAAGATGTGATGTGTCCTAGGCTGGCATCTCAACTTCAGTCATTTTCTCACAGACGTGATGTGGCTTCTCTCTGTCTTTTCTACAAATATTTTCATGGCAGCTGCTCTGACGAAATATTTTCCCTGGTGCCCCAACTGCATGAATTTAAACGTACTACTAGGTTGGCATCTCGATCCCACCCTTTCACTGTCAAAACAGTTAAATGTAACCGCCTCTTCTACTCCAACAGCTTCTTCTGTCGCACTTCCCGACAGTGAAACTCCCTTCCTCTTACTTGCTTCCTGATAACAATAATTTACAAAAATTTAAGTGTAATGTTAATCGACATCTTCTAATGCCTTGATCTTGATCCTTGTCCTACTCTTTATCCTTTCCTCAAACACCCCTCTTTACTCTTACTTTCACTCTCTGTAACCCCTCCCTCTTTACTCCTAATTTCACTCTCTGTAACCCCTATCTCTTTACTCTTACTTTCACTCGATGTAACCTCTCCCTCTTTACTGATACTTTCACTTTCTGTAACCCATCCCTTTTACTCTTACTTTCACTCTCTGTAACCCCTCCCTCTTTATTCTTACTTTCACTCTCTGTAACCTCTTGCGTGCTAGTGGCACTCCCGTCTTGCTTGGGGTGAAATGCTAAAAAAGAATATTGAATAATACGAAAAAATAAAGATATGCAGTATTTGGTTAGTGATTTAAACTATTTCTTGCGCATGTGTGAGTATGCATCTTAGATAAAACGTACTTTCTGAAATATGACGATGGGCACTGACGAAAATAAGTTTAGTTCTCTTGTATAATAGGCATCTCTAAATTTTCTTCTTCTTCTTCCATGTCCCATATCCCTTCAGGACGTGGACAATCGTGGTTCTCCACAGTTTCCTGTCCTTTGTAGCTCTTTGTAATTTGTAATTTTTGTCCTTTTGTTATCTCTCCTAATTCTTGTTTTGTCATCCATTTAAACAAGCTCGTGATGTAGGTTCTGCCTTTCCGCTGACCCGATGACTTCAAATATGTCTTACAATTGATAGTTAGTCCTTTCTTCTTGCTTTCCTTTGCTATCTTTTTTAGATATTCTTGTAGTGTCCAGATAAAATATAAAAATTGAAATATTTTATTATAAACACCTGATCGTTATATGATAGAAAATTGTCTCGCAGATAATTATTACTCATAAATTTGCTGCATGCCGAGTCACCCATACGCGTGGCCTTTTGTCAGACTAAGCTAAGGAAATACCCGTACAAACAAACAGATAGATAAGGCTGTTGAGGACAGATACTGAAGATGAATCAGCCTTGGGGTTGGAGGCAGATGAACTTTCTACGAAGGTCAAGCTAATGTATATCATTATGTTCACAAGATTTTCTTTCGGTCTGGTTAACGTATACATTTCTGGCCGGGAGATATCCGATGTTTACTGTATTTAGAGATTTGGTATATGTATATTGTCGGTCGCTTTGAGCTGGTTTTTGTTAGCATTCTGCTTATGGACCCCCCTCCCCAAGTGGACTCACCCTGTGCACGTAGGTAACACAAGGTAAATTTAAAAAAAACAGGAAGCCCAGTGGTTCTGTGTGACATACAGCTTCCATCTGCTTTATAACATCGGGAAATTGAGTTTATTCAAATCAAATCATATAGATTTTACAAGTATTTAAAAGAATGAATCACTTAATTCACAAATCACTGCTGAGATGCAAAATGGTATCCGCTGAATAATTCTATGAATGCGACGAGTAGTATTATATATATATATATATATATATATATATATATATATATATATATATATATATATATATATATATATATATATATATAATATGGTAAAACAACTGAAAAGTTGCAAATTAAAAGAAAAAAATTGGGTGTTTTTTTGTGAAAGTATTTATTTATATGTTTTTATATATTTGATATTTCAGACCGCCTCGGTCCTTAATCAGAAATTAATTGAATAACTGTATTTGGAAGTTTATTTACAAGTAGCGTCCGTCGCGACACGCGGAAGTCACGTGATGTGGAATGCAACTGTGTTTGAATTTTTTAACGTAAATCTAACGATAGTATTTTAGATGTTTAAAAAGGTTTTTTTTAACTATATCTAAAGAAATATTGAAATATTTATACAGATTTAAAATGTCTTTAATTGTCGGAGAACGAAAATTTTCTATGAACATTTCTCGGACATTCAGGTCGGTAAATGTTATTTAATACTGTTTATTATAAAGCAGAGCATTTGCTTAAATACTTGTATCTATAAAAAGAATATTAAGAACGTTAAACATATCATAAATATATATATATATTTCCAAGAGGATATAATATATATATATATATATATATA
Source organism: Acanthosepion esculentum (assembly GCA_964036315.1). Classification (NCBI taxonomy): domain Eukaryota; kingdom Metazoa; phylum Mollusca; class Cephalopoda; order Sepiida; family Sepiidae; genus Acanthosepion; species Acanthosepion esculentum. The sequence continues at coordinate 33,089,162 of OZ038511.1, read as the reverse complement.
TATATATATATATATATATATATATATATATGTGTGTATATATATATATATATATATATATATATATATATATATATATATATATATATATATATATAATATTTATATATGTATATATATATATATATATATTTCCAAGAGGATATAATATTTATATATATATATTTCCAAGAAGATATAATATTTATATATATATATTTCCAAGAAGATATAATATATATATATATATATATATATATATATATATATATATATATATATATATATATATATATATATATATATATATATATATCTTCTATACAGTTAGTACTCACATTCACTTGTAAAATCAACCACCCTGTATCTATCTAAAAATGCCGCCCATGGGCCGTCACTTTCCTTTTCTCGTTATTCAAATTGTTTTTGGGGGAAAAACACATAAAGTGAAACACCATAAAAAGAAAATGAAATACGTAGAAGGATTCCCATAAAAGGAAAAGAAAATAATAATAGTAATAAAAAGGAAGAATCCGGTAAAAATCAAGAGAAGAGGGTAAGAAAAGCATAGGAGGAAAGGAAAGCGGAGTGGCAAGAAAGAAGAGAAGTATAAGTTTTAAGAGAAATTACGAAGTGAAGAAACATGTCGAAGATTCCTAAGAGAAAGGGAAAGGTGAGAATGAAGAAAATAGGCGAGTAAAACGAATAATCGAGCAATTTACGGGAATACGCAACTGAATTAAAAAGGAAAGAAAAGAGGACCTTGTTGTGAGTAATTATTTTTGTCCGTATGTAAAAATGTTATAATAAATAACTACTGCTCTACTCCTGGTATTGAGTCTTCTTTTGAATTAATGCTGTGAGCATTTAAATTTATATTCTTTTTGTTCTTATTACATTTGTTTGTGTGTGTGTGTGTGTGTGTGTGTGTGTGTGTGTGTGTGTGTGTGTGTGTGTGTGTGTGTGTGTGTGTGTGTGTATATACATATATATATATATATCGTAAGGTGATGGCTTAGTGGGAGAAGTTCGGACTGACGCAAATTCCGTCGGGTTTCGATCCTAGCTAGACCGGACGTCTAGCCACACTGATGAGCTGTGAAACATCGAAACAGTCTGTTCGTGGATGACAAAAATATATATATATATATATATATATATATATATATATATATAGGTAAAATGAGAACAAATGGAGTATAATTCCACTGTATGTAACATTTAATTTAAAAGAGGGTTCCATACTGAGTAGATCTAAATATTATTTATTTTAGGATATTAAGACAAAAATGCTCTTCTGCATCGAAACAAAAATACATCTTTGTCGTGAGTAACTATTTTTTGTCCGTATGTAAAAATGTTATAATAAATAACTGCTGTTCTACTCCTGGTATTGAGCCTTCTTTTGAATTAATGCTGTGAACCTTTGAATCTATATTCTATTCATTATTATTACATGTGGATATCTATCTGTTAATGGATTTATTCTTAATCCGACCTATTCATTACTTCAAACTTTATTTTTTAGTGAATACAAGTGTTGAATGTATCAATATATATTAGAAACAACGCCAGATTTCAGAAAATACGTTGGGAATAAGGTCTGAGTCCTCAGCGGCTGAAACTTTATGCTAATTATTTTTATTTCAAACAGTATGTATTACGTTTACTTACCTGCACATTCAAGAAAAGCAGGTTCGAACCAAGCCGGCACCTTCATGTTCGCAAAAAAAAACAAATAAAAAACGATGTGTCAACAGGACGTTTATTCCCTTGACACCGCTATTACTGTATACACTTTTGACTTCCTCGGCAATGTTTATTGTTTTTAAAAAGTGATTGTAGCATTTTAATAAAACCCAAACATGAAAATGGATTTATACATTTTCTTTATTCTTGTGAATTGGCAAAATGGTATTAATCACTATTTATTCATTAAATTGATTAAAAACTTGTTTTCATAATTATTTATGAAATGATAAATAATAAATTTAGCAATGTAGTTGGTTTACATATTTTGATAATTTTGTAATCTGAGATAGTTGTGTATTTCTTATCACTGAAAACGGTCAGTGTTCAAATCTAGGTAACTGCTGATTTTCAAAGCAGAAAAGTCCTCTCATTTGAAAGATTAGGGTAAAGCAATAATCGTGCTCTTGTTTCTGTATGCCCCTTTAGTATCATATTATACTAAGCTTAGTAAATACCAATAATAATATTTGAAGATATCAGTATACTCAATGTTTGTTATACATGTACAAGATCTTTTTATACCAAATATGAAAAAAAATCTTGGGCAATGTTTAACCCTTGTGGCTGCAGAAAAATAGTGTCAAAAGGATGGTTATTACTTTGACACCGCTATTACTGTATACACTTTTGACTCCCTCGCCAATGTTTATTATTTTTGTTGGGGCGCACCCACCTTCACAACCACGATAGACTGATCCTATTATTATAAATAGAACAGTAGTTCTAGAGACTGTGAGTAGTGTAGCAGTGTAGTGCAGTGCAGAGTGAGACTTCTGTAGTGATCAGTTACACTTCCGTTTCTCGACCGGAAGATACCGTTGGACTTTATTACTATTACTTATTGTTACTACTAACCTACGTTCGTTCTACTACTAATCTCTCTGATGTAAATACCTCTGTGAATATACCAGTATTTGTCCCTACGACTGTGTTTGTTCGTTATTACCATATACTCACGTGGAAACACTCAACATCTCAACAGTGGCGACGAAGGATGTTTTATTGATCTCAACAATTTTTAAAAAGCGATGATTAGAATCTTGATAAAACCCAAACGTATGAAAGCAGATTTATACCTTTCCTATTAAAGCACTACTTAGATATTTAAACTTTGTACTTGCTTGATTTTGATTTTTTTTTTAAATTGCGTACAGCAATAAACATCATTAAAGAAAAAAAAATATATCTCAGTAGTATTACCTGTCTATTCGAATAGTCAAAGAGATACATCTCAGGCTGTGAACAGCATCATTGAAAATCGATGTAAATGGAGGCGGCGATTAAAAAATTATCGAAGCCTTTTATATTGTTGTGGGTCGTTCTGGTGATGCTTTCGCTTTGCCTGAATGTTTCGTTTTTTAAAATGTAGTTTTGTTTTGGGATTAAATCGACATCATCAGCCCACAACGGAATTATAAAATTTCAAGCAAAATCACGCACAAGATACAAAACAATTAGCACAGGCAAAAAGGATAAAATGCTTTAGTATACACATCAGAGAAATATTATTGTATATTTTAAAGAACATATACGTATACAGGGATAAAAATGTTGTGTTTATCTGTTGGTAGCTACATGTTCTATCAGAGACCTGTCTATGACGTCTGCCTCCTTTGGCTGTCGAAAAAGACGAGAGTGAAACTTTGATGTTTGTTTCACTTGGCGTAAAACACTTGTTCCGGTACATCATGGGAGCATTATATATTTTATTTAACTATTTTCATATAATCGAACTTTTCTTTTCTTTATTGTTAATTATCATTCTGTTGTAACCTAGGGAATGTTACTGAATATAATAATTGCAGGAAGGGTGGTAATGAACGATAGTACTTAGGACAAGAACAACACATATAAGATTCGCCAGCGGCGCGTAGAACAAGTAGTCAACTGCTAGAAGTGAGTCAAGTGAATTCCACAATGAATCTCCAGCTGCAGGATATCTACCAATCGCCCCACGCGGTCAGATGTGGCACAAGACCGAATTTAATGTGGGGCCAAAAATTCCCCGTAGATTCGAGTAGCCTTTCGACATAGCATCGTCTGGGGGTCCTCTCTGCCCGGAGGAAGAGAGTTTGACCAGCAGAGCTGGAGATGAATCTCCAACTACAGACCAACATACAGTATTTACTACTGTATTTATGTGAATGGGGACGTACCCATTATCATCTGTAGGTAAGCTACAACACATTCTTATCTATATTTTTAAATTATTTTTATAACTTAACTTTTAATTTTTATTTTATTTTTCATTTGTTTTTCGTTTTATACCCCTACCTATATTACTAAGGATCAGAGATTATTGAGTTATTTTTGTATCTCTTTAATATTAAACAAAGCCAAGCATCAACCTTACCTTAGTGGAGATGTGCTACTGGACTTTTAAGATGACACTGCCATACTTACGTATGGCGGTATCCTGTCGTGTCGCTGCCATATCTAAACGCTCGTAATATGTTGCCCTTATTCAAACGATGTAGAGTGGTGTCATGAGAAATAATTCTGTAAGAAGATTGCCACGGGCAAAAGAAATAGCATCGCAATTTAAAATAATGGCCCTGTTCAAATTTCGGCGAAGTTTTCATGTGGCTGCAGCATGCACCCGAAGAAAAACTGTTAAGTACATCGGCTGAAACAAAGACAAGCTAAATGCTCTGAATGAATCAATGAAAGAAATCCGGAGTGCTCAGCGGCTGGAAAGGTGTGCTAAAAACAATAATATTCCAAAAACTTGCCTGAATGAATCAATGCAATTACTAACAACGCCATATCTCAGAAAACATTCAATAATAGGCAATGAGTAGTCGTCCAGTTTATGACATGCATTTTATAATTCTTCACTTGCGTACTATTATCCTTGGGAAAGGTGCTAAACCAACTCTTCTCCCCCCAGATATGGGTAAATAGTATGAAAGACTGGGTTCTATAGCCTTGGATGGCAATCGATCTAGGAGAAAGAAAACTCTGAATTCAAAACTGTATGTAGCCTTGGCGAAGCACATACTATGCAGCTAAGGAAAGGGTCGTTCGCAATGATTCGATGATCCCGAGGACGATCAACTCCTATAAGCCTGGAAACACTTAAAATTTGAAGAATATTTTAAGATTCTTTAAAAATCTGAAAGACAAATGCACTCATTGGGTCCCACCCACATCACACGACAAAAAAAAAGTGATCGAAAAATAAAAGAAAGAAAGAAAAAAGAAAGAAAGAATTCGCAGATATCATTTCTTTTTCTCTTGTTTTTCAATTTTCTCGCCTCAGTCGTATTTTCTTGCACAAAGGCTCACATGGCAACATCGTTACTGGCTTTCTTTGAACGTCTCCCTGTTTTGTCAGGTAGAGTTACGCGATTACATGATAAGTTTGAACCTTCGAAATGATCTGTGCACACGAAACGTCGCGTTGAACCGAGTCCGGCGATCACGTGACACTGACGGAAAAAACGAACAGTGATTAATGACTGTAGGAGAGGGAGGCGCTTGTCATTTCAGATATGACATTGACGTCTCGAGGGAGAAAGACCAAAAGAATAAAAGTTAAAATAAATAAATAAATAAATAGTCGTTGCTCGATTTCCTGAGTTAGGAGAATTTTCCTTAGCCTCTTACAAACTGGGGGATCAATTGAGAAATACAGGTGTTGTAATAATAAATACAGAAAGAAAGAAAAAAAAAACGCTCAAAACGGAAACAAAATGTAATCAGTTATGATAGATTTCTTTTGAATCATTTCACCCCATTCAAGGCAGTAAGGCCACTAAGATATAAGGGGTTGCTGAATGTGAAAGAATAAGGAAAAAGAGCAACATTATTAAAGAGCGAGAACAATAGAAGAGTAATTAAGAAGACAGTAGATAATGATTGGCATTATATTTACATTTTTGAAGATTAAAGTTGGCTGGAAAGCAAAGATCCGGAAGAGAGTTCTACAAGTGAGAAGTGCAAGAGAAGAAACTGCTAGCGTAGAACTTACGGTTTACATCTAGCCAATTCAACTGCGAATTGAGACTTCGCCGCCAACCTAGTACTACGCTTACATTCAAAACGTTTAGGTACGATAGTGAAGAGTTTATCCGAACAGTGACCATTTTTTAAAAATCATTACAGTTAAGCAACAGCTTGCTTGTTGAATACCAATCCAGTGGAAACTGGGAAATGTAGACGGCGTATGTGTGTATGTATGTATATATGTATGCGTGACAGAGACAATATCTTCATGATATGACTGGAGCATTAACAACACCGTCAGTGTCTTCCTATCAGACAATTCGAATAGTGTACGGTACAAGCAGTCGCCGATTATCCTGACTGCTTCTTGTCATTGGACTAAGTCTGCCTGATACTAAACGCCTACATAGTGCTATGTGTGTCGATAAAACAATCGAGCAGGTGCCATCATTGGAAAAGGAATCATCTCATCCAACTGAAAACTGATGGTGGCTATCCACCTACAAAGAGTACGCTGCCATTGCATTTGTTTGCATACATACAATGTGAATGACTGGATGAATGAGTTAAAATACACTTCTAACTTAATACAAAAATATAGTTATGATCAAATAGACGAATTAAAAAAAACAATATACTACACTTATGCAACGTTGTACTGGATCATGATAAAATGAGTGACGACTGAGAAATAAAAGAGGTGTCTAAATAAATATATAAATAAAAGTACACTTTGCACTTGAATCAAAAATGCAAATTATTATCAAGCACATGATTTACTATGTTTTAAATCTGTACAGTTAAGCCATGTCCAACTTGACCATGAAAAATTCTCACTGATCATAAGACAAAGAAATGGCTTCATGACATTTTCACTGAGCATTTTTGTAAAGTAAAAAAAAAAGAGACAACCTATGATTACACACTTTTTACACGGATAAAGCCTTTCGTAAGTTGTGAGCCGTACTTGTGAGTACAATGTTTTCTATTTCTTTAAGGCATTGGCTACCAGGAATCATTTCAATGAATCTAGTCATACCGAGGCTTCTAACTACAACTGAAATTATTGAAGTCCTCATTTGTATGTCACAGGCCATATCTTCATGATATGACTGGAGCATTAACAACACCGTCAGTGTCTTCCTGTCAGACGATTCGAATACTGTACGGCACAAGCTGTCGCCGATTATCCTGACTGCTTCTTGTCATTGGATTAAATCTGCCTGATACTAAACGCCTACATAGTGCTATGTGTGTCGATAAAACAATCGAGCAGGTGCCATCATTGGAAAAGGAATCATCTCATCTAACTGTAAACTGATGGTAGCCATCCGCTAGGAAGAGTGGGCAGCCACTGTGTTTGCATGCAAACGATGTATATAGATGAATGAAAATACGCTTCTAACTTAATACAAAAATATAGTTTTGATCAAATAGACGAATTAAAAAAAACATAGTAGAGTTAAGCAACGCCATGCTGAATGAAGGTAATTTCAGTGACGACGATTAAACATTAAAGGTTCTGTTTGAATGAATATATAAATAAAAATACTCTTCTCACAAAAATACAAATTATGATCAAGTAGATAATTTACTGTATTTTAAATGTGTATAGTTAAGCAATGTTCAACTTGATCATGAATAAAGAGGAACCATTTGAGAAAATCCAGTCTTGCGATGATATTTACTAATCTATTCAAGCGCGAAGACAGAAATGCGGGACACCCAAAGAGGATGGACATTGTTCCAGTAATAATTGTCTGCTAGACAGATTAGCATTTTCCAACCGCGTAGAGTTCTTTAATGTATTTTTAAAATCATTTCACCCCAAAAAGGCAATAAAACCGCTAAGACACAAACGGTTAGTGAGTATGTTTGGATAAAAAGAAAAACATTATTAAAGAACGAAAACAATAAAAGAGAAATCAAGAAGAGAGTAGATAACGATTGAAATTGCATTTAAATTTTTGAAGATCAAAGTTGGCTTGAAAGCAAGAAGCTAGAAGAGAGCTCCACAGGCGAGAAAAGAAACGGTTAGCAAAGAACGTACGGTTACATCTAGCCAAATGTAAAATGATGAGATCAAGTTGCCAATCTACTACTGCATTTAAATTCATAAAATTTAGGTACCATAGAGGAAAGTTCATCAAAATAATTAAGTGATATAATGGTGGTGGGAAATTTGGATTTAATAAGTTATTTCTTATAAAGGTAAAGGTAACTTGCGCAGTATCACTCTCACTCTCGTTCCCTTATCTAGTGCTGTATGGTTAAGAGAACGCGAAGAGGGTCTTAACAAAAATATTAATATGGACGTGAGAAGTTTGAGAATAGAATTTGAACTCAGCTTGTTTGAATCCCCTTTAAACAAACGAAAAGCCAAAAGATCGAATATTGGCTAAAGGACAAGTTCAAGCAATTAAGGCCAGATGACCGGCAAAAGCCTGTAGACACCATCTCGTCAAGAACGTACAAAAAAAGAAAGAGTAAGGGATCAGGCATAATTTGAGGCACCAGCCGACAAAAAGGCCAAAGGATCGAGCACGACCTGAAGCATCATTTCAAACAAGAAAAACTAAACCATCTAACATAATTTGAAGCAACTACCCACAAAAATCCAAATGATCGAGCACTTTCTGTGGGACGTTCACATCTGTCCAAAATCTTCTTCTCTGCGCCGTGCCCCTTAAGCACGTGCGCGATCATGGCACTCTACCTGAACTTTTTAGCACTTTTAATAAAGTTTTTCGTTTTTGCCATCTCTCCCAATCCCTGTTCTGCGAAGCTCGTTAGGTAGGCTCTGCATTGTTTCCCTCTAAACCTCTCGCCTTCAATATGTCATGTAAGCATCAAAGTTTCTCGACCTTCTTCCATCATTATGTCTCTTAGAAATTTCAGCTGTCTGCTTCTAAGCGTTCTGACGAGCTTTTCTCCCTGGCACCCCGACTACATGAATTTAAGCGTGCTACTAGATTGGCATCTAGCTCCCTCTTGTTTACTGTTGAAATAGCTAAACGCAACCACCACTACAACAGTTTATTTTTTCGAACTTCCCACCTGAGTAACTCCCTTCAGTTTCTTTGCTTTCCTGATAACTACAATCTTCAAAAATTTAAATGCAACGTCAAACGCCATTTTTTATCTTCTTGAATCCCGTTCATCGTTTGTCCTTTCTTCAATCCTCCCTATCCTCAGTCTTTTCATTCACTTTCACCCTCTGTAACCCACTGAGTGCTAGTGGTATTCTCGCCTTGCTTAGGATAAAATGATTTAAAAAATATTCCCTTTTTGTTTCTATTTTCCCCCAAACTTCCTTGTTGCTCACATGTTCAGTTCATGGCATTCTCAGCATCTTTCTGTAGAACCACTTCTCCGTTGCCTCAAGATCTAAAAGAGAAAGGAGTAAATGTGACGAGAAAGAATAAAAGATGAAGAAAATATAAAAAAAGAATTAAATAGAATAAGATTGAAAGGAGAATGAAAGACAAGTTTGAAGAATTAAAAAAAGAAGGAAAAAAATCAGTACAATAGTGAATGAAAAGGATAATCGAAGAAAATATGAAAATATTTAAAAAGATTTTGGTCCATAGTATTCTCATCATCCTTCTGTAGAACCATATTTCTGTTGGTTCAACTCTTTTCTTCATCTGTGATGAGATTATCCAGCATCCACTGCCATATAGGAGGGCTGATATTACATTACTAAACAATTATATGGTCACATGTTCAGTCCATGGTATTCTCAGCATCCCTCTATGGAACCACATTTCTGGTCCTTCAAATCCCCACTTCATCTGTGATTGTTCAGCATTTACCACCATATAGGAGGTCTGATATTACATAACATTTCAGTGTCTTTTTCTTTGTGTCTAACCAAATTTCCTGTTTCTTAATACTATGCCTAGCTTTTGGAAGTCACCTTTCGCTGTCCCAATTCGCCTTCAGATTTCGATGTCGTTTTTTCCGTTCTCTGTTAAAATAGTGGAAATTGGTTGGTGGACTTTTGGAAAGACACCACAACATGGAATTACGGACGCATCCTCTCACGCCGCCTGAGATTACTACAACCTCTTCAAAATGTACCTTCTTACTGCCATGTTTGTTTTTGCGGTCTTTGATTACGATGTCTGAGCGATTAGCTTTAATTTTTCTGCCTGTGTGTATTGTAAAGTCCCAGAAAATTGTTACAGGATCTGTCTGGGTGGTGTTCATAAAAGTTACTTGCAGTTTCCTTTTAGTAAAAGTTGAAGATTTTCCAATGCAAATATTGGCCCACTCTGTCATGTCAGATTTTATATTCAGTGGGTGCAAATACTGTGCAGCCTGATACAAGATGGTCAATTGTTTCTGGATATTTATCACCGAATCTGCATTTTTGGCTAACAGAATTCTTCAGTATGTGGGCTTGGTAATTTCTAGTTAGTAAGCATTGGTCCTGTGCAGCAAGAATAAAATCTTCGGTTTCAGCTTTCAACTCTGCACTATGTAGCCACTGATGGGTACGGGGTTTGTCTACCTCAGCTTGTTTGGTACGGGCAGAATATTGACCGTGAAGAGGTTTATCCTGCCATCGTTTCTGTATCGGGTCAGTTGGATTTTCCTTTACTTTCTTCTTTAAGATTTTTGAAGCGGCAGTAGGTGTATTGGTTTACTTGCATTTCTTCACCCACTTGAAACTTCATTTTGAACTTGTTGGATTCCTTTATTACTGAATAAAGTTTCTTACTTCTTTAATGTTCTTTGACGCAGATCATCATCCAGTCTTCTGTAGTTTCCAGGTATCTTTGAATGCCGATTGTTGTTGGTTTGTAAGAGAGTTCTAGTTGAACTAATCCTCTTCCTCATTCGGATCTGGGCACATACTGGTGATCAGCATCAGTCTTGGGATGATGCATGCGTTGGCAAGTGAAAAGATTTCTTATTTTCGCGTCCATTCGCTTAATGGTCCAGTTAAGAATGTTGAAACTGTATTGCAACACCGGGATAACCAATGTGTTGATGGCTGATATTCTGTTTTTTGAAATTCAGCTCGGTATTCAATACCAGACGCACACGTCTGTAGTATTCTTTTCTTACTTTCTCCTTCATTTTGGGCATGTTGTTTTCCCATCTACTTCGGTAATTCCTAGGTGCCTATAGGCTTCTTCTTGTTCCAGTTCACTAATCTTTGTGACAAAGTCTAGGTCTATTGGGTAAGTTTCTGAAATTCTCCCTTTCTTGAATTTTACTTTTGCACATTTATCTAACTCGAAATTCATATCTATGAAACATTTTACAGTTTTGGTCAGACCCTTCAACTCATTGTCGTCTTTGGCAAAGAGTTTAAGATCATCCATGCAGAGTAGGTGATTGAACAATTTTTTGTTTACTTTGTATCCATAGTTATTAAGAACAGACAAAACAGAAGTGAGTGACAGCGAGTCTCCTTGAAAGATTCCTCGTGGGATATTCAGGCGATTGGAAGTGGCACTGGCTTTGGTGTGATTTACGTATAATGTAGTTTTGCACATTATTATTATTATTATTATTATTTTTATTTTCTTTGATATCTAGCGTTTCTTTCCGGGTCCTGCCCAGGGACCTAAGGTTAGAAATGGCATCATGACACTTTCCACTGCAAAAAAAAAAAAAAAAATAATAATTACATAGATAAAGCCCTTCGTAAAGTGTGGGCTGTACTTGTCAGAACAATTTTTTGCATCTCTTTGAGGCATGGACTTCCAGGGATCCCTTCAATCAACCTACTGGAATCTTTTCCAACCAGTCCAAGGGCTTCAACTACAACAGGGATTGTTGATGTTCCCATGTGCCAAATTTTTGAGATTTCTATTTCTAGGTCCCTGTATTTTGCCAGCTTTTCGAATATCTTCAAAGATACATTGCAGTCTGCAGGGACTGCCATATCAATAAAGAGGCACTTATTTTGTTTGTGGTCTTTAATAACAATGTCTGGGCGGTTGGCTTTGATTGTTCTGTCGGTGTGTATTGTGTAGTCCCATAGAATTGTAACAGGTCCTATCTCCGTAACCGGGTGTGGGTGGTGTTCGTACCAGTTTCTTTCAGTTTCCTATCCGTAGGAGTTGCAAATTTTCCAGTGCAGATATTGGCCCACTCTGTCATACCGGGTTTTATATTCAGTGGGTGCCAATATCGTGCAACCTGATACAAGATGATCAATGGTTTCTGGATATTTATCACAGAATCTGCATTTATTATTATTATTATTATTATTATTATTATTATTATTATTATTATTATTTCTTTTGATTTCCGTCGTATTTCCTCCGGGTCCTAACCAGAGACCTAAGATCAGAAATGGCATCATAACATTTTCCATTGAACATTTGAGAAAAAAATAAATGAATAAAAATAAAACAGCCTAAGATCACACACATATTACATAGATTAAGGCATTCGTAATGTGTGACATGTACTTGTAAAAACATTTTTTTTGTATTTCTTTAAGGTATGGACTGCCAGGAATCTCTTCAATAAGTCTATCAGAATCTCTTGCAGTCTTATCCATGGCACCAACCACAACTGGCAGTATTAATGTTTATATGCCACATTTTTTAGACTTCCATTATTATTATTATTATTATTATTATTATTATTATTATTATTATTATTACCTATCTTGCCCTTGTCTCTAACAGGAGTCATTCTCGTCATTTTGGTTCTAAATCTGTATTTTTCTGTGAATAGATGCATAACATTATCCTTATTCACTTCGTTTCCTTCCTCTACAAAACTTCTCATTCCTTTTGTCTTTTATGGCATCCTTCCTTCTTTTTCCTTCTTGCCGAATTTTTTGTCTGTGCTCGTCTCTTTTCAGTAGAGATTACCCAAGCAGTTGCGCCCATCTCTCCGTTGCTATAGGCATTCACACACAACAAAGAGAATTACCAACTAACCAATTTTATTGCTTCTTCTTCCTTCTCTTCTTTCTTCCACAAACAGATGATTCATATGACTCCCTACGTAAAAAAATAGAGAAATTGCCCGTGACAATTTTGCACCAATACCTATCGAGCGTATGTACCAAAGGATAAAAATACCCTGTAAGATTATACGTGGCATGTTGTGATTGGATAGCAATAATTACTCCACAGTACCACAGCGTAAAGCAACATAATATATATATATATATATATATATATATATATATATATATATATATATATATATATATATTGTCATCCACAGAGAGACTGTTTCGCTGTATCACAGCTCATCAGTGTGGCTAGACGTCCGGTTGCCTCTGGCTAGAATTGAAAACCGGCTGAATTCGCGTCAGTCGGAAATTTTACCCTGAAGCCGTTGGCGCACAGCAGAGAAGGTGAATTTAAGCGTATTTATATTTAGATAAACACACAGTGACTGAGAGAACTCGATTCGATTTACCGAAGAGTCTTGCATTATTAGCCGTAATAGTCACTGTTTACAAACCCACACATCCACCCCAGAGAGCTCAACCGAAATAAATTTTCAGGAGCATATATATATTGTCATACACAGACAGAGTATTGATACAATATGGTAATCCGTATAGAATTTTCAGGAGAATATAGATCCAGAGAGAGCTCCATGTCAAAAGACAGAGCAAAATTATTATTAATTAAAGAATATCAAACAAAAAATATTCCGAGTAGGGAGGTCTATGGTGGGTGAAGCTGTGCTGCATCAATTCTATAACATACATTTTCGGTACTTGCTATTATCATTTGTTCAGCTACCCGCGTCTTTGGTTGAATTTGTGTTCGTTGACATTCTTTCTTGTCAACATCAAAATCAAGATGGCGTCACGAGTTTTACACCCAATAACATTTTTAAACGTAAGATAAAAGAATAACCCTGCAAAGTTTCAAGTAATGGGAACCCTTATTTTGAGCTTCGTGCCATTTTGAAATTGGCGCCCCCACAACCTCCAGTTCACAACTCTGACAGTAGAAATGTTATTCTCAATTCTGCAGCCTCTTTTACGTAACGTCGCATGCCAATCGCCAGTCTATTGCTATTTCCATGACAAATGTTCAGTTGATCTCCATTCTTTAGTTCTACCATGTCAGATCCTTACTGCTGGGAGACGGCATGCCACATCCACAGAGTCGAATCACCGTCATTTCCCCTGTATTTCAGTTGTAAGCAGAAGCTTCCACTCAGGCAGCTTTTCCCCAAGAATTGTGGAACAAATTCCTGCGTACATGCCTCACTCTATACTATAAATTTAACTTCTTCAAGTCAAGGGACAATTGTTATATATCCCTCTTATCCTCATAATCTTCACTTTCTATCACTTGGTTCACTCAAATCACACTTCTTCAACACTGTACTTACTGTAGTTTTCTGATCACTTTATATGTATTTCATCGCCAAAGTCACGTACACTTAAGCCACGTGACTAGGTTAAGTGCTTACCTTCATTGAAACATGAATGAAGGTCATCATGAACGCATCTATCTTTTGTACATATTACTGAATATGTTAAACTATGCAAATCGTAATTCGTAGGTAAGATATCTGTGGAACTACGTGTTTGTTTCGTTTACGCTAAGTATTACCATTCGTTTGCAATATTAGCAGATGGTTGGAATATTATCGACTGCTGCTGATTTGGGCGTCTGACTAAGATGATATTGCTCGGAGGAACGTTCGAAGTCTCTTACGGTGAAATGTCGGTAATAAAGTATGTAAATACCTGCATTTATTTTAAGACTACTGACAAATACAGCAGGAAGCATGCCAAAATGTCCCTTTTTGTAAATATTGTTAGTTTATTTTTTTATCTTCAAAGTTGTCGTTCAAAATTACAAAGACAAACTTATTGTAATTTAAAAAAAAAACAGCCATCAAAACGGAATGCAGATTTTATCACAGTTACAATAAGTTTGTCTTTGTAATTTTCCCCTGAAGATGATCATGGAAGAGATCGAAAGTACTTAGGTTAGAAAAAAACTACGGTGCTTCCTTTGATGAATTTCATCTTATAAAAATAAACTTATAAAACAATGGGAAAGGATTAGTATATGAATAAATAGACACAATATGACTATATTATTCAATTAAACATGTTATATATATATATATATATATATATATATATATATATATATATATATATATGTATGTGTGTGTGTATTTAGGCAGCAATCCTTCTTTCATGCACCTTTTCAGTCGTTTTTAATGAAATGCGCATATATATATATTTATATATATATATATATATATATATATATATATATATATATATATATATATATATATATATGTCCCTTTTATACGCAGACGATGCAGACGCATATATATATATATGCGTCTGCATCGTCTGCGTATAATGTGTTATATTATTCTTTCTCCTTTTCGTTTTATCCTTTTTTTCTTTTACTTTTTACTTTTTCTCTCTTCTTTCTTTATTCTTTAAAGTTTATAATTTTAATAAACTATTTTACTTTATTTCTTCACTCCTTGGTGTTGATAAATACTGCAAGGAAACTGTTGTAGAGTGAAATAGCTATTCAAATTTCTATTCTATGTATTAGGTCATCCCATAAGTTCTGTTCGAATTTTAACTTTTTGTTAAAATGAACGAAATTTAAAGAGTATTTTATAATGTCTAATTGAGCTGAACATTATTTTTATGTTTAGATGCATTTAAACTGATCAAATTTTATTTCAGAGAACAATAAAATTAAATTTTGTTTGATTAAAACCCTGCTAACATGGAAGTACCCAAGAATCATTTGAGGCACATAATGCTTTATGAGTTCAAGAAAGGAAACTCAGCAGCCGAAGTGGCTAGAAACATTCTCTCAGTTTATGGAGAGGAATGTGTGAA
This sequence comes from Acanthosepion esculentum, assembly GCA_964036315.1. Classification (NCBI taxonomy): domain Eukaryota; kingdom Metazoa; phylum Mollusca; class Cephalopoda; order Sepiida; family Sepiidae; genus Acanthosepion; species Acanthosepion esculentum. The sequence continues at coordinate 33,073,648 of OZ038511.1, read as the reverse complement.
TGAAAGAACTTGCAGAAGATGGTTTGCAAAATTCAGAGGTGGAGATTTCACCCTTGAAGATGAAGATCGAACCGGACGTCCAGTTGAGTTTGATGAAAAGCTTCTTGAAGCAGCCCTTGAAGAAAATCTTGCTTTATCAGTTGAGGAATTGGCAGTGGTTCTCAGTTCAAACCATACAACTGTTCATCGTCATCTTCAACAACTTGGAAAAGTTCCTAAACTTGTAAAATGGGTGCCTCATGAATTGTCTGAAAACAACCTCAAATCCCGAGTTGACATCTGCTCTTCTCTCCATTCTCGCCAACTTATTTCACCTTTTTTGGCTAGACTTGTGGCTGGCGACGAAAAATGGATCTTTTATCGAAATGTTAAGCGTCGTAGACAGTGGCTTGGTAAAGGGGAAGGACTCCAGCCACAGCCGAGAAGGGAACTTCATGGGCAAAAGGTTCTTCTTTCAATCTGGTGGGATTGCCAAGGAATAATCCACTTTGAATTCTTACCACCTAATGCAACAATTAATGCTCAAATACACTGTCAGCAATTAGAGCGTTTGAACCAAGCTTTGAGGAAAAAAGACCTGCTCTAGTGAATCGAAAATGGGTGATGTTTCATCAGGACAATGCGCGACCACACACAGCAAGAATCACGTCACAAAAGATCGAAGAACTTGGTTGGGAGAAAATTCCTCATCCACCTTATTCTCCTTCAGACTACCATTTGTTTCGTAGCTTACAGAATCATTTGGAAGAAACAGCTTTTGTAACACAGGAAGAGGTTAAAACTGACATTTGTGAGTTCTTCGAATCAAAGCCCAAAGAACTTTGCAGTAATGGAATTAGTAAGCTTGTTAATAGATGGAAGGAAGTTATAGATAATCAGGGAAAATACATTTTTGATTGAATCTGTAATTAAATGTAATTAATTAGTCACTTGTTTTCTTTATTCAAATTTCGAACAGAACTTATGGGATGACCTGATAATTTATATATATATATATATAAATTTTTATTCCATGTAATTTATATATATATATATATATATATATATATATATATATATATATATATATATATATATATATATATATATATATGTAATGATAATATTTTGTAATCCGTATGGATAATTATAAAGTGGATATAGATCCAGAGAGAGCTCAGTGTAAAAAACAGAGCATATAATAATCATGATCTTTAAAATTCTTCGTTTTCATGATAATTATATATATATATATATATATATATATATATATATATATATATATATATATATATATGTATGAAGGCCGTCTTCCAAAAAATGTGGTCTCTTTTTGACTTCCTACAACTTGATATTTGTTTTCTTTTTTCAGATCCAATGCATTTAATTTCATTTAATATTTAATTTAATCCGTTAATCTTCTTTCTAAGTCAATAAACATACACATTTCTTAATTTTAACCATTAATCTTGTTAGCAATAAATACAGCAATTTTTGTCATTTGAAGAGTGAGTACATTTTGGTGGGAATCCTGTATATACAGCCCGCCAAAGGTGTAGTATCACTTAAATAGAAGTTAGCATCGAAGCATGAAATCATCTCTTTAGAGAATTGAATTGGTTAGTGAGGGGAATATAGATTTAACTAAAAATAATAACTGTCTACTCGTATTCGAGGATACCCATATACCAGGGCGGATAGTTCAGATGCTCACTCCGGCACATTTGTAGTTTATACTGCAACTATACTGAGCAGACCTTAGTTACAGTTTCTGGGAGAGAGGGTGTTTATCTAGAATGATCAACAATCTGAACCACACCAGCGCACTTGATCAATTTCACTCACAAGGTTTGGTATGGTTTTCAAGTACTTTCCAAAGGTGCCGCACGCTAGGAACTTTCCCCTATAGTCCTGACAAATCAATCGTGGTGAGATTCAAACCCCGGTCTCATGGTTAGAAAGCGAAAGTTCTAACCACTTGGCCATGCGACTATATATATATAGAGAGAGAGATTTAACTAAGTACCAATGTACATGCGAAACATGTTTAACACATGAAATGAAAAGTGTACTGTTATTTTCAGAGTACAGATATTCCATTTATCTTTGCGGGATCTCCAGTTGGCATTCAAGTTTTCCTTTTTGCTTCCTTCCCGTAGATATATGCCTACTTACTTTACAACCCGAGTCCTACCATCTGTTAGTTAGCTTGCTTGCCATTCTTCCTGGCCTTTTCCCTTTTTCTCTTCCATCATGGGTCAATGGCTTAAATTTTTCAGTCAATTTATTCTTTCTATCTGAAAGAAGTAATCTCTCGGTCAAAACCCCGTTTTTATAACGGCGGTATTATCTATTCCATTCGTTTATCATTCTTGTTATCAGGCGCAATATAACTATTTCCCCGAGTATTTTTCTAAATAAAGTATTATCTAAAATATATCTGCACGATTCCTGGTTTGGGTCTGAATATTTCTGAGTATTATATAAACTTATCTGTGCGATTCCCAACTCTTCTCTAGTGTTTCTGAGTATTATATAAGCCTATCTGTACGATTCCCGACTACGCCCGAGTATTTTCGAGTATTATATAAGCCTATCTGTACGATTTTCGTCACTGCCCGAGTATCATGTAAGCTTTCTTTTACGATTTCCGGCTATACCCTAGTATCATGTAAACCTACCTGCAAGATTCCCGGTTTGGGCCTGAGTATTTCCGAGTATTATATAAGCCTATCTGTACGATTCCGGCTTTGCCCGAGAATTTTCGATTATTATATAAGCCTATCTGTACGATTCACGACTTCATCCTAGTATTTTCGAGTATTATATAAGCCTATCTGTACGATTTTCTTCACTGTCCGAGTATCATGTAAGCTTATCTGTACGATTCCCGGTTTTGCCCAAGTATTTCCGAGTATTATATAAGCCTAGCTGTAGGATTCTCGGCTTTGCTCGAGCATTTTCGATTATTATATAAGCTTATTTGTACGATTCCATGGTTTGCCCAAGTATTTTCAAACATTAGTAAGCCTATCTGTACGACTCCCGACTTTGCCCGAGCATTTTAAATTATTATATAACCTTATTTGTACGATTCCATGGTTTGCCCAAGTATTTTCGAATATTATGTAAGCCTATCTATACGATTTCCGACTCTGTCCGAGCATTTTCTATTATTATATAAGCTTATTTGTACGATTCCAGGGTTTGTCCAAGTATTTTCGAACAATATGTAAGCCTATCTGTACGATTCTCGGCTTTGCCCGAATATTTTCCTAGAGTGTTATCAATTCCCATCAACACGATTCCAGGCTTATTTTAGAAGGAATGATAACTGCTTTACTTAAGTTTAGTATACGAAGGATTAACGAAAAAAGTTTTCATGTTTCGCCGAACATTTCAATCAACTTTGGAAATAAATCTAGCATGGAACAAGGAAAGTACTTTTCTTCTAAAAGCAATTTCATGGATTAAGTGACCCTGGCATTTGGGTTACTCTTGATATATATATATATATATATATATATATATATATATATATATATATATATATATATATATATAAACAATTTACTCACTACAAAGAGCCAACTTCGTTTCGGCGCATTTAGTTGCACCTCGACTGGTGAGAACCAAAATGGTTATGGACAATTCTGTTTGTAAACAGGACGCACGTGGATATATATATATATATATATATATATAGTTTTAAGGTGTGCTATATTAATGGGATAAATTGCTCAATATCAGTGATAGAGCGTATGTAAATATAAAAGTGAACATTGAAGTTAGCACTCAGAGGCGACAGGCTGTTTCATCCTAGAGGGTGCGGAAAAATTTACCGTCCGACCCACTTATCATAATCTAAACAAATGACCAAACATAAGATTTAATTTTATCTTTTTCACCACATATATTTGTACGTCTGATTAATTTGATCGTGATTACGATCCTAATGTAATACATTATAACCATGAAATTTTAGTTTTATATATATATATATATATATATATATATATATATATATATATATATATATATATATATATATACAAATGGATAAAATCCAGTTAGAGCTCTATATCATAGACAGAGCAAGAATATAATATAAAAGGCTCAAACACTAATATTTCATGGTTATAATTTATTACTTTGGAATCGTAATCACAATCCAATTCATCAAACCTACAAATTCAAAAAGAAAACAGAAAAATATAAATTTAATAGCGTCTAGAAAATTGCTGTCGAATTTCGCCATAGTCGACCTCGTATATTTAAAGGTTTTGCGAATCGAGTAATTTTCAACTTTTCTGATAATTCCTTTAAACTTTTCCATATTAATCTTCTTTCTTCCATGTCTCATTTTTCTTTAGTTGATTCTTCTTCTATGCGCTGTGTCCCTTCAGGACGTTGGCGATCATAGCTCTCCACAATTTCATGCCCTTTTGTATTTATTATCTTTTTGTTACCTCACCCAACCCTTCTTCCATTTACTGAAGCTCGCTAGGTAGGTCATGCGTCGTTTTCCTCTGTCCGTCTTGCTTTCAATCTACCCTGTGAGTATCAAGTTTTCCAAGCTCTCACTCCACTGTCTCTTTCTGACGAGAATTAAATTTTTCCATTTTCTCTGACACTTCCTCATTGCTCACATGTTCGGTTTATGATATTCTCAGCATTCTTCTCTGTTGCTTCACGTCTCTACTTCATCTGCGAGGTGATTGTGCAGCATCCACTGTCATATAGGAGGAATGGTATTATGTAACAGTTCAGTACTCTGTTCTTTGTTGCTAACAAAATTTTTCCTGTTTCCTAATACTTTGTTCAGCTTTTCGAAGGTATCTTTCGCTATCCCAATTTATCTTCGGATTTCAGTGTCGCACTTTACTTCATCTGTTAAAATACTTCTTAGATATTTCATTTTCTTTACGTGTTTGATTTCAGTATCCATCCCCAAAATGCAATTTTCATGTTGAGCTGTCCCTTTTGTTGACATCATTCATTCTTCATTTTCAATCGAATCTTTGTTTCTGTCGCTATTCCACCTCCAGTCACTCCATCTAGATATTAGTAATAACAACAATAAGCGTTATATAAAAAGGGTAATGTAACGAGCCATTTAAATGATAATTTCTATTAATCATTCACCCCAAGCAAGGTCATAAAGCCACTAAGATGCAGGGGTTTACAGAGTATTAAAGAACATGAGGGGAAAACACTATTATGAAAGAGAGAACAATAAAAGTACAACAAATATGAAGACAGAAGATAACGATTGACATTGCATTTAAGTTTTTGAAGATCAAAGTTGACTGGGAAGGAAGAAGCTGCAAGAGTTCCCCAAGTGAGAAGTGCAATAGAAGAAATTGTTAGCATAGAACTTACGGTTACATCTAGCCGTTTCACCTATAAAATGATGAGATCTAACTGCCAATCCAGTAATGCGATTATATTCGTAAATGGCCAAGATTATTGAATGACTCGTTTTCTACGGCTTTATCTTTTCTTTACAAGTTATTTAAAACCAGAAAATATTTTGGATTGTAAGAATTATATTTTTGAGATAATAATGGTCTAGACATAGAAGTATCACTATTTAACCCATAGATGGACGGAGAAGAGGTGGATTCATACCTTTCCCAAGAGTATTTGCATGTAAGTGAATATAACGAACCCAACGGGAATTAGATCTCAGTTCTCCGATTATTGTCGAATGAATGGCAGAACATAAAAAGGGGGTTCATAAAGTTGAAGGAATGCTGAGAGCAATAAAGACAGGAATCTATGGAGAACAATTATCGCCGCTGTGCTAAAGTCACATGGTATATAGAAAGAGAAAGATAGATAGGATATATATATATATATACACATATATATATATATATATATATATATATATATATATATATATATATATATATATATATATATATATATAGAGAGAGAGAGAGAGAGAGAGAGAGAGAGAGAGAGGAAGAGTAGTTGACAGCTTTAAGCAAAGGGATGGAGGATCGAGTACCACAGCGAAGAAAGGGGTCATAAAGAATTAATGTTGAGAGCAACAAAAGTAAGAAGCCGTGGAGAACCATGATCACTCGTGTCCTAAAGTCACACGATACAGAGAGAGAGAGAGAGAGAGAGAGAGAGAGAGAGACAGACAGACAGACAGACAGACAGACAGAGAGAAAGAGAGACAGATAGAAAAGCTAGTTTACAAACCGTAGCGGGCAGGAGAGGAAATAAAATCGTACATTTCTCGATGGCATTTTCGTGTAAGTGAATGTTACAAACCCAAGTGGAATTCGAACTGAGGAGGAGAGGAAATGAATTCAAAACTTTCCCAAGGGTATTTGATCGAAAGTGAATGTAACGGACCCAAATGGAATTCAAACTGAAGTGGATAGGAAATGAAATCATCCATTTCCAAAGGGTATTTGCGCCAAAGGGAATGTAACGAACCTAAGTGGCTTTTGAACTGAGGTGGACAGGAAATGAATTCATACTTTTACTAAGGGTATTTGCGCGTAAGTGAATGTAACGAACCTAGATTTGAACTCAGTCCTACCATTTTTCATTCTAAGCCACTTTCAATTGTCTTGACTGCAATATCCAAGAAGGAGAAGAGACCAGAACAGCTATAAAGGAGAAACGTAAAAAAAGAAACGAGAAAATGTGTAAGTAATACTGAAATCGAGAGTAGAGCCTTGAAGTAGAAAAAGAGAAAGAGAAGTGAAAGAAGGAGAGAAAAATTAAATAAAAGTTGTTAAAAAACGGAGAAAAGAAAACTGTGAGAGAAAATTTGTAAAAATAGAAGATAGAGGATGGAGTGAAAGGAAATAAAAAATAATTTAAAAAAAAAAAGAGATAGAAAAAAAAGAAGTAACAACGTGAAAATAAAGAATTCGGTTAATGTAAAAAAGAATAAAAATATGTAGCCAGAAATCGTAAACAAGAAAATGTCAAAAGGCAAAGAAAACGAAATGAAGACATGGGAAAGAAAAGAAGTAAAGAAAAGGAGAAGTTTAAGATCCATTTTGGATAAATGCTCGGAAACCTCGACTAATCCCTAAAGTCTGCCAGAGTGCCAAATATCCTCGCGTATACCATGCTTTTCGGATAAAATAAAAAACTAAATCAGTCAAGGAAAAAACTTATGCACATATATAGTTTCGTTCAATTGAAATCCATAGACCGTCTTGAGGAGAAGATCGATTCGCCTATCGTCCGGTTCACACTCCTCCTCGGTCTTTTGAACAGCAGTAAACGTTTATCCATTGTTTTCTCTTTAGGGTTGCATTTCTGGTTCATTGTAAAGTTTGCTTCAGCTCTATGCTCTTAATGCTTGTTCTTTCCTATACTAATATAAGTCCATACAGTATCTCATACAGTATCTCTACCATAAGTGGCTCTTGGGCCTTGTATTGGGTGCACAAAAATGAGCTACTTCTAAGTTGTTTTGAAAAATATCCAATAATCACTCGACGGAAGTTATTTTTATTTTATTTTTTACTAATGTTTACTCAATACAAAGCCCGAGAGCCACTTAAGGTAGAAGGTTACTGTGTGATGTTTTATTAGCATAAGAAAAGGCAAGAAGTGAAGTATTTGGGTCTATGCAGGAAAGATAATAGCTAACTCTAGACTTGAAGATGTCAAGATTTAATTAGTGAATAACATTTCAGGGTTCAGGCGGAGACATTAGGAGTATAGGTAATTATCGTCAATTCCAATAATTCTTTTTCTTTGTTTTAAATCCCCGAAATGTTAATCAAATTAAAAGCAGATTCGTTATTTTATAATGTGTTGTAACCTAGAAAAGCTTACTGAATAAGAATAAACAAAACGAAGGTTGGAAATGGAACGGTAATCTTTGAGATTAACAACATACAAGATTCGCCAGCGGCGTATAATAAGTAATCCACTGCTAGTGGTGACTCCCCCAGACAGTATATTGCACTGTATTTATGAGGATTGGGACATATCCATCCTTATCCATAGGTACGGTATAACATAATGGAATACACAATTCTGTGTGGCGTGGGGTCAGAGAAAGATAGGGAAAAAGAAAATATCCGTACGAGCGAATAACTGATATGTTTTGCGAATAAAACTTGAAAAAGACGAAGGAATTTTTTGCATAAACTTAATATCTATTTTCGGGTCTGAATTTTGGTTAGTTTTTTTATAGTCGTTAGGTAAAATCTTGAATGCTGATTTTTAAAACCTTCTTCACATCCGGACTGATAAGCCTTACGCAATGCGCATGCGTTAAAGGCGGCGGGGTGTGCTGGCACTGATTAAATATGACACATTATCGCGGTTATTGATAAAACTCTCCGAAATCAGTAATTATAACTTCCAGACGGTCATCGCATTAACGACTGCTGCGCTTGGATTATTTTTATTTACATAACAACACAATCTAATCTTCCCTTCCATTAGTGAACCCACATGAAGTGAGAGACTTTCGATTGCACTTCGTTAAATCCGACATCTGATCGTGTTTCGAACAAAGTCATGAAATCGAGGCTGACAATGAAACGTCTGTAAGCAATAGCTTCTGATAACGATAGTGAACAGACTACTCTCTTGGAATTGATGGTTGCAAAAAAATTATTTATTCTTTGTATTACGTATCAAAATAAATAAACATTTCACTAACCAAACATAGGTAAGTAAAACGTCATAAGGTGTTATGCGGTTACTTGTTTTCAAGAAGTTTGTCTTGAACAAAATAGAAATTTTACTCATTTAGCTAGAACTGCCTCAAGGCTTCTTCTTTATTGATGTGTCGTGTCTCTTCACGGCGTAGACGATCATGGTCCTCCACATCTTCCTTCCCCCTGTAGCTCTTAGTAAGTTTTATCTTTTTGTTATTTCTCCTAAACCATGTTCTACCATCCATTTACTCAAGCTCATTAAGTATGTTACGCGCTACTTTCTTCTTTCTCTCAATATATCTCGTGAGTATCAGGTTTTCCTCGTTCTGGATATGACGATAAACTACATCCGGCAGCAAGGCCTCAGATCGGGAGGTTTTTGAGGAGTGCGGAATCACCTTTTAATTGTTGTTGTTCCTAGGTCCACCCTGACCCGGGGTGCTGTTAGATTCCCAGCAATGTGAAAATAGTGACCCCCACCCAAACTATGGTCAAAACCCTATGAAAGTAGAAAAATAGATTTTTATAGAAAATACCAGCAATACATTTTTGTAAGAAAACTATTACCAGCAATACATTTGACTCTCGACAAAAACCATCTTTACAAAAATACGGCAATGAAACCTGATTTCCTACAAACTGATTTCTTACAATCAATACATATTTTATTCATACGAAACTATCCTAAAAATCTTGTCGGCATTAAATAACCAACTGAGGTTGATATACCGTAAAACAAAATGAACCAAACTAAATCAGGTTTTCCAAATCCTCCTTCCGCTTTATATGTCACAGAAACCTGAACTTTCTATTCCTGATGTTAAGTATAAATTTCCTTTTTGTTTCCAAATTCTCCAAAACCTCGTCGTTGCTCACATGTTCAGTTCATCGAATTCTCAGTATCTTTGTGGAGAACCACATTTCTTTTGCTTCAAATCTCTTTTCATCTTTGAGGAGATTGTCCAGCATTCGTTGCCATACAGGAAGATAGATAACACGTACTCTTTTCTTTGTATCTAACGAACATTTTCTGTCTCTTAATACACTGCTTTGCTTTTGGAAGGCATTATATACCAGTAACACCAACTGAATAATGTATTCGTAGGTATAGATGGCAAGATCAACAGGCTAATATTTTCTTATCTAATTTAAATATGTATCCATTCAGTGTTAATATGGGAGTCTCTCTATGCATAGTGTGCCTTCAGGATAGGGGGAGATCATTGTACTCCACAGCTTCTTGTCTATTGATGCTATCAATAATAGTTAGCTTTTATTTCTTTCTCTTTCTCTGTGGTACTTGTTCCTTCATCCATTTGCTTAAAGTTGTCAACTAGCCTCTTTCTCACTGTGTATCATGTGACTTAAGGACTCGGGCGATTATGGGTCTCCCCAGCTTCCTGACGTTTGATGCTCTCAACATTACTTCTTCTTTATGACCCCTTTTTCGCTGTGGTACTTGTTCCTACATCCATTTGCTTAAAGTTGTCAACTAGCCTCTCACTCACTGTGTATCATGTGACTTAAGGACTCGGGCGATTATGGTTCTCCCCAGCTTCCTGACGTTTGATGCTCTCAACATTAATTCTTCTTTGTGACCCCCTTTTTTGCTGTGTTCCTCCATCCATTTGCTTAAAGCTGTCAACTACTTTCTCTCTCACTCTCTCTCTGTGTCTTTCTCTTTCTATGTACCATGTAACTTCACAGGCGATGATGGTCCTCCACAGCTTCCTGTCTTTTATTGCTCTCAGCATTCCTTCTACTTTATGAACCTCCTTTTTATGTTCTGCCATTCATTCGTCAAGTAATCGGAGAACCGAGATCCAATTCCCGTTGGGTTCGTTATATTCACTTACATGCAAATACTCTTGGGAAAGGTATGACTTCACCTCTTCTCGTTCCACCTATGGGTTAAATAGTAATACTTGTATGTCTAAACAATTATTATCTCAAAAATAAAATTCTTACAATCCAAAATATTTTCTGGCTTTAAATAACTTGCAAAAAAGATAAGGTGTAGAAAACGAGTCAATGTTGGCCATTTATAAACCTACAGTTCATTCATGCATTGATTAGTGCCGCCATATCACACCTGGTGTTTCTGCGGTATATTTGGAGAGTAGATATCATCTGTAAGCTTGGATTGTGCGGGTGGTGCAATGAATAATGGCTCGGAATTGTTAATCGGAGAGGCGAGTTACAATTTCCGTTGGGTTCATTATATTCACTTATGCGCAAATACTCTTGGGAAAGATATGAAGTCATTTCCTTTCTTCCCCCTCCCCAGCTATGGGTAAAACAATTTTATTGTTATTGCCTAAAATGTGTTAAGGCAATATTCAATCGCAAAAAAAAAAGAAAAAGAAACAAAGAATTATTCTTACAATTCCCAAAATATGTTTTGGATTTAAAAAAACCTATAAAGGCTGATAAGTCGTGAAAAGCAAATCAATCTTCTTCTTCTTCTTCTTCTTCTTCTTCTTCTTCTTCTTCTTCTTCTTCTTCTTCTTCCCTCTTACTCCACTTCTTCTCTTTCTTTTTCTTCTTCTCCTTTTCCTCTTTCTTCTTCGTGTTTTTATTATTGTTGTTGTTCTTGTCTTTCTTCTTGTTTTCTTTCTTCTTCTTCTTTCTTTATTTCTTTCTTCTTCTTCACTTCCTTGTTGCTGCTGCTCTTTCTTCTTCTTCTTCTTCTTCTTCTTCTTCTTCTTCTTCTTCTTCTTCTTCTTCCTCCTCCTCCTCCTCCTCCTTCTCCTCGTTCTTCTTGTCTTCTTTTTTCTTCAATTTCTTGTTCTTGTTATTGTTGTCATTGTTCTTCCCTTTCTTTTTCGCCTTTTTCTTCTTCTTGTTACTGTTGTTTTCTTCTTCTCTTTCTTCTTCTTCACCTTATTCTTCTTTTTGTTCTTCTCTTTTTTGTTATTCTCTTGCTGTTGTTGTTCTTCTTCTTGTTCTTGTTCTTCTTCTTTCTTCTTCTTCTTCTTCTTCTTCTTCTTCTTCTTCTTCTTCTTCTTCTTCTTCTCCCCCCATCCCAATATTTTGCAAAACTTGTCTCTCCTCTTTTCCTTCTTTTTTATTTAATCCCTTCGTTTCCATTACCATCATCTCCTTCGTTTCCATGCTTCTTATCTTTTCACTCCGTCTCTCTGCTATAGTTTCGTTAAAATCCTCTCTTTCATTCTCTCTTCTTTAACTTCACTTTTGACGTCCCTCATGCCGACCTAACAAATTGCTCAGAATTGAAAATAATCTTATCGGAGGTACGTAAGATGTGGCGGTGTCTCCTGGTATGCTGCAGATGAAATCTAAGACTCAAGTAGAAGAAAATGGATGAGTAGCCAGAATAGCTGTCAGATAAGGATCCAGACGAACAGACAGAAAAGATGGTGGGTCAAATGGCGGATTGGGAAACCATGATATGGAAGACTGCCTCTGAGAACTTACTCTTCTCTACACTTTCAAAGAAATGAGACGAAAAAATATTTTAATAATTAAATAGCATTTCATCACCACACATTTACCCCTACACACACACTCTTTCTCACTCTCTTTCTATATATATATATATATATATATATATATATATATATATATATATGTATGTGTGTGTGTGTGTGTGTGTGTGTGTGTGTGTGTGTGTGAAAAGGATGAGAAAAAATGAAAATTTATTAACGACGCGTTTCGCCGAGGGTGTCTGCTCTCTTTGGCTTCATCAGGTTAGAATGAAAGAAAGACAAAACTGTATGTGAGGAAAATGCCTTGGGATCTTTGAGGATAAGTAGTAACCATAAAGCAAATTAAATTCCATTATCCTATCACCTCAAATGTACAGAGTCATGAGAGTGTCGGTCTATCTCTACGTTTCTTTTTAATCTCTATCAGAGGAGTTTGGTGTTGATGGATTTTAAACTAGAGGGTCTTTTTATCATATATATATATATATATATATATATATATATATATATATATATATATATATATATATATATATATATATATACATACTTTCATATACATGTACATATATAAGCAGCCACCAACCCAACCATATACATATATTAGAGCCACTTTTTCTTTTTACGCTTTCGGTGAAACGCGTCGTTAATAAATGTTCCACTTTTCTTATCATCTTTCAAATTTGTTACGGATACTATTAGATATACTACGCACACACACGCACACACACACGCACACACACACGCACACATATATATGTTGTAGCATACCTACGGACGATAATGGATATGTCCCCATTCAAATAAATACAGTAGTAGATACTGTATGTTGGTCTGCAGTTGGAGATTCATTGTGGAATTCACTTGACTCACTTCTAGCAGTTGACTATTTCTTCTACGCGCCGCTGTCAAATCTTATATGTGTTGTTCTTGTCCTAATTATTATCGTTAATTACCAATCTTCGTGTGATTATTCTATTTAGTAACCTTCCCTGGGTTACAACAATACACACACACACACACACACACACATATATATATATATATATATATATATATATATATATATATATATATATATATATATAGTTGTAGAGTGGATAAAATGAAACGGCCAACTATAAGCAGGCGTGTACGCGTGTGCTGGTGTGCATACGCAGGCAAGCAAATAAATAATCCTCAAATTTATACACGAGGTGTAAACGTAATAATGCTCAATGCGGTTATACAGAGCAAAGATATGTATTAATTAGTACATATACGCGTACCTAAGTTTTTGGCGTGCGACTATAGTTTCGCTGGGTGGTGTTCCCAGTTCGTCAGACACCGTGCCTGACGAACTGGGAACACCACCCAGCGAAACTATAGTCGCACTCCAAAAACTTAGGTACGCGTATATGTACTAATTAATACATATATATATATATATATATATATATATATATATATATATATATATATATATATATATGAAATGGACAAAGTCCGACAATTATTTTAAGACATTTTTATGCTTATACATTCTTTTTTATAGATACAAATAGAGCATTTACTTAAATATTTGTATCTATAAAAAGAATGTATAAACATAAAAATGTCTTTATACATATATATATATATATATATATATATATATATATATATATATATATATATATATATTTGACGTATTTAGGCAGCAAATATATATATATATATATATATATATATATATATATATATATATATATATATATATTTGACGTATTTAGGCAGCAAATATTTCTTAAGGCAAATATTATTAAAAACAACAGACATTTTGTGTCAACTAATTTTATTGATCGACTTTTCCAAATGACACATAATCCTACTCAAACAAGAAAGAAATTCCGTCAGAAATTGTATGAAATTTTGGAATAAAAGTAGAAATATAGTCCCAGGTTTGATTATCTTAAGTCATTATCAGTGTTGATACAAAACTCGTTCGATTAAATCTGTTTGATTAAAAAAAAAAACGAAAACTTTTAATATAGTTTTCCAATTTTTGAATAAAGTGTTGAGTCTTTTGCACAACACTGAGGATAAACAGCTCGAAGGTCATGGTGTGCTATTGTTCTTCTCGGTCATTGTCAAGAACCAATGTGGTGACTGTGTGGTGGGCAGAATTCCTTCATCTACATCCTGGTATTCTTTGGAAAACTGAAAGTTTCGAATGATATCATGTATAACGGTTATTGGGAACGAGGTTTCACACACACACAAACACACACACACAAACACACACACACACACACACACTCATATTGATTTTCTAAGCGTAGCTTAGATATGGCACAAGGCCGAAAGTATGGGGCACCAAGTGAAGATCTAACTCACTATTCAATCGTAACTGTTTTAGCGAGACAAGCTTGCTAACCATTACATCACGCCGAGGTGCCCCCCATATCACACACACACACACACACACACACACATATATATATATATATATATATATATATATATATATATATAAATATAAAAGTGGACATGGAAGTCAGCACTTAGAGGCGACAGTCTGTTTCATGCTAGTGCAATCGTCAGGCAACTAGTGCACTAGTTGCAACAAAGCACTAGTTGCCTGACGATTGCACTAGCATGAAACAGACTGTCGCCTCTAAGTGTTGACTTCCATGTCCACTTTTATATTTACACACGCTCTATCTCTGATATTGAGCACTTTATCCCATAAATATAGCACACTTTAAGACTATATTTCTTCATATATATATATATACATATGGGGGGGACCTCGGCTTAAAAGATTAATAAATACGTGACGGGGGGAAAAAAGAACAAATTCATTTTTTAATCGAGTATTTCTTATACGCAGGTATGCTTTTCGGAGTTATATTCACCTTTTATGTGATGGTAATCAATGAGTTTGGATAGCAGTATAAGAGACTTTAACCTCACTGTAGCGAAGGCTTAGTATATGCGTAAATGTAGACGTCATACTGAATTTAATTTATTTCTAAATTATTTTCCTTTGAAACTGATGCTGCCGAAATGATAAATCGAGACGCACCGGAAGCCAAACTTTCACTTTTGTCCCTTCGAAGCAATTAATAACTCTTATTGAACAGATAACCCTGAACACTAATGAACCATATTTGGTAAAAGCGACCCTTTCGGATTCCAGAATTCGTAAGGTCACCTTGAAGTACGTTAACGGGCTTTAAGGTTCAAAACCTCTTCAACCCCTTTTTAAATTCATCTAATAATAAACCGGTCAAGAGTCTCGACTTTCGCTCTCTTGTCGAGAAATTCCAAATCAAAAGAAGGCAGTTAATTCCCTCATTTGGCTTACAGGCAACACGATTTACTCATCGGTTTCTTTAGGATGAGGAGTAAGCCCGCCTTGTCTATTTTTGAAGGAACGCTGATTTGTCTCTGTGGCAAGAGGGGTAAAATGTAGTAGTCGTAGTTGTTGGTAATGGTAGAAAAAAAATGACGCCCCAACTACATTTGTTAGAAAAAAAATCTATCTATCTATCTATCTATCTACATGCCGAGCTACCCATCTATCTATCTCATTCTGTTCACATATATCTAGATACCAACACTGATTCGCTAAAAAATTAGCATACCATAATGAAAAAAATGACCCAATCTTAATAAAAACAAAGTTTTATCGTCAAAATTCGTATGTTATAAGAGGAAAGACCAAAGTATTTTTTATTAATTTTTTTATCCTATTTAGTTAGAATGTTCGAAGTTTTGTTTAAAAATCTCTTTTTTTTGCGTCAGTTTCAAAGATTAGTATACGAAATTTTTTCATCTTTTTAGCGGTGAAAACATATTGATTTGGGATTTCTTGCAAAAATCAAATAATTATTGGATTTTTATGAAAGTTTCTGGACTTATTCACAAGTGAATGAAATTATTTTTGACATTTTTTTTAGAAAATCTTGGTAGGAATATTTTTTACATCTTTTAATCCTCACTTATTTAATTTTATGAAATTTGGAGAATTTAAATTTTGTAGTGCTTAATGTTTATATTAGTTAAAGGTAGAACTTGGAGAATTTAAATCATCAGTTACTTTTTGTAATAGAGAACCCCCCAGTTATCGAAAATTTGCTCCGAATCATAAAATAAAAAATGCAGTAAAACTATGACATTATTTGATTAGAGAAGCTTTTAATTGCTTTTATGAATAAGATATATTATGAACATTAGTGTCTTAAGATAAAAAAAATTTTGATGAATAATGAATTTTTACAAGAATTGTTATAATTTTCTTTTAAAGTTTTAATTATTATAGTTAATAGTTTTAAATCTTTTAAAATTCTGTCTTGATTTGTCCCTGTTAGATGATATTGTTATTAAGTAAAACTATATTTACTAATCATAAATGAAAAAGCTTATTTAAAAGCTTAATTAACGACCCCCCAATATTAAAAAAAAAAGAATTTTGAATTTCTTTTATGTCTGTAAACGTGCCGATTTTTGTAAATACAGACGTCCATACATGACATTATCAGAAAAGAAGAGCGATAACTATAGTAAATTTAAAACTAAAGTATATAAACTTTAATAAAACATTAGATTACGGGGAATATTTTCCTAAATTTTTAAAATTGCTGGGTAGTTAAAAATTATGTAAAGAGGGCGATCACGTTATATTATTCAAGTAATTTTTACAGATATATTCACCGTAGAAAAACATTAGATAAACTTCCGTCTGTCAGACAAGCTGTCAACACCTTAAATAAACAGCTACCACCGTGTTAAAAATGCATTTCTGCGATATTTTAAACTTAAAGTAAGTAATATTTGTTTCAAATCAGATTTATTAAAAATTAATCCGCTAATATTCCTCAAATTAAATTTCCGAAAAGTATATTTCACTTTTGAAAAATTTTTTTAATAAAGAAAATTACGTCGTGATGACAAAAAGCTAAAAATGGCGCTAAAATCAGTGATTTTAGCCATTATGAAACTAAAACTCATTCCAGTCAATTTACATTAGGTTTGAAATGCAAAAAAGTATTTTGTTTTGGAAATATTAAATTTAATGTATTAGGTTGAAATTAAAACTAAAATAAAAACTTCATTTTAAACCTAAGGTATCGTATTTCTGTGGAGGTACGTACATCTATCACCCTATCTCATTCTGCTTACTATCTCTCTATCTATCTTAGTAAGGCACAAGGCCCCGAATATACGGCACGTATTACAATATGGAATGACCTGCGAGACTAACTTTCCATTACATCAATGATGAGATGGTTGATTTTACAACAAATCAACCCTTGTGGGTTAATTTAATGTAGAAGTTTTGTATGGGACGCTATCTATCTATCTATCTATCTATCTATCTATCTATCTATCTATCTATCTATCTATATGTGAAAGAATTTAAAATAACCATTAAAATACCCAGGTAACAAAATGACGTTACTATGACGTTACATAGAGGGTGCAAAAACGTTTTTGTAGACTCCACAGACTGTGCTCGCACGTTACATGTTGCAAATACGTTATATTGTAACGTTACATTAACAGAAATAGATAATCAAATCCAGGAACAGATTTACATTCATCATTTAAATTAGTTATTCTCAATGAAAAATACAAAAAATAAGAATAGAAAAGAAACGAAAACAAATCTTATACCTTCTCTTCATATTGTTGGGTAAAGAACAAGTATTTTTTTTTCAGCTTCAGCACTTCGCAATGTTAACATAACATTGTGACAAGGCTAGGGATGAGAGGTCAGTTTTGTGCCAGGAAAATAGTTGACTACAATGTTACAGTTACGTGACATATCCCCCAAACCTAAATACAACGCGTCAGCAATGTGGTAAGAATGCCCCGTGTTATAGAAAAAATTTTTTTTTTTTAAATCCTTACTAAAGAATATTTGTCGGACTTCACACACGCACGCACGCGCTCGCGCGCACACACACACACACACACACACACACACACACACACACACACACACACACACACACACACACACACACAGAGCCAGTGCGAAGTACATCGAACCTCCTGACCGGAAAAGGGTTAAGTCTGCTCGGGAGTCCGGGGCAGTGCATTGTGACCCTCACTATCTTACCAACATTTACTTTTTTCTACCTACATTTGTACGTGTTACAAATTAAGCAGAACTGACTATTAAAGGAAGAAAAATTATCATTGATTTAGACGTCATTCTGAGGTCTTTATTTATTTATTTTTTTCCAAATTCGTGAATTTGTTTTGCTCATGAGTCTCGAAAAAAAAAAACTGTATAAAATTCATTATTTTTTTTATCCACAATGTATTAAAATTATTCAAGTTTTTAACGTGGAAAATCTCAAGTCGATGTTAAAAATTGCCTAAAAACATTGTTGATTTATTTCACATGGAATGACATGTCTATAAATTGTATTTAAATATATTGTATTTATTTTCAATTTTTCTAGTTGAATTGTTCACCTATATTGCATATGATGCCTAACTGTACATAATTAGGTTACGGTGCTCGTATAGTATGATATCTACCGAGGTATTTGCGAGGTAAATAACGATGCACTCGACCCAACAACCAACTTACGGCCTACAGCAATTAATTCCTCGAACTCAATACAGTGTTGTTTTAACCCAAAGAGTGGTGTATTTATCTAGTTTGTATTCATAAAGGTGGTATTTATGTAATTCCATTACAAAATGTGTGAAATTTTAGAATTAGTGTATTATTTTGTTTGCGAAATCCGGACGAGTACTACAGTAACTTTTACTGGAAACTCAAGTGACTGGTAGAAATTTTACACTACAAACTGTTTAGCATGCTTCTTTAATGATTTCTAACATATTTCATACTTCCAAAAATTGGTAAATATCATAGCATAGAACATGAATAGATGATATACTATAGTAGAAAATGGACGGTAGATATCATACTATAGTAGCACCTATGTTATAAAATTTGTATTTTATATGAATACTACCTTATGACAATTGGGATGTAGTAAAGTGGGGACCCCGTATCATAGATTCGGAGGCACGGTACCCCTTGCATCGGCCCTGTATGGGTACATGTAGGTTTTTGTTAGTACTATAACGTTATATTTAGTGGGAACAAAAGTTGGAGTAGAACAGTTTTGCTTTTTTAAACAGTGAAATTAATTTCTAACGGCGTAGACATCGGAAGTCTTATTAAAGAAAGTGTATTCGCGACAAGAAATACGGTCACCAAAATTAAACAATGTCGAGCCTGGTCAGTACCGAGATGGGTGACCGCTTGGAAATACCAGGTGTTGTAAGCTTGTACGGGTGGTGTAAATTGATAATGGCTTGGAATTGTTAATCGGCGAGCCGAGTTCCCGTAATATCACCGAAGTTAAGCAACGCCGAGTCTGGTCATTAACTAGATGGGTAACCGCTTGTGAATACCAGGTGCTGTAAGCTTGGATGTGCAGAGGGTGTAATGGATAATGTTTCGGAATTGCTAATTAGAGACCCGAGTTCCAATTTCCGTTGGGTTCGCTACTGCGCAAATACCCTTGGGAAAGGCATGAATCCAACTCTTCCCTCTAGTCATGGGTTAATTAGTAAGATTTGCATCCTTTAAAAAATATTCTTACAACCGGATTTTTTTTCTGGCTTTAGATAACCTTCAAAGGGTCGAAAACGAAACACTCGACAGGAAAGTGGTTTCCAGATTTAAGAATTTTGGCTGTCAAATGTGAAGGTTGGAGAAATCAGAATCAAGTAGACAGACATTTAACTTCCTGGGTAGTGTAATAACAGACGAGGGAACGTGTGATACAGGGTTCCGAAAGCACATATGAATAGCGAATATTTTCCAGAAACTAAGCAAATATAAAGAGATATGAATATTTTGTTAGAAACAAAGAAAAAAACGGGCTGAACAACTGTGTCACATCTATCCTCATAAATGCTGGACAATTAAAAATGAAGAAGAGACTTGAAGCAACAGTGACGTAGATCTATAGACAGATACTGAGAATATCATGAACTGAACATGTGAGCAACTGGGAAGTTTTTAAGGGAACGAGGACTAAAATGTGAGTTTTACTTAGAATCAGAAATAAATTTCTTAGACACATAAAAAGGAAAGAGGGCTCGGAAAATGTAACACTCACAGGACATATTGAAAGAAAGACTGATAGACGAAAGCAACGAATGGCCTACCAAGCGAGCTGATGTAAATAGTTGGCAGAACAGGGATTGCGAGGGTTACCAAAACGACAAACCTTCCAAAGAGCTGCAAAGAACAGGAAGTTGTGAAGAGCCATGATCGCCCACATCACGGCTCATAGAAGAAGACGACGATAAGGATGAACGACGATAAGGATATGAACGTTTCTAATTTTTTTTTAATTTTGAAAATAATTGAACCATATGTTAAAGATGTGTTTAAGAATTTAATGTTTCTCTTTAATCCTAATTTATACTTTCTGACTTTTTTTAATCCGGCAACTCCTATGGCCCGGGACTTTTTTTGAATCATCCGCCATTATTTCGTTCGGAGGCTAGAGACGGCAGCACTGCAGGGAAGTTTTAAAATAATCGAGAACTCAAAAGTCAGTTTTGCTTAGAATCAGAAAGAGAGTGTTTAAATATCTTTGACACATAACAGAGAAAGAAGGCTTGGAAAGTTTAACACTCACAATTGAAAGCAGAATAGGCAAAGGTAAAGAGTGAATAACTGACCTTATCTGAATGGATAACAGAACGGAGACAAAGAGGGAAGGTTCAAGCATTAAATGTTGCTTGTTAATGAACGTTGTGGAGAGCTATGTTCGTCCCAGTGTGTTGAAGGAACACAGAATATAAAAGAAGATGACTAGTCAGGTAGAAAAGCGTAATAATGGTGTATTCATTTTGAAAGTAGAAATAAATTGTAGGGTAATCTTTTTTCTCTTTTTTTTTTTTTTTTGCAGTTATCTTTTTACAATAATATTTTATACGGCTATCCCTAGCAGAGGACTGGACATGCGGCATCGAGATTCGAACCCGCATTGGACTAGCGAAAGAAGCGTTCCAAAATCTAAGCTAGGTGCAGAGAAACGGAAGAACTTCGTTAGAATCAAAGAAAAGAGTCCTAGATTGCTCTGGGTTATAAGGAAGTGGATGCCCACGGACGAGGAGAAAACTAGAAGCAGCATGAATGCAGTTCTACAGAAGGATACTGAGAATTCCATGGACGGAGTGAGCAAGCAACGAGGAAGTCTTAAAGAAAATCGCAACAGAACCAGGAAAAGATTACTGGAATTTCTTGTGCACATAATGAGGAAAGAGGGCTTGGAAAACTTAACCATCACGAGGCATACTGAGGGCAAGAGAGATAGCGGAAGGCAGCGATCCACCTACCTGACGAGCTTGTGTGAATGGATAGCAGAATGGGGATAGGATCCTTAGCAAAGGGAAAAAATCTGCTAAGGACCAGGATAAGAAGTTGTGGAGAGGCAATTACTCCTATGACCGGCATCGACGCGGCAGAAAGACGAAGACCCCCCCCCCACAGTCAGTCGGGTATTAAAGCAACGAATGTGTATTGGAAGATATAGTATAAAAGGTTTCAAACATTAAACATTTTGGGTAAGGTTAATCGCTGCGAACGGCCTGCATCCCCTTCTGCAACCCACTTTTGGTCCAGGCCTAGTAACTATCTGAAAACAACACGTTAAAATTTTGACATTTCAAATTGCAGTAACCTTTTTTTTTCAGCACCAAACAAAGAAATACTTTATTGTTAAGCTCTCTCCTGTTACTGCATATAGAAGAAGGTGAAATATTTCAACACGACGGAGAGCCTCGCTATGCATCGTATGCAACAAAGTTTCTCATTAATAAGACCATATCATGTTACAAGATTAGACTGAAAAACACTGACAGTCAACGTCAAGCTGAGGCTGTAGTTTTTACCAACGGGAACCGTTTTAAGTAATGATTATGAATTTTAATGACTCTAGATCAGTGGTTTCCAACCCATGGTTCCCTTTTCCCTTCTTTTTTTTCTTGGTGGACCCCTTAATAGCTATTCGACATCAGACAATATTCTGTTTTTCACTAATAAAGATTTTGAAGTTTTTCATAATCGAAGAAATATTATATAATTAAGCTTTATTTTTAAATGAAAACTAATTTAATGCAAATAAACTATTCTACAATTTTAATAATAATAATAATCTTAATAATAATAATTATTATAGTAATAATATTTTTTATTGACCAATATCTTGTATTACAATATTATATATGTCATTTCTGGTCATTCATAAGAGCTGTCATCACCTTGAGATCTACTCGATATGTCAATAAAGATCAAAGAAAGATGGGCCCATCGTTAAGAAATTCTTGTATATTGTTTTTTTATGCTATAAGTAAGTAATATTTCTTACAAATCAGATTAACTTAACTAAGAATTTTCTAATTTTAATCAAATTACGTGTCATAAATATATAATTTAATTTTGGAAGATTTTAAAAATTGATAAATTTGTTTTGTTTACAAATTTCCCAAATATAAGAAAATGGCCGCTTTCAAGAAAATTTTAAAAAATCGAGAAATTATTTGACATTCCAATCTGTATAATTTCTATGCGAAATACACCAGAATATTTTACTTATTGGAAATAATAAATTTAATCATTTAGCTTTCAATTAAAGCTAAAATGAAATCTTCAAGAATGATTTTTCATTTTTTAAAATTAATTTTAAACCTTAGTGGAAGTTTCAGTGGAGGTACCTATATAAAAGAAATAAAGAATCATTTGTAGAGGACCGTACGGGGTGAAGATGTGAAGAGATATCAGAAGGTTAAACTTTCCTGCTAGTCGGTCCAGCTACATAGGAATATTGGACTTTAATGAAGTCCAAAGAAGACAAAAGAAAACAAACAAGACCGATATACATGGGTAAACAAATATATATTATCGGTAAACAAATATATTAATACACGAAGACATGAAAAGTTACATAGTGTTTGTATGGAGAAGTTATGTGTGTGTTTTGTGTTGAGTGTCCGTACGTACGCGTATTGTCCTTAGCGTGTTCCCAGAATATGGGAAAGGCTGTATGTGTGAGAGGTCACATATTGGTGTAAGTGAAAAAGAGAAAGTTTTATACCTCGCCTCCGTACGAGGTAGCGGCCCAAGGCCTGAGTCGAAAAAGGGATTTTACCTCATCTCCACGCGAGATGGCCGGCCGAGGCGTAAGTCGGAAAAGAGAAAGAGAGAGAAAGGTCAGCCAGTATTTCTACTCGTGGGAGAGAGACCCCTGTTGAAGGATTAAGGAAATGAGGAGGAGCTAACTCCGACACATTCATATATATATTTCTGTAAATTACAGCAGAAATTTAATTTTTAATAATAGAAACCATTCTGAGTTTGCTTTCTTCATGGACCACCAAAGTATCATTGTAGGTCCCCAGTTTGTTACATTTTGCCTGTAGACCTTCAGATACATTACAAGAACCCCCCAGGGACCATGTGGGCCCCGGTTGAGAACCTGTCCTAGATCTATAAATGGATTTGAAATTATTCTATCTCTAGAGGTTTATAAATTTTACATGCTCTATTTTCAGTATTTTCATGCATTCGGTTCTGCATCTCGTACCGTGTTAATATGAATGACAACTTGCACTACAGTTTATTGTCGGACACTTATAGCCTCTTAGTAAAAATTTAAAAAATGGATTTGGGAGTGGGGAGGTGGCTATTTTCTTTTTCTCGCCACTAGCTTTGGCTTTGGTCGATGACACTAATATTATTAAATATCTTTCCCGATATTTACGTCTTCTTCGAAGTGCCGTCTACTGTAAGTGGGGGTAATATGCTGTCTAAGTAGTCCACTAATAGCAGTAGTTTACCTACTACACGCCGCTGACGAGTATTGTATTGGATTGATGCATAATTATCATTATGGTAATGTTTATAACATCAACATCTTCTTTCCCTTACTTATACTTTTTCTTCACATCCCTTCATTGTTTATATATTTCCTTTTCTTTCTTTCTTTTTTCTTCGTCTTATATTGAGTTGGTGCATAATTATCAGGCGTTAAACAATATTTATTATTGAAAAAGAAATGTAATTCAACAATAACATTATTAAATGAGTTTGATTATCGACACCTGAAAATAAAATAATATTTTTATTTTAAAAAAAGTAAACAAAACAACAATATTTATTAACAAATAATTCGACGACAAACGCCTGGTAATTATGCACCAACCCAATATTTTGTTGATGTTATTACCATTTCATTTCCAATCTCCGTTTTAGTTATTCACCATTCAGAAACCATTTCTAGGTTACAACAGCCACATAAAATCGCCATTATGTGTCCGGGGAATTTCATCGGTCTTTTTCTGATTCTGGGCAAAGGTCTTCTTTCTGTTGCCATTTTTCTTTAAGACTTCCGTGTTGCTTCCTCGCTTCGTCCACGGAATTCCCACTATCCTTCTGTAGAACTACATTTCTGCTGCCTCTAGTGTTCCCCTCATCCGTGGGAAGATCGTCAAGCATTCACTGCCATATAAGAGGATTGATATCACATAGCAATCCAGAACTCTTTTCCCTGGTTCTACTGAAACGTTTGACAGCACTTTGTTTAGCTTATGGAACGCCTCTTTCGCTAGTCCAATGCGTGTTCCGATTTCGATTCCTCAGCCTTTGTTAAAACAAGTCCTTCATATTTAACCTTCTGTATTTCTTTGATGTTGTCAGTTTCTAACTAGCATCTTAAGCTTTTCTTCCCGTCCTGGATATGACGCCAAACTACATCCACGTCCTGGGTAAGACGATAAACTACGTCCAGCAGCAAGGCTCTGATCATGAAGTTTTGGA
This sequence comes from Acanthosepion esculentum, assembly GCA_964036315.1. NCBI lineage: Eukaryota > Metazoa > Mollusca > Cephalopoda > Sepiida > Sepiidae > Acanthosepion > Acanthosepion esculentum. Next base: position 33,048,734 of record OZ038511.1, on the reverse strand, counting down.
ACCACCTCTTAATTGCTAGTGTTCCCAGGTCCAAAGAGTTAACACCCAAACTGGGGTCAAGACACTATGAAATTGTACAAATACGTTTTAATACCAGTAAAAAAAATTATTACTAGCAATACATTTTTTTAAAAAAATACCAGCTATATATTTTGAGAAAAAAATATTACCAGCAATAGATTTTTTGAAGAAAAATAATACAGCAATTGTCGGCATTAAATAACCCGTTATGGTTGATATGACGTAAAACAAAACAAAACACACAAACGTTTCTTCTTGGTGATGACCGTGCCTTTTCGCTTCTTGACAGATATTTACTAAGCTTAGCTTAATACGATGCAAATAAGATTAGACGAAGAAAAAAGAAAGAAAGAAAAGGAAATATATAAACAATGAAGGGATGTGAAGAAAAAGTATAAGTAAGGGAAAGAAGAATATGCGGGCAGTGTAACGGATATCAGCGATGAAAGTGGAATCAGAAAGTGCACGTGTTCAAATTCCAGCCTTGTCTGCTGTATTCATTTTCACACTAATGCACTCGGGAAAGGCATGAACACACTTTTCCTTCTCCCACGGCCAGGGATTAAATAGCAGAATACATTGGGCTCTCTAGCCTTGGGTAGCAACCAGTATAAGAGAAGGAAGAATCTGAAGAAAGCCACAGAAAAAGCACTTCAATTTTGCCATCCGTTCACGCAAACTCGTTAGGTAAGCTGCTCGCTGTTTTTCTATACCCCTCTGACCCTCAGTACGTCCTGTGAGTATAAAAATTTCCAAGCTGCCCTTCCTCAGAAAGTATTCCTGAAAGTTCAACTGTCTCTTTCCGATTTTAAGTACACGCCTTTCTCGTTCCTATTTTCTTTAGAAAACAAAATACAACGTATCTGCAGCGCAGCAAGAACGTTCTGTGTTTGCGAGGTAAAATCTGAAGACGGATTGGATTCTTTAAGACTTAGAGGATTCGTTCACTTGAAGCCATTTTTAATCACTGATCTAAGAAAACGGTTGTATAGAGCCGAGAGTTCAGATATTTCTGAACAAGTCGGACGCCATGCATGACTCTACTTAAATAGACTGGTCCATTCATAGATTGTTCCACTTATAAAAATTAGGGAAATTATATGGAGATTTCTTTTGTAGATTAGCATTGCTAAGATCTTCCTTGATTCAAAACACTTGTCAATCTCGAAAAGTATGTATTTGCTATCAATTTAGAAGTAGGGATCCTGTTTATAATATCGATACAATATCAAATCGACCCCTGACTTTTACAGAGTTATTGAACTTAGTTATTTTATTAGTTAGCAGTTATTTACAATGGTAAAATTTGAAAGTGCGCTAACATCATTGATTTCTGCATATTGTTAGAATTTTTTATTTATTTTTATCCCTTTTAACTCGTTCTTTAACTTAACTTTTTTAATAATTTTTTTGTTTATGGGATTTTTTTTCGGAAGTGCATTCACAAACAGTTGATGTCCATAATTATTCATCTTAAATGAAGGATAAACCGATACATATTTTTATTAATTTATGTAAATTTTTGTTCTTCAATTTAAAATATATATATATATATATATATATATATATATATATATATATATATATTATAATATTTTAAAAAAAAAATCATTCCTTCGCTACATAAGAGTTCTCATGTTTCAAAAGCGAGAGCCGAGACCCTCAATAGAATTTTTGAAATTAAGTTGAATTAAGGTGTCTGGTCCCAAATTCTCGCTTGACGATGAAGCGAGACCAGACGCCTTAATTCAAGTTAATTTAAAAAATTATATTAAGGGTCTCGGCTCTCGCTTTTGAAACATGAGAACTCTTATGTAGCGAAGGAATCATATTTTTAAAAAAAATATTATAATATAAGCTCAACTTCTGTATGGAGCACTGTCTTTTTAAAAATAAAAGCAAAAATACTAAGGAACTCCGGATTATTTACCTAAAGTGTTATTTCCTATTTTTCTGCATACCTGCATATATATATATATATATATATATATATATATATATATATATATATATATATATATATATATATATATATATATATATATATATATCTGTTTGTTCGTTATTTAAAATAAATCTTTTTGCAACTCCTCTAAAAAAAAGTTTGTTTTTCTGTTTTGCAAAACTACCAAGTCTAATAATAATCTGTAAAAGTCAGGCATCGATTTGACATTGTATCGATATTATAAACACGATCCATCTTCCAAATCAATAACCTCTACTTATGTTCAAAGGACTTGGGAGGAGTGTGAACTGGACGATATCTATACCTATTGGGGGAGGAGAGAAAAAATAGTCTATTTAAGAATATCCGTCATGTATGACAACAATGTCCGAAAATCTTGTCACCCCCATAAAAAATAATTTTCTATTTCAGATGGCTGACACGAAAATGCTGATGTTCATACAGACCTTGTCGATGTGGGACAGCGTTAATGAAACTGAATCCAGTAGCGATTTTTTAAACCTAACTTAGATGTGGCACAAGGCCGAAAGTATGGGGGTTACTCAGTGAGAATCGAACCCACTATCCGGTCGTAACTGTTTTAACGAGACAAGGCTGCTAACCATTACACCACACCAATGCTTTTCTAAGCGTAGTTTACATGTGGAAAAAGGACGGAGGTATGGAACACCCAATGAGGATTGAACTCACTTTTCAGTCGTAATTGATCTAGCGCGACAAGCTTGCTAGCCTTTGCATCACGTCGAAGTGCCCTTTCTTAGCGTATCTTACATGTGGTATAAGGCCGAATGTATGGGGGTACCCAGTGAGGATCGAACTCATTGACAAGCTTGCAAATCATTGCACCACGCCGAGGTGCCCAACCCAAACAGAATATGTGATTTGTATTACTGTATTACTTGTTTTTCTATGGTTCTCATTACTTTTGGGTAGGGAGTGGCAAGACTTTCGGACCACCCTGTTGATCGGGCACTTCGTTGTGGTACCATTGTTTGCAGGATTGTCTCACTGGATTAATTACGATTGAATAGTGAGTTCGAGGCACGGTGGAATAGCGAGATGGAGGCACGGTAAGTAATGGATAGCGGCTCGGATTGAGGAATCTGAGAGCCAAGTTCGAATTCCAGTCGAATCCATTACATCCACTTACGCGATAATACCCTTGGGAAAGGTATGAATTCTCACCTTCTCCCACCAGCTATAGGTAAATAGCAGGGCAGACCGGGTTCTATAGCATTGGATGGCAAATGGTCTACCGCAACCTACTTCGGGAAAAAAATCTACCTCGTTAGTCATGTATCGAAAGATACATGATCGCCTAAGAGTGTATCACGTATGGCACGTAACTGACTGAGTTCGATCCTCCCTAGGTGTTCCATGCTTTCGGCTTTGTGTCATCTAAGCATGGTCAATCGCCATGAGAGTCTAGCTCTGATTAGATTATTCAAAAACATGATTCGAGTTTGTAAGTTTTTTTTTTTTTTGTTTTTTTTTAAGGCGACGAAATAATTTGTCATCAAACTTTCAGGAGAAAAATATAAAAGACTGCAAAAAATAATTTCATGACTATTTTTCCAGTCGCAAAATCTATTTGCTTTGTTCTTGAGGTTCTCATCGGCAACACCAAGAGATATCTTTCATTCTTTCCTCCACTTTAGCCTCTTAAAGGGGCAGTAGAAATGGATATGGTAGTGCTGCTAAGGGAAGGACTATAAACATGCAGGAAAAGGGTGAAAAAAATAAAGATAAAATCGAAAATAAAATTATAGATTGTTTAATAGAAAGGTATGGCAAAAAGAGAGTAAAATGGATAAAAGGGAGGAGTTAAATGGAGGAGGAGCATGAAAAAGCGAGATAGATAGATAGATAGATAGAGAGAGAGAGAGAGAGAGAGAGAGAGAGAGAGAGAGAGAGAGAGAGAGAGAGAGAGAGAGAGAGAGAGAGAGTTAAATTACAAGGGAGTGAGTGATAAGAATATAGAAAGTAGTACAGAGGTCAATAAATGCGAGTTGGAAAGAAAGAAAGAAAGAAAGAAAGAAAGAAAGAAAGAAGCCGGAACAGAAACCAGGGATGAGTAAATGAAGTTTATAGAAAGAATGAAGCAGAGATAAACATGGGATAAAGAGAAAGAAGAAAGAAAAGAATATGGTGAAGAGAGCGTGGTAATCTGTATATAGAAACTAATATAAGGATGAGTATAAAGATGAAATAAAGAACAGAGAGAGAAGAGAGAGAGAGAGAGAGAGAGAGAGAGAGAGAGAGAGAGAGAAAGAAAGAACGAACGAAAGAAAGAAAGAAAGAATGGGAGAGAATAGTAAGTAAATCTAGAGGTAGTGACCAGAGTGTCCGTAAAAGAAAAAGAAAAAAACAGAAGGTTAAAAGAAAGAAAATATTGGTTAAGACCTTGTTAAAATGACGATGTTGCTGTTGTTGCTTCTGATGATGATGGTGGTGATTATGATGATGATGATGATGATGACGTAATTGCCAGTTGAATTCAGAGACAACAGATATGTTATCACTGGGCGTTCCGTCTGCTCTGTTTTAAAATGGAAGCAAGACTAAACTAAAAACCTTTCCACTTAACTGTCGAAATGTCAATACTTGAACTCCTGGGATGTTTGAATGCGGAGGAAAATGTTACCCGGTTGCCTGTTTACAGCAATTTAATGGACGTACGTGTCCACCGTTTTTTTATTTATTTATCTACTAATGCATTTTGTTTTTTCATGCAGACGACATTGTACTTCGCACGACACAAAGCCAAATTAGCCGGGAAGAATCTTGGTGGGTTTAAAATGATTGCGTGACATCCATCTTCCAAATTAAAATTTTTTGCGTGTCTTGAAAATCGACATTCAAAATTCTAGACTTAACTTGTCTTTACCATGATGACAGCCAATAATGGGACATTCTCTTCTTTTATATTCATGTTCTTTCAGGGCGTAAGCGATTATAGCTCTCCACAGCTTCCTATCGTTTGTTGCTTGAAGTAACTTTAAGTCCTTTTCTATCCTTTGTCCTTATTCAGTCATTCATATATCCAATCAAACTGTATTAAATATGGAATTACGGCCATATGCCGTTGAAACACCGGCTCCCGTATGATCACCAGAGTTAAACACCATCGAACCTGGATATACTTAAATGGATGACCGCTTGGGAATACCAGGTGCTGTACGATTGGATGTGTGGGTTGTTTAATAGGTAATGGCTAAAGAATTGTTAATAAGTCAGTTATGTGCCATTCGTGATAGACGCTTAGGCGATCATGTATCTTTCGATACATGACTGATGAACATTATTTACATTATTCGGACTATTGTCCTCATCTTTGTCGCCATATTTATTACAACGTTTCGGCCGATGTACGCTCCGGCCTTCTTCAGGTGGTTGGAATGTCGAAGTGAACCCTTTATTTCGCTCACTGGGGTAGACTGTTCTAGTTCCACGTGACATGTTTAATGGATGTCAGTTATTAGTTATCTCCTGTTAATTTCCCCTCTGAAAGTTCTCCACTGCCTTAACCGGGTATTGTCCTCAAGGACACACGGCACAGTGGATAAAGGCGTTGGTTAGATCCAGTGACAGGACCCAAAGAGTGTGAGTTCAATAACCGTTTAAAGCAGTGGAGAACTTGAAGAGGGAAATTAACAGGAGATAACTGATAACTGACATCCATTAAACATGGCACGTGGAACTAGAACAGTCTACCCCTGTGAGCGAAATAAAGGGTTCAGTTCGACATTCCAACTACCTGAAGAAGGCTGGACGTACAACGGCCGAAACGTTGTAATAAATATGGCAACAAAAGATGAGGACAATAGTCCGGATAATGTAAATAGTGTGATTTGAAAGGTTTAAAAAATGGCGATTATGACATATCCCACAAATCTTATTCTGGAAGACGAGCCATTCTGAAGGAAATTCTTTTGAAAGAGACTCTTGAATGGGATACACGTTAAAGCAGTAGATATTTGACGCGAAAAACATAATGCGTCATGTTCTAATGTGCATAGACATCTTAGGCGAATTTGGAAAACTTGCTAAGAAGGAATTTCGGTATTCCATCAGCATTTCAACATCTGCATGAATTTTTAACCAGGGAATCAAACCTTTGATGTTTTTTGTACCGCGGTGTTACAGGCGATGAAGAATGGTTTTTACATGTCAACTGCAAACGTAAAAGACATTTGTTAACACAAAAAGAGGAAGCAGTATAAGCACGCAAAGCAGGGTCCCATTCACAGAAGTTCTTACTGAATATGAAAGGTGTCGTCCATTATGAGCTATTGCAACAGTAAAAGATAATCTTAGCAGGTATTTACTTCCAGCAGCTTGAACGGGTAAACGAAGCAGTACAATGAAAGTATTCTGCTTTGGTAATCAGAAAAGTTATTACTCTCTAGGATGACAATGCAAGGACACTTTCTGTAAAACAAACCCAAGAAATAACAAGATCGTCAAGATGGAAGGTTCTTCCACATCTTCCATACTCACCGAAATTTATCCCAGATTTTCATTTCTTTGGATCGCTAAAATATTTCAGGGGTGACAAAAAATTAGAAACAAAAAAGATGAAAACAATCTTTAAAACAAAAAACTAACTTTAATTAAACATGGCTGGAGCCGTTGAAAATGGTGGTGATTCTTTTTTTATAAATATTATTTAAATAAATTTAATTACGTTTGTTTTACCATCCATTCTATCAAAACGTGGTCGCTGCGACGGGGTGTATGGTTTGCAAGAGTGTCTGCTTAGATCAGTTACGACTGAATAATGAGTTTGCTCCTCACTGGGTGGCCCATACTTTGAGATTTGTGACACATCTAAGCTATGTTTAAAATAATTTGGGCACTGCGACGTGCTATAAAGATATGTAAGCTTGTCTCGCTAAATCAATTACGACAGAATAATGGGTTCGATCCTTACTGGGTGCTACATAGTTTCGGCCTTGTGCTACATCTAAGCTACGCTTAGAAAATCGTCCTTTTATCAAAACTGAATTACCTTCCAAAACAACGTAATATCAAACTGAAAGCGTTTTTAATGTTGGGATACAAAATTTTACTTAAGAAAGATGACGTAATAAAATTTTTTTTAGAAATATGTACTGTCGCGAAAAATTACGCGAATGAGCCGAGTGACATTTACAATAAAAGCACCATTTAGTATTTGAAGTCATATGACAACAGTGACTTGCTTGCTGTGAAAGGGCAGAGACAGCTAAATGACACTCTCTTCGTCACTCTGTCTGTCTGCCTGTCTCTCTCTCTCTCTCTCTCTCTATCTCTCTCTCTCTATATATATATTGTCTATCTGTTTCCTTGCTAATCTCTGTTGCAGATGCCCACTCAAGCACAACCATTGATGGCACTTGAACAGTTTCACTAATTTAGTTTTACTCACACGGCATGGGGCAACCCGTGGTATGCTTTTCCTGTACTTCCCAACAGTGCCGAACGCTGAGATCGTCTCCGCAGACTGATACTATCAAGAAGTCATTTCCTGGAAAAATCGACCATTCAAACCTGGGTCTCACAGTCGGAATGATAACACACATTAGCACTTCATCCATATATATATATATATATATATATATATATATATATATATATATATGAAAGCAGAGATTTTAAAAATCCATGTTAATATTTTATTTCGCAAAACCGATACTACCGTTTCGTCTCATCTGACCAAACGGTTTCAACAATAAATGGATTCAAGTCGCATTTCTCTTCAACTATAATTTGAGCTCTCCTGACCACAGGCGTACTTCGTATAGAAAACGTTAAAATTTCCCTACCTCTAGGGGTAGGATCTCTGACTGAGGACTGAGACCAAATCGGTCGTATTTCGATCCTGACTTGAAGCAATCGGACATCTAGCCCCACTGAAGAGCTGTGATACAGCGAAACAGTCTCTTTGTGAATGACATATATATATGTACATTTTTCTCCACTTTCAGGCATAACGCATTTGTAATGTACTGATTGAAAACTTGTCTCGGGCATCTTTAACAATTTTGTGGCCTGGATTAAAAGCAAGGAGATGTCAAACATGCTCATTCTTGTCATTCCATCTCAAAGAAGTGTCTGAACTGGAATAAAATTTCAATAAAGTTAGATAAGTTTCACAGGATAACCAGGGTTACTAAGAAGCAAAAAAAAATGCTATGAAAGATTGTTCTTCGATGCCATTCGCAGAACATCATAAAAAACGAACGAATATATGTAACGGCAACGGCCTAATGTCATTCGATCAGGCAACCTGATCGTTTATTGTTAATAGTGAAATATTCCGTTGTAGAAAACAATAATTGACACCGCATTGTGATAGCCAAAGATGCACTCCAAAAGCTAAGCAGAGTACTAAGAAACAGGAAAACTTCGCTAGAAACAAGGAAACGTGTATTGAACTCTTATATGATATCAGTCCACATATATGGCAGTGAATGCTGGACAATCTCCTCAAAGATGGGGAAGAGACATGAAGCAACAGAAATGTGGTTCTACAGAAAAATACCGGGGATAGTATGGACTGAATATGTGAGCAACGACGAGGAAGAAAAAGTAAACTATATCCCTGAGAAGAGGTATTATGATTATTTATATTATTTACATTATTCGGGCCATATTCTAACTAACGTCTTTATCTTCAAGGATACATGACCGGTTGGTTAGATCCAGTGACTAGACCCAAAGAGATGACCCAATACCAGGCTACAGCAGTGGTGAACCAAAAAACTTGTAAAGTTGAGTTAAAATGGAATAACTGAGACATCTGGAAGAGGCATGGCACGTGGAATTAAAACAATCTGCCCCGCTGGACAAAATAAAGGTTTCGGTTCGACATTTCAATCACCTGAAGAGGGCCGGAGCGTACAACAGCCGAAACGTTGTGAATATGACAACGAAGATGACGATAACAATCCGAATAATGTAAATAAAAAAGGAAAGTTATACTTAACATCAGGAAGAGACAGATGAAAATCCCAGGGTACATAATGAAGAAAGAAGGCTGGGAAAATTTGATACTCCCAGAATAATATCAAGGCAAGAGGGACAGAGGAAAACAACGCGTAACATAGCGACCTTCTTTAAATGGATGGCGCAACATTTGTCCGCTGTAAAATCAGATATGATTTGAAAGTTTTAAAAAATGGCGATTATGACATATCCGGCAAAACACATTCTAGAAGACGAGCCACGTATCACACAATTTTTGTTAAATTTTAAAGGTCCCACTCTCCATCCTCTTTCCCACAGGTGGGGCGTGGCAGGCCTCTCGCTACCCTGTCGCTACTTCCACGGAAAGCGCTCGGACATTCCCTGGCTCCGAAAATTCAAACCTTCACGGAAAGGACACACCATGCCACTTACTTTGTTGCAAACCACCCACATTCCCTCCGTATCCAATCGACGAGAAATAAGTTCCACTCGGACAGTTTCTTCCTGTGAACCTCTGCTCTGTGGAACCGACTCCCACGAGGATGTTTCCCCGATCACTACAATCTTAACCTGATCAAGGCTAGGATCAACATATTATCTTCCACTCCTAACATAACATAACTCCGGACATTGTAATGGGTGAAACTTACTGTAAAAAACAATAACCCCACAAAAAACGTCAAAACAAAATTTGTGTTTTAAATTTTAGTTAGTTTTAACATGAAAACTTAATTTATTACTAATGTCATGTGAGGCAAATATACTCCCTTTTGCAATATGTGTACATAATATGTAATAGAGAGAAAAGTGCTAGAGAAAAGCAACAAAAATTGCAATATGAGCTCTGGTAAAAAAAATGAAAAAAAAAATTGCAATATGAGTTCTGCTAAAAAATGTTTCCTGAGACATTAAGTTTTTGAGTCCCAAAAATTCATACACTGATGCCCTCAAAGACACATGCCCAAAGAATTGCGAGTTCAATAACTGGCGACTGTAGTGGTGATCAGAAACTTGTTGGGCTAAAGGGAGATAATTGAGACTTCCGGAAAAGGCATGGCACGTAGAACTAGAACAATCTACCCTAGTGGACGAAATAAAGGGTACAGTTCGATATGCCAATCACATGAAGAAGGCCGGAACGTAGAACGGTCAAAACGTCGTGAATATGGCAATAGAGATGAGGATAACAATACCTAATCTCAGAAATATAGTCAGAGAGAAAGCAATACGAAATTACATAATATATAGTATACGGAGAAATTAGTTCGATTGAAGCGAAGTAAGTATTAAATACATCTTTTTTTTATAGGACTCAGTGCTTACTTATGTTTCCTAAAGTTAGTTTAATACAACATAAGACTAAATTAAGAGAAATAGGGTTAGTAAAATTATGGGCGCCACATGAAAAAATGTTTCCCTTTGAAAATTAGGATCGGAATCCAGACTTTTATTTCACCCTGAACAACGACCGTTATTGCCGGTTAGAAATAAACAACTATTTCAGTCACTGGTTAAGTCCTAAATATACGTTTTTATTAACCAGAAACATGTGTGAATATAGCTCCATGACTATCTCTTTTTAAAAGTAAATGATAACAGCCTCGGGTTTATGGAATGTGCGGTAATTTTTGCAACTTTCGATTCTTTCTTTCTGTCTTTTCTCTTGAAAGAAACGAATTTATTCGCTTTCTTTTGAGCATGCGCATGTCTACGTAAACAGTTTTTTTTTCGTACAGAAATTAAATCTCAATCAAAAACACGTGGATTCCTGCCCTGGTGGCAGGTAAGTATTTACAGGTAAGTATTTAATGAAGTTAAGAGATGACGTAAGATTAGAATAAACCAAGATAACCAAAAACACATGAGAATCAAAACACATGAGAATCTAAATCCCACAGAAACATATATATATAAGAATAAAAAGGAAAGTTATAAAAAAGAAAAAATTTAAAAGGGGAGGAAGAGAACGAAAAGTAAGTCGTAAGACGAGCCAATATAATAAATCGTTTTTATTTTATTAATGTATATATATATATTGGTTTGTTTTCTTCTCTTCTTCCAAAAAACACCTTGTCTTGGCCGCATGTAAGAAAATCAGTACAACCAAGCATACCTGATCTATAACATAGAATAGCCCAAGTGAAGTCTTGATTAGTTGCCGTTATCTCGGGGAACTTATATAGAGCACATCCTAAAGCTTAGTAGTAAATTTTATTGTGGGTGCGGGCTGAATACTGATCATATTCGCTCGGGTCGCCCATCGAAGAATTCTGTTGTTTATTTCGACCCGAAACTTCTAGTGACATGAGAGCAACAACACTGACGACGCACCTAGATTCGGTACTTAAAGGTGTATTTTTTAACAATATTAACAACTATACAAGCGAAAAATCGGAAATTGGAAAGGCAAAATGTTTTCCACAAAAAGAAAAATTTATGTAATTTCTTGTTGTGTGCTTTCTAGAAATTTCCAGCGAGACAAGGGTAACGCTGGTTAACCTGACAGAAGATTGGTTAGTACCACATATGCAATTTCCAACTTGCAACGGTGCAGATATGTTGCATTTGGGTTTTGAGGATATGTGGCGACCTTACTATTTCCCTGATACAAACTGACCACTCATCTGCAACATTGTCACAACTTTAGAGTAACGTTACGCTACGGATGGTTTAATTTTTTTTGTTTAACGGCATATCAATTCCTTATGTGTCATTTAGTACCGAAATTTAATTTTCTTTGGAGCTTTGAAGGAATAAAAATATGATATATGTTATTCTGCTTTCACAGTTGAATACATGGTAGTGATACTCAGCTTTTGTGCATATATAGGTTTGTACGAACAGAATTACTATAGGCAGTGATATGTGTGTTTTATGTTGTAGTTTTGTTATTCTGCTTTCACAGTTGAATACATGGTATATGATACTCAGCTTTTGTGCATATATAGGTTTGTTGGGATATAATTAATAAAGGCGGTTATATGTGTTTTACGTGGTAGTTTTGTTGAAATTATAGTCTGGAATACAGTTTGATTTCCTTAAGAAATTGTAGGATATCATATGGATTAATGCCATGGAAGAGTTTTCATGGTGGTTGTTTGGTTGATTTTCTTTAGCGGTATATCAACCTCCATGGCTTATTTTATCCCGAAATCTAAATATTTTGAAGGCAATTGTATGTCTTCAAGTACAGATAAAATGTATTACTAGTAATTTTTAGTATAAATATGTACTGATAATAATTTTTATTATAAATATGTATTTTTTTTATACTTTCATGTTTTATTTCTGCTTGGGGATTCTTTAGTTGCCCATAGATGGGACCTAACGGGTGTTACCACCCCGTGTCAGGGTGGACCTGGGAACAACAGCAACTATGAGGCGGTTCAGCGCTTCACAAATCCCTCAATCACCCAATCAGAAGCCTTGCTGCTGGATGTAGTTTATCGTCATACCCAGGACAACGTACGGCTCTAGCTGAAGTATTTCGCGTTGGTTAATTATAACCTCAGAACCCCCCCTCTTAACCCTACGTATAAAAAGTATAACCTTATTTCCATATTTTTTTAAATGAGAACCAGTAGGCTTAGGGCCATATCACGTTTTCACAGAAACAACGAAGTTAAGCAGCGTGGAGCTTGGTCAGTACATATATAGGTAACCGTTTGGAAATATCAGCTGGTCTAAGCGAGGATATACCAGTGGTGTAATGGATAACGAGTCGGAGTTGGAAACCGGAGAGCCCAATTCCAAGTCCAGTAGGATTCTTTCTATTCACTTATGTGCAAATACCATTGGGAAAGTTATGGATCCATCTCTTCTACCTCCAGCTATGGATGAATTAGTAGAATTCTTCAGTAATTCCTTCCTTAAATTTATTATCTATTTTTTAAAATGTAACTTTGGAATATATTTGTAACGTTACAAGGAAACGTTGTAGGACTTGTAGCGAGAAGTCTACAAAAAAAGTGTATTTGTAAGCTCCATTGTAACGTAGTAATGTTGTATTAATATTGTAGTAAAATTATAACGACTTCATTTTGTTAAGCGGGAATTGGTCTCATTAGGAGGAAAACAAGAGACACACGCATATATATATATATATATATATATATATATATATATATATATATATATATATATATTGTCATCCACAGACAGACTGTTTCGCTGTATCACAGCTCATCAGTGTGGCTAGACGTCCGGTTGCCTCTGGCTAGAATCGAAAACCGGCTGAATTCGCGTCAGTCGGAAATTTTACCCTGAAGCCGTTGGCGCGCGGCAGAGAAGAAGGTGAATTTAAGCGTATTTATTTTTAGATAAACACACAGTGACTGAGAGGACTCGATTCGATTTACCGAAGAGTCTTGCATTATTAGCCGTAATAGTCACTGTTTACAAACCCACACATCTTCCCCTGTATCACAGCTCATGTGTGTGTGTGTGTGTGTGTGTGTGTGTGTGTGTGTGTTGAACAATAAAAAAATTTTTTAAATTAAATTTCATACACACAGTTGTATATTAAAATTTTTGTTATGTTATTTGAATTAGGTTCCTCGACTAGTTTTGGACAGCTTATCAGGAGAAAAAATAAATTCTGGCTTATTAGTAGCAGTGAACTACAGGGGGTGAATGACTGTCCCTGAAGAAAGTGAACTTTGCCTGTAATTTTCATTTGTTTTTATCGTTAATTTTGGGTCAGTCCTTGTCTTGGTCAAAAGGCGTCTTTCAAGTTCTTTTAAGGAGAGGCTGGGAGATTCATGAGTGTGAGATTTACCTCTTTAGTCATTCTGACAGCTTTATTGGTTGCTGGGGAGGGGATGTGTGTGTGTGTGTGTGTGTGTTATGTGTGTGTGTGTGTTATGTGTGTGTGTATGTGTGTTATGTGTGTGTGTTATGTGTGTGTTATGTGTGTGTATGTGTGTGTGTGTTATGTGTGTGTGTGTGTTATGTGTGTGTATGTGTGTTATGTGTGTGTGTGTTATGTGTGTGTGTGTTATGTGTGTGTATGTGTGTTATGTGTGTGTTATGTGTGTGTGTTATGTGTGTGTGTGTTATGTGTGTGTATGTGTGTATGTGTGTTATGTGTGTGTATTATGTGTGTGTTATGTGTGTGTGTGTGTGTTATGTTTATGTTATCTTTTAGTTTTTTCGTATTTTGTTTTATTTTTTTATGGAGGGACGATGTGTGTATGTGTATATATTTCCGTGTACGTGGTTGACCACAACACCCTCTGCAAGCATGTCTGTCTAGTGCAGCATTTGAAGGGGTTGATCTATGGGATTATATGTTAATTCTATCTGTGCTGATTAATCTGTTGTTAAGCCCGTCAGGACAAAGGGTTTCGAGGCGCAAAATCCATTTGTCTTCATATTCTTCTAGTATTTTCCCAAGTTTATCTTTTGTGTCTATATCTGTACTTTCAATAAGAGTGAATATTGCATGGCTATTAAAATCATATATATATATATATATATATATATATATATATATATATATATATTAAGACATTTTTATACATTATTTTTATAGATACATATATTTAAGTAAATGCTCTGTTTATAATAAACAGTATTAACAACATTCACCTGTCTGAATGTCCGAGAAATGTTGTTAATACTGTTTATTCCTCTTTGTAGTAGCAATGGTAGCGGGGGTGAATGACTGTCTCTGAAGAAAGTGAACTTGGCTAGTAGTTTTTATTTGTTTTCTTTTATCGTTAATTTTTGGTCAGTCCTTGTATTGGTCAAAAAACCTCTTTTATGTTCTTTTAAGGAGAGGCTGGGAGGTTCATGAATCTGAGATGTACCTCCTTAGTCATTCTGACAACTTTATTCGCTGCTGGGAAGGGGATGTGTGTGTTATGTGTATGTTAACTTTTATTTTTTTGTGTGGGGGGGATGATGTGTGTATGTGTATAAAGTTGTGGGATTGTGTGTATGTTGGTGACCTCAACACCATTGTAAGCATGTCTGTCTAGTGTGGTTGAGAAATATGGTTTGGCGTTGTTCTATGGGATTATATATTAATTCTATCTGTGCTGTTTAGGCTGTTGTTAAGCCTGTCCGGACAAAGTGTTTTGAGGCGCAAAATACATTTGTCTTCATGCTTTTCTAGTATTTTCCTAATTTTATCATTTGTGCCTATTTCTATTCTTTCAATAATAGTGGATTTTGCATGGCTATTAAAAGCATGTTTTTCTAGGCGGGAAAATTGTTCTACAGGTAATAAACATTTGCGGGAAGCCTACTTAACCCTATTCCGATAATTATTAATTCTGTAGTGAAAGGAACATTCAGATTTTTCACATATTTTTTCTGGCATAGTGTGCATTCTAATAATTAAATTATGCTCTGGCTTCTACAGTTAGAAGTTATGTATATATATATATATATATATATATATATATATATATATATATATATATATATATATATATATATAATTATTTATTCAAAATGTTATAAAATCACTACAAAAATAGCCATTTTGATGCAACACCTCTGTTGTCTTATCAAGTGATGATGTTGAATGTAGGTTCTACATTCAACATCATTACTTGATAAGACACCAGAGGTGTTGAAACAAAATGGCTACTTTTGTATTGATTTTATAACATATTTATGTTATAATTTTCGAATAAATAATCTTGAGCACTAGTTTAAGAATAGTAATTATTGGTTATTGGAATTTATTCTGTATACACCAATCCTATACTTGAATATATATATATATATATATATATATATATGCACGAGGGCAAATCAGAAAGTAAATGCGATTTTCTTCTTTTTCTTCTTCTATCTGTTAGCGATCATAGCTCTCTCAAAATTCCTATCCTTTGTAGCGCTTAGTAAATTTTGTCTTTTTGTTATCCATTATAAACTCTGTTCTGCCATCCATTTACACAAGTTCATTCTGCTTCTTCTGTGTGGTGTGTCCCTTCATGATGTTGGCAATCATGGCTCTCCACAATTTCCTATCTTTTGTAGCTCTTAATGAATGTTGTCTTTTTGTCATCACCACTAAACTCTGTACTGACATCCATTTACACAAGCTCATTCTGTTTCTTCTGTGTGATGTGTCCCTTCAAGATTTTGACAATCATGACTCTCCACAATTTCCTATCTTTTGTAGCTTTTAGAAAATTTTGTCTTTTTGCTATCTCTTCTAAACCCTGTTCTGCCATCCATTTACACAAGTTCATTCTGCTTCTTCTATGTGATGTGTCCCTTCAGGATGTTGGCAATCATCCACAATTTTCTATCTTTTGTAGCCATTAATAAATTTTGTTATTGCTACTAAACCCTGTACTACCATCCATTTCTACAAGCTCATTCTACTTTTTATGTGCAGTGTCCCTTTCGGGCGTTGTCTATCATAGTTCTCCACAATTTACTGTCCGATGTAGCTCTTAGTAAATTTTGTTATTTTGCTATTTCTCTTAAACCTTGTATTGCCATCCAAGTAGGTTATATATTGCTTTCCTCTCTCCGTCTTGCCTTCGATACGCCTGGTGAGTAACACATTCTCCAAGCCTTCTTTCCTCATTATGTGCCCTAGAAATTTCACTTGTCTCTACTTGATATCCTTTTTGTTTCCATTTTCTCTACAACTTCATCGTTCCCGATAAATCTCACATATTCGGTCCATGGTATTCTAAGCATCTTTCTGTAGAACCACATTTATGTCGCTTCAAGTCTCTTCTTTATTTGTGAGAAGATTCTCCATCCTTCATTACCATATAGGAGTTCTGATATTACATAGCAGTTCAGTATTTTTTGTTTGTTTCGAATATTTTTATGTTTCTTAATACTTTGCTTAACTTTTGGAAGGCATCGTTTGCTATTTTCTTCTCGCTTACTTTCACTACTTTCTGTTTGAGTTTTTGTAGTTTCCTTTCTTGTGTCTACTATCAACACTATGTCATCTACATATCTTATGCTGTTAAGATTGTCGCCGCCAATGATGAATCCAAGTAGGACTTTTAATTCTTTCAGAATCGCCTCACTGTAATGCGCAACTAAATTAGTCAAACGGCAGTATCATCATCATCATCATCATCATCATGTTTATTATTATCGTATTTTTCTGTATTCCTATTGTAACAAAGATGTCGAAATATACTTACATTGCCTTTCCCACCGTTATTATTCTACGATGAACATCACTATTATTACGACCACTAAGGCATAAGTTGAAACCCTAAAAGTGCTGACAGTGTCCCCTGTTGACCTCGGGCACTTGACGCACTTCCGGACAACGTATTCTCAAGAACACTTCTTTAGAGAAGTAGAAGGAAGAAAAAAAAAAGATATAGAAGAGAAAGAAAAATACTTATCTTACATACTGTGATAGGCGTAACCTAGTTGCTTATGGCGTAAGGCTTTTGTTAAACATGACTTCGACCCGAAAAGACATCAGCCCGACCGCGCTTTGTAGAACGTACGGGTTATCCAACAAGATTGAAAGAACATTAAAATAGACTCAAATCTTTTTCAAAATAAACTCCGACCGGTGCTCAGCGTATCAAGTGCCCAGCGTGTTAACTGGTCCTAATTTGCTTTCGAACACCTGCACTGATTCACGTGGGCACAAGTTAGATAGATAGATAGATAGGAAGTAAGTAAGTAAGGCAGGAAGGAAGAAAGGAAGGAAGGAAAAGACTGATAGATCCATAGACAGATGTAAAAGCTTTCCCTCCATACGAAAAATATATAAAAATAATATATCGGGCTTTGATCAAAAGGTTCTTCGTGGCTGTGAGAGTTGAAAATATGTCGGAATAATAAATGAAAAATCCATTCTTAAATATATATACCGAGTGTAACCGCAATATTGTCCAAATCGTGTAAGAGCATAATTGTCCATCACACACACACACACACACACACACACACACACACACACACACACACACACACACACACACACAATGTTTAATATCTAAAAAACACTAAAGTAATTGAATTACTTTTCCCCAGGTTTTTAGATAAGACGTTTAGCCACTACTTATCACAAGAATCAAAGAAAAATCCTTTGAGTCATTCAGCTACAAAGAGAACACATTAAAATCGTTTAGTGTCAGTTCGACGCTCTTCTCAAATGAGCAATGGTGAGAGGAAAAAGATCATTCAGGTCATCAGTGTTTGTACCAACATTCATACTCTGGATTCCATCTTCAAATACCATTCAAGAATCATCAAGAGAATGGTGAATAAGTTTCAAAAAGAGGGAACAGTAGAGAGGAAAACTGGATCAGGAGGTCACAACAGCAAGAGGGATCATCATTTCAACTTAGAGCTAAAGAGATCAATTAGAAAAGATCCAACTCTGTCCATAAACCTTTGGCACGTGAGAGGGGAGTTTCAACTATGACAAGCCAAAGAGCAGTGAAAAAAAACAACTTGAAATCGTACGTGAAAACTTTGACGCACCGTCTTACTCTATGACAGAAAATTAGAACGTTAGAGAGGGCAAAGATAATCTTGAATAAGTTGGAAAATGATCCTGAAGTAACACACACACACACACACACACACACACACACATACACACACACATACATACATATATATATTTATAGCTAAGGATCGGAAACTCATGAAGGATTGGAATAAAGTTCAAATATATATATATATATATATATATATATATATATATATATATATATATATGTTTGAAAGTTCAAATATATATATATATATATATATATATATATATATATATATATATATATATATATATATATATGTTTGAACTTTATTCTAATCCTTCATGTGTTTCCGATCCTTAGCTAATTAAAATTAATGATGAACATGTCTTTTTTGTTTATGATCGATTTCATCAAAATTCTTCTGTTAATCTTGGAGATTAATTATACATTTTGCTGTTAAACACGGTATGCACACACACACACACACACACACACACACACACACATATATATATATATATATATATATATATATATATGTATGTATAATCATTAATTAATCATTCCACCCCAAGCAGGGCGATAATGCCATCAAATCAGAAGGGGCTTTAGAAGGAACCGGAAACCCAATCCTAAACAGGAAGCAAATGATAAACCTCTACTCAAAGGAGGAGTATGAACAGGGCGATATATATAAAAGGATGCCGAAATTTTCTCGGCCAAACTAATTTCCTAAAGTGTGATCACATGAATGAACATTGGAGTTTTTATGGGATTGCCTACTTAGTCGAGACGAGAAATTTTAATCAGCACGTTATAGACATTACTTGTGCATGTATCAATGTCAATCTCTATGTATTTATTACTTTAAATGCTATTCTAAGTGGATACCCATATTTGAGTAGACGCCTCGTAATAGGTAATAAAAAATATCGAATTTAACATATATAAATTATTACAGTAAAGACTCGAATTAATGCTCCCGGAACCAACGGACTCCGGATTTAAATTTAAAACTTTTTAAACTTTAGTCAAAGATATATATTAACTTAAGAATAAAATACAAATACATATATACTGTATTTACATTTATTTACAATAATGTTGTACTGCATTGTTTTTCTTTTAGGCCACGAAAAAAGTACTTCAAATTAACGGACAAACGGCTTTAACGGACGATCCCACCTATTAGTCCGTTAAATTGAGGTTCCACTGTACTTTAAATATTATATTCAGTGCATTCGAGTAGAACCACCTCCTTTTTAAAAACAGTGTAAATTTAAGTTTACCATCTTGCCCATTCAAGAGTTTTAATAAAGAAAACGTACCTCCATGCAGAGTTTGAACCTGCGTCACTTTTATAGAGAAAATGATGTCAGGCCTAGTGTGCTTTAGACTGTTCAGTCACAGAAAACTTTCACAACCAAGCAAGGTTCATTTATCCTATTTAAGCAATGCGCATAAAACCAAATCGACTACGTAACTATCAACAAGATATTCAGGAACGCAGTTGTTCACTGCAAAACCTATCCAAGTGCTGACTGCGATCACCTCCCTGTTATATGTAAACTAAGAATGAAACTACAGAAACTGCAGAAGCCTAACGCAGCACCAAAATTGCAATACAACAGATTCTTGAAGGACCCGAACCTGAAGGAAAAATATATGGACAGTGTGAAAAGAAGATATGAGGAACAAAATGGAAATGGAAACTCGAAGTGGGACACACTAAGAGAAGCTTTAGTGACATCAGCAAACGAGATCGTCCCGAAGGAAAATGGAGAAAGAAGAAAAAAAAAAGCAGTGGATGACAAATGAGTTTCTCGACATGATGCAAAAGAGACAGTAAATAATGCCAAGTCACGGGATGGAATGCAAAAACTACACAAAGAAATAAGGAACAAATGCACACTAAAGAAGAATGGCTCAACGAAAAATGTGCAGAAATAGAATGAGTATCACAAATAAATTTAACATGCATAAAAAAATAAGAGAACTAACAGAACAAAAGACATGCTCATCAACAGGCTGCATAAAATCCAAGGATAGAATGCTGATATTACGGAAAGAGAATATATTTCAGAGCTGGAACGAATATAGAGAGCACTTCCACCATGAAAGAGAACAACCGGCAATACACAGAAATACTGACGTACCAGAAATATTAAAAACTGAAATGGAAACTGCACTGGCCAAATTGAACAGAAACAAAGCGGCATGGCCAGACGGAATTGTAATAGAGATGCTGGCAGCCTTAGATGACATCGGCATAGACAAGATGGCAGAAATAATAAATGAAATCTACAACAGTGGGGATATACCGGAAAGCCTAAACATCTATTTTCATTGCACTGCCTAAGAAACCAGGCACCAACGAATGTGAACTCCATCGGACAATCAGCCTAATGAGCTTCATAACAAAACTCATCATTCGAATTCTTACGAACAGAGTGCGCAGCAGAATCAGGCCAGAGATGGGACAAGAACAGCGTGGGTTCGTCAAAGACACCGGAACAAGGAACGCGATATTTATGCTCAGAATGTTATCAGAAAAATCAATACAAATACAGAAGGACATGTACCTGTGTTTTATAGACTACGCAAAGGCAATCGACAAAGTACGCCACAAAGATCTGTCAGAGCTGCTCAGTAATCTTGACAAATTCGGGAAAGACGTTAAAATAATCAAGACTCTATACCAGCGGTAAGCTGCCTGCATACTGACAGAAAATGAATTCAGCAATATCCGAAACTAGAAAAAAGTGAAAGACATGGATGTGTCTTCTCACCGGATTTATTCAACTTATACAGCGGGGCAATTCTGAGAGAATTAGGAGTCCTACCAATATTCATTATTGGTAGCCACAAACTTAACAATATAAGATATGCAGATATGACATTGTTGATAGCAGACACAGAAAGGAAACTACAAAACCAGAAGGTAGCGAAAGAAAGCGAGAATAAAGGTGTAAGCATTTACAGGAAGACAGAATGCATGGTTATCAGAAAAAAGGTGAGCCCAAAAAGCAAATTACTGGTCAGGGATACTAAAATCATGCAGAAAGAGTGGGGACATAGACCAATTCCGTCACATATTTCCATAAAAAGAAATCACACAGGGACAGGTCCGGTGACCGCGGCGGACATTTCATCAGGATAATTTTCATTATTGCCCTGCGAAATGATGGCCATTTTTTTTGGAGATCCTGTATAAATATTGTTTCGTGTTTTATTCTAACATTGTTAAGTTGAACCATGAAATCACCATATAAACCTAAACTCATTTGACAATATGTACTTGATGACCCTAAAGTTTAGTCAAACCTTTTTTTTTTACTTAGATTTGAATTATTTCATTTTCAGTTCAATGTTTTGGCGACTAGCCGCCATGTCAAGACAATGAAAATATGGCGCCTTCACTTTTGTTGAGATATTGGCGCTCAGCGAATTATTTATACAATTCATATGCACCCTTTTGCCAAATTTGTACTTACATTGCATTCTCTCTATACATTCATTTGTTTCTCACGCCGTATCGAAACGATATTTCCAGTTGGCTGCATATCTTTACACGAACACGTCGATCAACATGGCGAAGAGTTGATTCCTGGGCGCCTACGCATTGATTTTCGTACTTATTCGTTTATCTGCGTTCAAATCGTCGCTTTTTACGTAAATACATGAACACAGACGTACACGGAGAGCAAAATACAAATGACTTGGAATAAAATATCTGCGGGAAAATGTGCGATATTAAATTATATGAAATATTATTATTGGAGAACTTGGAACAATGCGAAAGCGACTTGCAAAAAAATGTTAGAAAAATTCGAAATTTGAGGAAAATGTGAAACAATTCCTACAGGTGCATTAATAAGTTCAGTAAAAATACTGAGGACTGTACCAGAATCTGGCTATTTCTTGATCTCCAGTGAACTTTGGTAGTTTCTTCTTCTTCTTCTTCTTCTTCTTCTTCTTCTTCTTCTTCTTCTTCTTCTTCTTCTTCTTCTTCTTTTACTTTTTTCTTCTTCTTCTTCATTTTCTTGTTCTTGTTCTTGTTCTTGTTCTTCTTGTTCTTGTTCTTGTTCTTCTTGTTCTTCTTGTTGTTCTTCTTCTTCTTCCATGTGTCGTGTCCCTTTA
This sequence comes from Acanthosepion esculentum, assembly GCA_964036315.1. NCBI lineage: Eukaryota > Metazoa > Mollusca > Cephalopoda > Sepiida > Sepiidae > Acanthosepion > Acanthosepion esculentum. The sequence continues at coordinate 33,026,219 of OZ038511.1, read as the reverse complement.
GGACATTGACGATCAAAAACTACCTGTTCTTTTTAGCTCTCAATAAACATTGTTTTTTAACCATCTCTCCCAAACCTCACTCCGCTATTTATTCACTCAAGGTAGACAGACAAACAGAAAACATAATGAAAACATAAGAAAGAACCGAAAACCCAATCCTAAACAGGATATATATATATATATATATATATATATATATATATATATATATATATATATATAGTTAAGTAATGAAAGGTTTGGTAATCCGTATGGATAATCCTAAACAGGATGTAATCCAGAAAGCTCAATGTCAAATCAGAGCAATTATTAATTCAATTTAAATAGAAAATAGACAAACTTAAGGGTATATATATATATATATATATATATATATATATATATATATATATGATAGACCAATGAGCCCTTAAGTTTGTCTGTTTTTAATGAAAGATAGCAGTCTGTTCTGCTAGCCATCAGACAATGGTGGCGGGGTGGTCAATGTACAAATGTTCTAGGATATATATGTATATATATATATATATATATATATATATATATATATGTGTGTGTGTGTGTGTGTGTGTGTTTGTTACTTTATTTGAAACTTTAAATATGGCGGTGTGAAAAAACCCAGATAATACAATTTGTAACAAAAAAAAAATATTAAATTGATATTTGTGAAAAAAATTCAATAAAAAAAGAAAAAACAGTAATAAGGAGTGCCCGAGAAAAGCGATAATAACAACAAAAATTGCAATATGAGCTCTGGTAAAAACGACTGCTGAGACATTAGGTCTATAATACCCAGAAATTCATTCACAAGTGTCCTCAATGACGCATGGCACAGTGGATAAAGGCGTTAGTTAGATCTAGTGACAGCACCCAATGAGTGTGAGCTCAATACCCGGTTAAGAGGGGAATTAACAGGAGATAACTGATAACTGAGATCCATTATACATGACGAAATAAAGGGTTCAGTTCGACATTCCAACCACCTGAAGAAGGACGGAGCGTACAAACGTTGTAATAAATATGGCGACAATAGTCCGAATAATCCAAATAATGAAAAGAAAAGACTAAAAAAATCAACCAGCACCTCAATGTCTAGCGAAAAGAAAAAGCACTGACAGAGTAGCTAACTTGGACGTAAAAGTTCTCAATACACTAAGTAGAGCAAAATTAAAATACCTAATGAGCCAGAACCTATCTCCTTATCTACCGGATCATCATAATTTATATATATATATATATATATATATATATATATATATATATATATATATATATATTATTAATACATGTTTCATTAAATAATATAGATAAGTGTTGTCTATATAATTTATGTAAGTTTTTTTCATATAGTCTGATAAGCTTAATAACATTATCATTAAACAATGAAAGAAAATCACAATATTGATACATATCTTTTTAATCCAATCTAAGCTTTCGGCTTACATAAGCCATTATCAAAGATGACAATTACACAATATATTTAAGCAATACACGAACAAGAAATTGATGATAGTCTTGTTTGTTTACATGGATTATTTCCAAGCAACGATAAACACGTGCATATAAAACGCTGAAAGCGAAAATCGCACAACAGCTCATGACGTCACACATGACCACGCGAGAGTGAATCCGATGAGTATTGAGTATGGAAAGCCGTTGGTATGAACCAATGACTTCCGTTACTAATTATAGGCATTTAAGGATATTTTTGGAGATTTCATAGTTTATTTTGTTCAGGTTAGGTTTCAACTGTTTTATGTATATAGCTTCAAGAATTTTTAGTTTTTGTTTATTGTTTTCATGTTTAAGTATAGTTGTGTTTTCGACGAGGATTTTCCGGAATTGTGTATGCGGCCAGGCATGTTGTTTTAAATGCCTAAAAATGTTAGAGTTATCATTCAAATGTAGTGTGAAGCGTCGTGAAAGCGAGTTTGTGGTGTGACCAACATAGATATTATTTAGTTCGTTATATATATATATATATATATATATATATATATATATATATATAAAGAAAATGAATATATATAATTTAGGTATATATATATATATATATATATATAAAGAAAACGAGAAAAATAACTCATAAATACAGGGTGTATCAAATTACTTTTACAAAATTTGGGTGTGTTCCTCACATTAAACAAGGACAAAAGTCTATATAAACGTATGTCCGCAAATCCTTCGTTTTCGTGTTATTAAGTTTAAAGAAAATTTACGGTTGATGGCGCTGTGTTGCCAAACAGACTAGGTTACATTTGTCATTCGTGTACATTTGTGATTAGTCTTTCAACGTTTAACGTGTAGTGGTGAGCTGAGAGGTGTTCCGTTTAACAATGGCAGGATATTCATATCGTAAGCAAGCAGATATGATTTTATATTCGGCCACACGAATAGTAATAGACACGAGATTGCGTTTCCAGACTGAAGGTTGACGTGTCATCCCCACCTTTATTATCGCGTTTTAGATACAGGATACGCGGCGAAAAAGTATTTTTGATACCCGCTGTATATTGGATATCGTGGACTCTCCTGTCGTATTTGACGTATGGGTGTCAGGCAGCTCAGTTCCTAGGAACCGACAGCCAGACACAAGCACATATGATTTGATTATAGTGATGAAGGCTTTGTGCAGAACCAACACTTTTTGAAAGCCCGAATACAGAGACCTGGTACACTACGTGCCACAAGGTCCCCAAACGACCCTCCACTGGATTTTTTTTAAAGCTTATCACCGCAAGCAAGGCTGGAAGCCACTAGCACGCATGGGGTTACAGAAGGTTTGGAGGAAGAGCAGATAGGAGTGGTAAAGGAGAGGATGTGGAGAAAGATAGTGGATAGAGGCAAGGGGGTTACAGAAGATTTGGAGCGAGAGCAGATAGGAATGAAAGGTGAAAGGATGTGGAGAAGGGAAGTGGATAGATCAAGGCAACTGGAGATGTCGATTGACGTTATACTTAAATAGTTGGAGATTGTATTTGTCAGGGAAACAGGAATAAGGAAGGGAGTTCCACAGGCGAGATGTGCGAGACATGAAGCTATTGGAGTAGCGTTGTCCTTCTTCTAGACCATTTGCCATCCAAGGCTATAGAACCCAATCTGCTCTGCTATTTACCCATAGAGGGAGAAGAAGAGGATTAATAGCTTCCCCAAGGGTAAGTGAATGTAATGGATTCGACTCGATTCTCAATCCGAGACGCTATCCACTACTTCACCGTACCTCCTATATATTGGTTACACATAACCATAAATATAAACTATTTATATGTATTGATGGTCGTATATTTCCTTTATATATTTTAAACGCACACAATGTTGCTCTCTTTTTATACTAACGCACACGCCGATATATGCCAAGAAACTTACTTTCGTTATATACACATGTCATTATTATTGCAGTCGATATATTATTACATCTATCGTTTTGGCCTGTTTATATTTTACTCTTTTAAAATGTATTTTGCCCAGTGGTTTTAGATTTTTTTTTTGTGCGCATGTGTGTGTTAAATCTGCTCAAACACGTGGACACTAATTGTCATTTTATCTCGCCAAAGAGAGTACTTCCTTTCATTGTGCTTTTTGGACAGTCAAATGTTGCATTTATTTAGCTAAACAACCTCCTTAGAGGCGAAGAAGTGACTTGAAGCAACAGAAATATGGTTCTACAGAAAGATGCTGAGCATACCATGGATCAAACGTGTGAGCAACGACGAGGTGTTAGAGAAAATGGAAACGAAAAGGAAGCTTATACTTAACATCAAGTTGAAATTTATAGGGCATATATTGAGGAAAGTGAGCTTAGATAATTAGATTCTCACAGGACAGATTGAATGCAAGAGGAAAACAACACATAACCTTACTAGAGATCTTGGATGACGGAACAAGTTCAAAAAGAGATAACAAAAAGACGAAATTTCTTAACAAAAAGGAAACTTATACTTAACATCAAGAAGAGGCAGTTGAAATTTATAGAGCATATAATGAGGAAAGATGGCTTAGAAAATTTTATTACACTCTAGACGGAATGAGGGAAAAAGGGACAGAGGAAAACAGCTTGTAACATGGGCATAAGTAAATGGATGGTAGGACAGGATTTGAGAGAAATAACTTATTAAGAGCTACAACGTACAGGTAGATTTGGAGGACCATGATCATCTACGTCCTGAAGGGGCACGACAAATAAAAGAAGAGGAAATTTATCATACGATAATATTCACAGAACGCCAATGTGAGACGGTCACACTGTTAATGGCTTGCGCGACGTGTATATTCAACTGTACTCTACAGCCTATACACGCAAGACACTTGAACAAGTAACGATTAAAACTATACAAAAAAGAATCATAATGAAAAAAATGACGGAAGTGTAAGTAGGGACAAATCTAATTCTTAAAAGAGAAAAACTTGAAGGCTACTTTGAAGAGGACATTGTATTGCGGAGAACCGGAAACAGGTGACTTTCGGATTTTAATATCTTTGAGAGTCATCAAAAATATGACACTGAAATTATTGAGTGTAGTAATAATAGACGAAAGAAATGTTTTTCACTTAAGCCTCAGAAACCGCATCATTAAAACCAAATGGGTCCGGAGTTCTGAGTCGTTTTTTTTACATTCATTTTCATTGTGAGCAAAGAATACTGGAGAGTTCAGCAAAAAAAAAAAGAGGCCAGATTTTCAACAAAACAATTATTGAAAAATCCATACCAAATTGTGATTTTTTTTCAAGAAAATATATTAAATCGATTAATTCAAGTTTGTTTAACATTTTACAAATGGTGAATCAGCAGATGTTTAAACGGAGAACAGTAGACAGAGATTGACATTGCATTTAAATGTTTGAAGATTAAAGTTGGCTGGAAAGCATGGAGCCGGAAGGGAGTTCCCCATGCGGGAAGTGCGACAAAAGAAACTGTTAGCATAGAACTTACGGTTACATCTAACCAACGCAACTGCAAATTTATGAGACCTCGTCGCCAATCTAAAAGTCTAGGTGTCATAGCGAAGAGCTTAGAACAGTTATCATGAAAGTAAATTGATTGGGAGATCTGCTAAGTTAGAGGGTAGCTAGAAGATGGGTATATGAAGTGGTTTGTTGTTGGGTTTTCTATGTGGTTGATATCTACCTTTTCTTAGGTTGAATGTGATATCTACATAGATAGATAGGGAATAATACTGAAAGACAGGCAGGCAGTCAGTCAGACAGAGAGATAGCTATAATCAGAAAAAGATAGATAGATAGATAGATAGATAGATAGATAGATATGGACAGACTGACAAAGAAAGAAAGAAACATCATAAAATAGATAGCAAGAAAGGGTATAAGATAGATAATTAGACAGACAGACAAAAAGAAAGAGAATAAGATATATATAGATAGAAAGATAGATACCTATGGACAGACTGGGAAATAAAGAAACAGTATGAGATAGAAAGAGTATAAGATAGATAGATAGATAGAATGAGTACAGAGAGATGTGAACAGAATATGATAGATAGATAGATAGATCTTGTCGGCATTAAATAATCCATTGAGGTTGATATATCATAAAACAAAACAAACCAAACCAATAGATACTGACATAGATAGATAGATAGATAGATAGATAGATAGATAGATAGATAGATAGATAGATAGACAGTCAGAATGAGTACAGAGAGATGTGAACAGAATATGATAGATAGATAGATAGATAGATAGATAGATAGATAGATAGATAGATAGATAGATAATGTTAATGATAAATATAGGGCGGGATTATAAAAAAAATGTGTAAATACATAAATGTCTTAACTTTGTGACACTCCGTGAATTGATTTGCAGCATAAGATCGATAAGACTAGCTTGAAATGAACGGAATGGAATGATATGATAGGGGAATAAATAAATAAAATAATTTGACCTTCCTGAGAGTTCAAAAGGAATAAAGTGAAAATTCCATTACCGTTTTGTAGACCTGTCAACTCTACGGCTCCATTGGTGTCATCAGTTTTGAATTCTCTTTATCGCTGTCTCCCGCTTCGTAACTAATCTTCTCTTCTGGTTAACTGCTATGCGCTGGGCCTTCTTCGTGTTTCCTAGATTTTAAAAGATTCTCCTCGTAAATAAATTATTGAGCTTCCTCCAATAAAAGATTTTCCGAGTGAAAATACATCGTATTCAGTTCGCATGTGTCTTGAAAACCGTTTCGGGTCCTGATTCGGTTAAATTACTGCTGAGCTAACATTTTTCCATAACAGATTTCGTAATCAGGGTTTGCGAAAACAGTAGACAGAAATGGGTTAATGTTGTTCCGAAATTACGTCTCCGTTCCTATTAAACTGCTGTGAATTCGAAGGTTGATATTTTGGAGTTAATATATTTGTTTGTCTCCTCCTGTTTTGGAAAAAAAAAAAACTCCGTGTTTTTCCGTAGCCAGAGATCTAAATCTTCAGTTTTTAAGATTTTGAGGTTGACAGGTCTGGTAGAATAATTATTGAGAAAGGAGTTCCGCAAAGGAGTACAACCGTAGCATGTTCGAGTCTTGCTGGCTAATCCCCAATTGTGGTTTTGTGCTCTGATAATCCACGCCTGCTTCAGGAAAGTCATGCTTTGCGTCTAACGTCTTAAAGGTCAGCGACTGAATAGTAGAAAATTTCACCTAGCTTTGAAGTACATTTTCAGAACAGTTGTCATCTATGACGAAATAAATGACAGACTCACCGAGGTCAGCGCTGAATTCGGCCGACCCCATAAAAGTAGGTGGAACAGGACAGGCACCATTCTAGAAATAAATCTCAAGTTTTACCGGGAACAACGGATTTTTAGAGAAAATGGAAGCAAAAAGGAAACTTATACTTAACATCAGGAAGCGAGTTGAAATTTCTTGGACACATAATGAGGAAAGAGGGCTTAGAAAATTGGATTCTCACAGGACAGATTGAAGGCAAGAGGAAAACAACACATAACCTTACTAGAGATCTTGAGTAAATGGATGACGCAACAAAATCAAGGGGAGATAACAAAAAGACAAAATTTATTAAGAGCTACGAAGGACACGAAATTGTAGAGGGCCATGATCGCTTTCGTCCTAAAAGGACAAGGCAAAGAAGACGGGGTATTATCAGCACGCTGTGAAGTATGGACCGTATATCAATGGTACAGAAAGAAGCAGAGCAATTTTCATAGCAGCTTCAAAGTTGTTTTATATTCTATAATTTTCACAGACAATAAATACGATATTATTTGTTATTGTCTGAGATTTTGGTGTAATTTGAGAGGATAATACAAAAGTTCTGGATGATTTAGTGAATTTACTGCAAAACCCATGGCGGCCAAAATGATCAGAACGGTTGAAAAAATAACAAAATAATAAAAAATGACTGAGAATACTGGATTTATTTAATATTTAGTGTGAAGCCCTTTAGCTTCAATCACACTTTGACACCTTCGACTGCTTGAGGTAATTAAATTTTCAATTTCTTGCTGGCTGATCTTATTCCATTCTTCCTGAACGGCATTCCATAATTGCTCGGTTGTTTTAGGATTTCTGGCTCTCGAAAGCTCTCCTAGAATATTCCACACATTTTCTATAGGATTGAGATCTGGGCTTTGAGCAGGCCAATCCATGACAATAACCTTTTCAGCCTTGAGGAAGTTCATGACCACCTTAGCCTTGTGACATGGGGCATTGTTCTGCATGAAGATGGGTGGTCGCTTAGTTGAATTTCTCAGCACAGGCAAGACATGATCTTTTACAAGTTGTTTATAAACTCCTGCATTTACCTTTCCATGTAATCGCACCAAAGGGCCCACACCATCTCCAGATATAATCCCCCAAACCATGACACTTCCTCCACTGAATTTAACACTAGCCTTAAGGCATTTAGGCGACAATTTTTTACCTACTTTCCGACGAACGTACCTTTTCCCATCTGAGCCAAATAACATAAACATAGATTCATCACTGAAATGCACCGTTTGCCATTTTCTTGAAACCACAACACATGTTCGGTTGCAAAGGTAAGACGACACTTTTTATTCTTGGAACTGATCAGTGGCTTCACTGCAGGTGATCTTGCTTGTAGGTCATGTTCAACTAAACGACGAGACACAGTTTTTCGAGATAAAGTTTTCTTCGGTACAATGCTCATTTCCCGAGAAACAGCAGCAGCAGTTTTAAATCTGTCCTTTTTAACCAACTTTACCATAGCACGATCTTCTCTCTTGTTCGTTTTTCTTGGCCTACCTGTAGACTTTCTTGCTTCACACGAACCACAATCATCGTATACCTTAAGAATACCGTGAACAACACTTTTTGACTTGTTAACAATCTTTGCAATAGACCCAATACTTAAATTATCCTTCTTTCGAAGCTTAATAATCTGCTGACGAATTGGTAACGGAGTAAGTGGCATTATATTAACAAAGTACACTGCAGATATTCTTACTAATGTTTAGTAAACGAAACGTCACGTAAAGAAATTAAAAAAATTAGAGTTCGCCGGTTAAATATACTAAAACACGGAGTAAAAGCAACCGTTCTGATCATTTTGGCCTCCATGGGTTTTGCAGTAAATCACTAAATCATCCATAACTTTTGTATTATCCTCTCAAATTACACCAAAATCTCAGACAATAACAAATAATATCGTATTTATTGTCTGTGAAAATTATAGAATATAAAACAACTCTGATAAAATCTTATACCTACTTTTCTGACGAAAACAATGCCGTTCTGAACATTTTGGCTGCAACTGTAATTCTCAATTATCTGCAGAATCTATTTTACACATTAATAAGTCTACCATTTGTCCATGTTCTGGATATTGCTGCCACATTAGGTCTGATGCTCCTGCTATATATTTAGAGATTTTTGATAAAATAAAAAGATAAATCTGCAATTTTATTGATCCTGACCTGGCATCACGAAGTTGCTTTCCCACCGCCGTAACATAGCTTCTATGAATACTTTCATGGTAATTGTTCTGATGAACTTCCTCTATAACACCTAAACTTTATGAATTTAAGCGCAGTAATAAAATGGCTGCAAGGCCTCATCATTGTACAGTTGAAATGTTTAGATGTAACCGTAAGTTCTATGTTAACAGTTTCTTCTCTGAAACTTCCCGCTTCTGGAACCCTCTTTCTGCTTCAACTTTGATCGTCAAAAATTTAAATGTAATGTCAATCGTTATCTTCTCTCTTCTTAATTCATGTTCTGTTATTGTTCTCTCTCCTTAATAATGTTTTTCTTTTACTTATATTCTTTTACACTCAGTAACCCCTTGCGTCTTAGTGGCTTTATTGCCTTGCTTGGGATGTAATGATAAAAAAATAGCCACTTGCATACTGACCACTTCTCAGAATGACTCGATGGTCATCGTCGGATCGACAGATGAACAAATAAATGAATGCTAATCCAAACAGATGTGGAAGCTTATCTGCCTTGAAAATCAGCATTCGAAATCCTAGTTTTCATCTGGGCTCGTTCTTGAGTCAACGCCTATTGCAATCATTTACCTCAGCTACCAGGCAGGCAAACTGGCGCCGATATTAGATATGTCCAACGTTATTCTCTTCTTTCTACTTGGTTTATTTAAACGTTATCTACTCCCTGCCTGATCGTATTGTCTGGATGAAGTACGTTTGTAATAAGGATTCGTATTTCGTCCAGTTAAAGCACTTACTTCCCCGGAAAAAAACATGCTATAACAAGCTCAAAACAAAAGGCGAAAGATGTTAAATTGCTTTGATGACACTCGTATTTGCCTTTCAAATGGGGCCAATTTAAAGTCACTTAATGGCGTGATATTTCTCAAATCTTTATTTTCCATACAGCCTCTCGTCTCTCTTATTCTCTTTTTCACTTTTATGAACTTTACAGTCTGCCTCATTAACGGACGACACTTTAATACCAATTCGACAAAACTTTATGAATTTACAAAGTATAATCAGGCAGATAAAATAGAAAGGGGCGTAAGGCAATGGTGAGTCTTCTCACCGGAATTATTCAACCTATACAGCGAGGCAATTCTGAGAGAATTGAAGATCCTACGGGGATTCAGAATTGGCGGCCACAATCTTACCAACATAAGATACGTAGACGACACAGTACTGTAGGCAGACATGGAAAAGAAACTATAAAACATCCTACAGAAAGCGAAGGAGAGCAAGAAAAATGAACTAACCATAAACTACAAGATGACAGAATGCATGGTCATCAGTAAAAGGATGAGCTCGAAATGTGATTTGCATGTCGAGGACACTAAAATCAAGCATGTTCGGATGTTTAAATATCTGCGAAGTCTTTTGACGTAGGACGATAGGTGCGACGCTGAGATCCGAAGATCGATTGATATGACCAAGGATGCATTCCAGAAGCTGGGCAGAGTACTGCTAGACAGGAGGGGTTCATTGGTGACAAAGAAAAAAAAGTACTGAGCTCCTACACAGCAGCGAATGTTGGACGGTCTCCTCAAAGATGAAGAAGAGACTCGAGGCAGCGGGGATGTGGCTCTACAGAAGGATGCTGAGGATATAATGGAGCGAGCGTGTGAGCAACGATGAGGCATTGGAAAGGATGCAAACAAGGAGGAAGCTTATAGCTAACATATGGAAGAGGCAGATAAAATCTCTGCGGAACGTAGTGAGAAAGGAGGGCCTGGAGAATCTGATACTCACAGGTCGAATAGAGGGAAAAAGAGAGAAGGGAAAGCAACGCATGACATACTTGACCGGCTTGAGCAAGTGGATGGCAGAACATGGTCTGAGGGAGTTGGCAGAGGCAGGAAACTTATTGAGTGCCACAAGGGATAGCGGGGAGTGAAGAGCCATGATCGCCTACGTCCTGAAAGGACACGGCACATAAAAAGAAGAAAAGAATGAGGCAGATATTTCTGTGTATTGCCGGTTGTTTTCTTTCATCGTAGAAGAGTTCTCTGATATATTCGTTCCATTTCCGAAGTATTTTTTTTCTTTTTCTAATACCGCTATCCTCTTCTTGGTTCTTAGGCCTTATGTTGATGAGCATGTATTTTGTTCTTTTACTTCTCTTATTTTCTTTTATACATTGCTGCTTTATTTATCTTTTCAGGTTGCGTGCATTTGTTCCAAAATTCTTCGCGCAGAGTCCTACATTCTGTATCGTGCCATCGCTTTTTTTTCGTCTTCGGTAAGACGACAAACTGCATCCAACAGCAAGGCCTCTGATCAGGAGGTTTTGAGGAGCGTGGGACCACCTCTTATTTGCTGGTGTTCTCAGGTCCACTCTGACTCGAGGTGGCAGCATCTGTCAGGGTCCCAGCTATGGGCAAATAGGTAACCCCCAAACTGGGGTCAAAACAATATGAAAGTGTAAAAATAGATTTTAATACCATCAATAAATTTTTGTCAAAAATGATTGCCAGCAATGAATTTTTGAAGAAAAAATGATTACCAGTAATACATTTCTGAAGAAAAAAAATTACCAGCAATACATTTTTGTTAAAAATTATTACCAGCAATGAATTTTTGAAGAAAAATTATTTCCAGCAATGAATTTTTGAAGAAAAATTATTACCAGCAATGAATTTTTGAAGAAAAATTATTTCCTGCAATACATTATTACCAGCAATACATTTTTGAAAAAAAAAAATTAGAAACAATACATTTTTCTTAAAATAAATATTACCAACACTAAAAATATTGTCGGCATTAAATAACCCATTGAGGTTGTTACGCCGCAAAAAAAAAAAACAAAAAAAAAATTGGCTTTTTTTTTTGTAAAAACTTTCCTTTGTTGATAATGATAACTGCTTTTAACGGCCATTGATAGTCCTTGTTGTAAGTCCTGGTCCGATCTTTCATTTGCTTTAGATTATCTATTTAATGAACCGTGACCGTTTCAAATTATTTTTAGAAAGACGGATCTCAGACATGTTAGATTGTCTTGTGGAATAGCAGCAACAACTAAGCTGGACAGCGCATGTAACTGATAATAATGACATAACCAAGATGTTGACATTCCACACTACTTCACACAAAAGGTCAGAAAGGAAACCCTCGACAAACACGGAAAGAACAATAACAATTATTGCACTAGAAAAATCTATTTTCCTGAAATATTGATTTAATAGAAAGATTTATAAATTTCAACCAACAGTAACACTGTCTGTTTGGTCAATGAATGCCAGATGTTTCCTTATGATAAAAAGGTCAATACTACATGTTTCCTTATGATTAAAAGGTTAATACTACATGTTTCCTTAGGATTAAAAGGTTAATGCTACATGTTTCCTTATAATTAAAAGGTTAATGCTACATGTTTCCTTATGATTAAAAGGTTAATGCTACATGTTTCCTTATGATTAAAAGGTTAATGCTACATGTGCCATTGGAGATGAGTAGAACAAG
>OZ038511.1:32948850-33008850 GCA_964036315.1 Acanthosepion esculentum | reverse complement strand
TATACGATTATTTTCAGATAATCCAACAACCGGTTCGTTAAACTTTTATAATTTTAAGAATCTGTTCGCGCAAAACAGTAGGATGACACTATTGCCTGTACCCCTGGGGAGCGTTTCTCTCTTTGTCAAGCCTCTTGACCCACCTTCCGCCATCGATTCCCAGTCGTCGGGTAAGTGGCCAATGGCTTCCCATATTTCTTTTGCCCTCGATATTCCCTGAGAGGGACAAGTTCTCCAAGTACCCTTTCCTCATTATGTGCCCACGAACATCAGCTATCTCTTACTAATTTTGAGTATCTTTTTTTTCATGTGTCGCGTCCCTTTAGGGCAAGGCCTATCATGGTTCTCCAAAATTTCCTGTCTTTTGTGGCCTTTAGCATTTTCTACATTTGCTAAGGCTAGTCCTGCCATCGATACACAAGCTCGCCATTAGGTGGCTCGCTGCCTCCCCCTATCCCTCTTGCTCTCAATATGCTCCGTAAGGGTTAAGTTTTCCTAGACTTCTTTTCTCGTTAGGTGTCCAAAGAATTTCAACTGTCTCTTTCTGATTCTAAGCATTAACCATTGTCTTTATACTTCCCAGTTGCTTACACACTCTGTCCATGGAATTCTCAATGTCATCGTTTAAAAGCATATCTATTGCCCAATATACGAATTACAAATTGAAGGGAGTAAAAGAAAGCGAGAAGAAAGGACTAACCATCGATTGTAAGAAGGCAGAATGTATGGTTGCCAGCAAAAGGAACAGCCCAACATACGAATGACAAATTGGAGGGAGTAAAAGAGCGCGAAAAAAAACTATTAACCATCACTTGTAAGAAGGCAGAATATATGATTGTAAGCAAAAGGAACAGGCCTAAATACGAATTACAAATTGGAGGGAGTAAAAGAAAGCGAGAAGACTAACCATCGATTGTAAGAATGCTGTATTTAGGGTTGTCAGCAGAAGGATCAGGTCAACATACGAATTACAAATTAAAAGGAGTAAAAGAAGGTGAGAAGAAAGGACTAACCATCAATTGTAAGAAAGCAGAATGTATAGTTGTCAGCAAAAGGAACAGGCCAATATACAAATTACAAATTGGAGGGAGTAAAAGAAAGCGAGAAGAAAGGACTAACCATCAATTGTAAGAAGAAAGAACGTATGGTCTTTCAGCAAAAGGAACAGCCCAACATGCCAATTACAAATTGGAGGGAGTAAAAGAAAGCGAGATAAAAGGACTAACCATCAATTGTAAGAAGGCAGAATGTATGGTTGCCAGCAAAAGGAACAGCCCAACATACGAATTACAAATTGGAGGGAGTAAAAGAAAGCGAGATAAAAGGACTAACCATCAATTGTAAGAAGGCAGAATGTATGGTTGCCAGCAAAAGGAACAGCCCAATATACGAATTACAAATTGAAGGGAGTAAAAGAAAGCGAGAAGAAAGGACTAAGCATCGATTGTAAGAAGGCAGAATGTATGACTGTAAGCAAAAGGAACAACCCAACATAGGAATTACAAATTCGAGGCAGTAAATAAAAGAAAGAAGAAAGGACTAACCATCAATTGTAAGTAGCTAGAATGTATGGTTATTATCAAAAGGAACAGCCCAATGTACGAAAGACAAATTGGAGGGAGTAAAAGAGCGCAAGAAGAAAGGACTAACAATTAATTGTAAGAAGGCAGAATGTATGTTTTTCAGCCCAAAATAGTCTGATATCCGAATTACAAATTGGAGATACCAAAATCAAACATATACAAAAATTTAAATATGCCGGAAAATGTTTTTAACAGGGGACGGAAAATGCGATACCGCAATCCAAATTCGCATTGGAACAACGGAAGAAGCCTTTCAAAAGCTAAACAAAGTATTAAATAACAGGGAGGTTAAAAGAAAAGAGTACTGAACTGTTACGTATTACCATCCCTCATATATTGCACTGGGTGCTGTACAGTCTCCTTGCAGATGGAGAAAAGACTTTAGGCAACAGAAAATTTGTTCTATAGAAGGGTGGTGAGAAAAATATGTACTGAACATGTGAGCAATGACGAAAGGAGTGAAATAGTAAGAACATTTATTCTTAGAATCTGAAATCGACAGTTGAAATATCTAGGACACATAATGAGGAAAAAAGGATTAGAAGATTTGACACTCACAGGATGTGTTGAAGACAAGAGAGACAGAAGGGTGCAACGCATTACGAGCATATATAAATGGCTGGCAGAACAGAGAAGGCATCTTTCGCTTTAAAATATTGACATATTCAAGATGTTGATGTTCCACACCATTGGCACCCATGTTCACCTCAGACCACAAATGGAACTCTTTAATACGACCCATCTCTAAAGATGCTGGAAAAATGGACGTTTCTCTGTACCACTTCAGTAAATACTTGACTCCTCCTGGTATGCTCGGACGTTTTACGGCCATATCACGTTGAAGCATTGGTTCACGTACGATCACCGAATGGCTCATAATTGGAGATCGGAGAGCTGAGTTCCAATTCCAGTTGGGTTCGTTGTATTCACTTGCGCGCAAATACCTTTGGAAAGGTATGAATCAACGTCTATGGGTTAATTAGTAAGACTTATATCAATAAATCATTATTATCCCACAAAAGTCTTTATAATTATAATATTCTATGGTTTAAAATGATCTGCAAAGGGTTGATAAGCCGTAAAAATCAAATCAATCAATCGAACTCGCAATACCCTACTTTACGATAGACAGATATAAGCTGGTATTGCCCAGTCTTCACTTTTCAGTTTTGACAGAGTCCAAAGGTTCTATGCAGGGTAATGAACTGTTTTCCACCTGACGTCCCTTTCCTACAGGCGAAACGTTGAAAGGTACTTTATCGCTATTTCCATGGAAAATGTTCAAACTATTTTCATTCCTTAGATCCCCCAATACTAATTCTCTAAGCTAAGGCCTATAACGCCACGTACATTGAGGTGTGCCAGCTTCATTCCCTTTGTATTTCTTTGGTAAGGAGTGTGTTACATTCGGATAGCTTCTTCCCAAGAACTGTTGCTTTGTGGAACAGAATCCAAGAAGGTTGCTTTCTCGACCAGTACAAGCTTAATCCCTTCAAGTCTAAGGTTAAACCTTATCTTTATCCACATAAACTACACTTCTTAACCTTACCGCTCACACAAAAACTGCCTTCGGTAACCTTCTAACTTGGGTGGCTATTTGACGTTGTATCGAGTGAACATCAGTTTAGAAAGGGTTTACGAGCATTGGCCCGCCGGTGGGTGATTTTAAGTGTTGGGTGGGTGATGAGCAACTGAACAGAAAATGGTGGACGATTGAGGATTTTGAAAAAAGTATTTTCAGCATATGCCACCCGAAAGAAGTATGCAAAAAACTTGTATAACCCCCACCCCGCCCAAAAAGGAAACTAAATGGGAATAACTCGGATACATTCCTAGATAATATAGAAATATCTCCGCAAACGATAAATATTTTTGTATTTTCTATACAGTTTTCAATGGTGAAATTTGCATTCGCTTATTCTTTTATATAGTAGTAGTAGCAGCCGCGGAAGTCAGCGTTATTTGTTACATCACGTTGGTATTTTTACTACATCATAAAGTCAGTTTATGAACCAGTAACAAACTTTTGCCAAAGTATTTCAGTATGATTTTCATTATTTACTATGCAGGTTAGCGGTGGAAATTTTTTCTGTAAAATTGGGCGATGACACCAAAAACGGTTAGGAATCCCTAGTTTAAGAAAAGCCTCCAGCAATACTGGAAAAAACAACAATAGTGAGTGGACCTGAGAAATCTATTTCGATCAAAAAATTTTGTAAAAGAAAGATTTTATAAAATTCAACTGAAAGTAGCACTGGCTGTTCGGTTAAACAATGCTGAATGTATACCTATAAGGAAACAGCTAATATTAGATATTAAGATACTACAATTTGATCCCAGCCCGATGGTCAGTGAATGAAGAAAAACTTAACTCGAGTATCACTGGCTGCTTTGTCAATGAATGTAGAATGTCTCCTTATAAGGAAACGGCTTATATTGCTATTACAATTACCATTATCGTTATTCTGTTCACAAGTTTATATTTTTAAAAAAAGATAAATCGCGAGTTTTGATTGGTAGACGTAATTGTCAGACGTTCACTAAAAAAAGTGTGTCCATCGATCAAATAACAAATATAAAAAGTATTTTGTCTCGTCAACGTCTGAGTGAATTCAGGGAATGTCATCACTCATATTTTCAGACCTCAATCAAGAGCAGTGGGCAGTAAATATGGACAGTCCATCTTTGTTAGGCATGGCCGGATATCAAGTGAATTAGATTCTTGCAGCTGCTTGTTGACTGGACAGGAAACAGGAAATGACCGCTTCACTTTGTTACACCAACATCATTAACGATTTTATTTATTTATTTGATGTTATTTTTACTCAATGGTCATTTCTTTCTTCCTTTTTCATTCTTCTTTTTTCTTTCTTTCTTCCTTTCTCTTTCTTTTTTCTTTCTTCCTTTTTTCTTTCTTTCTTCCTTTCTCTTTATTCCTTTATCTTTCTTTCTTTCTTTCTCTTTCGTCCTTTTTTCTTTCTTCTTTTTCTTTCTTCCTTTTTTAGTTCCTCTTTTTCTTTCTTCACTTTTCTTTCTTCTCTTTTTCTTTCTTTCTTTCTTTCTTTCTTTCTTTCTTTTTCTTTCTTACTTCTTTTTTCTTTCTTTCTTTTTTCTTCATGTTTTCTTTCTTCCTTTTTCTTTATTTCTTTTTTTCTTTCTTCCTTTTTCTTTATTTCTTTTTCTTTCTTTCTTCCTTTTTCTTCCTTCTTTTTCTTTCTTCTGTTTTCCTCCCTTTTTCTTTTTTCATTTTTCTTTCTTTCTTTTTCTTTTTTCTTCCTTTTTCTTTCTTACTTTTTTGTTCTTTTTACTTTTCCTTTTTTGTATTTATGCATAATTGCTTTCTCTTATTATTTCTTCATTTTTACTTTCTTTCTTCCTTCCTTCCTTTTTCTTAGTTTTCTTTTTATATTTATACATTTTTTACTTTTTCTTTTTTCCTTTCTTTTTCTTATTCCTTTTTCTTTTTAATATTTATACATATTTTCATTTTTACTTCTTTCTTTTTCTGCTTTTTTCTGCTTTATATTTATAAATATTATTCTTTTTTCTTCCTTTTTTTCTTTCTATTTCTTTTTACTTTTTCATATTTATACATATTTTTTCCTTTTTTTTTTCTTCCGTTTTTTTCTTGTATTTTTTCTTTTATCGTTTTTTTATACATGATTTGTATTCTTTGTAACTCATGTGTGGTTTATTTCATCATTTTTTAAATGTTGTCGCTGATCCATTTCTTCTTTCTTTCCTCGTTTTATTCTTTCTATTCTTTTTCTTCTTTGCATATTTTTCCATTTTTTGTGATGTCAACGAATACTGGTTGTCACTTTGTAATCGCCGATACAACTATAGTAACGCCGTTGAACAATACTGGTGTCAGACGCCTTCGAATATCACCCGCACTTGCTCGATAATCCTAGCTCGACTAGCAATCCTTATAGTGACCCGAAAAGAGAAATAGTACAGTGAACAGAGTAGGGAATAGCGGTTCGTATAGTAATAGAGGATAGCATAGAAATAACAATCAATTAGAGACACGCTACCTCCCATATATGCGTTTCTTCTATGGTCACGTGGTATACTTAATTCAATAATAGGGTCGCCTGTGTTTGCTCACTGGCGATCTGTGTTCAAACTCAAGTGTTGGCAGTGACACTTTATTTCTATATTATACATTTTGTACACTTTTGATTTCTTTTCTGTGTTTTTTTTTTTTATTTTCTCTATTTTTTAACCTTCTTTCTCCTTTTCTATTTTCTCTACACTGTATTCCTTTCCTCTTTTTATTTTCTCTCTTTTTCAATTCGCTTATTTTTGTTTTTTCCTTTGTACTCTTCCGCTGTTCTCTAAACTAAATTCTGGTTTGCACATATACGATTGGCAGGCATGATTAAATCCAAGTCATTTGAACAGTTCCTAGCCTTTCCCACTCATTCAAGCTTATTTTTCTACTTACTGCATTCGCTTAAGATATGACTGATGATATCTTGAAGTTTGTTTTTGTTCGTTATTTTCTTTATAATGATTTTCTGTTTTTGCTTGATTTTCACACTTTTCTTTTATTATTCCTTCCTTCATTTCTATTTGCTTTTCTTCTTTTTTTTATTTAACTTTTTTATTGTCTTCATACTTCATCATTTTCTCTCTTACTTTTCCTTAAATTGTTTCCTCTGAATTTTTTTTACGTTTACGTTAAATATTTGAAAGAACATGGTGCTTGGATTGGGCCCTTTGATTTTGTTTAATGGTTAACAAGCATGTCTCACTAAGACTAATAGTGATTTCGATTCTCACTGGGTGCCCCAAACTTTCGAAATTGTCCCACATCTAGGCTACACTTACGAGATCACCATGGCGACCGAATTTATTCGGGCACAGGAGAAGAGAGAGAAAGAGAGAGAGAGAGAGAGAGAGAGAAGGAGGGAAAACTGGAATACATAAGGGGACGAGAATAACGTTTCTTAACGTTGGGTAAAGAGCACGTATTAAACGATAATGCAAAGGGGCATACATAAAATAATATAATGCAAGGGAGCATATATTAAATAATAGGAAATAATCATGGCGACCAGATTTATTCGGGTATGCAAGGGAGCATACATTGAACGATAATGTAACAGTCTTCTCCAATTATCATGCAGATTCTTTAAGTGCCGGCACACACACACACACACACACACACACACACACACACACACACACACATACGCATGCATAACGCTAGTACAAACTCATATAATACTTTATCTAGACAAAGACACATATTTTGTATAGTCATACACATGCATGAACTATTCAGGCTTACGGCCACATCACGTTAAAACTCCGGTTCCCGTGCGATCACCGAAGTTAAGAAATGTAGAGCCTGGTCAGCATCTAGATGAGTGATCGGTTGGTAATACCAGGTACTGTAAGCTTGGATTTGTGGGCTGTGTAATGGTAAGTCTCATATTAGGTCTCATAAGCGTAACATTCTGCCTGGCTGCTATCTATCTATGTTAATATCTATCTATCTATCTATCTATCTATCTATCTATCTATCTCTCTCTCTCTCTATATATATATATATTAATATCTATCTATCTATCTATCTATCTATCTATCTATCTCTATTAATATCTATTTATCTATCTACGTCTATTAACATCTATCTATCTGTCTTTCTATGTATCTATCTATTTATCTATATTAAACCTAGAGAGCCAGACAAATCTACCAAGGTTTCACCTAAGCGGATCGTCAGGGAAGGCTTCCCTGACGATCAGCTTAGGTGAAACCTTGGTAGATTTGTCTGGCTCTCTAGATTTAACTAGGTCTGCTCTACTTATTGCATTGAGCACTTTATTTAGTTAGATGCGTACTCGTATCGGTTTTTTTTTTCTTTGGGCTTTGGGCCTGCATGCTGAACGATTGTTTTCGACAGGCGTTCATGTTCTCGGCTCTTTCTTTTTTTATACTTTTTTTCCTTCGATATTGATTTGATCATTTGCAAATCAAGAAACCGACGGTTTTCCGAAACGAGTGTAGTGACTTATACTTATAAGATTACTACTACTAATAATATCTATCTTTATTAATATTTTTCTATTTATTCATATATATATATATATATATATATATATATCGATCTATCTCTATTAATATCTATCTATATATCTATCAGAGGATAAGAAGTTATGATGTCTAACATCCTGAAGGAACAGGGAACATGTAACATCAAAGAAAAAGTATTAGATGTAATATTATCTGAATTTCTTATATGAAGTATTGTCCATCATTAATAATTTTGTTGTATACCTCCCTCTTTTGGGGGGCTTCTTGGTCTTGGGACGACAGCTTCAATTAATACCCTGTTGTATATATTCTCTATCTACTCTTTCTTTTCTCGGTCGGGTGATCCCTAGTTGTTTTTTTGGGTCCGGAGATGAAAAAGACATCAACAAAGAGAATTTGAATCCTAACTAATGTATTCAATACGTCGACGGTTACATTTCTAACTAGCCAGTGGGGTTGATAACCCACCCCAATGGGGAGCAGTTTCCAGTCAAGAAATTCACACGTCTACAGAATTCGACGTGCTAGAACTGATTTTCTGAAATCGCTTTCTGTATCTACCATTCCCACGCTAGTATTAGCCAATCACAATCGACTTCCTTTGTTTTTCTGTATCTGACCTCAAAGGAAAAAAATGAGGAAGTCAGAGTAGAAATAAAATTCCTTAAAAAATAATAGTCTATTTTTTTATTTAAGCTTTTCACCCCAGGCAAGGCTGAAAGCCACTAGCACGCAAGGGGTTACAGAGGATTTGGAGCAAGAGCAGATAGGAGTGATAGAAGAAAGGATGTGGAGAAGGATAGTGGATAGATCAATGCAACTGGAGATGTCGATTTACGTTACATTTGAATAGTTGGAGATTATAGTTGTCAGGGAAACAGGAATAGGGAAGGGAGTTCCACAGGTGTGAGGTGCGAGATATGAAGTAAAAGAGACGTCTACATTTAACAGTTTCAACAGTGAAAGGGTGGGAACGGGATGCCAGCCTCGTATGACGCTTGAATTCATGAAGCCTGGAAACCAGCGATAGCAGCTCATCGGAGCAATTGCCATGGAAGTATTTGTAAAAGAGACAAAGAGAGGCGACGGCGTGTCTGTGAGAGAGAGACTGCAGTCAGACGAGAAGCCAGATCAGGGCCAATTACATTGCATACCCGTCTCTGGATCTTATCAAGAACCCCGAGGCAAACAGAAGGGGCTCCAGACCATATATGGCAGCAATCTCCATGCAAGGGCGGATGGTTGATTTGTAAATTTGGAGGATCGATTCCGGGGAGAAAAATTTCCTGGCCCGGCACAGGGAGCCAACTTTCCTTGAAACAAATTTTTCATTTCTCTTGCTTTATTCGCACTAGTAGTATTAGATGTAATATTATATATTTCTTAAATGAAATCTTATCAGTTATTGAATTTTGACTAGTATTTCTTTCATCTTATTGCTTTTGCTTTATTTACACTAGTAGTATTAGATGTGATATTATATATTTCTTAGATGAAGCATTGTCAAATATTATTAATTTTTGACAAGTATTTCTGACATCTTAATTAATGTTGCTTTTTATTGTTATTTCTTTATTATCGGTTCCCAGTCGTTCCATAAATGCTGCAGGTCAGAAATAAAAATAAAGTACTTTCTTGGTTATTGTTGTGGTAGGATCCACCTAATCTGCATAGGTGACTACCGACTATATAAATAATGGTTGGTACCGGAAGACAGGGGAGCCAATACAGTTAGAGACTCTGCCCGACTGCGACTTAGTCAACACATTCTCCAGGAACGGTCTTCCCAGAAATATACAGAAATACTATATGTAAATATTGTGTACACTTTCTTGTTATAATACATTCTTGTTCTAAGTACATTTTGTGTTGCATTATTATTCCATGCATTAGTCAAGATTCAACAATGAGTCAAGACTCAACAGTTATTTGTACCTCTATTTTTCGGACTTTCACTTTCGGACGGGAAACGAAGAGAAAAACTGAAATTATCCGAATTAAACACATTCCAATATTTCATCTCAGACAAACGTTTTGAGAATTTGGAAAAACATGATCAACGTTCAAAATCTCAGTTTAAAACACAGAAGCAATGATTATGTCCGGCAAATGTTTAAGTTGATTTCACTTTCAACCAGAAGCTGCTTTGACATATAAATTTATTTCGATCCAGCTTCTGGAGTGAGCGACAGAAAAAAAAAACGTGAGCCCAACAAGAAACAGACAAAAAAACAAAAACAAATAGAAATTGACGCATTTTTTCCATTAAAAATAAACTGGAAAACAAAACCTTGATGAAAATATCGGTTTGTATATCTGAGATGACACATGTCCCAGTGGATAAAAACCTTGGTTGATTGATATAAAAAGTGACTTAAATATCTGTCTATATTTCTGAGATGAGGTATTATGTACACTATTTACATTATTCGGACTATTGTCCTCATCTTTGTCGCCATATTTATTACAACGTTTCGGCCATTGTACGCTCCAGCCTTCTTCAGTTGGTTGGAATGTCGAACTGAACCCTTTATTTCGCTCACTTCTCAAGGACACATGGCACAGTGGATAAAGGCGTTAGTTAGATCCAGTGACAGAACTCAAAGAGTGTGAGTTCAATACCCGGTTAAGACAGTGGAGAACTTGCAGAGGGGAATTAACAGGAGATAACTGATAACTGACATCCATTAAACATGGCACGTGGAACTAGAACAGTGTACCCCAATGAGTGAAATAAAGGGTTCAGTTCGACATTCCAACCACCTGAAGAAGGTCGGAGCGTACAACGGCCGAAACGTTGCAATAAATATGGTGACAAAGATGAGGACAATAGTTCGAATAATGTAAATAGTGTGACTTAAAGAGTTGTCAGTTCAATCCCTGGCCTTAGCGGAGAGAACAAAAACGTGGAGGAGAATCAATTAGAACTGAAATATCCAAAGGCATGGTGCGTGGAATATAAAACAATCTACCCTCGTGTACTGAATAAATGCTTCGGTTCGAAATTCCAACAAATATCACCCGAAGAAAGCCGAAGCGTACAGTGTCCGAAGCGTACAGTGTCCGAAGCGTACAGTGGCCGAAACGTCGTGAATGTGATAGTAAAGATGAGAACAACACTCCGAACAATGTAAATACTTGAAGAAAACACTTGAAAATGTTATTTGATGATATAAATATTATGTTATTTCCTGATATGCTCCCTTGCGCAAATTAATTGAAACAAGCGCTTTAGATTCATTTCTTTCACCATACAGTCAGTTTCAGACCCACTGTAGTGACAGGGTGTAATCAATTGCTATTTTTTCCTCAGATTAGGTCATTTGCACTGGTGAGCAGTAATATGAATCTATTTTCGGGGTGTATTATCAAATTTGTTTTGCCCTGAAAAATATTGCGCCATTTGTGATTGCATTAGATTTTCATTACGCCCAGACACTGTCGATTAGTTGTCCTACGGTCATTGTCTGCGATGGACGTCACTACAAGGAAACGTAGGAAAATTGTAACGCTGCACGAACACACTGGCAAGCCTTACCAATAAGCAAATCAAAGTAGTATGGCCTGACCCGGAAACTCGCTTGATTTGAATCCAGTTGAGAATCTGTGGTCAATCTGCAAGGAACGACTTCGTGGAATGGGCATACGAAGTACTAAGATGTGCTCTGGGTCATGTTTCATTGGAAAAATACGAAAAAAAGCAAATAATATCGGAATCATTCGTTTTGTTTCAATTAATTGAAAATATATTATTTCATGATATAAATAGTATGTTATTTCATGATATAAATATTAAATCTTTTCCAGAAAATGACCTTTTTCTTCATTCTTTTTCGATAATTTAGGTATTCAATTATCCGAAATTTTGAATTACCTGAACATAATTTTTCAATCCCTGTCCTAACGTGTTCGGATAATCGAGGTTTGAATTCGCATTAATTAAGCTTGGGAACCTAATTTTCCGTGGCAACGCCTTATAGTTTAGGCTGTGAAGGGCCATCAGTATGGTTCATCCAAACTTAGCAATATTACGCTTGTACAGCAATATCACGCTTGTCTTTCCTTCTGCGGACTATATTAATTTATAATAACAATTGTCATAGATATTTTTTATTATCCTTATTAACTGTTGATTTAAAAAGCGTTTGTTCTTCAAATGATACTTTTGCCGAGAGGAAATATATCTGCAATAAGGGTGCGCATTTCTCTCAATTAAGGGTCACACATCTCCATAACATCGCAGAAGACGGTTGTGCAAGAAAAGGCAAAAGAGGTTCGATGTTTATTTGAAACAAGAAGGGGATGGTGCCCTTCCCTTTGAGCGAACAAAGATATTTTAAATGAGCAAGAAAAAGAATAACAAAGAAAAAAATTCAAGACAAATGTTTTAAAACCATGGCGGGCGCTGAAATTGGCTACAAAATGGATGGTGGAATGTGTTAGTAAATTTTCAATGGCCGATTGAGTTACCTATTCTTCGCTTGAACAAGCTTATTTCTAGCCTAGAATACAAAGCAGCCACTGTTAAGGGGGTCATATTTATCCGAACAAAAACAAAGCTGAAAAAATAAAAAATAAGCAAAAATATACTCAAAAGGCCATTTTAAAGATACTGGTACTTAAACAAATACGAAAAGTACATTGTTTAAAAGTCATTGCCCTCATTTTTTTTTCGTCTTGTCTTTTGTTTGTGGATATCTGGTCTCTTTGCAACAATATTTATACCAGCTGAGGATCTTGGATTTTACAAATAGAAGCATTGAGGAGATTTTTTTAATTTTTTTTTATTTTGAAGAGGATTAAGAACGCACAGATATCACTTTTTGTCACCCCCCCACACGATGAGAAAAATGGGCTTAATAATGGATATTCGGGTGATGCAGAAGTTGAACCGAGTTCGAATTCTTGTCAAGTTGGTTACAGTCACTTACGCACAAACCCTATTGGTAAAGGCATGAATCCATCTCTTCTCCCCTACCAACTTGCTATGTGGCGCGTTTGTAACTCTCAGCAATGTTTTTCATGACGGCTTGCGTTCATGCATATATATATATATATATATATATATATATATATATATATATATATATATATATATATATATATATATATATATAAGTGAACATTAATGTCAGCACTAAGAGGCGACGCAATCGTCAGGCCACGAGTGTTGTTTATTTTTTCTCGGCTATTTATATATACGGGTCAGTGGTGCATTGTGGGTAGTCTATTTTGGCTGTTATTTTGCTGGAAGTCGTTTATTTGTTTATTTATTTGGGTTAAATTTATTTTGCTTGTCTTTATTTATTTTTATTTCTTATCTTATATATTTATTTTTTATCTTTATTTTAATCGGTGTTTTTTTTTTAACGTAGTAAAAATTTGTTTATATCGCTTATTTAATAGTTTTGTTTTGGCTTGTGAAGATAATTAAAGCTATTTATTCAATTTGGGGGTAGATTACTGTAGCTTATTCTAACTATTATTTTGGCTGGAGCAGTTTTTAATTTATTTATTACTTCATGTATTTATTTGGATTGATTATCTTTATTTGTTTTTCTAATGGTTAATTTATTGGGATCGGTTTGTTAGTTTGTTTATTTATTTGGATTAATTTAGATTAATTTATTTTACTTGTTTTTATTATTTATTTATAATACTGTATATTTTTATTTACTCTTTTCGGTTTTCGATTTTTAAGTCACGTATGTTTTTATCGTTATATAACAGTTATAGCTGTTTTTCGTCCGATTTTTGGTTTGATTTTTCTAGTCTAAATAATATTTTGGTCATAATGGTTTGTTAATTTGTTTATTATTTACTTTACTTATTTGGGTTCATTGATTTTGTTTTTTATTTTTTATTCATTTATTCTATTTCGTCTATTCTAACGGGTGTGATTTGGTAATTTGTTTGGTTTAATTCATTTCACTTATTTTATTGATATTTTGTTCATTTATTTATTTTATTTTTTTCAGTTTTCGATTTTTAAGTAACGTAGTAAAAATTTGTTTTCATGTCTGAATTTTGAAATGAGCTCGGATCGTTTATTTAATAATTTATTTTGGTCTGGCAAGGTAATGATAACTATTTTTCCTCTAAGCAAAGTTTGCAAGTTTTGGATTGGTTGTTGTAGGCTGATGATCTTTTCCTTATTTTCCAAGATATTTTTGGTGTGATGTGTCTTTTGTTTTTAATTTCCCAGATATACTTAGGAAACATTGTGCTGTTCGCATATTTACTATTTGTGAAAGATGTTTTGTGAGCATAATTTCTTTGTTTCCAGGGTCCTTCAATTACTCCTATGTATACTTTTTCTTCATTATCTGGTGATTTTATCGTGGCTTGGTATATTACGTTGTTTTGTAAGCAATTACCGTTTAAGGGACATTCGTACTTTATTCTGCAGTTACACGTGGGTTTAATTTGTTCGTGTGGTTTGTTGATAGTTTTCCTGTTGTGCTTTTTTATTATTTGTGCCATGTTCTCCGTGCAGCTGTAGCTGCTTTTTACTGTTTTTGTTGAATATTTTGTGTAGGGTGCTTGATTCCGGGAAGTGTTTGTGTAAGAGTTTGACGAATATTTTTCCTACGTTTGTTTTTACATTTTTGCTGTACGGTGGGTTAAACCATATGATATTTCTTTTCCTGTTGGCCTTTTTTGTGTTCTGCGGTAAGTATGTGAGGGTTGCTCGGAATCCACTATGTTTTAGGGCTGTTTCGTAGTCTTTCTTAGCTTTGTTAAATATGGATTCATTGGAGGAATTATCAAAAAAAAAAAAAAACGTTAAAATTCCCTTCGTTTCTGCTGTGCGACGATGACCTAGAGGTAAGATATATGACTGAGGTCAAATCAGTCGGTTTTCGATCTAACGTCTAGCTACATTGAGGAGCTGTGATACAGCGAAACATTCTGTCTGTGGATGACTATATATATATATATATATATATATATATATATATATATATTTATATATATTGGTATGGCGATATACTACATCTGGAAGCAAAACCTTTGATCAGGAGGTATTGAGGAACGTGATACCATATCTTAATTGCTGCTCTTCCTAGGTTAATCCTGACTCGGGGTGGTAGCACCTGTTAGGGCCCTGGCTATGAGGTTACCCCACCAAAAAAAATAACCTGATGTTAAAACACTATGAAATCTAAAAAAATGTTTATTGTAAAAATATCTGCTATACATTCTCACCATAAAAAATTACCAGCAATATATTTTGTAAAAAAAGAAAAAAAAAGATTAAATTAAATTTACCAGCAATACATTTTTGTAAAAGAAATACTAATGCTTCCAAGAAAATTACATTTCGGCATTAAATGACCCATAAGGAGTTGATATGCCGCTAAACAAACAAATAAACAATTTAATGTTACATTCTAAAGAGAATATTGTGCAAATACCTTTTTTTAATTATAAAATCTGTTGATACATCCTAATTTAAAAATCTTTCCTTAAAATAATCACCTTTCTAGCCTTCCATCAGCACGGCTGATGCTAACCTTCAGGAGAGCAACCTCTTGGGCTCACATTTTCCACTGATATGAATTGCAGTGATTATATTGAATCAATTGCTAGGTCTTCTGTTAGGAAAGTTAGTTCACTGTGTCAATTTTTCTCGCCAGAGTCCAGCTTACATATTTGTAAATCTACCATTCGTCTGTGCATTAAATATTGTTGTCATATCTAGCTTGGTGTACCTGCTATTTATCTCGAGATTCTCAACAAAATCCAAAGAAGGCTCTGACCTGTCATCTCGACCACAGTCACTTTCTCATTGCTGACGTTGCTTCCCTCTGCCTTTTCTATAAATATTTTCATGGTAGTTGTTCTAATAAGCACTAATTGGTATCTCGTCCACATAAATTTAAGCATACTACTAGATTGGCAACTAGGTATCATCATTTTACTGTTGAAATAGTTGGAGAAAACTGTAAGCCTGTTGTCATATTTGGGCGGGAGTTGCCCAGACCTCACTTACCAGGCTTGATAGACTTCAAAAACATCTCTGAGTCCTTGTTGAAGAAGAATTATTTTCCACTTTCCACCCTCTCTCTCACAGGTGGGATGTGGTGAGACTCTCACTGCTCTATCGCTATTTCTATGGAAAGTGCTCAGACAAACTATATAACTTGGTTCCACCAGGTCTAACCTTCACAGCTAGCACCCGCCATGCCACTTACATAATAGCAAGCCACCTACATTCCCTCGGTATTACATTAGAAGGAAGTATGTTTCACTCGAACAGCTGCTCTGTGGAACAGACTCCCAAGAGGATGTTTCCCCGATCACTACAACCTTAACCTGTTCAACCGTTATCTTCCCCTCCTATCCATAGAAACTACCCCTTAACGTAAAACTCTACCTTGAGTTGACCCCATGATGAACCTTACTTAAAAAAAAAAGTTCTATTCTAATAGATTTTTTCTCTCTCGCAATTCTTGCCCGTAAAACTCCTTTCCGATTTCTTGCTTCCCTGTCAATTACAACCTTAAAAGCTTAAATGCAACATCAGTTGTTAACATCTGCCTTTTATTGTCCTTTCTCCTCGCTCAAGTCTTGCCATTCTCTTTCACTCACAGTGACCTCTTGCATCTTAGTGGCATTAACGCCTTGCTTGTGGCAAAATCATTTGAAAGATAGTGGTTAGCACAGCGTTCAAAAAACATTAAAAAATGTGTCTTTTCATCCTGAACTGATTTCTCTCTTCTTTTGTAAATATAAACGTTTATCTTGTTTTCCACATCATCATCCATTAGACGAGCCGAGTGAAAATATAAGGATGTAAGTATGCAGCCTAATATTCGTCCAATTTAACAATTCTTTGTCTGCTTTTTAAGATAACGTGATAAAAGACTTTTGAGAAGAGTGTCAAAAAAAGGGCTCTTTTAGCACGGACACGAATCATAAAATGTGCTGCTCCTTTTTAGCCGGCTTGGATTTCTTGTTCATATTTCCGAGTGAGTGAGAAATAAAGCCTCTTGTGAATAAATAAATAAATGAGGTAACGAAGGAAAGAAGAAGAAGAAGAAGAAGAAGAAGAAGAAGAAGAAGAAGAAGAAGAAGAAGAAGAAGAAATGGGTCGCTAATGGTGACGTGGAACATGTGTCTCAGAAGCAACAAGATCCCAAGCACTAATAAGAGATATTATATATATATATATATATATATATATATATATATATATGTATGTATGTGTGTGTGTGTTTGTGTGTGTGTGTGTGTGTGTGTGTGTGTGGTGGAGGGGGAGGAAAGAGGCAAGATGATTGTGGGTTTAGAATGGGGAGAGCTTTCTCACACAATATGATAAAGACGTGCGCACACACACGCACATACGCACAGGAACGCGCACTTTCTTTTTCTCTTTCTCACAAGTATGTGTTTATTTAAAGAAATACATTTAAAAAAAGTGATTCGCCAAGCGGATATATATACATATAAGGATGTTCGTATTTGCATCTCTCTTTCTCTATCTATCTATCTATCTATCTAAGTCTGTTAACATAGATCTCTCTCTCTCTCTCTCTCTATCAAAGTCTGTTCATATCTATCTATCTATCTATCTATCTATCTGTATAGATTTAGAAAAATCAAACGATCACATACAGTGTAACCCGGATATAAGAGACCCGGATATAAGATAAACCCGGATATAAGAGAGATTGTCTCTGATCCCAAATTAGAGCCTGTGTTAATGTATATATAATAGACCAAACCCGGATATAAGAGAAACCCGGATATATGAGACTTCTTCTCCGGTCCCGACAACTCTCTTATGTCCGAGTTACACTGTATAAGCAACGGTATAAGCGCGTTTTGACGTGCATAAACAGGCAAGGAAATAAATAATCATCAGATTTATTCATGACGCGTACACATAAGAGTGCTCGATGCGGTTAGGCAGAGCAAAGATATATATTGATAAATATACATATACATATACCCACGTTTTGGTGTGCGACTTTAGTTTCACTGGTTTTTAAAAAAAAATGAACCCTACTTGCATTTCATTTCCTGCATCTTTTGTACTATTTTATTTTTGGCCTATGAAGCAGCGTTCCTTCCATGGGATGTATAAAAACATGATATACTTTGTGCCCGATGAGCTGGATAACCAGCGAAACTTAAGTCGCACACCAAAACGTAGGTATATCTATCTATCTATCTATCTATCTATCTATCTATCTATCTATCTATCTATCTCTTTTCACTATCTATCTATCTATCTATCTATCTATCTATCTATCTATCTATCTATCTATCTATCTGTCTGTGAAAGAATTTAAGTCTGTCCATATATATCTTATACCACCAGCTTAAAAGCCATTTATCGGGCGGCATTTAAGCTAGCTCCTGCAGAGGGCTCTTGATTGGGCCTTCATCACAATAGGTAGGGAGGAGTAGATGCGATAGGCAACAATAAACTACAGAAAAACTTAAAATTGATCACTGCATGTAAGTATTACATTAATTAAGATTACTTGTTTAAATGTTTAACGATAATTCTTCTGCTGTCACTTTATTTAAAGACAATTTGATGTACGTAGGGCCTTACTTTCTGTACAAACAGTTATTTCTATTTCACGGGTGACTTTCGCTGGATTTCGCAATTAATTTTGATTATTCCCAAATTTATTTCCATATTATAAAAATTGTTATCCTACAAAAAATTCGTTGCAAAAATCATGTAAAAAAATAGCAAAGATGAAATACTTGGGAATCCAAAATTTCAGGATTGCGGGTCCAGATCCGACCCAGAATGATTTTAATTTGCTCACAGAGTTTGCCTGATTCCAAAATCGTATGATATGTTGGGTTATGGTCTCTCAGAATAAAGTTGAAAAAGTGTGACACAGTGACATTCGCATTTATTATATTGATTTCTTTCTATCTATCTATCTATCTATCTGTTCATACATATCTTGTACCATTTTTTTCTATCAGTCTGTTCATATATATCTTATACCATATATATTTCTTTCTTCCTTTCTATCTATCTATCTATCTATATATCTATATTATACTGTTTCTGTCTTTTTATTTGTATATCTATTATCTATCTTATACTGTTTCTCTCTTTTTTTCTTTAATTCTTTCTTTCTTTCTATCTATCTATCTATCTATCTATCTATCTATCTATCTATCTATCTATCTGTTCATACATATCTTGTACCATTTTTTCTATCAGTCTGTTCATATATATCTTATACCATATATATTTCTTTCTTCCTTTCTATCTATCTATCTATCTATCTATCTATCTATATTATACTGTTTCTTTTTATTTGTATATCTATTATCTATCTTATATTGTTTCTTTCTTTCTGTCTATCTATCTATCTATCTATCTATCTGTCTGTTCATACATATCTTGTACCATTTTTTCTATCAGTCTGTTCATATATATCTTATACCAAATATATTTCTTCCTTTCTATCTATCTATATATCTATATTATACTGTTTCTTTCTTTTTATTTGTATATCTATTATTTATCTTATACTCTTTCTTTCTTTCTTTCTTTCTTTCTTTCTTTCTTTCTTTCTTTCTATCTATCTATCTATCTATCTATCTATCCCAATATGCCCAAACAGTACTTTTTTTCTGTGTCCGGTAAGAAGAAAAACGAAAAAAATATTTAAATACTGACCAAATTTTCTAACCGTAAGTTAATATAGAACCTATTTGCATCAGATTTGAAATCTGTTTTAATCCTTCGAGATTAGCGTCCTAAAAATAACCGACTGAAGGCAAAAAGCATTAAAGAGTTGAGTAAATTCCAAAAACACATCTTATATTTTCTGAATTTAATGAACAAGTCGAGGCTGCGCACTTCTGCCTCTCCTAATATTGACTTATATTCCTATTTGCATTTGATATTTTTTCATCCTTGGCAGCTGCTATGATTTTTATGTTGCCTTTTTTCGTAGTTGTCGAAGTTAATCTACATTTTCTTCTTTTTTTTAATTACTGTTACGTTGAATCATAAGTAATTTATTTCTTGTGCTTTTTCTATAAATATTTTCATGGTAATTGTTTTGATGAGCTTTCCACTTTGGTACCTCGACTTTACGAATTTAAGCGCAGTACTAGATTGGCAGCTAGGTCTCATCATTTTACATTTGGAATTAATAGATGTAAGCATAATTATTGTTATGGTCCAGGTTAGGACCAAGGAAGAACAACACGAACACAAGAGTAGACATAACGAAGATATATTACACGAAATAATAATACAAGATGTGGAACGTGTCAGTATGACTGTCAGTCTGGGTTGGAGTGAACTACTATCGGCTCGACTCGATTCGTCCCTCTCTCTTGAGAGGCGTAGTATACATAGAGTTAGGAAGAGTTCATTCTGTAGTTATAGGTAAGGACCCATAACAGATAGATAGATAGATAGATAGATAGATAGATAGATAGATAGATAGATAGTGTTATGGTCCAGCTTAGGACCAAGGAAGAACAACACGAACACAAGAGTAGAAATAACGAAGATATATTACACGAAATAATAATACAAGATGTGGAAGGTGTTAGTATGACTGTCAGTCTGGTTTGGAGTGAACTACTATCGGCTTGACTCGATTCGTCCCTCTCTCTTGAGAGGCGTAGTATACATAGTGTTAGGAAGAGTTCATTCTGTAGTTATAGGTAAGGACCCATAACAAAATATGCTACCATAAAGTGGCTTGTCTATGCCTTTCCTATAAATACTTTCATGGTAATTGTTCTGATGAATTTTCCACTATGGTAGTTATACTTTACGAATTTAAGCCAACGATATAAGAAATGCAGATGACATAGTGTTGATAGCAGACATGGAAAGGAAACTGAAAAAGCTTTTACAGAAGGTAGCGAAGGAAAGCGGGAAGAAAGAACTAAGTATAAACTACAAGAAGACAGAATGCATGGTTATCAGCAAAAGCGTGAATCGAAAATGTAAATTACAAATCGGAAATACTAAAATGAAACAAATATAAAAATTTAAATATCTTGGAAATGTTTTAACAGAATGCAATACTGAGATCTGAAGATGTATTGAGATGCCTAAAGATGCATTACGAAAGTTAAGCAGAGTATTAAGAGACAGAAAAATGTCGTTAGAAAAATAAGAAGGAAAAGATTATTGAATTGTTACGTGATATATGCCCTCCTCTATGGCAGTGAATGCTGCACAATCTTCTCAGAGGTGAAGAAGAGATTTGAAGTAACAGAAATATGGTTCTGCAGAAAGATGCTGAGGATGCCATGGACCGAACATGGGAAGAACGACGAGGTTTTGGAGAGAATGGAAACAAAAAGAAAACTTATTCTTAACATCAGGAAGAGGCAGTTGAAATTCCTGGGGCCTGTAATGAGGAAGGAGGGCTTGGAAAATCTGATACTCACATGACAGATTGAGGGAAAGAGGGTCTGAGGAAAGCAACACGTAACATACTTGATGAGCTTGACTAAATGGATGGTAGGATTTGGGAGAAATAAAAAAAAAGGCAGAACTTATACAAGGGACAGGTTGGTGTGGAGGGCTATGATCGCCTACGTCCTGAAGGGACACGGCACATAAAAGAAGAGAGACTAGGATGTCGGCAATGTCTAATTTTACAGTTGAGATGGCTAGATTTAATCGCAAATTCTCTGCTAACAGTTTCTTATATCGCACTTCGCGCTTGGGGAATTTTCTTCTTGCTTTCCAGTCAACTTTGATCATCGAAAGTTTAAACGCAATATCAATTGTTATCTTCTGTTTCCTTAATTCCTGTTCTTTAATTGTTCTCTCTCAATAAAGTTTTTTTCTTCTTTTTCTCATATTCTTTCACACCCATTAACTGCTTGCATCTTAGTGGCTTTATTTCCTTGCTTGGGGCGAAACGATTAAAAAGCATGCTTTTGGCAACTAATCAACTAATTATAATGACGAATGTATCATCCAAAGTATTAATCATACATGTTAATCATACAGTTAAGAATAAATTTTGTTTAGATTAACATACCTTATTTTTCCATGGCAGTGTCGGCGTACACAGTGGCTTAAAGAATAAATCTCTTAACGACACTAATAAAGTGGTTGAAAGTAAATCTACATCACATAATGATATGGAAGCTAAGGGAATAAAGCTAAGAGAAGGGTCTGCAATGTAATCGATCCTGACCTGGCATCTCAACTTTAGTCACTTTCTTACCGACGTGATACGGATTAGCTCTGTCTTTTCAACAAATATTTTCATGACAACTGCTCTGATGAGCCTTTTACCCCGGGGTCACGACTACATGAAATTAAGCGTGACACTAGCTTATGTTTTTACTGCTGAACTCGTTAGATGCAATTGCCACTTCTACCCTTACAGTTTCTGTTTTCGCTCTTTTCACCTGTAGAAATCCTTTCCGATTTCTTGCTTCCCTGACAACTAAAATCTTCAAAAGGTTAAAGGCAATCTTCTGCCTTCTTTATTGTCCTTTCTTCAATTTTACTTACTAAATTCTTATTCTATTTCACTCTCTATAAACCTCAGCATTTGTCTGGAATTGTTGCCTTGCTTGAGGCGAAATGATGAAAAAAATAAATGAGCTGATTGGCTCTGTTGATATTGAATAAAAACACAAATTTGGCTTAGCAGGTATCATTAACAGAGATTAGCTAGCCAAGGTAGCAGACAAGTGTACTCAGAAAATGAATAACCAACCATAACAATATATATATATATATATATATATATATATATATATATATATATATATATATATATTGTTATATATCATATATATATATCATATATATATATTATATATGATATATATATATATTACACACACACACACACACACACACACATATATATCTATCTATCTATCTATCTATCTATCTATCTATCTATATATATATATATATATATATATATATATATATATATATATATCACCAAATGTATATGAGCGAAAATGAATATACCGAAAACTCGACTGGATTTCGATCGACCTGATTTCACATTACGCTATGCGCACATCCTGTCAAGCTCTTGAAATTACAGTTTGCTAAAATCATAGCAACATAAGATATGCAGATGACACAGTACTGATAGCAGACACGGAAATGAAACTACAAAAACTCCTACAGAAAGTAGCGAATGAGAGTGAGAACAAAGGACTAACTATAAACTACAAGAAGACAGAATGCATGGTCATCAGTAAAAGGATAAACCCGAAATGCGATTTGCAAGTCAAGGACACTAAAATCAAGCAGATGCAGAAATTTATATATATCATATATATATTATATCATATATATATTATATCATATATATATATATATATATATATATATATATATATATATATATATATATATATATATATATATATATATATATACAGGGTGCGGCTTGTATTTGAGGACAGATTTTATGGGTTAGTAAAAAAAACTTGCTGAACAAATGAATGTAATTATATTTGATTACAAACAAGTGAACATAAAATTTAGCTATTATTTAATTTTATTCAATAAAACCACCAGTAGAATCAATAACTACCTCTACACTAGGTCGAAATCGGCTGAAAGCTCTGATTAATTGGTCCTTATTTATGTCAGACATTACTCGAACTATTGCAGCTTTAAGAGAGTCTTTGGTGTTATGAGGCTGTTTATTAACCTCCTTCTCAACAACTCTCCACATATAATAGTCTAGTGGATTGAGATCTGGAGCGTTAGGAGGCCAAATGTTGGGTGTGATGTGGTCGTACAAATGGTCAGCCATCCATTCTTGTATTCGTAGATCCTTGTGGGACGGAGCCGAGTCTTGCTGGAATATGTAAGGTCTGTCGTTGCATATGTTGTCAAGCCAGTGCTTGACAACTCTTTCTAGAACCTCAATGTAAGCAGCAACATTTACTCTAAGACCTTGTAGAAAAAGTGTGGTGGCATAACCTGTTTTTCATTGCTAACAACACCCAATACCATAACACTTGAAGGAAATTTTGTGCGCATCGCTCTTGGCACCTCAGAAGGATCTGAACAAAGCCATCTGTCATTTCTTCTGTTAAGTTTTTGATCTTGATCAAAATTTTTCTCATCTGAAAAAAAAAAACATCTGAAGGATTTTTAACTTTGTTTAAAAGCCTTTTGTATCTGTTTGAACGGTTTTCTTTATTTTTCTGACATAAATTAACCTCTCTTCATCACGTAGGACTTGCATCGAATGTCTTCATGAACACTCCTTCTGATTGTTTTTTCAGACACATGCAGCTTTTTGGCAATTGACCTCATTGATTGAACTCGGTTTTCATCAACTGTCTGCTTGACTTCCTGAATAAATTCGGATGTTCTCACTTTACTTACAGAATGTCTTTTACGTTTTGATACAGACATTGGGGAACTGTCAGCGTCTTCTAACTCTATTCGTATCTTGCGGACAAACGATCTTGCAACTCTGAGGAAACGCGCAATATCCAAATCGCTATGCGACAATCACAGTAGGCCTTTTCATTTTATTTGTTATCATAGGGTTTGCCATTCTTGATTTCTGAAAAATAAAAGCATTAGAAGTTAGTGGGAAGCATTATTAATCTTAAATCTCTATGTCCTCAAATACAAGCCGCACCCTGTATATACTACTAGTAATAATCGGTGGGAAAAAACTTCGGATAGCACAACTTTTGAGTGTATCAAAACTAACTGCTACCCGAGGTAAAAAAATTGAATAAAAATAAGAACTAGAACTAGAAACATCCGAACAAGGCGAAATAAATCGTCCAGTGCCTTAAGTTTTTCGTCCAAAGAAAAAAAAACCAAGCGAGTAAGAGTTCCTGGCTCTTTAGGATTTACTATATATATATATATATATATATATATATATATATATATAATATGAAATATATATATATATATATATAACATGAAATATATATATATATATATATATATATATATATATATATAAAGAAATATAGTCTTAAAGTGTGCTATATTTATGGGATAAAGTGCTCAATATCAGAGATAGAGCGTGTGTAAATATAAAAGTGGACATGGAAGTCAGCACTTAGAGGCGACAGTCTGTTTCATGTTGCCTGACGATTGCACTAGCATGAAACAGACTGCCGCCTCTAAGTGCTGACTTCCATGTCCACTTTTATATATATATATATATATATATATATATATATATATATATATAGGATATATGCATATATATATAACAAAATATATATATATCATATATACATATATATATATAACATAACAATATATATATATATATATTGTTATAGTTGGTTACTCATTTTCTGAGTACACTTGTCTGCTATCTTGGCTAGCAAATCTCTGTTAATGATACCTGCTAAGCCAAATTTGTTTTATATATATATATATATATATATATATATATATATATATATATATGTATGATAGAAATTGTGAGGAGGATTTGATAATTATAATTAAGTAATTCATTGGGTCTGAAAGAAACCTCAACAGAATGCAGAAAGCACTGGACGGCCGTTTCGTCCTATATTTGGGACTCATCAGCAGTGCGCATCCACTACCGAGAATAGAAACCCTGACAGTTAGGTTGTCAAGCAAACATCATATCAACTGTTCCAATGGGCCTCGGTGACGAAGAGATAGCAAATCAGACTCAATATAGCGCCTCTCGCTCACATATTCCGTGGTGGAACTCAACTGAAGTTCTCTGTAACCATAGGACTGTGCCCCCCCCCGGAGCCACGACTACTATCACCAAGCCGCTCAAACTATATTGAGTCTGATTTACGTATCTCTTCGTCACCGAGGCCCATTGGAACAGTTGGAATGGTGTTTGCTTGACAACCTAACTGCCAGGGTTTCAATTCTCGGTAGTGGATGCACACTGCTGATGAGTCCCAAATATAGGACGAAACGGCCGTCCAGTGCTTTCTGCTGAGGTTTCTTTCAGACTCAATGAATTACTTATATATATATATATATATATATATATATATATATATATATATATATATATATATATATATGGAATAAATATACTCTTTAGGTTTGCTATATTTACGGGATAAAGTGCTCAATATAAAAGTAAACATTGAAGTCAACACTTTTGATCTTTTAACCGATACCTGGGGAGAGAAGTGATACATCGATGGATTCATATCGTCACCAAATGTATATGCGCGAAAATGAATATACCGAAAACTCGACTGGATTTCGATCGATCTGATTTCACATTACGCTATGCGCACATCCTGTCAAGTATTCCGTATACAGTCGAAATTACTAGTTTGCAAGACTTGTTTGCTAACTATCGGGCCGCACAAATTTCCAGTTTTGCCTTAATTTCCTTAATTTTCTTTGTTTTCACTGATTGCGTTTTTTCTCTTTCGTGTGTGTTTTCCCAAAACATTTCAGTAATCCATTCCCCATTTTCTTTACTTAACTACCTTTCCGCTAGTTCAACATAAATCATTTGAAGTCGTCATTTATGTGATACGCCGCGTCAAATTAAATCCTTTCTTGATTCGCTCGAAATGTTTGGTGGATTTGAACGTTAAGAAATCAAAACCCAAATTATAAAAAAAAAATTCTTCTGCGCAGAGACTTGGAGCAGCACGCCCGGACCACAAGACAAATCCCCTCAAAAATTATAAAATAACAACATAAAATAAGCCAATCACGAACGTTGCCGCCAAATAAAAAACATGAACAAAAGATGAAGTAGGGATCTGCTACAACTTGCTTTTAAGGAAGCCGCTCATAAACGACTGAGTGACATTC
This sequence comes from Acanthosepion esculentum, assembly GCA_964036315.1. Taxonomy (NCBI): domain Eukaryota; kingdom Metazoa; phylum Mollusca; class Cephalopoda; order Sepiida; family Sepiidae; genus Acanthosepion; species Acanthosepion esculentum. Next base: position 32,982,450 of record OZ038511.1, on the reverse strand, counting down.
GTGGTGAACATCAAACTTAACTTATCTACTCCAGGCCTCTCTCGGCATTATCACTGTGACCCCGATCAACTGACTTAGCAAACTCAAAGCCTTACCAATTCTACCTTTCCTCCAAAGCCGCCACTCACAGGGCGTAAAAAATGAATTTGCCTCTCTTGCTTTGATAAATCCAACCATTCGTTTGATTACACAGCGAGTCGTCTTAAAAACAAAACAAATGACACTAATTAAACTAACATTTTGTAATTAGGCAATGTATTCAGTTCTTTGATTCATGAAAATATCTAGATAATACTTTTGAATGTTAAGCTTTTGAGATTTGAGTTTGAAAAGGAACACTTTGCCATTAAAATCATTTGCAAAGAGAATCGTAAGAAAAGTGTGTGTGTGTGTGTGTGCATGTGCGCACGCGTACGTGTGTGTGTAGAGCCAGTGAAACGGTTTTATGAACTCCCCATTCTATGATACAGCCCCCTAAATGTTATAAGAGCCCTCCACTCTACTATATCTCAATTTTCATTCATATAAAATACAAATTTTATTGTAACCTAATTATGTACAATAATGGATCTTATGCAATATAGGTGAACAATTCAAGTCGAAAAAATTAAAAATAAATACAATATATTTAAATACAAATTAGAGACATGTCATAATAGATCATTCCATCTTAAAAAATGTTTTGTAGCAATTTTTAACACCAACTTGAGATATTTCGTGTTAAAATGTTGTAGAATTTTAACACATTCAAGATTATGGATAAAAAAAATAATGAATTTCATATGGTGTTTTTGAAGGCTTGGCTTGAGCAAAATAAACTCACGGACTCGGACGAAAAAATAAGACTCCAGATAACGGCAAAATCCGTGAAAATTTTTTATTCTTTAATAGTCAGTTGTGCATAGCGTCATTTGTAATGTATATAAATGTAGGTATAAAATTGCAAATGTTAAGATAGTGAGGGCCACAAAGCACTGGCCGGGGCCTCCAATCAGGCTTGGCCACTCCAGGTGATGGGATTCGGGGTATTGCGCATTGGTCCTGTGATTGTGTGTGTGTGTGTGTGTGCGTGTGTGTGTGTGTATGTGTGTGTGTGTGTATGTGTATGTGCGTGTGTGTGTATATGTGCGTGTGTATGTGTGTCTGTATGTGTGTGTATGTGTGTGCGCGCGTGTGTGTATGTGTGTGTGTATGTGTATGTGTGTGTGTATGTGTGTGTGTATGTGTGTGTGTATGTGTGTGTGCGTGTGTGTGTGTATGTGCGTGTGTGTGTGTATGTGTGTGTGTATGTGTATGTGCGGGTGTGTGTGTGTATGTGTATGTGCGTGTGTATGTGCGTGTGTGCGTGCATGTGTGCGTATGTATGTGTATGTGCGTGTGTGTGTGTATGTGCCTGTGTGTGTGTATGTGTGTGTGCGCGTGTGTGTGTACAATATCTCGGTCTCAAGGTCTTTTGGCATATGTATATTCACTCTTGAACGCGCATATCAATCTCCATGTGGCTCCTGCCGCGAGTAGGATTTATTAAACAAATAAGTCAACAGTTTGCTTACTCAATGTATTAAAACAAAAGCGAGAATCGAAACCCGGACTAGCTTCGCAAAACCACACCGAGACGACTGTGACAGTCATTGGTCAGACACTAATAGAAGCGTCAGACACAGAACAGGGATATCATCTTATAATGTAAATACATAGCAAATGGTTTTACGTTAGAACTCAGTGACAAAATAAGAAAGAAAGATACAGTCATTGATCATACAAGCGACACTCAGAGAACAGGGATATTATGTTATAATGTAAATACATTGCTAATGGTTTTACTCTAGAAGGCCATTAAAAATTGGAAGGAATTATTTACCAGTAGCCAGGAAGTAATATAACTCTCCTTTCTATTTTAGCAATAATCTCGATGTATTTAGAGATTCTTGTTAGGATACAAATTATCTGCAGTGTTGTTTGTCCTGACCTGGCATCTCAGCTTCAGTAACTTTCTCTCGGCTATAACGTAGCTTCCCTGTACTTTTTCTATAAATATTATCATTGTAATTGTTCTGAAGAATGGTAGATAGACTTTATGAATTTAAGCGCAGTACTAGATTGGTAGCAAGATCTCATTTTACAGTTGAAATGGTTATATATAACCGTAAGTTCTATGCTAACAGTTTTTCTATCACACTTCTCGCTTGTGGACCTCTTGCTTTCCAGTCAAGTTTGATCTTCAAAAATTTAAATGCGATGTCAAGCGTTATCTTCTATCTTCTTACTTCCAGTGCTTTTATTGTTCTCGCTACTTAATAATGTTTTCTTTTTCTTTTTCTTATATTATTTCAAACTTAACCACTTGCATCTTAGTATCTTTTCTGCCTTGCTTGGCGGTGAAATGATTAAAAAATAAAGATGAGTGGAAATTTAAACAGTAAAATATATTCATAATACAAGGAATGAGTTCAGCGAATATACAAAAATAGAAAGGGGCGTAAGGCAAGGTTGTGTCTTCTCACCGGACTTATTCAACCTCTACAGTGAGGCAATTCTGAAAGAATTGGAAATCTTACCGGGATTCAGCATTGGCGGCTAAAATCATAGCAACATAAGATATGCAGATGACACAGTACTGATAGCAGACACGGAATAGAAACTACAAAAACTCCTACAGAAAATAGCGAATGAGAGTGAGAACAAAGGACTAACTATAAACTACAAAAAGACAGAAAGCATGGTCATCAGTAAAAGGATAAATCCGAAATGCGATTTGCATGTCAAGAACAGTAAAATCAAGCAGATGCAGAAATTTAAATATCTGGCAAGTGTTTTGACAGACGACGGCAATTGCGACGATGAGATCCGAAGACGTATTGTGATGGCCAAGCATGCATTGCAAATGCTAGGCAGAGACAGAGACATCCTCTTTGGACATTTGTCTATATTTCTGAGATGAGACATTGTAGCTATTTACAATATTTATATTGTTCGGACTGGTGTCCTCATTTTTATTGCCATGTTCATGACGTTTCGGTCGTGGTACGCCCCGGCCTTATTCAAGTGATTGGAATTTCGACCTGAACCCTTTAATTCGTTCACCGGGGTAGACTGTTCTAGTTCCACGTGCCCAGCCTCTTCCTGATGTCTCAGTTATCTCATTTTAACTCAAGTTTTTGTTCACCACTGCTGTAGCCAGGTATTCCTTGGGTCAGGTCACTAGGTCCAACCAAGGCTTTTATCCACTGGGCCATGTTTGGCTGACTGGTGTTTCATTTTCAAGATCGGACAAAATAACCATGCTAAAGCAGCAAATAGAAGACTGCACACAGAGATGGGGATGGAGCATTCCCACATCATGGAAATTAATTACGAGACTGCAAATGGTGCAAAGAAAGCTAGATACATTTTACGAGAAATTAATTAGAGGTTACCCACCTATCCCTAAATTAATGAAGTATAGTTGTTTGGACGTAATTCTAGAAATCATGTATGGATGAAAGATGGCTATGCCTTCAAACAAAAGAACACAGTTCCAACAGTGAAATTTTGTGGTGGCGGCATTATGGGTTGGGAATGTTTTTTCTGCAAAAGGTACTGACAACATATCAGTAATAGATGGCAGAATGAATGCTGCAGCATATCAAAATATTCTGGAAGCAAATTTAATGATTTTGGTTGAAAAATCTTGAACTTCCTCCTGTTGGATCTGTCAACAAGATAATAATCCTAAGCACACTGCAATTTTATACATTTTACGAGAAATTAATTAGAGGTCATCCACCTATCCCTAAATTAATGAAGTATATGAAGGCAGATGAATGACGTTTTGCAGATTGTCTCTTATTTTTTCTCAACGATCTCCAACTGAATATTAAAGGGGGTTGCATACAATTTTCAATAAATGCATAAATTGAAAATGATATCATGTATTAAAAAATGTTCCTTAATAAATTATTTTTATTTGTTTTTAAGTCGACGAAAAATTTCATAGTTTGCATGTCGTTAAGTTGTCTTCGCGCTGAGTAGGTGGGTGGTGAGTTGACTTGGAGTTGAGTTATCAAGGAGATGAATTGCCCTGTATTGAGTCGGCGGTTATGCGACGCCCTATACTGCAGCATGAATATTTCCCTCAACACTACTATCATAACGTCGTCAAGTCTCTTCATCAATATCATTTTCACTTCCTTCGACCTCCTCTTATATTCCTATCACATACCTCATTCAGTAACACTCTACCTTGAATGGCTCTTGAGCCTTGCATTGGGTAAACATTTTATGGTCGACTATGTATTAACTGTTCTTGATGAATTTAGGTGGGTGTTATCTTTTGAGGGTTTGGGTCCATTTAACTTGAATTCTATTTTGTTTTTGAGTAATTGATTTGATCGTTTTTGTTTATTTGAAATATATATATATATATATATATATATATATATATATATATGTATGTATGTATGTATACATCACGTGTGCCTAACGCCCACGGTATATATTAGGGCTTTTGGAATGTAATTATATTCTACCAGAAAAGATATAATAACAAATCTATGTTAAATCTATTTAAATATTATTTATACAAATTTAAGAACTTTCACTTTTAAATGGCTGCAGCAGAACGGCAAGGCAAATTTTTCGATTCTACGATTTAAAGAAAGCTACTTTTTTTATCCCCAAAATATTGGAAAAACTGTTCCATCTTTTTATTTCTGAATGCTCTTCCACTTATTCTTCGTCCCGGGTACGACGATAAACTACATCCGCGTCCCGGGTACGACGATAAACTACATCCGCGTCCCGGGTAAGACGATAAACTACATCCAACAGCAAGGCCTCTGATCAGGAGGTTTTGAGGAGCGTGGTACCACCTCTTGATTGCTGGTATTTCCAGCTCCACCCTGACCCGGGGTGGTACCACCTCTTAGGCTCCAAGCTATGGGTAAATAGTTAACCCCCAAATTGGGGTCATTCACTATGAAAAATGTAAAAATAGGTTTTAATACCAGAATACTTTGTACAAATTATTACCAGCAATAAATCTTTGAAGAAAAATTATTATCAGCAATACATTATTACCCGCAATACAATTTTAAAAAAAATTATTAACAGAAATATATTTTTCGAAAAAAAAAAAAAATTACCAGCCATAAAAATTTTGTCGGCGGTAAATAACCCATTGAGGTGTTGCTATGCCGTAAAACAAACCAAACCAAACCAAACTACCACTTGATCTAGAGATCCGGTATGTCGGAATGTCGAAGAAGCTCCTTTTTTTTCTTCTAATCATTTCACCCCCAGAAAGGCGTTAATACCACTAAGATGCAAGGGGTTAGTTTGAGTGGAAAGAGAATGAGAAGTTTTTAGTGAAGAAAAAGGACAATAAAATTGCAGGCTTCAAGAGGACAGAAGAGGGATATGCAATGTGATTGGCCCTGATCTGTCATCTCGTCTGCAGTCGCTCTCTCACAGACGCGATGTTGCATCGCTCTGCCTTTTCTACAAGTACTTCCACGGTAATTGCTTCGAGGAGTTGCTTTCGCTTGTCCCTAGGCCTCGTGAATTTAAACGCCCCACGAGGCTGGCATCCCGTTCCCACCACTTCACCGTTGAAACTGTTAGATGTAGACGTTTCTTCTACTCTAATAGCTTCATGTCTCGCACATCTCGCCTATGGAACTCCCTTCCCTATTACTGTTTCCCTGACAAATACAATCTCCAACGGTTTAAGTGTAGCATCAATCGTCATCTCCAGTTGCCTTGATCTATTCACTTCCCTTCTCCACATCCTTTCACCTTTCATTCCTATCTGCTCTCGCTCCCAATCTTCTGTAACCCCCTTGCTTTGATCGACCCTCCGTCCTTCTCTTTCTCCACATCCTCTCCTTTACCACTCCTATCTGCTCTTCCTCCAACCCTTCTTTAACCCCTTGCGTGATAGTGGCCTCCAGCCTTGCTTGGGGTGATACGCTTAAAAAAAAAAAAAAAAAAATTAAATTTTTGAAGATTGTCGGTGGCAGGGAATCAAGAAATCGGAAGAGAGTTCCACAGGTGAGAAGTGCGAGAAAAGAAACTGTTAGAATAGAACATACGGTTATATCAAGCTATTTCAACAGGTAAACGATGTGGTATAGTTACCAATCTAGTCTTATGATTAAATCCACGTAATTGGGGTATCAAGGAGGAGAGCTCATTAGTACGCACTGCCATGAAAATATTCATCGTAATAAAGGGAAGCCATATCAGGTCATAGCGGTGAGAAAGTGAATGAATTCAAGCTCTCAGCTCAGGATTCTTCTTTGGATTTTATCGAGAATCTTGAGATATGTAGCCGGAGCGCTAGACCAGATATCGCAGCAATATTCAGTGCACGAGGGAATGGTATATATATAAATGTGCAAGAAAAAAAAAAAACTTGGCACGGTACAGTGATTCAACTTTCTTGGTAGTAGACCTAGCAACTGATTCAGAATAATCGCCCCATCCTAACGATTTTATTTTGTCTTCGGTTTGTTTATCAGATAGTTCCATATTTTGTCACACTGGAAAAGTGTTTCTTTTCTGTTTACCATGAAAAGTAAAAACAAAACATGGAATGAACTTGTCAGCGATGGTCATACTCGTTTAATGAGTAGACAGTCGTTCATGTAATGTATAGATGCTTTTGTATATATAGAGAAGAGCTAGAGGGAGGGAGAGAGAGAGGGGGAAGGGGTGGAAACCTATCTCGTTGCTGATAGTTGTGTACTTTTCAGCTGGTGTCAGCGATCAAATGATGATTTTTTTTTTAAGGTAGGTAGGCCGGCAGACAGGCCAACCCCGCTTATCATATCGCCACCACAAAAATATTTATCTCCCGCTCTTTCCGAACTAAATTTAGTACTTTCTGTTTGTGTATATCTCTCTCTTTCTCGCTCTCTCTTTCATTCTCTCTCTCTTTCTTTTTATTATACACCTATTTGTCTTTGACAATCTATTTTTTTCCTTCTACAACAATAAGCTTGGTCAAATTTGGGTCAAGAGACAAAGATTGTCAGATAACAATCAGTGACCGTGTATACCTGCCCTTGATAGCCAACATACTCACTATGTACGCTATGTTTTTAGAAATCTTTTTAGTGTGTTCATCTTTTATTCTTATTTTTCTTTCGTCTCATCCACCCACGCATTTTCTTCTACCTTTGCCATTTCTGTTAGTCATTTTCTTTCGGTTTATATTTTTTTCTCACAAATAAGTTAGACATTTCGTTTTATGCGTGCAAGGAATCCAAAAACACTTTTCCAGTCTAAACATTCTAACCATTGCAACTTGCTGAGTTGAAATATGTAAAATGGGAAAAAAAATACCATCTGAAAAAGAAGAAGGAGGCGGAAGAGGAGGAGGAGAAGTAAAAGATGGATGAGAAGAAGGGGAGGAGGATGAAAACAAGAAGGAGGAGGAGGAGACGAATAAAAAGGAGGAGAAAAAGACTGAGAAGAGGAAGGGGACGGAAAAGAAGGAGGAGGAGAAAAGGAAGAAGGAGGGGGAAAAAGAAGAAGAAGAAGAGGAGGAGGAGACGAAGCAGAAGGAGGAGGAAAAAATGAAGAAGAAGAATGAGGAGGAGTAGGAGGAAGAAGGAAGAGGAAAAATGAAAAAGAAGAAGAAGAATGAGGAGGAGGAGACGAAGAAAAAGGAGGTAGGAGAAAAAATGAAGAAGAAGAAGAAGAAGAAATGTAAAATGAGTAAGAAAGAAAAACCTCTAAAGTTCATGCGAAAAACAAAGAGCAAGATGATTATCTTGCACTATATATTACACTAAGTGTATTTTTTGTCTGTACCTTTAAAAGCCGCCATTTAAAAAAAAGAGACAATGAGAATAATCTACATTGCACAGGTGATTTATTTCTATATTATTTAAGATTCACAGAGAAAAATTTAATGACTAGTTGTTCGTATTGTGCGTATACATGTTGACTAGAGCTGCTGAAGTCGGTTGCTCAGGAACATTGTAGTTTCTTCAATAACCACATCATAGTACCAGCTTGTGATTTATACTGTGATATGGTATACAGGCATGTCCTACCTAATGCCGCTGTTTACTGGCATAGTCTCCCCAGACCGATATTATCAAATATTCACCTCCTTCACAAATCGACTTTTGCAGGATTCGAATAAGGGTATCATGTTTGTGATATAAACGTTCTAAACATTGATATATACAGTGGGTGGGAAACACATATAAATTTTTAATCTATTGTATTTCCAACTAATGAATAAACATACTTTTCATATAATTAACTGTACACAGATGCATAGAAAACTGAAAAAAAATGTGATTTAATAGAAATAAATCCCATTTATCCATTTCAATGGGTCAAAAAAGTTTTCGTAAACTGCAAAAAAGAATACATAATCTTCATTTAATACTTTGTAGAATCGCCATTATTCACTTCTACAGCAACCAACCTCTTCTTGTAGTTCTCAATTAATGATTTGCAAATTTTAGTTGGTATTTTGTTCCTTCATTCTTCTTCGCATAGGATCTTCAGATCCGGGATGTTTTTTGGAGCTCTCGATTGAATTTGAATTTTTTAATAACGCCATAGATTCTTGATTGGGTTTAAATCTGGAGATTGAATTGGCGATTTCAGGATATTTACATTATTTTCAGTAAGCCATTTCTTCATAGATTTTGCAGTGTGCTTAGGATTATTATCTTGTTGACAGATCCAACAGGAGGAAATTCAATATTTTCAACCAAAATCATTAAATTTGCTTCCAGAATATTTTGATATGCTGCAGCATTCATTCTGCCATCTATTACTGATATGTTGTCAGTACCTTTTGCAGAAAAAACATTCCCAAACCATGATGCTGCCACCATCAAATTTTACTGTTGGAACTGTGTTCTTTTGTTTGAAGGCATCGCGATCTTTCCTCCATACATGATTTCCAGAATTATGTACAAACAAGTCAAATTTGCTTATTGTCTGTTTAGTGTCACAGATTCTTGATGCGTGTATTGGTGTTTTTATGGAAATGGAAGGAAAAATTTGATTTAATAGAAATAAATCCCATTTATCCATTTTAATGTGTGAAAAAAGTATTCGTACAATACACAAAAAATCTTCAGTTAATACATTGTAGAATAGTCATTATTCACTTCTGTAGTTTTCAATAATTTGCAAATTTTAGTCGGTATTTTGTTCCATTCTTCTTCACATATGGTCTTCAGATCTGGGATTTCTCAATTGGATTTAAATCTGGGGACTGACTTGGTCATTTTTGGGTAATTACGTTATTTCCAGTAAGCCATTTCTTCATAGATTTTGCAGTGTGCTTAGGATTATTATCTTGTTGACAGATCCAACAGGAGGAAGTTCAAGATTTTTCAACCAAAATCATTAAATTTGCTTCCAGAATATTTTGATATGCTGCAGCATTCATTCTGCCATCTATTACTGATATGTTGTCAGTACCTTTTGCAGAAAAAACATTCCCAAACCATAATGCCGCCACCACAAAATTTCACTGTTGGAACTGTGTTCTTTTGTTTGAAGGCATAGCCATCTTTCATCCATGCATGATTTCTAGAATTACGTCCAAACAACTATACTTCATTAATTTAGGGATAGGTGGGTAACCTCTAATTAATTTCTCGTAAAATGTATCTAGCTTTCTTTGCACCATTTGCAGTCTCGTAATTAATTTCCATGATGTGGGAATGCTCCATCCCCATCTCTGTGTGCAGTCTTCTATTTGCTGCTTTAGCATGGTTATTTTGTCCGATCTTGAAAATGAAACACCAGTCAGCCAAACATGGCCCAGTGGATAAAAGCCTTGGTTGGACCTAGTGACCTGACCCAAGGAATTGTGACTTCAATACCTGGCTACAACAGTGGTGAACAAAAACTTGGAGAGTTGAGTTAAAGTGAGATAACTGAGACATTCGGAAGAGGCTGGGCACGTTTAACTCGAAAAATCTAACCCGGTGAACGAAATAAAGGGTTCAGTTCGAAATTCCAATCACTTGAATAAGGCCGGGGCGTACCACGGCCGAAACGTCGTGAACATGGCAATAAAAATGAGGACAACAGTCCGAACAATGTAAATATTGTGAATATCTACAATGCCTCATCTGCCCAGCTTTTGGAATGCATCCTTGGCCATCACAATACGTCTTCGGATCTCAGCGTCGCAATTGCCGTCGTCTGTCAAAACACTTCCCAGATATTTAAACTTCCGCAATAAAAATGAGAACAACAGTCCGAACAATGTAAATAGCTACAATGCCTCATCTCAGAAATATAGACAAATATCCAAAGGGGATGTTTTCCTGATCATTACACCCTTAAACTGTTCAAGTCTAGGGTTAACAGTTATCTTCAACTACATATCGCCATAAACTCTACTTCTTAGTCTGTAACTCTTTACTTCGAGTTGTTCTCGGGCCTTGAACATGGGAAAACCCCAGTGTAAAAGAAAAAAAAGCTTAATGAGGAAAAAGGGCTTCGAAAATCTGCCATAAACCTTGCCTTCAGTTCATCTTTGGTGTTACAAGGAGTTTTGTTGGTCTCTCGCTCAACTGCACCACACACCTAATAATCAAGGGAGTTGCAATCTAGGGAGCTAAGCGGCCAGATGTAAGAAGTGATGAGGTCGCAGAAATTGTCTGACTGCCATGAATGCGTTCTACTGCTTGTGTTTACATGGTGCAAAGTCCTATTGTCAGACATAGCGTCTGACAATAGCCACACTCTTGACCTAGGGCAGCACTTCTTCCTCAAGGCACTCCGTGTTGATTCTGAGGCCCTGTGGGAAGATGAATGAAAGCATAACGTCACCATCACTATTGATCACATCAAACACCTTCGTAATCACCATTAGACTCATCCAACTCTTTCCGAATCATCTGCACTGTCCTCAGATTGACACCCAAACATTCTGAAATGTTTTTATTGGAGCTTCCGACGCGAATGCCAAGCAGTACAGTATACTGTTCCCAAATTTCTGACAGAGTGAATTGGGTCATGGTGCTCTTTTTCTCACAGACCGTGTCCAAATGGCTCTATCATATTGTGCAGTCGACATAATCGGAAAGAAACTACGCGCATGCGCGAAATTAAAAATATAAAATGGCGACAATTTACCCGTAGCACCCTGTAGATAGATAGATATAGTTATTTCTACGATGGCCATACATATGTATTGAAATTTTTTTTTTTCAATCTTTTTATTCAATTTTTCTTGTATTCGTGCAAGCATTTTCATTTTTGAACATAAAGTGTGTAAAAACTGTCCAAGTGTTTTATATATCCGAGCGCCCTGGACTCTTTTACTGGGCATTATGAAGGATTTTTTAAAAAAATAAATGAATATGTAGATTTTTTATGTATAATGGTGTTTTTTTATTTTCTAAAAAAAGGGTTAGCACGGTGAGACTATTATTTTCCACAAGTATACTGCAACTGTATTTAAATGGGTCCTAATTAAGCTATGATATATATATATATATATATATATATATATATATATATATATATATATATATATATATATATATATATATATATATATATATATATATAGGAGGTAATGGATAACGATTAAGGAATCGGAGAGCCGAGTTCGAATTCCAGTCGAATCCATTACATTCACTTACCCTTGGGAAAAGTGTGAATCCTCTTCTTCTCCCTTCAACTATGGGTAAATAGCCGGACAGACTGGGTTCTATAGCCTTGGATGACAACTGGTCTAGGAGAAGGACAACTCTGAATTCAAAACCTGCGGAGGGTCGTTTGGGGACCTTGTGGCATTCGCTGCACCAGGTCCCTGTATTCGTCCCTCCAAAAAGTGTGGATGGCCCTGCACAAAGCCTTCACCACTATAATCAAATCTCATGTGTCGGTGTCGGGCTTTCAGTTTCTGGGAACTGATCTGCCTGACCCTCATACGTCGAGTTCGACGGGAGAGTCCATCATATATATATATATATATATATATATATATATATATATATATATACTGTTTAAAAGTTTGAAACCACACCCAAAATTAGCATGGAATGAACTTGCCAGAAGTTTGGAAAAAAAATGCAAAAGAGCACTTAGAGTTATTGAAAAAAAAAAGAATGGAATCAATTATGAAACTTATACTTTGAGAAACTTTTGCAGCGAATTTCAAAAATGTGTGCTGCAGCAAAGGAGGATATTTTGACGAGAGCAAAATTTAATTATGAAATGCGTTTTCTCTTTTTGTCATGATTTCTAAAATTTTGTTATGGTTTTTAATAAAAAAAAATATGACACTTCTTTTTTAACCATATATAATAATTTTCTCTTATTTAAAGTACAAAACAACTACTTTGGGGGACAATTTAAAAAAATTAACAAGGGTTCAAACGTTTGATCTGTAGTGTACATATTTAAGAATTTTGGCAGCAATCACTCTTTTATAGAGGTTTCATTGAAGACAACTGACAAAGCACTGCGAGTAAGATTTCTGTTAATTTTATCTTGCATTCATACTAGAGATTTCTTTTCTGGACATAGAGTGAGTAAAAATTGTACAGGTGCTCAGTAGACCAATGTGCAGATCGAGCTAATACATTAGTCGAAAGCGTTTGGATCCACATATCATTTGGACAGTTCTTACGCACTTTATTTTTTCTCATAATACTTTGCGTGCTGTATCTGCTGGAACGTGACTATTAAGACTGCATTCAATCCTCACTTTCATTTTGGATTACGTACCGAGATTCTCACAATCTTTCTTTCACCTCTCTTGTCTAACATTTTGCCTTCTGGTTTTCTTTAGGCTTAAAACATTTCAAGTAGTAGAAAATATACCTTGGATGGTTTGAACAACGTCTTTGGAAATTTCCAATCACCAGTCTGTCTTTCGTTAAGTCATCTTCCCATCCAAAGTTATATCCTTCATCTTCGTTTCTGTGAAAATTGTAGCCACAGTTTTTTTTATTGTAAAAAGCAAGCCGATATACAACTAAAATGATTTGCCAAGGTACCTTACACTTAAATTAATAAAATCGAATAATTCCTACTCATTTTCATAACTTTATCATCTCAAATCTTTTATTACCTCAATAGTTTTGCATGACATTTTTTCAGCTTCATGCTAATTAAAGCTGAAAATATTCTGACATAACAGCCACAAAATAGCAGTAACTACCTTTCCAACCCTCAAGGTCCACATACACAACTGATAAAGGCATACTGCTAAACAGTCTTAAAATCTTAATAAAATAAAGGTGTATAATCATTTCATGTAGTTGGCCCCAAACCGTTGTACGTTAGTACATAATACGAACACACGTACAAATCAAGTGCTCCAGACCAGCTGCAATCTTCAGCTGAGCGCTGTGCTTCAAACTTTCGGCCCATTAATCTCAGCATCTCTCCACACAGTGTAGTTGGCCCAAAATTGTTGTACGTCAGTACACAATATTGGATCCTGAAAAATTAATTTCGGTTGAGCTCTCTGGTTTGAGGTGTGAATTTGTAAACAGTGACTATTTAAGCTAATATTGCATGACTCTTCGGCAGAATTGAGTCACTGTCAGTCACTGTGTGTTTATCTAAAATCTAAAAATAAACACGCTAAAATTCACCTTCATCCCTGAACGTGCTCTGACGGCTTAGTGGGAGAAGTTCCGACTGACGCAAATTCAGTCGGGTTTAGATCCTAGCTAGAGGCAACCGGACGTCTAGCCACACTGATGAGCTGCGAAACAGTCTGTCTGTGGATGACAAAAATATATATATATATTTTGGCAGCATGTTTTCATTGAGTCATGTTTCATTGAATAATTTAGACAAGTTTTGTCTACTTATTTTCAATTGGATTCTTTCGTATTCACGGACAAGCTTTCTGGTGTCATTATTAAAGGGAGAGAGAAAATTACCGTGTTGATACATATTATTTTATTCCAAGTACTTTTGACATTAGCACAATGTCATCATCAAGACAAATATTGTAGTGTTCATCTGAAAGTGAAAATGTTTTACTTGTGAAGTGAAGAAACGATGAGTTGAGTGCTGTCTGATTGGTTTGAGTGATCCTTCAGGGGAGGTAACTAAGTTATGGTGTTGTCAAGAGTTTTATAAGAAATAAGTATTAAAACTATTAGTACAAACCTCGATATTTTAGGCTATCTACTGTTAAGATTTTAAAGCATTTGTGCAGTATTCATAATTAATCTTATTATGGTTTGGTCTCAATTTTTCAATATAGATAGCTTCAAGAATTTTTGCTTTATGTTCATTATTTTCATGAAAAAGTATACACAGACATGACAGAATTGAATAGACACCAAGATAAATTTTATTTCTGATTTTTTTTAATAAGCAAGATAAATTAACTTAGATGATTTGATTAAAATTGCAGATAACAATACTGGAACATGCCATGAACCAAAGGAGCATCAGACCTATCTGAATTTCAGTGAGGACGTATCGTGGGCCAACATGAAGGTGGTCTTAGTCAAAGAAAAATATCTGAAAATCTTTCAATACCCCTTTCTACTGTTAATAGAGTGATCGTACAATTCACCAGAGAGGGCAAGAAGTGCACAAAACCTCATCCAGGCCGCTCTGGGCCCTCTGAAAGAACCATGCATCTTATCGAAAGAAATGTTGAACAGGATCCACGTTGCAAGGCCTCTGACAGAGCAACACAAGTTGATGTCAGTCCCAGAACAGCTGTCAGGTATCTTCACAAGCTGGGCTACTATGGCAGAGCTGCGAGAAGGAAACCACTTCTCCGTCCAGCCAATATCAAACGCAGAAAGGATTGGGCTCATGAGATGGTGGAGAGACCTGTGACCTTTTGGACCACTGTCATTTTTTCTGATGAGTCAAGATTCGCATTATTTTTCGACAGTGGAAGAGTATGGGTATGGAGACTCTGTAGTCAAGAGTTTGATTTAAAAAGACTGCAGCCAACGGTGAAGATGGGGGTCTTTCAGTAATGGTATGGGGTGCAATTTGGAGTGATGGTCGCTTAGAGCTTGTAGAGTGTGAAGGAAACATTAATTCAACCAAATATGTTTCTATATTAAAGAAAGGGCTCCATCCAATATTCTCAAGTAGTAGAATGAGCAAAGTTGACTCCCTATTTATGGAAGATGGAGCTCCATGTCACACTGCTCAAGCAACACAACATTGGTTGAGACAGACCGGGATCAATAAACTTCCATGGCCAAGTCAGTCCGTCCCCGGATATTAACCCTATTGAACACCTTTGGGGCATATTAGATCGAAAACCCCGCAAAAAGAACAGGAAGCCATCTTCTAAGCCCGACCTTTTAGGATTATTGCGTGAAACATGGCAAGAAATCCCTCAAGATGATATTCGTGAACTCATCGCTAGCATGCCTAGAAGGGTCCTTGCACTAAAAAAAGCAAAAGGGATGTCAACCAAGTATTAGTTATTAAATTTATTACCATTTATAATTACTTCATTTGTATAAATTACTTGTTTAATAAAATAAACGGTTTCTGTGAGCGTCTATTCAATTCTGTCATGTCTGTGTAGATGTATTTACAATAAGAATTTTTTTGAATTGCTAATGTGGACAGGCATGCTGTTGTAAATGTTTAGAGACGTCAGTTGCATTATTCAAATGAAAACTCAGAATGACACCAAAACGTTTATCCGTGAAGATGAAAGGATCCAACTGAAAATAAACTTATCTAAATTATTCAATGAAACGTGTCTCAGTATATATATATCTGGCCACTCGTATTCGAGGATACATGTCTACTAGGGCAGCTAGCCAATCCCTATTGCAGACGCTTGCTCAGGCCCATTTGTGTTTATTCAACACCTACAGAGGCCAGCACTATGCTGAGCAGACCTTAGTTACAGTCTCTGGGAAAGAGCGTGTTATCTAGCATGATCAACAATTTGAACGCTCAATTCCTCGGCCACGATGACTTGTGACATGGTGCTAGGACACCTATCGACGACACCCGAGGATTTCGTCTATCCAGTTTCACTCACAAGGCTTGGGTCAACCCGTGGTATGGTTTTCAGGCAATTTCCAAAGGTGCCGCAAGCTGGGATCTACCCCTCCAGTCCGATAACATCAGGAAGACGCCATCCTGACAAATCGATTATGGTAAGATTGTCAGAATACGAACGTTCTAACCACTTGGCCACGTGCTCATATATATATATATATATATATATATATATATATATATATATATATATATATATATATATATATATATATAGAGAGAGAGAGAGAGAGAGAGAGAGAGAGAGAGAGAGATAGTCATCCACAGGCAGACTGTTTCGCTGTATCACAGCTCATCATTGTGGCTAGACATCCTATTGCCTCACACTGGGATCGAAACCTGACTGATTTGGAATCAGCCGGTTCACACTCCTCTCCAGTCTTTGGAACAGGAGTAGAGCTTTATCCCTTGTTTCCTATTGAGTAGTGGGTTGCTGGTTCCTTCTAAAGTCTACTTCAACTTTATGCTTCTAATGTCACCATCTAAAACTCTGAACCTTTATTCAGCATTTATTTATTTTCCTAAATAGGAGTAGATAGGTTTGCCTATCGTCCGGTTCAAACTTCTTCCCGGTTTTTGAAAAGGAGTAGAGGTTTATCCCTTGTTTTCCCGTTTAGGATTGTGTTCTCCAGCTCTTACTAGAGTTTTCTGATTCTCTTTTACACCGTTATTTCACCATCCTATCTGTATAAACTGCCTCTTAGCGTAACAGTCTGCCACGAGTTGCCCCTGAGCTTTGTACAGTGGGAACATTACCGGCCCTCCCTCTACTTGAAATACTCCGGTGACGGTGCTGGGCATATCTTTCGAGGAATGTTCATGCTGACTATCGGTCTATTTTTATAACAGTCAAGAGATATGGCCGAAGGTTTCTCGTCTATAAAATGCTCGGCGTTGATCTGTGGAACAATCTGAAGAATTTGCTGAGGGAGGTGATTACACGGTGTTTGGAGGTTTACGCCCAATAGCTCCCTGCTTCTTAGCGGCATTATGGCCTTGTTTTGGGTGAATTTATTTAAAAACATATTCATGATCTTGATTGCTTAATCTATTGGAATATAAAAACATTTTTGAAAAAAAAAATGGTTATTTCTCGTCGCTGAAATCCATCATTTTTTCTTTTAATTCTCGGCACAAATTAAACCAATTTTTGCTGCCTATGCGGCAAACATCTGCTGAGTTGCAATGTTTTGTCTTCTGTGTGTTTTCATTGAGATGTAAATTTAAGATAAGTAAAAAGGGCGCAACCAAGCAGAAACGAAATGGAAAGGCTTCCGCTAACAATGAAATATATCTGTCTGAATATGTAGACATTTTAGTATTCCCAAAGATAAACCTTACAATTCCCCGCAACGAAAAAAAACATTCGTGGAATAGTCATAACGGCTTTAAGTTTTCAGAATGTAGAGTAAACAAGCATTAATTTTGCACACTATCGATGTTCATACCGATAAGAAAGACCAGATGACTACTCCTTGGCTTCAAACCGGCGTTACTAATGCCTTTATTAGAAACCGGTTTTATTATTGCATATATTCTCATAGTAAAATTAGTATGCAAAAAAATTACTTATAAATATTAAATAAAATAGATATTGTTATCTTTGGAGAAAAAAAAATTAATTAAAACATAATCCGCTTAATTTCGATGTAAAAATAATAACGTCTGTTTTCTTAAATTTTGGGGGAAGAAGAAGAAAAAGGTGAAAGAAAAGAATAAACAAACGCTGACCGCCTCCATTTGCTGACGTAGAACCCAAAAAGAATTTAATTTTAATTTCATTTGATGTAGGCACTGCCTCTTTTCAGGATGATGAATGCGTATATATTGAAGGCGCAAGGAACTTAAGGCTGTCTTGTCCTTGTTTTACTTGTGGCAAAAGTCCCCAAGACGAAATACAGTGTAACCCGGATATAAGAGAGTTGTCGGGACCGGAGAATAATTATCTTATATCCGGGTTTCTCTTATATCAGGGTTTGGTCTATTACATATACATTAACACAGGCTCTAATTTGGGACCAGAGAAAACCTCTCTTATATCAGGGTTTCTCTTATATCAGGGTTTCTCTTATATCCGGTTTACACTGTATAACAAGGAGATTTTCATACAGGTTTTCTTTTTCTGCACTGCTTGTTGGAAATTCTCCTCAGTTGTCCTTATCTATAAGAACTCAGGTCAACCGTCTGACTCCTGGAACTACCGACCTATTATCCTTCTCTTGGTAAACTAGTCGAGGCCCTAATCAATTCCGAATTGCTTAAGCATCTCAAAGCGCAGGGCCTTCTTTCCGATAAGCAATATGACTTTTGCCTCTCTAGGTCAACTGCTGGTGTACTAACGATTATTGCTGAGTCTATCACATTTTAGATAGGACTGGTGAAGATCAAGCTGTTGTTTTGGATATCTCAAAAGCGTTTGACAGGGTTTGGCAGACTGATCTTCTCCACACATTGAAAGGCTATGGTATAGTCGGGCGAATATTTTTAACTTCAATCTTTCTTATCTAATCACGAAATGAAAGTTGTCCTGAATGGCCACTCTTCTAGATCTATTACTACTAATGCAGGTATTCCCCAAGGCTCTATCCTTGTACCTAGTTTGTTCTTAATTTTCATGAACGACTTTCCTGATGCCTTCAGCTCTCAACTTGATATCTATGCTGATGACACACCCATTTAATCCTGTCACCATAATGAGTCTGATCATTTCGGTATGGTGAAATTAGCAGGTGATCTAATAAATGACCAACAGTTTGTTGTTAACTGGAGTAAAGAGCAACGAAACTTCACTCTATTAAACACCTGAAAGGCATATTCCTGTCCCCTATCAGCATGGCCGACGCTAGCCTTCATGATAGAGACTCGTTGCGTTTTTTCGGTCTAATATTCTTCGCTGATATGAAGTGAAAAGTCTATATTAAATCCATTGCTCGATCTGCTGCTAAATCGGTTCATTGTGTCGTGCTAGACAATTTTTTTTTCCAGAGTCTATCTTACATATACTGCTGCCATATGTGGTCTGGTGTTCCCTCTGTTCATCTCGAGGTCTTCAACAAAATCCAGAGATGGATATCCAACGTGATCGGGCCTGACCAGGCATCCCGTCTGGAATCACTTTCTCACAGACGTGCCGTCGCTTTCCCTCTGCCTTTTCTACAAGTATTTTCGTGACAACTGCTCTGACGAGCTACTTTCACTGGTTCCCAAATTGCAGGAATTTAAATGTACTACTTGGTTGGCATCTCGGTCCCAACCCTTTTACGGTCGAAACAGCTAAATCTAGCCATCTCTTCTACTCCAACAGCTTCTTATCTCGCACTTCCCGTCAGTGGAACTTCCTTCCTATCAACTGCTTTCCTGATAGCTATAATCTTCAAATATTCAAATCTTATGTCAATCGACATCTTCTGATGCCTTGACCTTGATCCCTGTCCTTCTCTTTATCCTTTTCCCAAACACTTCCCTTTATTCCTACTCTCGCTCTCTGTTACCCCTTGTGTGCTAGTGGCACTCCCGCTTTGCTTGGGGTGATTTGCTTTTTAAAAAGTATAAGTCTACCATCGTACATGCTTTGAATACTGCTGCTACATCTGGTACAGTGCTCTTGCTGTATATTTAGAGATTCTTGGTAAAATCCAAAGAAGAATCAGCAATATTATAGGTCCTGACAAGGCATCTCGGCTTCAGTAATTTCCCTGTGCCTTTTCTATAAATACTTTCATGGTAATTGTTCGGATGAAGTTGAATTGGCTAGATATAACCGTAACTGCTAACAGTTTCTTTTCTAGCATTTCCCGTTTGTGGAACTCTCTTCCGGTTATATGCTCTCCAGCGAACTTTGATCTTCAAAAATTTGAATGCAATGTCAATCGCTATCTACTGGCTTTTTGGTTACTCTTCTATTGTTCTCCCTTTTTAACGTTTCTCTTTTTTATCTTTTTCTTCTACACTCAGTAACCCCTCGTGTCTTAGTGGCTTCCCTGCCTTGCACGGGGTGATATGATTAAAAAAAAAATGTCTCGGCTCTTCAGAAAGACAGTCAAAAATCTAATGCAACTGTATCCCTTAGACCGAAAGGAAGATAGCGGGAGAAAACGTCAACAAGAGAAATCTTACTTTCGGGCAGACAAGATTTAACAAGATTTCGATTTTTCTCTCCAAAAGAACAGAAAACAACTTTTAATAAGAGACGAAGAGTTTGTACAAAAGAAAATGTATTCATTACATTATGGACCTAATTTAAGAATGCCTACAATTTAGATAACCCTTTTGGGGTGTATAGGTACTTTTCAGAACCGCGTTATGCGATAATTCTGGTCCGATATGTACCATGTATTTGAAAGAGAAATTGGAAGTTATGTAAAAATCTTTTTTTGCAAAGTCTGAAAATCAGATTCTCAGTGTCTAAGGAACAGTTAATTGTAATTTGTATATTTGCTAACAGTTTTGTGGATGTAAGGTTTTCAAATTATTTTCATTTATTTTGAAAGAAATGTCTTAAAGAAACATATATAAAAAAATCTTTAAAGTACCGTACAGTGGCGGTTCTGGAGCTCTGAAAGTGGTGGAGGGGGTACTGGGGGATTTTTCTGCGGGGGGAGGGGAGGGGGAAAATTCAAGCAGCGTCTTTATTTTCATACTACACCACTATCGTATACACAACTTGGGAATGAGTTTTAGTATACGTATGTTACTTCACTAAATTAAACGGAATAACTTTTTCATTCATAGTAGTGGAGTCCTAATCTATTCTTGCCCTCTTTTCCACTCTCAAGCCGTTGGACCACAAGAGAGGTTAACTTCAAAACAAAATCAAAGGGTTAATACTAACGTCAATACTAGCAGAACAGTGTAATTTGTCTGCTCTGATTTTTTCCTCTACAAAACTTAGAAAAGTGGGGGGACCGAGGGGCCAGCCAAAATTCAGAGGGAGGATTCGCCCTTTCTTGGCCCCCCGTAGAATCGACACTGGTACCATGTATACACGTGTATAAACCTATTTCATTTATAGTGTGACCCCTTATTTTTTTATTTTTTCATACAGATCGTGTATAAATCGGTAAGTCTGCCGTAGTCAAATATTGCAGTACTGGGCATAATCTTGGACATATTTTATATCAAATAAATGGTCTTCATTCTTTTTTGTACAAAGCTACCAAAAATGGCGAGAAAAAAACACTTACCGTATAATATCTGATACGAAAATTTAGATATCGTACTTTTGTTTTCGTTCATGCCTGACTTCAGTAGCTCCTTTACCCTGGGCTAGCCTCCTACTTAACCTAAATTTCTTCCCTTTTGTCGCTACCTGAAGAGCAAAACCCCCATCCACTGTGTACTGTTGACATATATGGTCGAGTGCTCCCGCTGTTATCTCGAGGTCCTCGACAAAATCCAGAGACGGATATGCAATGTGATAGATCCTGATCTGGCATCTCTTCTACCGTCACTTTCTCACAGACGTGATGTGGCTTCCCTTTGTCTTTTCTACAAATATTTTCATGGCAACTGCTTTGACGAGCTACTTTCACTGGCACCCCAACTGCATAAATCTAAGCGAGCTACAAGGTTGGCATATCGGTCCCGCCTTTTCACTGTTGAAACTGTTAAATGTAACCGCTTCTTCTATAACAGCAGCTAATTCTCTCGCACTTCCCGACAATGAAGCTTCCTTCCTTCTACTTGCTTCCCTGATAGCTATAATCTTAAATATTCAAATGCAATGTCAATGGACATCTTCTGATGCCTTGATCCTGATAACCGTCCTTCTCTATATCCTTTCTCAAACACCTCTCTTTACTCTTGCTCTAACTATCTGTAACTCCTTGTTTGTTAGTGTCACACCCACCTTGTTTGGGATGAAATGCTTAAAAAAAAACACTGCTCTGTAGAACCAACCCCCAATTTTAACCTGTTCAAGTTTTAAGGTTAACCGTTATCTCCCCCTCATATCCGTATAAACTGCCTCTTAGCGTAACAGTCTGCCACGAGTTGCCCCTGAGCTTTGTACAGGGGGGAAATTACCGGCCCTCCCTCTACTTGAAATACTCCGGTGACGGTGCTGGGCATATCGTTCGAGGAATGTTCATGCTGACGATTGATCTATTTTTATAACAGTCAAGAGATATGGCCGAAGGTTTCTCGTCTATAAAATGCTCGGCGTTGATCTGTGGAACAATCTGAAGAATTTGCTGAGGTAAGTGATCACGCGGTGTTTGTTGGTGGAGGAAATTAGCGCAAAAAATAACCAAAAATGTATATTTCATGTCTGGAAATTTAAAAGATATTCGCCGGTAGTTTAATGCCTGTCGAACAAAAGGGTCTTTTAATTCTCAGCTTTACTCTGTAAAAGCTGAAAAAAAGGCGCTAAGATATTTTTCATGCCGAAAAAATACGATGCAACATTCCTCAAAGAATCTGAACTCAGCCGATTCAATCACTTCAGTGTCATTAAACGGTTTTATTTCGCCCAGTCGTTCCCGCGAATATTGTTCGTAAAAGATTAGGTATATGTGTTTTTTGACGATTAAAAACTGTTTCCTTTAGATTATTTTCTTTTCCTATTTATCTTTGTAAACTATGGCATTTAACGAATAAAAGCCATCTATTTTCGTTCACGAAAATGTTTGATAAGTACTCGTATTGGCTTAGAAAGCCCTATAAGTTTTAACCTCACTAGGTGTCCTATACTTGTGCGAGACAAAGATAATTTTCGCTTCTCGGCGGTTGATTTAGTGTGGTAGTTGCAACAAAAAAAAAGACAAAAACAAATAGAAATAAAATAAACCAATAACACACACACACACACACACACACACACACACACACACACACACACACACACACACACACACACACACACACACACACACACACACACACACACACACACACACACACACACACACACACACACACACATAAAAAAAAACAGAAAACGGAATGAGCTTAATCAGCGGACATCAATACCAGAATTCCAAAACGAGGCTCTTTCTCTTTTTATCCCATGCTTTTACTGGGAGCCAGCGTCCGTGCGTATGACTTCTCTAGCCTTACCTCGAGATATGAAACTAAAAAAATAAAAAATAAATGCTCTTACGTCTCTTTCAGCTAAACTACAACAACCATCTTCTCTCCTCTACGATTAGATTTTATTCTATTACTTATTCACCATTATTTGCAATGACTTGTGGCCACTAAGGCAGTTCTTCGATAACTTTTGAATAAAATTTCGCACGTTTTGACGTGGACAAGTTTTCAACGGACTCTTGAATGCGGTTTTCTTTTAGATAAAGTTTCCCTTTGCGTTGTCATATTTTTTTTTGCAGCGATCGTAAAATGGTTATAATCGTTTGGTGTAAAGTCAAGTGAATATGGCGAGTGGGACAGAAAAGGCCAAACGTTTTCCGAATTCTTTTCCTGTCTTATTCATGCTCTATTCGGCCTTGCGTTATCATAAAGGAGAGCAATGATTTTTATTTAATCCTCTGTATACGCTACCATTGCCGTGCAAAATGTTAGTGATTTCCAAATTTATTGTTTACTGTCATGTATGATTACAACTTAGGATGATATATTCGTTATGACGATTGGTTCTCATAAACAGAACAAAAAGGTTTTAAGAAAACCAGTTGCATTATACTGAACGGATGCTTGACAGTACTTACTGCTAAATTCAAAGTGATTTCAAAGCTTCTTCTTCGAATCCCTTCCCGACCACCTAGTAAAAAAGTTTACTCACCCTAAGGTATTCTATTGATAATTATAATTTTGGATATAAAAAGTCAATAAAAACAACATTTACTGACTTACGTTTCTTAGAAGTTGAATTACATCACTTAACATCATTCATAATTTACCTTGACTTTCAGTTAACCTGATGCATACTTAGAAGCGTTCTCAATATTAAAAGTTCTGAAAAACTAACGATGTTTTTTACTTATGTTTATAAATACTTGTTGCAAAATAAAATCCTTATAATTGCCTCAATAAAGTCAATCAGAGAACGAAGGAGTCAGTAAATATAAATTTTCCTTTTGTCTTTATTCATATTGTTGTGGTTTTTTTTTGGATATACAGTGCTGTTCGATAAAAATGACTCACCTGATTTTTTTACTTAAAAATTTTTTCGCCTATTGTTTTTGGGGTCAAACTAATTTTTAATTTTACTAATATAAAGACCCCTTCCCGACCACCTAATAAAAAGTTTACTCACCCTGAGGTATTCAATTGATAATTATAATTTTGGATATAAATGAGATTTAGGGAAAAACTTTGTGCAAAAAAGTGACTCACTTATTTCCTGCAACTAGTAATCAATAAACGAACAGCTTTAAATAAAGAATAATAGAGGTATAATTTATTTATAATAGGTAATATAGTTCGAAATATTTAATAATCTATGGGTCCTCCTTTATTTTGAATAACCTTTTCAACCCTTTTTGGCATTGACTTAAATAGGTTCTGGCAAATCTCATCTCCAAGCATTGAATTACATTCGGATATGAAATTCACAATCAAATCCTCTTTATTGCTCAACTGCTTTCTCGAGGGCCTGTACTTGATAATGCTCTATAAGTTTTCTATGGGGTTGAGGCCAGGAGATTGGGGCGGCCATGTCATAACACTCACCTGCTTCTCATCAAAGTATTCCTTCATCAATTTTGATTTGTGACAGGGAGCATTATCCTGCATAAAAATGAACTTGGTGGGGTCGATTTGCACCCTTTCAGCAGAAGGGAGCAGACAAGACTCTAAAATTCTCTTGTACTGCTCACTCCTGAGGGTCTTTTCAATAGGTTTTAAGAAACCAGTTCCATGAAAAGAAAAGCATCCCCAGAACATTATACTGGACAGATGCTTGACATTACTTACTGCTAAATTCAAAGAGCTTTCAAAGGTTCTTCTTTGGATTTTAGATCGCTTACCCTTTGGATTTAGCTCAACTTTCGTTTCATCGGAGAAGAGAACATTTAGTAAAAAAAATCAGGTGAGTCACTTTTATCAATCAGCACTATATTTTTAATTTTCGTTCTTTGAGATTTTATTCCTTTACCTGTTGAGTTTTTAATTGTCTTTCTTTTTTTCATTTCTTTCACGGCTTCCTCACGATACCTTTCTTTCTTTTTTCCATCTGTGACTCTTGTGTAGTTTACCTCCACTTTTTCGCTAAAAATCAGCATAGCATGATGAAAAAAGGTCCATAACTTAATAAAAACAAAGTTTTATCGTAAAATTGTTCATCTTATTATTAAGAGCAAAGACCAAAGTAATTTTTATTAAATTTTTTAATTTTTTCTAGCAATTTTAAAATTTTTGGTTAAATTTACTGTCGGCGTAATATTTACGATTAATGTTTTATCGCCTTTTTCCGGTGAAAAACACATTGATTTTGAAATTCTTGCAAAAATTAAATAATTGTCCAATTTTAATGAAACTTTCAGAACTTATTCAAAAATGCATGAAATTATTTTTGAGACTTTTATTTTTAGAAAATCTTATTTCTTTTTTACATATGTTAAATCAGCTTACTTAATTTCATGAAATTTCAAGAAAATTAAATTTCACTCGAACATTTTTTATTAGTTAAAAGCAAGTCTCCTTGGAGAATATAAATCATCAATTTTTTTTCAAACGTCATCTCATGTTCCGAATCGTAAAATAAAAAATGCAATAAAACTGACATTATTTAATTAGAAAAGGTTTTAATTGGTTTTATAAATAAAATTTATTAGGCACTATTGTTTTAATAAAAAAAATCGGTGAATAATGAATTTTTACAAGAATTGTTTTCATTTTTTTTTAATTATAATAATTTATTATAATAATTTTCTAAAAACCTTCTAAAATTCTACATTATTTTAATTTCAGCTGGTGATATTGTTATTAAGTGAAAACTCTATTTACTTATCAAAAATTGAAAGGTTTAATACAAATCAAATTTCACCAAGATTTTTAAAATAATTTTTAATTTTTTATGTATATAAAATATTGTGTAACGTGCCCATTTTTAAGTTATGGTCGACCATACACGACATTATCAGAAAATAAGAGCGATGACTATAGTAAATTTAAAGTTAACTTACTTAAAAATAGATTACGGAGAATATTTTCCAATATTTTAAAGATTACTGAGCACTTCAAAATTATATAAAAAAGGCGCTCACGATATTTTCTTAAATCGTGATTTACAGATAAAATCTCCGTAAAACAACAACAATCATTACGACAACATTACCTGTCATCGTCTCGTCAATTACGTAAAACATGACGATGTTGGTTAAAATGACAGCTACTGTTTTGTTTTAAAAATACATTTCTGTGTTATTTTACACTTAATGTAAATAAAATGTTTTTCAATTCAGATTAATAATAGTTCAAATCAGCTAATATTCCTTGAATAAAGTTTCAGAAAAGTATATTTTATTCTTGGAAGATTAAAAAGGGCGCTAATCAGCCATTTTAGAAAACAAATTAAAAATCTATTCTAATAATCAATATAATCTTTGTCTGAAATACACCAGATTATTTTGTTTACTGGAAATACTAAATTTCGGCTTTCGGCTTTTCTCATATTTCATTCTTTCTTTCTTTTTCTTTCTTTATTTCTTTCTTTCTTGATGTTTCAATCTATGTTTTCTACCCCCCCCCCCTTTACATTTCTACTCAAATTTCTTGTTCCATTCCTTTCTATGTTATTAAATTCTCTTTTTCGATATCTGTAAGATTTCTTTTCTTTCTTTTCGGTTTATTTTCTTTCTTTCTTTCTTTCCATCCTTAATTTGCTTTATTCAGCTATCATTCACATTTCTTTCCTCTTTCTTTTTAATTTATCTTTCTATAATCCTTACTTTATAGTTCTTTTTTATTTTCTATTTCACCTTCTTTCTATATTTCTTTAATTCTGAATCACTTACTTTCTCTATTTTTTCTTTTCTTTTCATTTTAATTCATCTTTCTATGCTTCTAATTTGTGTTTTTTCATCTCTTTCTTTCTTTCTTTTAATTTTAATTTATCTTTCTGTGTCTCAAATTTTTCGTTGTTTTTTATCTCTCTCTCTCTCTCTCTTTCTTTCTTTCTTTCTTGTTTCTTTTCCTTTTAATTTATCTTTCTATATCCTTAATTTATAGTTATTTTCATCTTGTTTTTACTTTCTTTTTATATTTCTTTCTTTCTGTATCTCTCATTTTCTCTATCTCTGGTTTCTTTCTTTCTTTTCATTTTCATTCATCTTACTCTGTCTTTCTTCTTTCTTCCCACATCTTTCTTTCCTGTATAATGTTATACTTTTCCTTATCTTCAAGCATAAAGGAAAACAATTATCTCAATAGGTTCACCAACTCATCTTAGTCATATGAGTTAAGCGGACTTTCTTTTTATTTTAAACTGATGACTATTGACCCCCGTGCGAAATTATTTCTCGTCTCTTACTAATTCTATGATAAGTTCCTTTGGCTGCGAAAAAAGGTGCAGTATTTTTGGCACTGATAAAATTCTTTTGTTGAGTCATAGGAAACAAAGCGGAAAAATGGTATGTAAATCTGGAATGCGGAGGTATAAATAAATTATGTAATTTAAGCGAGCGTGGATTCGTAGAATTTATTAAACTAAGCCAACAATTAAATTTTAAAAAATTCGAAATAAACGCACATTCCAAAGAGATCTAGAAAAACCGGCCATTCTTACGTGTACCTTATATTTTATGTATAAACTCCGCATTAAAAACGTTACGAAAAGCACGATGCAATTTGTCGTATGTATCGACGTATAAGAGCACTGGGTGTATAAGATGAGCGCAGAAGTTCGATATAAAATGTAGGTTTTGAGATATATTCGCCATATAGGGCCACTCTTAAACTTCCGCATACCTCATATTTTATGTATAAACGCTGTATTAAAAACGACACCAAATGCCCGATCAAATATACCGTGCATATCGTTGGCTAAGGCAGCTAGATATATATGACGAACTCTAGAAGTTACATTTAAAATGTAGGTTTTCACCTATATTCACTACATAAGGCTAGCATTTACCTCATACGTATGGACGCCATATTAAAAAAACAAAAAAACAAAACATGGACGCCATATTAAAAAAACAAAAAAACAAAACATGGACGCCATATTAAAAAAACAAAAAAACAAAACATGGACGCCATATTAAAAAAACAAAAAACAAAACATGGACGCCATATTAAAAAAACAAAAAACAAAACATGGACGCCATATTAAAAAAACAAAAAACAAAACATGGACGCCATATTAAAAAAACAAAAAAACAAAACATGGACGCCATATTAAAAAAAATTTATAAAGGCACGATGCAATATAGCGATTTTCCAAGCGTAGCTTAGATGTGGCGCAAAGTCGGAGGCACCCAGTGAGGATCGAACTCACTACTCAGTCGTAATTGTTCTAGCAAGGCAAGTTTGCGAACAATTACACCGCCTCGAGGTGCTCCACAATATGCACTATATGCCGGTGTATAAGATGACTGTATATAAGCCAACCTCAGAATTTCCATTTAAAATATAGGTTTTGATTTATACTCGCTATATAAGGCAAGTCCAGCACTTATCGCACATTTCATGTAAATACAAACGTCAAATTTAAAAGAAGCTATTTTAAAGACATGATATGATATGCCATATATGTTGGCATATAAGATGACTCTATGTATAAGTTGATTTCAGAATTCTCACTTAAAATGTAGGTTTTTGAGCTAGATTTATTATATAAGATTATTTCAAGCCATTTTATATAGCAAGTATAATAAGTAAAAATTGACTGGTCGGAAAGTTCCCATGCTTTGTAGATGATTTATTTACTTAGAAATCGAAAGAACTTTCCTTCCAACCAAATATAATAAGTACTTAGTCCCTTAAAAGCCGTCCTGGGTATGACGATAAACTACATCCGCGTCCTGGGTAAGACGATAAACTACGTCCAATAGCAAGGCCTCTGATCAGGAGGTTTTGAGGAGCGTAGGGCCACCTCTTAATTGCTGATGTTCCCAGGTCCGTCCTGGCCCGGGGTGGTAGCACCTGTTAGGGTCCAGCTATGGGCAAATAGTTAACCCCGAAACTGGGGTCAAAACAGTATGAAAGTGTAAAACTAGGTTTTGATACCAGAAATATTTTGTAAAAAATTATTTCCAGCAATAAATTTTTGAAGAAAATAATATTACCAGCAATAAATTTTTGAAGAAAAAAATATTACCAGCAATAAATTTTTGAAAAAAACAATATTACCAGCAACACATTTTTGAAGGAAAAATATTACGAGAAATAGATTTTTGACAAAACAAAATATTACCAGCAATAAAAAATTTGTCGGCATTAAATAACCCATTGAGGTTGATATGCCGTAAAACAAAACAAACCAAGCGAAACCAAACCCGTAAGAGCTTTTGTTCAACAATCTAACAGAACATTGGAGAATTGCTGTTAAAGAATCTTCGGTAATACAACCTAAAACTTCAATTTATTTCAAATATTAATAAAAGTCTGTCGATTACTAAACATCTTGTTTCATAAGACTAGATCAATGGTTAAA
Organism: Acanthosepion esculentum; assembly: GCA_964036315.1. NCBI lineage: Eukaryota > Metazoa > Mollusca > Cephalopoda > Sepiida > Sepiidae > Acanthosepion > Acanthosepion esculentum. The sequence goes on along the minus strand of OZ038511.1, from coordinate 32,952,896 downwards.
AATAGCTGCGAGCGAATGAAGGCTGTCGGTCATAGTGAGGACTATTATTCTTTAAGCATCACCCGTGGACTGACGCTGCACTGTTTTCCATCGATAAAGCACATAATGTTGCAATTCGGGTGTTATAGGACGATCCCTCTTTTACGATAAAATTTAGGTTCTCAAAATTTTTTAGGCACATACGGAATAACGTGTGAAAGAAAGAGTGGGTGGAATCACTGTCAAGACTGATAATGTGTGTGGTCGCCATGAAGCTGGGCAGAGAGCAAGGCATTTGCTAAATGCTTACTCTCTCATTCTCATCCTTATCAGTCATTGACGAGAACCTTTTCCAGATATATTCAAGCGTGTGCAAAACTAGAAGTAGCGGCTACGCCTTTCCCCAACGCTTGAATCGAAAACAAGCTACCTAAGTCAGAATACAATGACCTCAAAGATAATTTAAACATGGATGATCGTTGGTTCTATTTTACATGATGTAAACCTGTAAGCCTTCCCCAGCGCACCTCTACAATATATTAGGTTGGTGCAAAAATAATGTCGTTTTATATATATAAGTTGAACGTCAAAAAACGACATTATTTTTGCACCAACCTAATACGTTATACAGAAAGTTTGTTATGCAAAAAGTTAAGTTATATTGCATTAGCAGGGGTTTGTTTTAACAGAATTCATTTAACCCTAGAACACTAACCATGGGTATATAGTACCCAGCGCAAATTTTCCTGTTTTTAAAATCAATTTTCAGTACCTGATTTTCTTACCTAAATATTAGGTTGGTGCAAAAATAATGTCGTTTTATATATATAAGTTGAACGTCAAAAAACGACATTATTTTTGCACCAACCTAATAATATGTTTTTTCAGTTCCTATTAATGTTAAAGTACAAAATTTGAAGTGACTGCATGTAAAATATTTCAAATAAAGATTTATATTTAATAGTTTTTGGTATTTTCAAAATCGGGTATGATATACCCATGGTTAGTAGTGGTGTAACTTTAATTGATGGTTAGTGTTCTAGGGTTAATACGATACTTTATCATCTGTCATATCAACGTACATTTTTGTCAAATATTAAAATCCGCACGGGCTTACAATCATATCACGTTGAAATACCAGTCCTCGCACGGTCACAGAAGTTATGGAACATCGAGTCTGGTCAGTACCTAGATGGGTGACCGCTTGGGAATACCCGGTGCTGTAAGCTTGGATGCGCGGATGGTGTAATGTATAACGGCTCGAAGTTGGATCTCGGGGATTCCAGTCGGTTTCGGTATAACCACTAACACGTAAATACCCTTGAGAAAAGTATGAATTCATTTCTCCCCCCAACTACGGGTTAATTAGTAAAACTCGTATCAGTAAATAATTATTATCTCCAAAAATTCTTACAATTTAAAAAAACAAATTGCTGGCTTTGAATAACCTGCAAAGGGTTGATGGGCCGTAGAAAACGAATAAATCAATCCAAAATTGATATTTTTTTTAGATTCTAACGCAGAAGATGATGGAAAATAAGTAACGTTTTTGGCATATTACCCTTTTTATTTTAAAACATATTAACGGTACAATTCAAACATTAAAAATAATTTGTAATATTTAAAGAGAAGGTAATGAGGATCATCGAACATGTCAAAAGTGGTTTGCAATGTTTTACGCTGGAGAATTTTCGTTAAACAATGCTCCACAGTCGGGTAGACCATTAATGTGGATAGCGATCAAATCATAACATCACTTGATATAAATAAGAGTTACACGACGTAGATGGGAAATAGCGAAAATAGTAAAATGAAATAAAATAAAATAATTTCAAATCAAGCATTGAAAATAATTTGCACCAGCCCGGTTTTGTTAGTCTCTTTGATGTCTGGCTTCCATATAAGTTAAGTGGTAAAAAAGACTGGATATTATTGCCGCGTATGATTTTCTGTTTAGCCGTAACAAAATGACAAAAGTGGATTATTTACGACATCGAGGAGCACAAGAAATCATGAGAAGATTTAACGTGAGCTCTTTATTATGGACTCTTTGGGATAAACTAAACAATTGTTTTGAACAAGTACTGCTCCCAATTAGACTAACTGAAGACAGCAATTGACGCAACACATTCAGATTTAGTAAAAAGATCGTAGTATTCCATCAGGATATAGTCCGGTTCACACTCGACCTCGTTTTTTTGAACTGGAGCAGAAATTTATCCCCTGTTTCCTGTTAAGGATTGGGTTTCCAGTTCCTTCTAAAGTTTTGTTTAAACTCCCAACGCTTGTCCTTACCTAAGCTAATACAACTCCACACAGTGGCCGTCTGACTTGAGCGGCCCCTGAGCCTTGTATTAGGTGAACATTAAGAAAAGGACAACTCATAGACAGGGCCACTCGTAATAAACGGGAAAAATACTTTGGCGCGAGGGATAATTTTTATAAATTAATATACATTATTCCTTCCTTAGGCGGCAATGTAACTAAAAAAAAAGTAGTGATTCGTTATCGATTTGGAAGAGGGATCATGTTTATAACATCGATACAGTGTTAAATCGATGCCTGATTTTTTACAGAGTTATTGGACTTTTAAAAGGTTACAAAAAGATTTCTTTTAAATGACGAACAGATATATACAGTTTAATTAAAGAACAACAATTTAGATAAATTAATAAAATTATGTTATCTTTCATTCCCAGTAGACTCTTACATCTTAGTGGCAGTGTTGCTTTATTTCAGGTGAATTGATTAAAAAAAAAAGTATAGCATATTTCTTTCTCGGTTAAACAAAAATGATTACAGTTTGGCTGTGAAATTTTCATTCATCCACAGAAAGCAGCTGTTTGGATAATCAATCATTCTAGTTATGGCAGAATTCCTTGGAAGATTGTAAACGGCAAGTTTGGTAATATTGATTTTTCTCAGAAAGATGAAAGATTCAGGGAAAATCGAATTAAGAACTAGCCCGAAAGATGTCAAAAGACAATGGAACCAACTGTAGATAAGATGGTCAATATATTCAAATTCGAAAGGAAATGCTTATTTTTTTTACTTTATAAACCGAACGCATTTATTTGGTCAACACAATATATATATATATATATATATATATATATATATATATATATATATATATATATATATATATATATATATATATATTGTGATGTTCAAATAATCCGTAATATATATACTTAAATATTTGTATCTATAAAAAAGAACGTATAAATGTATATATATATATTACGACAAGAAATAATTTAGACAAGTTTTGTCTACTTATTTTTAATAGGATCCTCTCGTTACTACGGAGAAGTTTCTTAGTATCCTTATTGAAGGAAGAAAGATCATTACCATGTTGATGTACAGTGCTGTTCGATAAAAGTGACTCACCTGATTGTTTTTACTAAATGTTCTCTTCTCCGATGAAACCAAAGTTGAGCTAAATTCAAAGGATAAGCGATCTAAAATCCGAAGAAGAAACTTTGAAAGTTCTTTGAATTTAGCAGTAAGTAATGTCAAGCATCCGTTCAGTATAATGTTCTGGGGATGCTTTTCTTTTCATGGAACTGGTTTCTTAAAACCTATTAAAAAGACCCTCAGGAGCGAGCAGTACAAGAGAATTTTAGAGTCTTGTCTGCTCCCTTCTGCTGAAAGGGTGCAAATCGACCCCACCAAGTTCATTTTTATGCAGGAAAATGCTCCCTGTCACAAGTCAAAATTGATGAAGGAATACTTTGATGAGAAGCAGGTGAGTGTTATGACATGGCCGCCCCAATCTCCTGATCTCAACCCCATAGAAAATTTATGGAGCATTATAAAGTACAGGCTTTTGAGAAAGCAGTTGAGCAACAAAGAGGATTTGATTGTGAATTTCATATCCGAATGGAATTCAATACCTGGAGATGAGATTTGCCAGAACCTAATCAAGTCAATGCCAAAAAGGATTGAAAAGGTTATTCATTATAAAGGAGGACCCATAGATTATTAAATATTTCGAACTATATTACCTATTATAAATAAATTATACCTCTATTATTCTTTATTTAAAGCTGTTCGCTTATGTT
>OZ038511.1:32923850-32943850 GCA_964036315.1 Acanthosepion esculentum | reverse complement strand
ACATTTACTTGGTTTTAAAAAGAAATATAGTCTATTAAACATTAAAAGTAAAAACTTTTCAGAATTGTAGTTAAATAAAACATATTCTAGATTTTGGGGGGATGTTTAAGCCCCCCAAAATCTTTAAGTATACAAATAGAAAAAATGCCGTAAGAATTTTTTGACGTTAACAATAAAATTTTTATAAAAAACCCAGACGACATGCATTTAGCGGATGTCAGAATTTGTTGAAAAATACATCCCTACCCATCCCTAAACATAACCCTGCTTTCGAATGTAACTATTAACTGATACAACGAAAACTGAAATTGAACACGCTACCACCCCTTGTGTAGATGAGTGGATTTCTCTGTATCCTTGGAAACACTCAATTATGAATCTTTGCCGTGCCTTTAAAACTGTAAATTTAAAAATAAGTTGCTCCAAAATGCGCTTGAGGAGGAAATGGAACTAATGTCTTTAATTTAATAAGAAAATTAAATTCGAAGCTTTTAGCTTCCATTTTTGAAACATGGCTATTACTGTGTAGCGAAAAAACACTTTAAATCAGTTAATTTATAATATATATATATATATATATATATATATATATATATATATATATATATATATATATATATATATACGCTGATTGTTGTAATTGCCTTTAGAACTAATTGATATAACATTTCCTGAAACACACTCAACATATTCTTTTCTTTCGATTCCCTAGTGTAATGCGATTTCCTTACATACAAAACTAGTTATGTGGAAACAGGAAATGATGTAAGGCGCTTCAAAATATGCCGTCCGCTTGATTCTTCCCCCAAGTGCCACCAACTGCCATTTATAAGAACATTCTGACATCCTCTGCTCTACTGCCCTCAAATAAGAATCTCCCAGGGGAGAGGCATTCAGTTGTTAGGCTCAACGATTAGGCTGCAGGTGCAAGAGTCGGAGGCTTCTGGCAAATCGTTGACTTGTATTTCTTTCATCTTCGGTCTTGTTGTTTTTTAGTTTATCGCAACTCCGCAGGGTGTCAGTCTACGACCGTAAGTAAACAAGGGTCAGGAAGAATGAAATGCCATAGAAGGAAAGTTGCTGGGGGGATTTTTTTTTTCCGGGGGAACAGTTTGCCTATTTCGAATTTCATTTGAACCTGTTTCTCTATCTTTTCTTTATTTGCATTGTTTACCAATGAACATAGACGACCTGAGTAGTTAGGATAATGAATAAATAAATTAAGAAAATCAGTTGTGGTTGATTTCGCTACATTTGCAATATACAAATAATATTCCATCTAATATTATTAGTGTAAATAACAAAAAAGAAATAAAATGAAAAGTACTGGTAAATATTAAAAATGACGAAAAATAATTCATCTAAGAAATTCAAACGATATTACATTTAATACTACCAGTTTAATTAAAACAAGAAAAATATGATGAAAGAAAGCTTAGTCAAAACGATTTGTGTGCAGCAGCTTTTTCCAGTCATAGTGTTTCTAACCTTCTTTACGGCAGCGAATGTTGGACGATTTCCTCAAAAATGAAGAAAAGACTCGAGGCGACAGAGATGTGGTTCTACAGAAGGATGCTAAGGATATCATGAACCGAGCGTGTGAGCAAGGATGGGGTCTTAGAGAGGTTGCAACCAAGGAAGAGGCCTATACTTAACACCAGGAAGAGTCAGCTGTGATTTCTGGGACACATAATGAAGAAGGAGAGCCTGCAGAATCTGATACTCACGGGTCCAATAGAGGGAAAGCGAGACAAGGGAAAACAACGCGTGACGTACCTTGTGGACTTAAGCAAGTAGATGAGAGAATGTGATCAGGGGGAGGAAGCTGAGGAAAGGAACTTGTGGAGAGCTGCAAGGGATAGAGGGAGGTGGAGAGCCATGATCGCCTACATCCTGAAAGGACATGGCACATAAAAGGAAAGAAGGGAAAGAGAGACAAGTGAAAACAATGCATGACATACTTGGTGGACTTAAGCAAGTAGATGACAGAACGTGATCTGGGGGAGGAAGCAGTGGGAAGGAACTTGTTGAGAGCTGCAAGGGATAGAGGGAGGTGGAGAGCCATGATCGCCTACGTCATGAAAGGACATGGCACATAAAAGGAAAGAAGGGAAAGAGAGACAAGGGAAAACAATGCGTGACATACCTGGTGGACTTAAGCAAGTGGATGACAGAACGTGATCAGGGGGAGGAAGCTGAGGGAAGGAACTTGTGGAGAGCTGCAAGGGATAGAGGGAGGTGGAGAGCCATGATCGCCTACATCCTGAAAGGACATGGCACATAAAAGGAAAGAAGGGAAAGAGAGACAAGGGAAAACAATGCATGACATACCTGGTGGACTTAAGCAAGTGGATGACAGAACGTGATCTGGGGGAGGAAGCAGAGGGAAGGAACTTGTTGAGAGCTGCAAGGGATAGAGGGAGGTGGAGAGCCATGATCGCCTACATCCTGAAAGGACATGGCACATAAAAGGAAAGAAGGGAAAGAGAGACAAGGGAAAACAATGCATGACATACCTGGTGGACTTAAGCAAGTGGATGACAGAACGTGATCTGGGGGAGGAAGCAGAGGGAAGGAACTTGTTGAGAGCTGCAAGGGATAGAGGGAGGTGGAGAGCCATGATCGCCTACATCCTGAAAGGACATGGCACATAAAAGGAAAGAAGGGAAAGAGAGACAAGGGAAAACAATGCATGACATACCTGGTGGGCATAAGCAAGTGGATGACAGAATGTGATCTGGGGGAGGAAGCTGAGGGAAGGAACTTGTTGAGAGCTGCAAGGGATAGAGGGAGGTGGATAGCCATGATCGCCTACATCCTGAAGGACATGGCACATAAAAGGAAAGAAGGGAAAGAGAGACAAGGGAAAACAATGCATGACATACCTGGTGGGCATAAGCAAGTGGATGACAGAACGTGATCTGGGGGAGGAAGCAGAGGGAAGGAACTTGTTGAGAGCTGCAAGGGATAGAGGGAGGTGGAGAGCCATGATCGCCTACATCCTGAAAGGACATGGCACATAAAAGGAAAGAAGGGAAAGAGAGACAAGGGAAAACAATGCATGACATACCTGGTGGGCATAAGCAAGTGGATGACAGAATGTGATCTGGGGGAGGAAGCTGAGGGAAGGAACTTGTTGAGAGCTGCAAGGGATAGAGGGAGGTGGAGAGCCATGATCGCCTACATCCTGAAGGACATGACACATAAAAGGAAAGAAGGGAAAGAGAGACAAGGGAAAACAATGTATGACATACCTGGTGGACTTAAGCAAGTGGATGACAGAATGTGATCTGGGGGAGGAAGCTGAGGGAAGGAACTTGTTGAGAGCTGCAAGGGATAGAGGGAGGTGGATAGCCATGATCGCCTACATCCTGAAGGACATGACACATAAAAGGAAAGAAGGGAAAGAGAGACAAGGGAAAACAATGCATGACATACCTGGTGGGCATAAGCAAGTGGATGACAGAACGTGATCTGGGGGAGGAAGCAGAGGGAAGGAACTTGTTGAGAGCTGCAAGGGATAGAGGGAGGTGGAGAGCCATGATCGCCTACATCCTGAAGGACATGACACATAAAAGGAAAGAAGGGAAAGAGAGACAAGGGAAAACAATGCATGACATACCTGGTGGGCATAAGCAAGTGGATGACAGAACGTGATCTGGGGGAGGAAGCAGAGGGAAGGAACTTGTTGAGAGCTGCAAGGGATAGAGGGAGGTGGAGAGCCATGATCGCCTACATCCTGAAAGGACATGGCACATAAAAGGAAAGAAGGGAAAGAGAGACAAGGGAAAACAATGCATGACATACCTGGTGGGCATAAGCAAGTGGATGACAGAATGTGATCTGGGGAGGAAGCTGAGGGAAGGAACTTGTTGAGAGCTGCAAGGGATAGAGGGAGGTGGATAGCCATGATCGCCTACATCCTGAAGGACATGACACATAAAAGGAAAGAAGGGAAAGAGAGACAAGGGAAAACAATGCATGACATACCTGGTGGGCATAAGCAAGTGGATGACAGAACGTGATCTGGGGGAGGAAGCTGAGGGAAGGAACTTGTTGAGAGCTGCAAGGGATAGAGGGAGGTGGAGAGCCATGATCGCCTACATCCTGAAAGGACATGACACATAAAAGGAAAGAAGGGAAAGAGAGACAAGGGAAAACAATGCATGACATACCTGGTGGGCATAAGCAAGTGGATGACAGAATGTGATCTGGGGGAGGAAGCTGAGGGAAGGAACTTGTTGAGAGCTGCAAGGGATAGAGGGAGGTGGAGAGCCATGATCGCCTACATCCTGAAGGACATGACACATAAAAGGAAAGAAGGGAAAGAGAGACAAGGGAAAACAATGTATGACATACCTGGTGGACTTAAGCAAGTGGATGACAGAATGTGATCTGGGGGAGGAAGCTGAGGGAAGGAACTTGTTGAGAGCTGCAAGGGATAGAGGGAGGTGGATAGCCATGATCGCCTACATCCTGAAGGACATGACACATAAAAGGAAAGAAGGGAAAGAGAGACAAGGGAAAACAATGCATGACATACCTGGTGGGCATAAGCAAGTGGATGACAGAACGTGATCTGGGGGAGGAAGCAGAGGGAAGGAACTTGTTGAGAGCTGCAAGGGATAGAGGGAGGTGGAGAGCCATGATCGCCTACATCCTGAAGGACATGACACATAAAAGGAAAGAAGGGAAAGAGAGACAAGGGAAAACAATGCATGACATACCTGGTGGGCATAAGCAAGTGGATGACAGAACGTGATCTGGGGGAGGAAGCAGAGGGAAGGAACTTGTTGAGAGCTGCAAGGGATAGAGGGAGGTGGAGAGCCATGATCGCCTACATCCTGAAAGGACATGGCACATAAAAGGAAAGAAGGGAAAGAGAGACAAGGGAAAACAATGCATGACATACCTGGTGGGCATAAGCAAGTGGATGACAGAATGTGATCTGGGGAGGAAGCTGAGGGAAGGAACTTGTTGAGAGCTGCAAGGGATAGAGGGAGGTGGATAGCCATGATCGCCTACATCCTGAAGGACATGACACATAAAAGGAAAGAAGGGAAAGAGAGACAAGGGAAAACAATGCATGACATACCTGGTGGGCATAAGCAAGTGGATGACAGAACGTGATCTGGGGGAGGAAGCTGAGGGAAGGAACTTGTTGAGAGCTGCAAGGGATAGAGGGAGGTGGAGAGCCATGATCGCCTACATCCTGAAAGGACATGACACATAAAAGGAAAGAAGGGAAAGAGAGACAAGGGAAAACAATGCATGACATACCTGGTGGGCATAAGCAAGTGGATGACAGAATGTGATCTGGGGGAGGAAGCTGAGGGAAGGAACTTGTTGAGAGCTGCAAGGGATAGAGGGAGGTGGAGAGCCATGATCGCCTACATCCTGAAGGACATGACACATAAAAGGAAAGAAGGGAAAGAGAGACAAGGGAAAACAATGCATGACATACCAGGTGGACTTAAGCAAGTGGATGACAGAACGTGATCTGGGGGAGGAAGCAGAGGGAAGGAACTTGTTGAGAGCTGCAAGGGATAGAGGGAGGTGGAGAGCCGTGATCGCCTACATCCTGAAAGGACATGGCACATAAAAGGAAAGAAGGGAAAGAGAGACAAGGGAAAACAATGCATGACATACCTGGTGGGCATAAGCAAGTGGATGACAGAACGTGATCTGGGGGAGGAAGCTGAGGGAAGGAACTTGTTGAGAGCTGCAAGGGATAGAGGGAGGTGGAGAGCCATGATCGCCTACATCCTGAAAGGACATGGCACATAAAAGGAAAGAAGGGAAAGAGAGACAAGGGAAAACAATGCATGACATACCTGGTGGGCATAAGCAAGTGGATGACAGAATGTGATCTGGGGAGGAAGCTGAGGGAAGGAACTTGTTGAGAGCTGCAAGGGATAGAGGGAGGTGGATAGCCATGATCGCCTACATCCTGAAGGACATGACACATAAAAGGAAAGAAGGGAAAGAGAGACAAGGGAAAACAATGCATGACATACCTGGTGGGCATAAGCAAGTGGATGACAGAACGTGATCTGGGGGAGGAAGCTGAGGGAAGGAACTTGTTGAGAGCTGCAAGGGATAGAGGGAGGTGGAGAGCCATGATCGCCTACATCCTGAAAGGACATGACACATAAAAGGAAAGAAGGGAAAGAGAGACAAGGGAAAACAATGCATGACATACCTGGTGGGCATAAGCAAGTGGATGACAGAATGTGATCTGGGGGAGGAAGCTGAGGGAAGGAACTTGTTGAGAGCTGCAAGGGATAGAGGGAGGTGGAGAGCCATGATCGCCTACATCCTGAAGGACATGACACATAAAAGGAAAGAAGGGAAAGAGAGACAAGGGAAAACAATGCATGACATACCAGGTGGACTTAAGCAAGTGGATGACAGAACGTGATCTGGGGGAGGAAGCAGAGGGAAGGAACTTGTTGAGAGCTGCAAGGGATAGAGGGAGGTGGAGAGCCGTGATCGCCTACATCCTGAAAGGACATGGCACATAAAAGGAAAGAAGGGAAAGAGAGACAAGGGAAAACAATGCATGACATACCTGGTGGGCTTAAGCAAGTGGATGACAGAATGTGATCTGGGGGAGGAAGCTGAGGGAAAGAACTTGTTGAGAGCTGCAAGGGATAGAGGGAGGTGGAGAGCCATGATCGCCTACATCCTGAAAGGACATGACACATAAAAGGAAAGAAGGGTGAGAGAGACAAGGGAAAACAATGCATGACATACCTGGTGGGCTTAAGCAAGTGGATGACAGAATGTGATCTGGGGGAGGAAGCTGAGGGAAGGAACTTGTTGAGAGCTGCAATGGATAGAGGTAGGTGGAGAGCCATGATCGCCTACATCCTGAAAGGACATGACACATAAAAGGAAACAAGGGAAAGAGAGACAAGGGAAAACAATGCATGACATACCAGGTGGACTTAAGCAAGTGGATGACAGAACGTGATCTGGGGGAGGAAGCAGAGGGAAGGAACTTGTTGAGAGCTGCAAGGGATAGAGGAGGGAGGTGGAGAGCCATGATCGCCTACATTCTGAAAGGACATGACACATAAAAGGAAAGAAGGGAAAGAGAGACAAGGGAAAACAATGCATGACATACCTGGTGGGCTTAAGCAAGTGGATGACAGAATGTGATTTGGGGGAGGAAGCTGAGGGAAGGAACTTGTTGAGAGCTGCAAGGGATAGAGGGAGGTGGAGAGCCATGATCGCCTACATCCTGAAAGGACATGACACATAAAAGGAAAGAAGGGAAAGAGAGACAAGGGAAAACAATGCATGACATACCAGGTGGACTTAAGCAAGTGGATGACAGAACGTGATCTGGGGGAGGAAGCAGAGGGAAGGAACTTGTTGAGAGCTGCAAGGGATAGAGGAGGGAGGTGGAGAGCCATGATCGCCTACATTCTGAAAGGACATGACACATAAAAGGAAAGAAGGGAAAGAGAGACAAGGGAAAACAATGCATGACATACCTGGTGGACTTAAGCAAGTAGATGACAGAACGTGATCTGGGGGAGGAAGCAGTGGGAAGGAACTTGTTGAGAGCTGCAAGGGATAGAGGGAGGTGGAGAGCCATGATCGCCTACGTCATGAAAGGACATGGCACATAAAAGGAAAGAAGGGAAAGAGAGACAAGGGAAAACAATGCGTGACATACCTGGTGGACTTAAGCAAGTGGATGACAGAACGTGATCAGGGGGAGGAAGCTGAGGGAAGGAACTTGTGGAGAGCTGCAAGGGATAGAGGGAGGTGGAGAGCCATGATCGCCTACATCCTGAAAGGACATGGCACATAAAAGGAAAGAAGGGAAAGAGAGACAAGGGAAAACAATGCATGACATACCTGGTGTGGTTAAGCAAGTGGATGACAGAACGTGACCTGGGGGAGGAAGCTGAGGGAAGGAACTTGTTGAGAGCTGCAAGGGATAGAGGGAGGTGGAGAGCCATGATGGCCTACATCCTGAAAGGACATGGCACATAAAAGGAAAGAAGGGAAAGAGAGACAAGGGAAAACAATGCGTGACATACCTGGTGGTCTTAAGCAAGTGGATGACAGAATGTGATCAGGGGGAGGAAGCTGAGGGAAGGAACTTGTTGAGAGCTGCAATGGATAGAGGGAGGTGGAGAGCCATGATCGCCTACATCCTGAAAGGACATGGCACATAAAAGGAAAGAAGGGAAAGAGAGACAAGGGAAAACAATGCATGACATACCAGGTGGACTTAAGCAAGTGGATGACAGAACGTGATCTGGGGGAGGAAGCAGAGGGAAGGAACTTGTTGAGAGCTGCAAGGGATAGAGGGAGGTGGAGAGCCATGATCGCCTACATCCTGAAAGGACATGGCACATAAAAGGAAAGAAGGGAAAGAGAGACAAGGGAAAACAATGCATGACATACCTGGTGGACTTAAGCAAGTGGATGACAGAACGTGATCTGGGGGAGGAAGCAGAGGGAAGGAACTTGTTGAGAGCTGCAAGGGATAGAGGGAGGTGGAGAGCCATGATCGCCTACATCCTGAAAGGACATGGCACATAAAAGGAAAGAAGGGAAAGAGAGACAAGGGAAAACAATGCATGACATACCTGGTGGACTTAAGCAAGTGGATGACAGAACGTGATCTGGGGGAGGAAGCAGAGGGAAGGAACTTGTTGAGAGCTGCAAGGGATAGAGGGAGGTGGAGAGCCATGATCGCCTACATCCTGAAAGGACATGGCACATAAAAGGAAAGAAGGGAAAGAGAGACAAGGGAAAACAATGCATGACATACCTGGTGGGCATAAGCAAGTGGATGACAGAATGTGATCTGGGGGAGGAAGCTGAGGGAAGGAACTTGTTGAGAGCTGCAAGGGATAGAGGGAGGTGGATAGCCATGATCGCCTACATCCTGAAGGACATGGCACATAAAAGGAAAGAAGGGAAAGAGAGACAAGGGAAAACAATGCATGACATACCTGGTGGGCATAAGCAAGTGGATGACAGAACGTGATCTGGGGGAGGAAGCAGAGGGAAGGAACTTGTTGAGAGCTGCAAGGGATAGAGGGAGGTGGAGAGCCATGATCGCCTACATCCTGAAAGGACATGGCACATAAAAGGAAAGAAGGGAAAGAGAGACAAGGGAAAACAATGCATGACATACCTGGTGGGCATAAGCAAGTGGATGACAGAATGTGATCTGGGGGAGGAAGCTGAGGGAAGGAACTTGTTGAGAGCTGCAAGGGATAGAGGGAGGTGGAGAGCCATGATCGCCTACATCCTGAAGGACATGACACATAAAAGGAAAGAAGGGAAAGAGAGACAAGGGAAAACAATGTATGACATACCTGGTGGACTTAAGCAAGTGGATGACAGAATGTGATCTGGGGGAGGAAGCTGAGGGAAGGAACTTGTTGAGAGCTGCAAGGGATAGAGGGAGGTGGATAGCCATGATCGCCTACATCCTGAAGGACATGACACATAAAAGGAAAGAAGGGAAAGAGAGACAAGGGAAAACAATGCATGACATACCTGGTGGGCATAAGCAAGTGGATGACAGAACGTGATCTGGGGGAGGAAGCAGAGGGAAGGAACTTGTTGAGAGCTGCAAGGGATAGAGGGAGGTGGAGAGCCATGATCGCCTACATCCTGAAGGACATGACACATAAAAGGAAAGAAGGGAAAGAGAGACAAGGGAAAACAATGCATGACATACCTGGTGGGCATAAGCAAGTGGATGACAGAACGTGATCTGGGGGAGGAAGCAGAGGGAAGGAACTTGTTGAGAGCTGCAAGGGATAGAGGGAGGTGGAGAGCCATGATCGCCTACATCCTGAAAGGACATGGCACATAAAAGGAAAGAAGGGAAAGAGAGACAAGGGAAAACAATGCATGACATACCTGGTGGGCATAAGCAAGTGGATGACAGAATGTGATCTGGGGAGGAAGCTGAGGGAAGGAACTTGTTGAGAGCTGCAAGGGATAGAGGGAGGTGGATAGCCATGATCGCCTACATCCTGAAGGACATGACACATAAAAGGAAAGAAGGGAAAGAGAGACAAGGGAAAACAATGCATGACATACCTGGTGGGCATAAGCAAGTGGATGACAGAACGTGATCTGGGGGAGGAAGCTGAGGGAAGGAACTTGTTGAGAGCTGCAAGGGATAGAGGGAGGTGGAGAGCCATGATCGCCTACATCCTGAAAGGACATGACACATAAAAGGAAAGAAGGGAAAGAGAGACAAGGGAAAACAATGCATGACATACCTGGTGGGCATAAGCAAGTGGATGACAGAATGTGATCTGGGGGAGGAAGCTGAGGGAAGGAACTTGTTGAGAGCTGCAAGGGATAGAGGGAGGTGGAGAGCCATGATCGCCTACATCCTGAAGGACATGACACATAAAAGGAAAGAAGGGAAAGAGAGACAAGGGAAAACAATGCATGACATACCAGGTGGACTTAAGCAAGTGGATGACAGAACGTGATCTGGGGGAGGAAGCAGAGGGAAGGAACTTGTTGAGAGCTGCAAGGGATAGAGGGAGGTGGAGAGCCGTGATCGCCTACATCCTGAAAGGACATGGCACATAAAAGGAAAGAAGGGAAAGAGAGACAAGGGAAAACAATGCATGACATACCTGGTGGGCTTAAGCAAGTGGATGACAGAATGTGATCTGGGGGAGGAAGCTGAGGGAAGGAACTTGTTGAGAGCTGCAATGGATAGAGGTAGGTGGAGAGCCATGATCGCCTACATCCTGAAAGGACATGACACATAAAAGGAAACAAGGGAAAGAGAGACAAGGGAAAACAATGCATGACATACCAGGTGGACTTAAGCAAGTGGATGACAGAACGTGATCTGGGGGAGGAAGCAGAGGGAAGGAACTTGTTGAGAGCTGCAAGGGATAGAGGAGGGAGGTGGAGAGCCATGATCGCCTACATTCTGAAAGGACATGACACATAAAAGGAAAGAAGGGAAAGAGAGACAAGGGAAAACAATGCATGACATACCTGGTGGGCTTAAGCAAGTGGATGACAGAATGTGATTTGGGGGAGGAAGCTGAGGGAAGGAACTTGTTGAGAGCTGCAAGGGATAGAGGGAGGTGGAGAGCCATGATCGCCTACATCCTGAAAGGACATGACACATAAAAGGAAAGAAGGGAAAGAGAGACAAGGGAAAACAATGCATGACATACCAGGTGGACTTAAGCAAGTGGATGACAGAACGTGATCTGGGGGAGGAAGCAGAGGGAAGGAACTTGTTGAGAGCTGCAAGGGATAGAGGGAGGTGGAGAGCCGTGATCGCCTACATCCTGAAAGGACATGGCACATAAAAGGAAAGAAGGGAAAGAGAGACAAGGGAAAACAATGCATGACATACCTGGTGGGCTTAAGCAAGTGGATGACAGAATGTGATCTGGGGGAGGAAGCTGAGGGAAGGAACTTGTTGAGAGCTGCAAGGGATAGAGGGAGGTGGAGAGCCATGATCGCCTACATCCTGAAAGGACATGACACATAAAAGGAAAGAAGGGAGAGAGAGACAAGGGAAAACAATGCATGACATACCTGGTGGGCTTAAGCAAGTGGATGACAGAATGTGATCTGGGGGAGGAAGCTGAGGGAAGGAACTTGTTGAGAGCTGCAAGGGATAGAGGGAGGTGGAGAGCCATGGTCACCTACATCCTGAAAGGACATGACACATAAAAGGAAAGAAGAGAAAGAGAGGCAAGTGAAAACAATGCATGATATACCTGGTGGACTTAAGCAAGTGGATGACAGAACATGATCTGGGGGAGGAATCTGAGGGAAGGAACTTGTTGAGAGCTGCAAGGGATAGAGGAGGGAGGTGGAGAGCCATGATCGCCTACATCCTGAAAGGACATGACACATAAAAGGAAAGAAGGGAAAGAGAGACAAGGGAAAACAATGCATGACATACCTGGTGGGCTTAAGCAAGTGGATGACAGAACATGATCTGGGGGAGGAATCTGAGGGAAGGAACTTGTTGAGAGCTGCAAGGGATAGAGGAGGGAGGTGGAGAGCCATGATCGCCTACATCCTGAAAGGACATGACACATAAAAGGAAAGAAGGGAAAGAGAGACAAGGGAAAACAATGCATGACATACCTGGTGGACTTAAGCAAGTAGATGACAGAACGTGATCTGGGGGAGGAAGCAGAGGGAAGGAACTTGTGGAGAGCTGCAAGTAATAGAGGGAGATGGAGAGCCATAATCGCCTACGTCCTGAGAGGACATGGCACATAAAAAAAAAAACTGTCTCAGAATGGAGCTATTTTGAAACGAAAATTTTGGGACCCCTGAGCTGAAAAGAATTATCAACCACGAAATCCACATAGCATGGAAATAGAATACGTTCAGTTAATCCCTGTGGATTAATGAAGGGGTTGTGTTTATAGATTACGATGCAGGTGGTCAGGGAATATAATGGCCAAAATGTTGTATATATAGCAAGCAAGATGGTTGTCTAAATATAAATGCATATAATATTAACTTACATCTTAATATTTTAGATATTTCTTATCTCAAATTTTAGTCAGACCGACAGTTTTACGGTAGTAAACAGACATCACGAATCGGTAAAAAAAAAAGATGTTCTCCCTGGGATTTGAAGTTAAATTCTTTTTGCTTCAGGGAAGCCTCGGAAGAAAAATCTGTTTTACTGCCATCTGATGAGAATTTGACGAGAATCTGACGAGACTTTGACGAGAATCTGACGAGAATTTTACTGTTTTGGGAGAAGAACAACTCTAACCAAATTTCTCTTTTATCTCTTACGCGGCCCTGTGGGTGATTAATTATTTTCCACCCTACAACCACATTCCCACAGACAAAATGTTGCTAGGCTCTCACTATTCTATCACTATTTTCATGGCAAATTTTCAGACGAGCTAGATTCCTTAGTTCAACAAGTTCAAATCTTCACAAGTAAGGCCCGTCATATCATGTAGACGGCGTCATCTCAGTCACATTCCCTTCATATTTCATTGCTTAGTAGGAAGTTTCACTCAGTTTCTTCTCCAGAACTGTCACTTTTTGGAACAGATTCCTGAGAGGCTGCTTTTCCGACCACTACAATCTTAATGACTTCAACTCAACCGTTATCTATCCTACATATCCTTTAGGTATAGGGGAGTTAGATTCATGCCTTCCCCAAGGGTATTTGCGTGTAAGTGAATATAACGAACACAACTGGAATTGAAACTCGGCTCTCCGATTAACAATTCCGATCCATTAATCAATAATCAAATTAACAAGCCACTCCTTGTCTCATTTAACAACAGATTGTAGATCATCTTTTAGATCAATAGCCAATTTGAACTTATCTACCAAAAGCAGCATTGGCTGCTCGACCAATGAATACTGGATATTTCCTGCAGTTGACCGAGAGAAGAGAAAGCTATCTTGCTTGTCTGAAAGAAGACATTGCGAGGTGAGATGTTTAGACTAATAGGCCGGTAGTTAGAAGGATCAGATAATTCTCCTGGCTTCTTAAATACTGGAACTGCTGATAAGGATTTCCAAGAAGCAGGAAAGCAAGAAACAGAAAGGCATTTAGTGTAGAGTTTAGAGATAACAGACGCCAGTTCAGGAGCACATTTCTTAAGTACTATTGCACAATTCGTTTTCTATGGCTTATCAAACGCGGCTAAGATTACCGTTACTATTTAAGGACATTATTTATGATATCCCTTCATAACTTCCTTTTTTGTTGCTCAAAGTAATTATTAATACTTTACCATTCTTTGAGCCCCCTCTTCTTTCTGTTCACATAAACTCGTGAAGCACGTTACTCTCTGATTTCTCAATAATTCTAATTCCCTTCAATACGTTCTGTGAGTTCCGACACCCTCCCTTTTTTCCTTATTATGTGTTCCAAAATAATTCAGCTGTTTCTTTCGGCTTGTATGCCCCATTGGAGTTTCGATTTTCCTTAAGACTTCCTCACTGCTCACAGGTTCGTTTTATATGTTTAGCATTTGTCAGTAAAACGACCTCTCTCTTACTTCAAGCCCCCCTTCTTCATATATGACGAAATTGTTCAGAATTCACTGCCATATAGGATACTAGATATTATATAGCGGTTTAGCGCTCTTTGTCTGTAACAATATTTTCCTGTCTTGATACTTTGCTTAGTGGCTAGAAGACATCTTTTTCTAATTCTATGTGCCTTCGGCCTTCTGGCTCACATTTTCCGTTGTTTCTACTACACTACCCGGTAAGTTACATTTCTATGCCTGCATGATTTTAACATCCCAAATACGGAACTCACACCTTGGGCTGTCACTTTGGCTGACGACTGATGTTAAGTATAAGTGTTCTTTTGTTTACATTTTCTCTAAAACTTCGTCGGTGCTCCACATTTCTGTTGCTTGAAGTCTCTTCTTCAATTTTGATGAGATTGTCCAGCATTCACTGCCATACAGGGGAACAGATATCACGTAACAGTTCAGTACTCTTTTCTATGTTTCTGTTGCTTGAAGTCTCTTCTTCAATTTTGATGAGATTGTCCAGCATTCACTGCCATACAGGGGAACAGATATCACGTAACAGTTCAGTACTCTTTTCTATGTTTCTGTTGCTTGAAGTCTCTTCTTCAATTTTGATGAGATCGTCCAGCATTCACTGCCATACAGGGGAACAGATATCACGTAACAGTTCAGTACTCTTTTCTATGTTTTTGTTGCTTGAAGTCTCTTCTTCAATTTTGATGAGATTGTCCAGCATTCACTGCCATACAGGGGAACAGATATCACGTAACAGTTCAGTACTCTTTTCTATGTTTCTGTTGCTTGAAGTCTCTTCTTCAATTTTGATGAGATCGTCCAGCATTCACTGCCATACAGGAGGACACATATCACGTAACAGTTTAGTACTATTTTCCTTGTTTCTAGCGAATTTTTCATTTTATTTCTTAGTACTCTGCTTAGCTTTTGGAATGCTTCCTTGGCTACCCCAATACGCCTTCGGATTTCAGTGTCACACTTTCCGTCATATGTGAAAAGACGTCTCAGTTATTTACATCTTTGTACTTGTTTGATTTTGGTATCTCCGATTTGCAATTCGGACTTTGGGCTCATCTTTTTGCTAACAACCGTGCATTCTGTCTTCTTTCAGTTGGTGTTTAATCCTTTCTTCTCGCTTTCCTTCATTACCTTCTGGAGGAGTTCTTGGAGTTTCCTTTCCATGTCTGCATATCCTATGTTGCTGTCAATGATGAATCCTAGTAGGACTTCTAGTTTTCTCAAAATCGCCTCGCTGTATAGGTTGAATGAGTCCGGTGAGAAGACACATCCTTGTCTTACACCCGTTTCTAGTTTTGTATATTAGCTGAACTCATTTTCTACCTGTATGCATTTTTATAGTTTGTTGTATTTCGTTAGATTACCGCTACCTGGCGATAATCAAAGACGGAGCGATTTTTGAAAGCCTCTCCCGTTCACTTGCGAAGCGACAAGCCACGTTTTTTTATCGTTCTAATACGTGACGTGCAAGTACTTCAGAAACACTGATTTGCAATTCGGACTTTGGGCTCATCTTTTTGCTAACAACCGTGCATTCTGTCTTCTTTCAGTTGGTGTTTAATCCTTTCTTCTCGCTTTCCTTCATTACCTTCTGGAGGAGTTCTTGGAGTTTTATTTCCATGTCTGCTATCAACACTGTGTCATCTGCATATCTTATTTTGTTAACTTTGTGGCCGCCAATAATGAATCCTGGTAGGACTTTTAATTCTCTCAGAATCGCCACGCTGTAGAGGTTGAAAAAGTCCGATGTGAAGACACATCCTTGTTTCACACCCCTTTCTTCTATTTTTGTATATTATAACTCATTTTTATATCCATATGCAGATGGTTTGCTGCCAGTATAGGTTCTGGATTATTCTAATATCCGTCCCATATATATCGAGGTTGCACAGATCTTTGTGGCATACTTTATCGAACGCCTTGGCGTAATCTATAAAACACAGGTACACGTCCTTCTGTATTTATATTACTCTTTCTGATAGCATTCTTGTCTCACACCCCTTTCTATTTTTGTATATCTGCTAAACTCATTTTCTATCCGTATGCAGACTGCCAGTAAATGAGGATAACAAATCTAGTTATCTTAGGCTTGCTTCTCTGTACAGGTTCAATAGGTCCGGTGAGAAGACATATCCTTGTCTTACCGTTCTTCATTTATTCGCGTATTCACTGAACTCGTCCTCTCGCTGCTTGCAGGCTTTTTGTTCCTAGTGATAGAAAAGACAATTGATTACCATAATTACGGTCATTGGACCTCATGGGAAGATTTTTAAAAATAACATGTCTCTTCACGACGTAGGTGATAAGGATTTTTTTTCAGTTTTTATCTCTTATTATGAGCCGTAAATTGTCATGTCTACTTGCGAAAGATAATGGAGTCGCATCCTGTAATCTTCTCCACGATGTTGAATTTAGAGTTTTCTTTCTTCTAGGCAGTTTGTCACTCTAGGCTACAGAGCCCAGTCTACCCTGCTATTTAACCTATGAGTGAAATGTGTTTGAGGGAGAAGAGTTGAATTCATGCCTTTCCCGAGGGCAATAGTGCGGAAATGATTGCTATACAATGTCTGTCGAACATATAGAGCTTCTTTCGAGTCTAGAGCCACAACCTCACCATGTTAGGCGACGCTGCTCTGGTTTTCAGTAGGATGTAAGTTTTACAGGGTAGGGTTGCTAACCTCACTACCCAACCGATTTTTGACTAGAGAGTTGTCTGCCTCCTAGACTGATTGCTATTCACGGCTAGAACACGCAATCTATCATAGCCTCAGTGGATATAGATAGATTTATGCCTTTGTAATGGTTATCAGTGAGAAAGTGAACGCAACAGATTGGATTGGTATTTGAACTCGCTTCGCCGATTACACTTTCCTTGCCTGTAGCCGTAACGCTGCTCTCACGGCCTCTCTGAGAGTATAAGCTTCCTAACATCGATTTTAAAACTATACATGTTTGAATCGTTAATTTTCCTTCTATGTGCCGTGTCTCCACAGCGTCCTGTCTTTTTTACCTCTTCGGTGCTGATAGCAGACACGAAAAGAAAATTACAAAACCTCCTACAGAAGGTGGCGAAGGAGAGCGAGAAGAAGGGACTAAGCATAAACTACAAGAAGACAGAATGCATGGTTCTTAGTAAAGAGATGAGACCGAAATGCAATTTACAGGTCGGGGACACTAAAATCAAGCAGGTGCGGAAAAAGAAAGACAGAACAAGAATACTGAACTGCTACGTGATATCAGTCCTCCTTTACGGCAACAAATGTTGGACGGTCTCTTCAAAGATAAAGAAGAGGCTCGAGGCAACGGAAGTACGGTTCTACAGAAGGATGCTAAGGATATCATGGACCGGACATGTGAGCAACGATGATGTTTTGGAGAGCATGAAAACAGACAGGAAGCTTATACTTAACATCAAGAAGAGACAGCTGAAATTTCTGGGTTACGTAATGAGAAAGGAGGGCTTGGAGAATCTGATACCCACAGGGCGGATAGAGGGAAAGAGAGACAAGGGAAAGTAACGCGTGACATACCTAGCAAATGGATGACAAGAACAGGGCCTGGAAGAAGTAGCACAAGGACAAACATATTGAGAACTACGAGGGATAGGGGGAAATGGGGAGCCATGATCGTCTACGTTCTGAAGGAACACGGGACATAGAAGAAGAATAGATTTTGTGTTTTTGTTATCTCTCCGAGACACTTTCCCGTCATCCATTTACTGAAGTTCGCTAGGTAGGTTAATAGCTGTACAACATTTAGCTCAATAGCTTAATGGTTAAACTTGTATAAAGTGTATTCGAGCAAATGTGTTTGCTTCAGAGCTTTCAGAGATAAACTGAAATTACCTGCTCTAAAATAATAAGACAGAAATCGAGGTCACCAAAAACCAAATGACCGTGACCTATTCTATGATTTCATGTTCCCGTTCACCTGCTTCCGGCCTGTTTAGTTTAGTACAAACTTTTTGCGTATGTCAACAGTGGCATTGAGCAAAAAAAGTATCCGTCCCCGTTTTAAACAGAATACTTGCCTCGGAGTTTGGAAATGTTCTGTAAGCTACTCTGATGGACCATTCGGAGAGGAGGGTGTTTGATTTTATCAAGGGCCTCCATCACAATGATTTGTGCCGTACTAAGTTGTGCTAAGTAGATGTCAATGAGGAACTGCAAAACGTCTACTTCGATGTGCCGTGTGTCCCTTCAAGACGCTAATGATCATGGCTCTCCACAATTTCCTGTCTTTTGTAGCTCTCAATAAATTTTTGCTATCTCTCCTGTTCTGCCATGAAATTAGTCAAATTCATTCTTCTTCTTCTATGTGACGTGTCTCTTCAGGACGTTGGCGATCATGGCTCTCCACAATTTCCTGTCCTTTTTAGCGCTTAATAAATTTTGTCTTTTTGCTATCTCTCCTAAACCCAGTTCTGCCATCCACTTACTCAAGCTCATTCTTCTTCTTCTATGTGACGTGTCTCTTCAGGACGTAGGCAATCATGGCTCTCCACAATTTCCTGTACTTTGCAGCTCTTGGTAAATTTTGTCTTTTTGTTATCTCTCCTAGACCCTGTCCCGACAAACGTTTACTGGAGCTCCCTAGGTAGGTTATACGCTATTTTCCTCTGTCCCTGTTGCTTTCAATATGACATGTGAGTATTAGATTTTCCAAGCCTCTTTTCCTCATTATATGCCCTAGAAATTTAACTATCTCTTCCCGATGTTATGTATAAGTGCTAGTTTTGCTTTACATTTTTCTCTACAGCTTTGTCATTGCTCACATGCTCGGTCTATGGTATTCTCAGCATCCTTCTGTAGAATCACATTTCTATTGCTTCTAGGGTTTAGTATTCTTTTCCTTGTTTCTAACGGATTTGTTCTGTTTCATAATACATTGAATAGCATTTGGAAGGCACCTTCTACGGTGCCAATGCGCCTTCGGATCTCACGGTCGTACTTTCCGATCTCTGTTAAAATGTTTCCCAGATATTTAAATTTTTGTACTTGTTTGATATTTGATATCTCCATTTTGTAACGATATCAGAAAGAGCAATGCAAATGTAGAAGGATATCTATCAATGTTTCTTAAATGCGTTTGACAAATTACGCCAAAGGAAATGTTGGAACTGCTAGGTAACCATGATAAATTTTGGAAAGTTATTAGAATAATCCAGAAACTATACTGACAACAAATCGCCTGCATACGGATAGAAAATTAGTAAATATAAAAATATAGAAAGGGGCATAAGGCAAGGATGTGTTTTCTCACCGGAATTATTTAACCTATACAGTGGGGCGATTCTGAGAGAGAAATCCTACCAGAATTCCTTACTGGCTGCCAAAATGTTAACATAAGATATGCACAAAACATAGTTTTGATAGCAGACACAGAAAGGAAATTACAAGAACTCCTATAGAAGGTAGTGAAGGAAAGCGAGAAGAAAGGATTAAATAACACTTTCAGGAAGACAGAATACATGGTTGTTAGCAATAAGATGAGTCCAAAGTGCGAATTACAAATCAGAGGTACCAAAATCAGATAAGTACAAAGATGTAAATATCTAAACGGAAAGTGTGACATTCAAATCGGAAGCCATATAGGATAGCTAAAGATGCCTTCCAAAAGTTAAGCAGAATACTAAGAAAAACTTCGGTAGGATCAAGGAAAAGTGTACTAAACTGTCATAAATCTGTCCTCCTGTATGGCAGTGGGTGCTGGACGATCTTTTCAAATATGAAGAGACTTGAAACAACAGAAATGCGGGTCTACAGAAGGATGCTGTGGATACTGTGTACCTAATATGTGAGCAACGACGAAGTTTTTGAGAAAATAGAAAACAAAAAAGAAACTTATATTTAATATCAGGAAGAAACAGTTGAAATGTCTAGGGCACTCATTGACATTTCTAGCAAAAGAAATAGCCCAACTACCAACCGGAGGCTGATTAGTTTCAGGGTTTTC
>OZ038511.1:32908850-32918850 GCA_964036315.1 Acanthosepion esculentum | reverse complement strand
TTTTTACTTGATTTTAATTGTGTTGTAAGTGTTTAATTTTTTCTTTCCTTATTCTTTAACCCTTTCATCTTTAAGCCTAAGTTTTTTTAATTTTATTTCCCATTCTAATTTTTAGTTTTTTATACGCTAGATTTGTTTGTCGAATTCATTTTTATTTTTATTTCGGCCATTTTGTTTACGTTTTAAGCGTTTTTTTTCAGTCTTACTTGTTAAATATTTTGCATTAATTTTGTTTTTACTTGTTTAATTTAAAAGACTCCCTTTTGCGTTGTTTTATTGTTTATATCCTTGAGGAAAATTTCTTTTTTTTTCACTCGTTAAACTTTTCTGTATTTTCCTTCGTCTGCTGGTAAACCCAGTTTTTGTCTTTCGACTTAAGTTTTTCATTATTACTCTACATTAAGCTAGTTTTATTTTTATTTCCCCCTCACGCTTTGTAGAAATATTTTAATTTGTGTTTTATTTACTTTTTACTATTTCTTTTTTTCGTATTGTCAATTATTTATTTTTTCAAGAATCCTTAGTTTTGCCGATAAGAAACAGTAACAATCTTTAAAAAAGAAAATGGCCGACAGAAGTCGGTTAGTTAAGAATCCGTTTGGTCAAAACCTGATAAAGAAGTAAAAAACAAAACAAAAAAAAACAAAAACAAAAACAGACGACATTATCAGCGACGATCAAAAGAAAAATGAACCAAATATGGTGGCCTCAAATGGCCTAAATTACGAAAACCGAAAAAGTAACTCGACCAAAAACGAGTCGAATAAGAATGTGAAGGACTGGAACAAAGACAACGACAAAAGCAACAAAGATAATGTAGTGGCCGGGTAATCGCGCTCCTGCTGGAATCCCACACCCCGACGTGCATAATCAACATAACCGATTTCCCGGAGAGAGCCAAGTGTTACGAACATCTTATCAAAGAAAATGGTCTCTTGGTAGACCAAAGGAATTACATAGGGTCGAGAAAAGAATTTTGTCAGTCTTCATAGTCGACAAGCATTCGCACAAAATTTATCGCTCCACAAAAGACACCGTGACAAAATCATTGACGTCCCTGGGGGTTAAACCTCAAAGATTGATCAAGGGCTAAGTTTATTTTATGTAGGACGTACTGTTAACCCCGCCTGCCGATTGTGTGGATGCTTTCAATCGAGTTCTCATCACAAAAGATCTCATAATCCGCACGGTATACGAGGGAAGATGAAGGACCTTGTATCAGTATACGAGGTTCCTTCTCATATCTTAGAAGGGCACTTGGCCGCATATCTTGTCCGGTATGGTCAGATACTCAGTGCTACCTTCGACGACCTGAAACAGGGGATGGAGTCTTGAGATAATGCTGGATCGAAAAATCTTCATCTCCGTCCCCAACTGCCTGGATATAGAGGGCCATAAAATGCCGGTTATTGTGACCGGCCGTAAATCAACCTGATGGAACTGTGGAGAGACTGGCCACTTTTTTTCTTCCTGCCCAGAAAAGAAGGCCTCTTGAGTTCTGACCCCCGCCAACTCAAATCCCCCTCTGGTCGAGTTATTTTCGTCTCGACTCTGATGGCCATGCCAAAGATTAGGACCGGTGTATAAAACCCCCGGTTGGGTCCAATGCGTAACCACATATCTCGAAAAGCCTTTGCCAGCCGCTTGTGCAGTCAAGGAGAAGGAAAAGGGGAAATGGCTGGTCGTTAGGAAGACCACAGAGAAGATCCGAACAATGGGATCTCAGTCCCAGCAAGCCTCCACGGGTAAAGAGACGTACAGTCCCATTTCCTCTACCAGTTCTAAGAGCGATGTTCTGGCCAGCCACGCAGAAACACTCAGGAATCAGCGTCTCAAGTACGAGACAAGTTTTGAAAAGAAGGAAAAATTCTCGGCACCGTCTTCCTCTTCGATCAAAAAACATGTCATGGCACCACCTCTAGTAACAAAATCATGGACTCCCACTCCTTCCGAGATGACTACCATCAAAAAGGATCTTTCTACTAAGTCATCAGCAAAAGGAAACACCACGCCTTCAACCACACCCATAAATTCTTCCAAAGACGAACCGGATGAACCAAAAAGGCAGCGAAGCCCTTCATCTGAAATCTAAACCAATTTTTAACACTGGGGAAGATGTGTGTCGAGTGTAAGGAAAAGGCCTTAACTCAAGCAAGAAAGATAAAGAACCTAAAATATTTATTGAATTTTAAGGAAGTCAACTCCAATGATGTAGAAAATCCCCAAAACTTTTCAAACGCTAAAAGGGTCCTAACCGTGGTTCAGTTGGGAAAAGAATCCTAACAAATATGGGCTATACTGTAGGAAGGGAATGAGGCCTTTAGTATATTCCCTCCCCTGATGTTCTTTAATGACGATCATGTAAAAAAAATGAATCAATACTGTTCAGGGAAAGTCACTCTTTTTGTTCACTTCTCCCTGTAGAGAGCTCTGAAGTTAACATTCCCCTGGGACATTGGTGGCCTATCTCTTGACGGCACTATCAAAATTGAGATGGGTGAAGACCCAATGGGATAGGGCGTCGGTGTCCTTATCCCGGCCATGTTTAATGCAGATCTCCAACCCTAATCGGAGTGATTATGTCCCTCGGGTTGGCTAGTATAAATGACCGAGACCTGAGATCGGAGGCTCGCAGGGCAAGTATGGCTCGCGACTTCAACGTCTTGTGGCTGTATATTTCATACGACCGTGAATATATTCTAAGAGGCTTAGCATTCTTTGATGCACGCTCGAGAGGTGTTTCCTGGCTAGTGAGCAAGTCTTTGAATGTGGCGTGTGCTTTCGTCGCAGATCCGACGAACAGACTTTGTGTGCTGGATGTTGCCATAAAGGATAAGTCTCTTCGTCTCATTGGGGTTCATGCACCCAATGACCATGCGGAGTGGCCTGATTTGTATCGGCGGATCGAGCCGTTTTTGGTGATGTCTAATCGGGTAGTTTTAGCGAGCGGTTGGAATGCCGTCCTTGACCCCGATATAGATTGGGCACTAACAACCCGAATGTGAAGGTATTTCTGGACTTTATCGACCAATTCGACTTTGTAGGTAAGTATCGTAATGAGCATCCCGGGAGATAGTGTGGACTTGGACTAATAGGGGCAGCTCTGCTTCGGTGGTGCGTTCTAGCTACCGCGACCGAGTTCTAGTTAAGAGAGTCGATGTAGAGCTCTTAGGTTGTCCAAGTTTCCATTCTATAGTTTACTCGGATTATAGACTCGTTCGGGTTCGTGTAAACATAGATAAACCTAAAGTTAGCATGGCTGGAAATTGAACGTATTATTATTTGTTGAGCGAGATTTCCAGGACCAGCTGCTATTAATGATACAGCGGGAACTGACGGGGGCTGTGGGAATAAGTGGTAGGATTCTAAAGTTAGGTCATTTGCTGTTGATTTTAGTCGTCGACTCAATCTGATTAGGTTAGCGGCACGAACAGCACGCGGAGCAAAAGTTGATCAGGGGATTTAATCTCGTGATATTGGGGAAGTAGCCTTAGCTAGGGCGGAGCTGGCCTCCTTGCTTATCAAGAAGGATCAAGCTGTTATAGTCAGGGCTAGGTTAAAAGCAATGTCTCCTGAGGCAACGAATATGACCACTGAAATGCGTGTGGAGGAAGTTAAAAATATATCCAATAGGCATATCGTGTGCGTCACGTTGCCGGATAAGTGGACAGTGATTACAAACGCGGGCATATATAAGGTTTTTCGTGACTACTTTCAGGATCTGTTCACCAGGGAGCCCTGTCTGAGTCCTGCTCTGTTCGACGCCTATTTGACTGACTTTCCTTACCTCGAGGCGGCTGAAGCGGTTGGGTGCGAGAGTCCCGTTACAGAGTCTGAGATCTGGAAAGAGCTGAAGTTAGTTGGCCAAATCAACTCTCCGGGATTTGATGGTTTGCCCTACGAACTGTACTTGACACAGTCGCCCGTTCTTGTTCCCTTGCTGGAACTGATTTACAACAACTTACTTTATTGTGAACTCTTAATTTATGACTAATTGTGTTTATTTGTATTTTCAACAAAGTCAGTACTACTATACTAATTTCAACGTAGCTTCTATAATTGTGCAAACAACACTTCATCTTCCAAATTGGTAACATTTCAGCAAGACTCTACTCTATATTAAGTAACTTATTCGGCATTAGGATAAACTTACAATATTTCCCAAATGATAAGACGCTACTAGTGGTAAATATCAGAGAATTTGATAGCTTACCATACTAACAAGTCCAAGTCATTGATTCTACTGTGTCATTTGGTTGGAGTATTTGAAGGTACCATCTGGTATGCCTAGATGAACGAAAGACTTACACTAACGGTAGGAAGCTGCCCGCTGATTATCATCAGTACTAATATATATATTTATATATATTTATTTATTATAATTTTTTCATATAGACATAGATATATTTATATATATTTATTTATTATAATTTTTTCATATAGACAAAACCATTTTACTCACGACAAAGATGCAACTTGGTTTCAGTGCATTTTAACTGCACATCTACGGGTGAGGGTCGGAAATGGTTATGAACGATCCTGTTTTTAGGCAAGCCCGGATGTAAAACGTCACTTCCTTTTTCCATTTTTTGAGAAGAAAAAATGTACTTAACAAAAAATCTAAGTGAAAACGATAGTTGTTGCTGACAGCAGTTTGGTTTTGAATGAATGCTGCGAACGTTAGAATTTGTATAATTTATCGATTACTTTCGTTCCCACCGCATCGGATATTTATATATATATATATATATATATATATATATATATATATATATATATATATATTAAAAAATGAATTAAGTCCGACAGTTATTTAATATATTTTGTTTATACGTTATTTTTATAGATATAATT
Organism: Acanthosepion esculentum; assembly: GCA_964036315.1. NCBI lineage: Eukaryota > Metazoa > Mollusca > Cephalopoda > Sepiida > Sepiidae > Acanthosepion > Acanthosepion esculentum. The sequence continues at coordinate 32,913,996 of OZ038511.1, read as the reverse complement.
TATTTAATTAAATGGTCTGGTTTTAATTAAACACTATTAATTACATTTACCAGTCTGAATGTTCGAGAAATTCCGTAGAAAAAATATATATTTCTCAGGAATCAATTAATTATTTGTCTGACATTATACCCTGTATATATATCCGTCATTATTTCATATATATATATATATATATATATATATATATATATATATATATATATATATATATATATATAATTGGTGTATACGGAATAAATTCCAATAACCAACAAATACAGTGTTTTCCCTAGCGAGGGGTGTTTGGTCGATTTGAACCTTTTAAAACCCTTTATTCTACATTCAGCACCATCACTCGATAAGACACCAGAAGTGTTGAAACAAAATGGTTATTTTTGTAGTGATTTTATGACATTTTTATGTTATAATTTTCGAAGAAAGAATTATATATATATATATATATATATATATAGAGAGAGAGAGAGAGAGAGAGAGAAAGAGAGAGAGAGAGAGGAAGTAATGTCGGATTACAAATACATTGATTCCTTAGAATTTACTTTGTTTACGTTTCAAAAATACTAAAAAAGAATTGAGCTTTCAAGATCTGAACGAGTGCAGGTACGTTTTTCAAAAGGTTCCTTGAAACTTTGCTGCGCTGGGGACGCTTTCTGTTGGCAACCGGTCTATAGCATCCCCCAGGAGAGCACATTTTCTTTATTAGGCGCCTCGAATGCACTGACCGCTAGCTGTAATATACACTGTTGATGAAAAAAAAACAGGGCGTCTACTCAAACATGACTTTTCAAAAATAACGTCTGGAATAATATCAAATAAAATATGCAAACACTCTATTCACGATATTGAGCACTATTCTCTCTATATAACAAATTTTTAATATTAGTATATATATATATATATATATATATATATATATATATATATATATATAATAAAAAGGCTTAAACACTAATACGGAATATTAGTGTTTAAACAGATTAAACACTAATATGGAATATTAGTGTTTAAGCCTTTTTATTATATCCTTACTCTGTCCTTGACATTGAGTTCTACCTGGATTCTATCCTCTTGGAATTATTTTTTATACATATATATATATGTATGTGTATGTAAGTCTGTATATATATTTAGATATTTTAGATATATGATTGCATACGTATTTACCACTAATATTAACCGATATTAACCGTGCCATAACCAACTGTCCATTAATTTTATCCATTTCATGTGTGACGTCATTTGTTTACATTTGGATACGCACTGACCAGATATGAATGTATGAGAGAAAATCATAGAGAATTGTGTTTAAAAACTGTAAAATCGAACTTGCTAACCGGACGCTTCTCTGTGGCCCAATCGGTTAATACACGTCAGGCTATATGATGGTTCCGTATAAGATACAGATTCGATTCATATCGGAGGACGCATATTTTCTATGAAAATTTCTCGGACATTCATGTCGGTAAATGTTGTTAATACTGTTTATTATAAAACAGAGCATTTACTTAAATATTTGTATCTATAAAAAAGAACGTATAAACATAAAAAATGTCTTAAAAAATAATTGTCGGACTTTATCCATTTTATTCATAGTTTATATATATATATATATATATATATATATATATATATATATATATATATATATAGTAGAAGTCCTCATATCCGAACTTCTCACTGTAGCCATTTAGTTGTTGCAGGAATATGATACATTCTAATAGTTTTCTTTTCTTTGCAGATAATTGCTTGTAACTTGAAATTTCTCAACCCGTAATGTCTCACACAAAAGAAACTTCAAATGGAAGAAAAAGAAATTATTCACATTACGTCAGAAATTATGATTATTGAAAAACTAAACGAAGCTCCTAATTCGTTGAATTTGCAAATTAACAAACAAGTATTGCAGAATCTGAACGAAACACATTTGCGGTTGAAGATCATCCACTGAATACTTTCAGTCCGGATGACTTAAAAGAATGGACAAATGAAGACCCTAATGAATTACAAAAAAAAACAAAACAATGCTAGAATTTCTTCAAAATGATTTGGATTGTCAAGAAATAGAAGTATCAAATTCTTCCGATAACGATGAAAATAGGAAAGATGATGAAGATGACCGAGACACAGTAGAGAGAACTATTGATGAGGTCATCAAATTCTGGAGAAAAAAAATCTTTGTTCAGTGGTACAGAATGTAGAAGTGCACGTAATTTGCAGAAATGCCGTACTTAAAAAAAAAAAAATAGAACAACGCAAAGTAAATGAAATGAGAAAAGAAATAGGAAAGACAATTGAAAATAAAACTTATTGAGTATTATTAAACATTGAAAATTAATATTTACTTTCATGAGACACTTAATTTTTCATATACAGATATACCTCACCTTACGTCGGTAATTTGTTCCAGGAGAGGCGACTTAAGTCGAAAAACAACTTCAGTCGAATTTACTCGTCTCCAAATTTACTTGTCACTAGGCTAAATCACAAATAACCATTCCCAGTTCTGTATTTTATTTATAAATGCATTTTTAATAATATATGGTCAATAAGAATCTATTTTAAGCTTACAAACAAATAAATTTTAGTTTTTAATATAGTACAGAAAAAAGTAATCCAAATTTACGAATACACGTACATACATATTTGTATATGTAGATGCTAAAAATTTGGTGATTTTTACAGTACATCGCGGACTCGTTATTTGTGAATGTGGTTTGCTCTAAGATACTATAAAATAATATTCAACTCTTAGAAACCATTAATAAGACGACAACACAGAGTCACAGATGTTTTTATATTTCGTTCTCTAGGTTTTATGATGATTATATTAACATTTATTATAAATGTACGTATTTTAATATGATTTTACATACTTTTATTATTATTTATTGTACAGTAACATGATTTTTTTGTGCTTTTAATGCTTTTCTAGTGATATTACGACTTCAATATTTGTGGCGGACAGACGTAAGGTTGAATAAAATGACTTAAACTTGGTTTTTATTTTTCCGTATATTATTTTGACAAACGACGTATAAACGAGAACGACTTAACTCGAACCGACGTAACCCGAAGTATACCTGTATTGCAATAAGTTGTGTTTTGTTAAGTTATAGTTATATTAGTCATTCCACATTATATCCGTCCTCACATCCGAACAATTCTGAAAATCGGATTTGATTCTACTATATATATATATATATATATATATATATATATATATATATATATATATATATATATATATATATATATATGGCAGTTCAATAAATAGTTCAATAAGTAGAGTAATGTTTCAGTTGTTATCCCGAAAATTGGATCATTCTTTTAAATCAAATATGTGGTGCAGTTGAAATTTATATTACAATGAATCATTCATACAAAAAGTAAATTAGTAAAGTTAATGATATAAAATGGTGAAATCCCTTCGCTAACAAATTTTAAAGATTCATTAATCTATCAATAACTCGATGAGTGTTATGATCCTTGTTTTTTTTTTTAAATTATAAAGTGTATTAGGTATTCCTTAAATACGCAAGTACTTTCGACTGTACGTTCAGTCATCTTCAGGCATGGAAATTATTTTGTTTTTCGTAAAATTCAGGTAGCATCCGAGACGAAAAAATATAATGCGAATCGAAATACGTTTTTTTTATTTGTTACCGAAGGGATTTCGGCATTTTATATCATTAACTTTACTAGTTTACTTTTTGTATGAATGATTCATTGTAATATAAATTGACCTGCACCACATATTTGATTTAAAAGAACTGATCCGACGTGCAAATTTTCGGGATAACAACTGAGACATTACTCTACTTAGTTCATGCCACATTGACTGATAATTCCTACAAGAAAAGAATTCACAAAGATATATATATATATAGATATATATATATATATATATATATATATATATATATATATATATATATATATATATATATATATATATATATATATATAACATTCATCGAGTGATTAGTAGGTTAATGAATCTTTAAAATTTTGTTAGCGAGAGATTTCGCCATTTTATATCATTAATTTTACTTTTTGAATGAATGATTCATTGTAATATAAATTGAACTGTACCACATATCTGATTTAAAAGAACTGATCCAACGTGGAATTTTTCGGGATAACAACAGAGACATTGCTCTACTTATTGAACTATTTAGTTCATGCCACATTGACTGATAAACTCATACAAGAAAAAAATTCACAAATATATATATATATATATATATATATATATATATATATATAGTATGCAGCGTGGGGCTGAGAGATAGTGTGTTTGGTGTACATTCTTTCTCAGTCTGGAATTTCTCCCCAGACTGAAATTCTTCCCTAATTTCTTCCCTTAAATTCGAAATTTTTTCCCCTGGGAGTACCACCCATTTTAGAATTGCTGATCTAGAGCTTTATAAAGGGTGTGTCAGTTGACTTGACTCATGACTGAGATGAATATCCCAGCTATCTGTTTTTTAGATTCAAGGTCCCCACTCCAGGTGCTTTTCAGCTGTCTTCATTTTTACGTCGGGTTAGGGATTGTCATGTGATGATGGTTTCCGGCTTTCGTTTGCCCAATTCCGTCTTGTTGTCTCTTCATGACCTCATGCCCGACAGGGAGCTGATTTATTTGCTGTCAAACGTCGTCAGTTCTGATGGGGGCTGGCTGATTCTTCTGGCACGGTCGCAAACCCCTGATAGCACAACACTTCCTTGTATTGAAATATTAAAACAGACCGATGATTTTTTTTTAATGACCTTACACACAAACATAGATAAATGACTGCAGAGAGAATATAATAACACACACACACACACACACACACACACACACACACACACACACACACACGCATATATATATATATATATATATATATATATATATATATATATATATATATATATATATATATATATATACTAGCAGCATGACCTGGCGTTGCCCGTTCTTGATTCAAAAATCGTCCGACTCATACAGCAATCGCTATCACTTGACTTAAAATATTTTTGCCCTTCCTTGCCTTTATAGGAGTGCCCTTTGCCATGCTGATGTTGCTACATGCTTTACTTCTTGCCTATCTCACACTACGAATTTTTTCTAAGCTCTATACTAAACATTAAATCTGTTATGAAA
>OZ038511.1:32901350-32903850 GCA_964036315.1 Acanthosepion esculentum | reverse complement strand
ATGTTTAACGTTCTTTTTATAGATACAAGTATTTAAGCAAATGCTCTGTTTTCTAATAAACAGTATTAAATAACATTTACCGGCCTCGAATGTCCGAGAAATTTTCATAGAAAATTTTCGTTCTCCGACAGGGATCGAACTTGTATCCTATACGGAACCGTCATTTCGCGTGACGCGCCTTAACCTTTCATTTATATATTTTTATATATATATATATATATATATATATATATATATATATATATATATATATATATATATATATATATATATATATATATATATATATATATATATATATATATATATATATATATATATATATATATATATATATATATATATATATATATATATATATATATATATATTTATATATATATATATATATATATATTTATTTATATATATATATATATATATATATATATGTATATATAGTTTTTCTTTTATGGGGATTAAAGGAATGTAGAAAGTGTGCTTAGTTATTAATGTCTCAAGCCCTTTCGGTCTATTCATTATCATCTCCAAGGGGTTCGTTGTTAGTATATTTTTCTGTGTTTGTGTTCTAAACTATATTTAAGATTTACAAACTTTTACAGTTTATATCTATGGAGGAAGAGTAATTAATAATGTAGAGAAGGGCTTTTAGATTTTACATGCATATATAGAAATCATCACTGCTTGGTAACTGTCAGCATGAATCGAAAATTACACTAACCACAATCCCCATGACTTAAAATTCCCAAGAATGGACACCATAAGTTACACCTACACGAAGCAACAAATGTCCTGAGAAATGAAGACTGTCCTTTATCGTTTATTGCTCCGGAAAAAAAATAGTTATCGGCTCAGCAGACTTTTTCCCGAAAAAGTGACTTTGTAAATCATTGCTAGCCTATCGCTATTTCCATGGCAAATATTCAAACAAGCTACATTCTTTACTTCCACCAGTTCAGACCTTTTTTGCTAAGCCTCTCGCTTCTCTCTCACTATTACCATGGCAAATGTTCTGACTGGATGCATTCCTTTGTTCCACTAGTTCAGACCTTTACAGCTAAGCATCTCTCTGTTCTATCGCTATTTCCATGGCAGATGTTCTGATGAGCTGCTTTCTTTAGTTCCAGCAATGAAGACCATTACAGCTAGGATATGACATGCAGCTTCTACCGATCAGTCGAAAGAGCCTCCTTTCCTCCATAAGTAGAAAATAAATAAATGCTACTTGTGGAAACGGTCACGAGCTTCTCTGAACACTATAATCTCAATCCTGGCATTCTCAAGTCAAGGGTAAATCGCTCTCTATCTTCCCCATCCTCATAATTTTCACTTCATGCCTCATTCATTTATATAACATGCCTCATTCATAATTACAACTTTAACAGTAACAAATGAGTGACTCTTCGCCCTTATATCGGATAAAATTTTGTTATCGTTTACAAGTCTACGAAACAGTGGAGAGGTAAAAAAAAAAACCCATAAACAAGACAATCCTTTGTGTAAACGATTACGATCGGTGCGGAAGCAGAGAAAAAGCATAGCAACAGTTTTTAAGGATAGCTATAGATCAGTTAGACAGAGAAGAACAAAAAAGATAGAAAGGAGAACTTAAATAAGACCTTCGTCTTCTGCAGTATTGACTTTTACCAGAAAACAGCAGAAATTGCTAGCAAGCAAACATGACTACAGACAATGTCTGGATATCCATGGTTCACCTAAACAGAGGGACGCTATAGAAAAAATATTTAAAAAGAACTACATCACTTGTTGCGCTGACATCAACTATGGTGGTCACAGAAGTTGCTGACGGTAAAATATAACGACAGGCTATCTTCCAGATTGTCCACGAGCCAGTCAAACAGATGCTACAGAAGAGGCACGTCAGACCAAAATAAACGGGGTACTGCTTCTATATCTGGGCTGGAGCTGCGAGTGATGAATTATTTTCCACCTTGCATCCTCTTTCCCATGGACGAAAAGTCTCAAGCTTGCTATTTGGCAAATGTTTTAAGAAGCCATATTTCTTAGTCTCACCAGTTAGGACATTCGCAACTAAGACCCATGCCATGTAAACAGGGGCGAAATATCCCTTTGTATTCCATTAGTAAGAAAGAAGTTATATTCGGACAGCTTGTTACCAATGACCGCTTACTTTGTGCAACAGACTCCTGAATGGAGGCTTACCCGAACACTAAAATCTTTACCTCTTCAAGTCCTTGGGTCAATTGTTATGTTTACTACAAATCCTCACTATCTGTACTTCTTATCTCTTACTCTTTCATTCATACAACAATCTTATTCAGTAGCCATCCAGCTTGAGAGGTTCTTGGCCCTTATATTGAGTGAACAATTAATTTTAAAAGAATATGTTCCAGGCTATCAATGGTTCAGTAAAACAGACGAGCGTCTCAGAATGACAAAGACTTGTTTTAAAAAAATGGTATTCATCACTGGTCGCGTTGGTTCCCACCAGTGGGTCACAAACTGCTGACCGAATAAT
>OZ038511.1:32871350-32896350 GCA_964036315.1 Acanthosepion esculentum | reverse complement strand
AATTTTGAAAAATATAATTAAAACTGTAGACTATAATTTAAATTTTTCAGATTATCCAATTATTTAATGCATTTAAAAAAATATTTAAATTAACATTTGAATAATAAAGGGTGTCCCCAAAATTTTGACATCATTTTGCAGACCAATAATATTGGCAATTCTTGTTGAAATAACCTGACATTTTCACAGAATGTATAGAAACAGATCGAGATTTTATATTTAATGTTCTATTGTTGTTATCTCAATGAGAATCTGCCAGAGAGATGGATCGGGTGTGATGGAGATGAAATTTCTAATGAAATGGCAGCCGCGGTCACCGGACCTATCCCCGTGCGATTTCTTTTTATGGGGATATGTGAATGGACTGGTCTATGCTCCCCACTCTTCCTACTCGCATTGATGAACTCAAGCATAGAATCACTTCAGCACTAGATAATGTTACCGGAGACATGCTACAACGTGTTTGGCAAGAGCTTAACTACCGACTTGACGTGTGCCGTGTCACAGGCGGTGCACATATTGAACACTTATGAAATCGGCCCCATTGATGTTCAACACCTAAACTGTTCAATTTCATTGAGCTAGAATTTTTTGCTTTTAAAATGATGTCAAGTGTTTGGGGCACTCTATATAATGAATAAATAAGCATAATCAGGAAAAATATAATTTGAAAAATTAAATATATTATTAAATTAATTTTTCGTTTTACTGGAATATGAAATTTATTAATCCATTCGTTTCCGTTGTTACTTTTTTCCTCTCTGTGAAATCTCGTAGGCGTTATTCCTTGAATCGCTTTTATTATTTCTAACAGCAGGGCGTGGTTAATGTAATCCTATCTTTTATTTAAACATTGCTTTCTTTGAGATTTCACTTATTCTATTTTTTCTTCCCTGAGAATTTAACTGGGGGGCATATCCTTGGGTAAACTGCTTATTCTACGACTTCAGGCTTTCGTGTAAACAACAAAGGCAACAAAATAACAAGAAGTTTAGTCTAGCGACGAAGGATCCATCCTTCAGGCTGTATCTTCTCGTTGTGATAAGAGAGATTTATGGCGTAATGTTTGCGTCTCGTATCCTGGTGATATTTGTGTAAGCCTCCAGTAAGAAAAAAATTACCTTACGCTACGTGAAGGGTTTATTCCATCACATTTGGTTATTAAAATCGACGTACATAGAGCTTTCCCCTATAGTACCACAAATTTACGAATTTCGTCGCAGTACGAAATTGGCAGTTAGGTCTCATCATTTTTCAGTTGAACTGGTTAGATGCAACCGTAAATTCTATTCTAACAGTTTCTTCTCTCGCACTTCTAACTTGTGGAACTCTTTTCCAGTTTCTTCATTTCCAGTCGATTTGATGTTCAAAAATTTAAATGCAATGTCAATTGTTATTTTCTGTCTTGATTCCTGTTCTTTTATTGTTCTCTCTCCTTAATAATGCTTTTCTTTTTCTCATATGTATTCACACTCAATAACCCCCTTGCCACTTAGTGGCTTTATCGCCTTGCTCAGGATGAAATAATTTTAAAAAATTCTGGATGTGTGGATGGTGTAATGGATAATGATTTGGATTGGGAAATAGGAGATTTGAGTTCATTCCATTCACTAACACGGAAACACCCTTGGAGAAGGTATGAATCTATATCTTCTTTTTCTCCAACTATGGGTTAAATAACAGGGCAGATTGGGCACTCGGGCCGTGATTGGAACCAGTCTACGAGAAAGACGACTATGAATTGAAAAGCGTAACAATTGTCCATGGTCCCCGACCCTCAGCGATGATGACGGGAAGAAAGCAAAAATAAACATGAAGTGAGACTGTGCAATGAATACCAAACTTGACATTCCCCGCCACGACAGATTCGGTTTTTAATTGAACTTGTCACTTGAAGACGTATCTCAAACGTCTCAATGAACATCTTAACTCAGAATAGAGCTTTTGATACACAACACCAAGAGGGAGAGCAAAAAGCTAAACACACACACACATTTACTTTGCTTATTATGAATTTGTGACGAACAGCTGGAGGAGGAACGGTAGAGTAATGGATAGCGGCCCGGAGTGAGGAATCAGAGAGCCGAATTCCAATCGAATCCATTCACTTATGTGCTAATACCCTTGGGAAAGGTATAATTCTTCTTCTTCTTCTTCTTCTTCTTCTTCTTCTTCTTCTTCTTCTTCTTCTTCTTCTTCTTCTTCATCTAATGATTCTTCTTCTTCTGGTTCTTCTTCCTCCTCCTCTTCTTCTTCTTCTTCTTCTACTGCTGCTGCTGCTGCTTTTTCTTCTTCTTCTTCTACTACTGCTGCTTTTTCTTTTTCATCTAATGATTCTGCTTCTTCTGGTTCTTCTTCTTCTTCCTCTTTTTCCTCTTCTTCTTCTTCTTCTTCTTCTTCTTCTACTGCTGCTGCTGCTTTTTCTTCTTCTTCTTCTGCTGCTGCTGCTGCAGCTGCCGCTGCTGCTGCCGCTGCTGCTGCTGCTTCTTCCTCCTTCTCTTCTTCTTCTTCTTCTTCTTCTTCTTCTTCTACTACTACTACTACTGCTACTTCTTCTTCTTCATCTAATGATTCTGCTTCTTCTGGTTCTTCTTCTTCTTCTTCTTCTTCTTCTTCTTCTTCTTCTTCTTCTTCTTCTTCTTCTTCTCCCACCTCCAGCTATGGGTAAGTAGTAAGACAGACCGGGTTCTATATAGCCTTGGATGGCAACTGGTCTACAGCAGAAAGAAATGGTAACCTACTGCGGGGAAAAAATCCGCCTCGTCAGTCATGTATCTAAAGATACATGATCGCCTAAGCGTGTATCACGTATGGTACATAACTGATGAACGGATATTTTAACGCGAACAAGATCGTTCTTTATTTTAAAATATATTCAGGAATGATATATGAAATCTTTTTATACTGAATTTTCTTAATGATTGATACGATTATAAGTAAACAGTTTGCAAATATGTATTCCTGAATATGAGTTAAAGATCAAATGCAGATCAAATATGGATCGTCACGACTGAATGATAAGGTGAATGAACAAATAGGAAACGTTTATCAATCTAACATGTTCCACTTTTATTAAAGTTTCGTCAGTGATTGAGAGAAAAGCCACAGAATGTATCTGTTTTCTCTCAAACAGGCAAGTTTTTCTGTTTTTTTCTCAAGCGAGAATGATAAAAGTATTGTTAGTAACGCTATACTCGTTGCGTATACGTGTACAGCTATAAACAATCGAACGAGAAACAGCGAAACTCAATGTAAACAATGGAAAAGATGCATATTGGCTATGTTTGTATTTTATAATACGATATTAATATGTGAATGTTACATGCATTATTATTGGATACAGTTAAGTAAGACATCAGTTTAATCAAAAACATGTTTATTTTGAATAAAGCTGTACTTTTTTACTACAGTAAATGAATATATATTTTGGTCAACGGCGTAGCCAGGGCCAGCAATACATACGCTAAGTTTATATATCGTATATGATGCGAGCCCCTTAAAATTAGCTTCAAAATTAAGTCTTCGAAAGTCGCATGATACGCGTGTATGTGTGTATGTATAAAGAGAGAAAGAGAAAAGGGGGGGAGTTATTGATATTTCTTTTATAATTTCAGATATATACAGATTGCCGTAAGTTTAAAGAATGATATAATCTCAAAGAAGAAAGAAAATATTCTAAAGCTATTGAATGATTAATGAAATAGCTGTCAGCCTCTCCGGATATTCATCAAATAAAAAAAAGAACCTTGTATTCCATCATTAATATAAGAATGGAAACAAATATTACATCAAAGATCTCTGGGCATCAATAAGGCCAAAATTGAAACAGTAGAAAAGTTAACAAATTCAGTGAATAAATCATTAACAATGGTCATAAAATACCAATGCAAACCAATATTAACATGTGACGTAATAAAATAATTTATTGATTTAGGTTTATAGTTTATTGGGGGGATTAAATAAGTTTGTGATTTATATCTTATGGATTTATTCATGAATAAAAATTAATTTTTTGTTGCTCTTTGTTTGAAGCGTAAAAAATTTAACATCTCCCAAATGAGTTATAATCAGTATTTTAAGACAACGACGAATAACACAAACTGGATTTCATCTCTCTATATAAAACAGAGGATGTCTGTGTGATACCTTTTCACTCGATATTCATCCCACCTATTCTGATTAAATTTGGCACATACATTGTACACCGTAAGAGATAGGTTCTTAGCGTAAAAAGTCAATAACTTTTAAATAATCAATAATTTATAAAGCCGATAAAAAAATCGATAAATTCAACTTTTTCCTCCGATTTCGTTCAAACTTGGTATGTTGGTTATTTACATCATGACGAGCTGAATGATACCTCATTTTTATTTCTACGCCAATACGTTTAGCAAAAAACCGCGAAAAACGAGAAATCGATTTCAATACAAATCGATTTCAGAAACAAATTTTAAACTAAAAACTCCCTCAATTTTCGAGCAATCTAATACAAACTTCACTCAATTGTAGCCAGCAATAAGTTGATTGTTTAACAGACATTTAACTTGATAATTGAGTCCTCCCATAAAGTGAAAACCCACGTAAATAGCGAAAATGGCGATTTTTACTGGTTTCTTTCTTATTTTTCGTTCATCTTGCAACCAATTTTTATCAAACTTAACAATTTCTTTATAAATGTATCCTTTACAGTTTACATCCCTGGTAGCAAACTGACAAATTGAAATTCAAAAACTCCAAAATAATTGTAGTCTGAAGTTGGTGTTCATGTTGCCTGTTTTACCCCTTCATGTCCTCGGCTAACGTCGATTGAATAAATACAGACTACTACTGTTATATCAGTAACTGCATTAATTAAAAAAAAATTTTAATGAAAGTACTTTAAGTAATAAAGAAGATAGACTCTGGTACATCTAAACATGATTCTGTTTTTGCTCCATTCTAATTGAACGCTTTTTCAGATCGACCAGCTGGGTATGGCTGCTAGTATATATTCTTCATGAAAGTATATACTGAAAATGTTCTCGTTTGTCTTTTTTTGATGCTACCCATGTCTCTTTTTGTTTCAATATTTTGAAAATATTGGCTTGCATAATATATTCTGATACAGTGTAAACCTCTAAAACGATCATCCCGAACTCAGTATTTGTATAGATTCTTTTATCTTTTTAAAATTATATGTTCGAGACTTTTAAAATATTTAAGATGTTAAACGTTTCGTCTAGCTGTACTAGCATACGCCTGTTAAACCACATTACGTCAAGTCTCCTCTTCAATTTCCCCACGGATGAAGACGACATTTGAGGCAACACAGATGTGTTTCGACAGAAAGGCCTATGCAGTTATGTTATAATTTGTTTGCGCCATAAAATCGTAACCACCCCCATAAGAAGTTATGATCAATGTTTTTAGTATTATAAACTAAAACTTATAGAATAGACTGTCCATCAAAGTTTTTACAATAAAAATAAAATTTGAGAACGTGCACATAAGAACCAGTCGACCATTTGAATATTTTCGCGTAATGGTCATTCAGTGACCAATTAAGTCTTCCGTTGTGAGTAAAATTTTAAGTCATAATTCCTCTTCCCTCATGAAAGCACTACTTTGTGTGACGCATCATGGCCCCTTAGTGAGGAAACGCAAGCGTCCCCTCCTACAGAGAACATACTCATAAAAGGAACGTACCTAAAACATATGCCCTAATTACGTCATGGTGACGTCAAACCTCAATAAGGAGGTCGATGAATAATACTGTTCGAGTCATACGGGATGTTAAATTTACATACGCACACCATTACCCATATATTTACACAGACATTTTTTTTAATTTTCTTTTTTTACTTCATTTTACCAAGGAGTCATTTTTGCTAACTTTGCTTAATCTAAGCATAAAAAAGGCCTTTGCCGTTAATTTCTGTTTGTTTCGTCAGACTAGGATAAATTTTGAAAGCCCAGCGCTATTAAATTTAGAATTTCATTAGTTCTAGGCTACTTATTAAAAATAAGCAGAACAAACTTGGGTTAATAAATGAAGGGAATGTCAGTCCAAAATTTAGTAGCACTTGAAATTTGAGAAGGATATTAAAATAATCCAGAACCTATATTTGCAACATACAGATAGAAAATGAAGGAGACAGAATGCATAGTTGTTAGAAGAATGAACAGCCCAGCAGACGAATAATGAATTATAGTCACCAGAATCAAACAGGTACAACAATTTAAATATCTGGGAAGTGTTTCAACATAGGATGGAAAGTGCGACACTGAAATCCGAAGGCGTACTGGGATAGCGAAATATGACACTCAAAGGTTAAGCAAAGTATTAGAAAAGCAAAGAAAAGAGTACTGAACTGTCATATAATATCAGTTCTCTTTTATAGTAGAGAATGCTGTAGAATCTCTTCACTGATGAAGAAGACAATTAAAGCAGCAGAAATGTGGAAGGATGCTGACAATACCATGGATCGAAGTAGATTTAGAGAAAATGGAAATAAAAAGTACACTTATATTTAATACCAGGAAAGGACAGTTGAACATATAATGAGGAAAGAGGAGTTGGAAAACGTGATACTCACAGGGCATATCGAAGTCAAGAGGTACAGAGGAAAACAACGCATCGCCTACCTAGCGAGTAAATGGAAGGTGGAAAAAGGGTTAGGCGAGAGAACAAAAAAAGCTAAATTTATTAAGAGCTACAAAGGACAAGAAATTGTCGAGGGCAATGATCTTCAACGTCCTAAAAAGTCACGGCGTATAGAAGAAGAAGAAGAAGAAGAAGAAGAAGAAGAAGAAGAAGAAGAAGAAGAAGAACCAGATATATTGTTCAATAAATAAACACAGACTCTATGATTTCCGAGATGTCAAAAGCACATCGGAACTAACGACGTTTTCCATTGTCTTGGTTAAGGCATGTTCCAATTGTACCGGAGAGTGCATATTTTTCATTAATAAGATTTCTCGAATATTCAGGACGTTAGACGAAATTAAATAAATATATTTTTAAGTAATAAAATCCTTCAGATTAATGAATGAAAAAACCCAGGACTTCTTTAGAAAGTACTTTGTTTACGTTGGGATACGAAACTGAGCAGATATGTATGTTTTGAGAGTTCGGAATGATTTTCGTTTAAAAGCACTATTCTACTTTGCTTAATACATATATATATATATATATATATATATATATATATATATATATATATATATATATATATATATATATAATAAAAAAGTTACCTCCCTTACGTATTCTTAACATTATTTTTAAATTGTCTATAACGGAGCGCGTTTCATGCGCATTTACAAAAAAATTCCCAACTATCAATTACATTATTTTTTTTTGTCTTAGCAATTAATTCCTGTAGATGATCTTGGATGAGATTGAAAGTACTTGGGAAAATAAAAGAAATAGCCAAAACTACGGCGTTTTTCTTAATCTGTTTTGTAGCCACACTAAGATATTGATGCGTGAATTTGAGAGGATAAAAATCAAAATCAATAGACATGATGTGTCTAGATTATTCAACCGAATACTGAATGAAGATACGCTGCCTATATATATATATATATATATATATATATATATATATATATATATATATATATATATATATATATATATATTTCAGAACAATTTATTTTAGGAAAATCTATGACCCGCGTTTCGTCTTTGATGAAATCCTAAAGGACGAAACGCGTCACACAATTTTTTAACGTATATACATATATATATATATATATATATATATATATATATAGAGAGAGAGAGAGAGAGAGAGAGAGAGAGACGCATATATATATATATATATATATATATAGAGAGAGAGAGAGAGAGACGCATATATATATATATAGAGAGAGAGAGAGACGCATATATATATATATATATATATGTATATATATATATATAGAGAGAGAGAGAGACGCATATATATATATATATAGAGAGAGAGAGAGAGAGAGAGAGACGCATATATATATATATAGAGAGAGAGAGAGACGCATATATATATATATATATATGTATATATATATATATATAGAGAGAGAGAGACGCATATATATATATATGTATATATATATATATATATAGAGAGAGAGACGCATATATATATATATATATATATATATATATATATATATATATATATATATATATTTATATATATATATATGTATATATATATATATACACACACAGACATACAGCTAGTTAGAAAGCATATCACATTTTAATGAAAGCAACACCAAATCCACGTCATATCAATATGGTTTAATTGATGTCCCGCCAGAAGCCTTCTTGAAATCCCACGTGCAAATGTTTCTTAATATTTGTTGCTTGCCAATTTAATTACGTCAAAACCTCGCTCGTAGCCCGCATCAAATGCCGGTGTTCTGTGGGCAAACATTTTCAACATGTTTCTTTACGATGGTGCCACGATTCTCAGCAGAACTGAGGTCAGGGGAATTTCCTGGCAATCTACCGAATTCATTCTTCTATGCACGAGTAGGGGAATCAAAGTTTTTGAAAGTCGATCTGTTTCTCCATCTGCCGATCAGCCGTCAAATTACCCAAAACAGAGTCGTAAATTAAGGTTTGTGCACAACACGTGTCGTGTTCAAAACTATCAAGAAAAGTCAAAAAGCACATCTGCTCGATGGATTCTATCAAATGGAGTGTCAAACATAGCTGGACAAAAAAGCCTTATTTCGACACACACACACACACACACACACACACACACATATATATATATATATTGTCCGAACTGTTGTCCTCTTCTTTATTGTCATATTCACGTTTCGGACGTTGTACGCCCCGGCTTTCTTCAGGTGACTGAAATTTCGCACAGAACCCTTTATTTCATCCACCGAGGTCGATTGTTGCAGGTTTCTCCCGGATGTCTCAGTTATCTCCCTTTAACTTAATAACCAAAGTTTTTGTCCATCACTGCAGTAGTCACGACTCGTTGGGTCAAATCACTAGGTCCAACCACTTTTATCCACTGGGCCCAGTGTCATTGGGGATATCAGTTCATGAATTTTTTGACTTATAAACTTAATGTCGCTATAATCATTTTTTTTACCAAATCTCATATTGCAACTTTTGTTGTTATTATTGCTTTTCTCTAGCATTCCGTATTACTGGTCATGAATATGTCAATAAAGATGAGGACAGCAGTTCGAACAATGTAAACAATGTAAATAATTATAATACTTCATCTCAGAAATATATATATATATATGTATATGTGTGTGTGTGTGTGTGTGTGTGTGAGTGTGTGTATGTGTGTGTGTGTGTGTGTGTACCTCCACTGAAACGCGATACCTAAGGTTTAAAATGAATCTTTAAAAATTAAAAATATTTTTTGAAGCTTTTTATTTTTAATATTTCCACCAAGCAAAATACTTTAGTGTATTTCAAAATTAATTTAATTAAGTGGAATGAATTTTCGTATTGAAATCATTAAACTCATTTTAGCGCCAATTTTAGACATCTGGTTTCACAATATAATTCTCTTTATAAAAGAATCTTTCAAAAATAAAATGTGCTCATCTGAAACGTTATTTGAAGAATATTAGCTGATTTAAAGTTTAATTAATCTGATTTGAAACAAATATTAGTTACTTTTGTATAAAATATCGTAGAAATGCATTTTTTTTAACTCAGAGGTAATTGTTTATTTAAACTAAAGTGTTGGCAGTTTGACAGCTTGACCGACAGGTGGAAATTTGTCTATTTTTTTTATGAATGGACATATCTGTAAAAATTACTTGAGGAATATGACGTGAGCGGCTTTTTATATCATTTTTAACTACACAGTATTCTTTAAAATGTAGGAAAATATTCTCCCTAATCTAATATTCTATTAAATTTTAGTTACTTTGGCTTTAACTGTACTATCGGTATCGCTCTTATTTTCTGATAATGTCGTGTATGGACATCGGTATTTACAAAAATCGGCACGTTTACACACACGCACAGACACACACACACACATACACACACACACACATGCATACACAAAAATAATCAAAATTCATTTTAAAATATTAGGGGTCGATCAATCTTTTCCATTTATGATTAGTAAATATGATTTTTACTTTTTTTAATCACCTCATCAGTAGAAATTAAAATTTAAAAAAATAAAGAAAACAATTTTTGTAAAAGTTCATTATTCATCGGAAAAACAATTCTTAAAACAAATTGTCCATATCTTATTCATAAAAGCAATTAAAAGCTTTTCTAATTAAATGTCTTAGTTTTATTGCATGATTTTATTTTACGATTTAGAGATTTTCGGTAATTGGGGGTCTAGTTTTACAAAAAAAAAAAAAAAAAATGGTGATTTAAATTCTCCAAGAAGTCCTGCGTATAACTGAAACAAACGTTAAGTGGTACAAAATTTAAACACTTGAAAATTCACACACACACACACACATATATATATATATATATATATATATATATATATATATATATAAATATAATACTTAGAATACTACCTAGAAACTTAAAAGAGCGTTTAGGGAGAATTGGAATTGAGACCAAATTTTTAGATCTAGATCATTTACTTTGCGAGGATTCTGCAAATATCACTTTAGCTGTGACGTGTCTTGTTGTCACCATTCCTCAAGAACAGAACTTCCGTTATCTACTTCAATATGAGACACCGACCAAAATAATCGCTCCTATTGAAATACGTATAATTATGTAATTAAACACATGCCAAGGTGAGTAGAATGTTCTCAGTAAGAGCCCTCGATACATATCTAGAGCGACAATTATTAGAAATAAATAAAAAAAATAAGTATCAAGAATTCACACTCACACACATATATATGTACAAGAAAATGATGAAAAAGAGAAATACGCATATTTAACGCAGGTAAGCATGCACACACGCGTGTATATGCATACACATACGCTCCAATGCACACACACAAGTATATACACACACAAAGAAAAAAAATCAACCAACAATTGTAGCATCTTAATTATCGTACACTTTAATTACGATATCATTAGCAGAAAAATAATAAAAACATGAGAAAACCCGTAATCAATCGCTGAAATCCCCTAATGAACTCCGTATTTGAGGTGCTGAATACCAGTCTGCACATTTTCTTTAAGTCTTCTCGAGTGTGCAGGCCGGTAGACAAAATACAATGCTGTTTAACATAAACGGAGCGTCTATTCAAATATGGATATCCACTAAAACTAACGTTTGCTCTCGGAT
Organism: Acanthosepion esculentum; assembly: GCA_964036315.1. Taxonomy (NCBI): domain Eukaryota; kingdom Metazoa; phylum Mollusca; class Cephalopoda; order Sepiida; family Sepiidae; genus Acanthosepion; species Acanthosepion esculentum. The sequence continues at coordinate 32,885,110 of OZ038511.1, read as the reverse complement.
TAAAAAAAATTCATTAATCATATATACAAATACATATTAATTCTTAGGAGTAAAATCTCCGACTGACGTCAATTCAGCCGGGTTTAGCTAGAGGCAACCGGACGTCTAGCCACACCGATGAGCTGTGATACAGCGAAACAGTCTGTATGTGGATGACAATATACATACATATATATATATATATATATATATATATATATATATATATATATATATATATATATGTAGGCTCCTGAAAAAATTAATTTCAGTTGAGCTCTCTGGGGAAGGAAGCGTGGGTTTGTAAACAGTGACTATTAAAGCTGATATAGCGTGATTCTTCGGCAAAAGCGAATTGAATCCTGTCAGTCACTGTGTGTTTATCTAAAAATATATACGCTAAAATTCACCTTCGTCCCTGCCGTGCGCCGATGGCTTAGCGGCAGAATTTCCGACTGACAGTCGGGTTTCGTTTCTAGCTAAAGGCAACCGGACGTCTAGCCACACTGAAGAGCTGTGAAACAGCGAAACAGTCTGTCTGTGGATGACAATAATTATATATATATATATATATATATATATATATATATATATATATATGGTGATACTCGTTTGGAAAACGTCGGATAGATCAACTTGTAATAGAACAAATCTGTACCCGAGGAAAAAATTGGAAATAAAAAAAGAAAGAACAAAGAACATTAACACAATACCAAACCAATCGTCAAGTGCTTAAGCTCCAAGTCCAAAGAAAAAAAACAAATGAGTAGAAAGACGAAAACATAGTGTGCTCAATAAACTATGCAGAGCGATAAACTGTTCCGTTATTTTCCTTTTTAGCCAGTTTTAGGATTATTGCAATATATATATATATATATATATATATATATATATATATATATATATATAAGAAGACGAGCGGATTCGCTCTCACTCAACAGAGCTGGAATCGAGGGAATAAATATCATAATATAAAATATAAAAGACATAATGTGCAATATTAAAGGGGGGAAATTCGATTGAAATAACGTCAAGACCTAACAGACACTCCCTCTGTTTACAGAGGGAGGGCTGTCTGGACCTGACATAAATTGTTTCTAATGCCTTCAAATGTAAAAGTGAGCGAGAACGATGGAAGATGGTGAAAGAGCAAGTGCTGAAATTGATGACACAATTGAGACTTTTTATGAAGTGTTCCGTAATGGCAGAACCATACGTATTGTTGACAACGTCACTCAATTGAAATGTACCATTCCTAATTTTAATACACACACACACACACACACACACATATATATATATATATATATATATATATATATATATATATATATATATATACCTGAATTCAATTTTAAGTCTAGGGCGAACTTGAGATCCAGTGGCGTAGAATATGACGAACAAGAAAAATTTGATTAATTTATTTTTTAATGTTTTTTTTTCTGGCATTCTTAAATTTTTCCGTTTAGTAGGGATAAGGGCGTGGCAAAACTGTCCCTAGTATCTATTGCCCCAAGCGTTGTCAGCCAATTCTTTGGCCATTTTCAAGGGATTTGTTGTTAAAAACAATGGCTAAAGAAGTGGCCAAAGGCCTTGGAACAATAGAAACTACGAACAATTTTCAACGAAACATTTTTGAAAGAAAATATAGATTATATACATATATATATATATATTTCCAAATATTTTAGGTTGAGTCATAAATATATCTCTGTTTTATTTTATCATCCTTTTTCTTCAAAATATTACAGTTGGTTCCTTAAAAAGGTAATTACTTATGACTCAACCTAATACACACACGCACATATAATATATATACATGCATATATATGTGTCTCTGTGTGTGTGCGTATATATATATATATATATATATATATATATATATGTATGTATGTATAGGGTGTGCGATCTACTTGAGAACAAGCTTTCATCAGGCTCTAAAACGATGACTAGTAAACGTAATCTTACGAAACATCTGTGAAATTTTGACATTTTCATTTATCTTAGAAATGTATCGAGAGAATTCAAATGGCAGCTTTCCAATCTGACACAGGAAATAATAAAAAAAAATAGCTGACAACTTTAACGTGACACGGCGATAGTCGGCATTTTGAAATCACAATGTGAACGGGCGGATCGACTGGTGGATATACGTAGACTTCACAGAGGTGCCCACACTAATGCGCACAGATTTCACTTCGTTTGCGATGCCCTTATGGTTTGTGAGCAAAGATGGTAATGCCGTTCCAGTTCTTCCAGCCGGGCCTCAAACCAATGGAACTGCCTTTATCCAGGTGCTGAATACCTGGGCCATTGTCAACAGACACCAAACTGCACCAACGATTCGTTGAATCCTGCTATTGTGTACGTGATGGCTAACCTGAAAGAGAGCACCTGATCCGGGCATGGTGTCTCTTTAGAGGTCGTCAAACGTGTACAATTTTTTTTTTTAAATTACATACTGAGTTGTTTTAATCAATTCACCCCAAGCAAGGCGATAATGTTAATAAGACGAAAGGGGGCTACTAGAAGTGAAAGATAATCAGAAGACTTTAGAAGGAACCAAAAACCCAATCCTAAATAGGAAACAAAAGATAAACCTCTACTCCTGTTCAAAAAGGAGGAGTGTGAACCGGACGATAGGCGAAGTAATCTATTCCTATTGATAAAAATAAATCAGTAAATAGTAAATAATATTCCAGAGTTGAGGTAGAGACTTTAGAAATATAGACTTGAAGATTTTAATCATGCCCCTGCATGCAAGGAATAAAGCCACTAAGATACAAGGGCTTCCAGAGTATGAAAGAATAAGAAAAAATAGAAACATTAGTGAGAGAGAGAGAGAGAGAGAGAGAGAGAGAGAGAGAGAGAGAGAGAGAGAGAGAGAAATAAAAGAATAATCAAGAAGACAGTAGATAATGTTTGACATTGCATTTAAATTTTTGAAGATCAAATTTGGTTAGAAAGCATAGAGATAGAAGAGAGTCCCACAAGCGAGAAGTGCGAGAAAAGAAACTGTTGGCATAGATCTAACGGTGACATCAAGCGAATTCAAATGTGAATTGATGAGACCTTATCGCCAATCTAGTAATGCGCTCAAATTCATAAAGTATAGGTACCACAACGAAGAATTGATCCGAACAATTACCATGAAATTATTTATAGAAAAGGCACAGGGAAGATACATTACGGCGGTTGAAAAGTGACTGAAGCCGAAACGCCAGGTTAGGAGCAATAATATTGCTGATTCTTTTTTTTAATTTTATCAACACTCTCTAAATATACAGCAGGTGCGCCGGATCATATGTCGCAGTAATATTCAAATCATGGACGAATAGTAGACTTATAAATATGAAAGACAGATTCAGGAGAGGAAGATTGTTTAGCACAACCCAGGGAACCAATTTTCTTAGCAGCAGCTCTAGTAATGGATTCATGTAGTAGCATGACCAACGTAATGCCTATCTCTACGACTCACGTTACACCTACCCGGCCATAGCTCAATTAGGACTCATTTAAACACACACGAAAACCTACCAAACTCCATCCGACTCATACTAGTCGAAAATACAAGTATAATAGCCTCATCCACATGTAAAAAAAATAAAAATAAAAATAAAAATAATGGAAGCCCTTATAATAGAAAAAGAAAAGGCCAAGATACAATAACATTAACTACAAACACGGCCACAATGTGCTGTGTTTGGAAAATAAAACATTCCTACTACTTCAGTGCCGTATATATAAAAAAAAAATATACATTCAGTTAAAAATAAAAATCAAAAATCGCCCTTAATAATTGGTAAAAGAATAGCCGAAAGCTCTCGGATATGGGCTGTGGTATGCATTTGGACAGTGTTTACACACTTTTTGTCCAGAAAAGAAAACACGTGTACGAACAGAAGAAAAATTAAATAAAAATCTTAATTGCAGTAACTTGTCAGTCGCCTTTAAGAAAACCTGTATAAAAGAAGGATTGCTGCCCAAAATACACAATACATATATATATATATATATATATATATATATATATATATATATATATATATATATATATATATCTTAAGAAAGAGAAAGAACAGATGGAGTTAGAATTCACAGTTCTCAGCATTTACTTTTTTAAAAAACTGCTCAGTATAACGTAGAGCAAAATTAAACTATTTTTGTTATTGTTAAACTATTTTTATTATAATAGATTATAATAAAAACATTTTACATCGCTACACAAAAACTGTCATGTTTCGGAACTATAATCGTTTCTCTTCAGGCGATGGTAGATAACATATAATAAAAATGGCTTATTTTGGAAACTTGAAAATAAATCGTTAACTCTTTTGAAAGTTAAAAAGCGAGATCCTAATATCAGAATTAAAACTTATATTTGTTGGTATGTCTGGATAAACCAGTTAAAAGTCAGATCTATGCTAAAATAGAAAAATTAAAAATAAGGTCAGTGTGGAGGGAGGTGGGTTATAAAATAATTTCTTGCTATATTTACATTTTAGTCATGTCAGCGTCGAACATCACGTAGCAAAATCCAAAGTTTAGATTTGGTGAAGTAGACATAGAGTTACCTTGAGCTAAAAATTATTTTTTAAGAATTTTTCAAATTTTTATTATAGAACAGACCAAACGGACCAAATATGTAAAGTTAAAAAAAATTGTTATGGAACTTTAATACGCGATGATAATTGTATTGAATGGGCAGTAAAACAAAGCAATATTAAAGTTGAAAAAATCAAATAAAAATTGTGTGAACTATTATATACCTATAAAATAATGGCTATGTAATTGCAATGCGTAAAATATTTATGAAAAATTCTTTTAACTATATTTTAATGTAAAATTTATACAATGCCTACATATTACGGTTAATTCATTTCTTTGGTTTAGCAAAACTTTATTTTTAGGAAACTTTATAATATGCAGCTTTTCTTGTGTTTACAAGAAAAACTGCATATTATAAACTTTGTGTAATAAAATTACGAAATTTTTGGTTACTCCTATATCCTTCTTAGGTGCTTCTTATTGAATAGTTTATGCAAACAAGCAAACAAACACACACACGCACACGCACACACACACACACACACATCTGTGCGCGCGCGCACGTGTGTGTGTGTGTGTTTGTGTGTGTGTGAACTTACTAATAACATAATGTAATTAACAGACTCTGTGAACTGCAGTGCTTATGAATTAACAAAGCTACAAAAGTCTACAGCACATGCGTTTGCAGAGTATCACCTACAACGAGTCATTATAACAGAAGCAAAATGAATGAACGGATCAAATTACATTTCTTAACTTCTCCGTTCTCTTTCTCTCATGCACACATAATTTGGGAAATAAACACACACACACACACACACACACACACACACACACACACACACATATATATATATATATATATATATATATATATATATATATATATATATACATCTTCATGCAACACAACGTACATAAACAGAAGATTACGTTTAAGTATCAAACAAACTATCGCTACTGGGTGTTGACCACAATATCTATTCCCTTACATATATATATATATATATATATATATATATATATATATATATATATATATATATATATGTGTGTGTGTGTGTGTGTGTGTGTGTGTGTGTGTGTGTGTGTGTCCAACCAAGTTTGATTAAAAAGAACCGACAAGGTTTGTCAGTTTAATTTTTATTATATTTTTCCAATTTTCGAATAGGTTGTTGAGTATTGGCCTCGAAGTTGTGCGAAAACAATTATAGAATTATAGCACACTATACGAGTTAGTAGAGGAAAAAAACAGAGATCTACTGGGAGTGGGCTGATTAAAAATCCAACAGACACCAACGGTTCTAATATTAAAAAAAAAACGAGAATTTTCATTTTTAAAGGATATGTGTAATGCTTATTTTTGCTTTAATTATATACAAAAACCATAAAAATGCTTTTTTAACGCATTTTGTTAAAATAAAATTCCAGAAGAACGGGTGATAAGCGAAATGTCGGATTCCTAAAATTTAATATTGTTCAAATATGTTGCTCTTGGAAGTTTTCCATGTACAGTGAAATTGTCGCTACTTTTCGCCTCTTTTCACTTAAACATGCGGGTATGTATGGATTACGACCACATCACGTTGAAACATCGGTTCCCATACGATCACAGAAGATAAGCAATGTCGAGCTTAGTCAATACCTCGAAAGGTAACCGCTTGGAAGTACCAGGTGCTGTAAGCTTGGATGTGCGGATGGTGCAATGTATAATGTCTCTCAATTGTTAATCGCAGAGCCGAGTTCCAATTTCCGTGAGCTTTCTTTATATTCACTTACGCGCAAATAACCTTTGGCCTCTTCTTCCGTCAGGTATGGGTTAATTAGTAAGACTTATATCACTAAACCATTATTATCTACAAAAAAATGAAAATGGTGTACAAAATATTTAGATTTCAGCATTAAATAACCTATAGAGGTGTTGATAGTCCACTAAACAAAACCAACCAACTAATCAACCAACCAAAACAAATCAACTGTCTCTTTCTGTTTCTCTGTACAAGTTTCATTTTTATTTCTATTTTCTTTAAAACTTCTAATTGCTGACATGTCCCGTACACGGTATTCTCAACATCCTTCTGTAGAACCACATCTCTGTTGTCTCAAGTCTCATTTTGCTTACATCACATGCCACAGTATGTTGAAACACCGGTTCCTGTACAATCACCAAAGTTAAGCAATGTCGAGCTTGGTCAATACCTAGATGGGTGACCGCTTGGGAATACCTGCATGCTTGGATGTGCGGTTGGTGTAATGGATAATGACTCAGAATTGTTAATCGGAGAGACAAGTTCCAATTCTCCTGATGTTCCTTATATTCACTTACGTGCAAAGGGAAAGGTGTGAATCCACCTCTTCTTTCGTCAGGTATGGATTAATTACGGTGGAGTAATTAACCCATATTGAGGAATCGGAGAGCCGAGTTCGAATTCAGGTCGAATCTATTACATTCACTTACGCGCTAATACCCTTGGGAAAGGTATTAATCCTCTTCTTCTCCCGCCAGGCCGAGTTCTATAGCCTTGGATGGCAACTGGTCTACCGTAGAAAGAAATGGCAACCTACTTCGGGATAAAATCTGACTTGTCAATCATGTATCGAAAGATACATGATCGCGTAAGCGTGTATCACGCATGGCACATAACTGAGTGATTGTATCACTAAAACAATTATTTTTTTAAAAAATTCTTACAATCTAAAAAAATTCTGACTTTAAATAACCAGCAAAGGGTTGATAAGCCGTAAAAAACGAACCTTTCAATCAATCAAGTCTCCACGTCATCTGTGAAGAATTTTACTCCAGATTATTTCAAAACGACTCTCTGTACTTGACCCCATTCTTCTGTTTGGTGAACGTTAGCCCGAATTCAATGTGTAAATCAGATGATCTGTAACTATCATCCAAAAGACAGCGACGGCTTCGCTGTCAGGTCGCTACAATTTAGTCATACGACAAGCACAACCCATACATACGTCCACTGAAATTTAAAGATAACAGTGAACAAAGTCAAAATTCTGTACCATACGATGTCTGACCCAGACTGCAGATGGCTTGTTAAATTAGCGTGAGAATAAATATCTGGGTCTGGTAGAAGCTCAGTCAAATAATTCTTTCCTCGAGGAGCCATTTATATTTGGCTCTTGCCAAATCTAAATAAACACACCATCGTTTCTGTTGCTTGGTAATAAGTGGGACTTAGAAGCAACGCCGTTGAATTAGAGTTATCAAGCTCGTCTCTCAAGCCACAAATATAGACATTCCAGTGCCGTGAGATTAGCTTCCGAGCTAATGTCCAATGGCATGTGACCAAAGGGATATTTATTTGTAGATAGGTCACTACCTTTTTTCCTAATATCGCGTATACCACATTGCTTTTCCGATGATCGGTAAAATGATATTGTGATAATTGTGTGTATGGTCCTGGTCTTAGGTTTTAGCGCACCCCTAATTCCTTTTCTTCTGATTGAATACTTTTCTCTCCTGATCAGACTATCATATATATATATATATATATATATATATATATATATATATATATATATATATATATGTCAGCCCAGTGAAACCAGAATGTGTATCTATCTATCTATCTATCTATCTATATATATATATATATATATGTATATATATATATATGTGTGTGTGTGTGTGTGTGTGTGTGTGTGTGTGTGTATGTGTGTGTGTGTGTGTGCGTGTGTTTATATATATTAAGTCTAAACTACCTTCCGATTGCTACTGTATCTAAAATAAATAGGTCATTTTCTCTCTCATTTTTCTTTTTCTTTCTCCTCTGATCCCCCCTCATATCCAGACTTACACTACTTCCTATTTTTTATTTGTTCCCTTCCTTTCTTGTCTTTTCCTTATCTTCTCTCCTTTTTTCCATTTTTCTTTCTTTCTTTCTTTTTTTCTTTCTTTCTTTCTTCTGTCCATTTGGTTAGTAAGGTCGAATTACTGCTTTTAAATATTTTTATAATATATAACGTCATTTGTTTACGTTGAGATACCCTTCGAGCAGATATGAACATTCGAGAGAAATCATGGGAAATTTGTAGTTTAAAAGCAGTAATTCGACCTTGGTAACCACACGATTCCTCTGTAGCTAAATGGTATACCACGTCAGGCTATATGAAGGTTCCGTGTAGGATACATGTTCGATTCCTATCGGAGGACACATATTTTCTATGAAATTTCACGGACATTCAGGCCGGCAAATGTTGTTAATACTGTTTATTATAAACAGAACATTTTTCTTAAATATTTGTATCTATAAAATAAAGTATATATATATATATATATATATATATATATATATATATATATATATATATATATATATGCCTCATTAAAAGGAACATGCATTTTATGTATATTTAGTTTATTGATAATTTTTTCGAATTGTGAATACCTTTTCGCAAATATGTCTGTTGTAGATGTAAAAAGCAACCAAAATTTGAATTAGGCCTAACCTTTAAATTTCTGTACTTTTTAATAAGGCATGTTTTAAAAAAATCAATTCTATATTTCATAAGAAATATAGAATTGAGTATCTTGTCCTTTGAACCGCATGTGATGGATTGATTGATTCATTCGTTTTCTACGGCTTCAGCCATTTGCACGTTATTTGTTGGAAGAGCGAGATAATAAAGATTTAGTGATAGAAGTCTTCTAGAAGAGGTGGGTTCATGCATTTCGCAACGATATTTGCGCGTAAGTGAATATAACGAACAGAACGAGAATTGGAACTTGGCTCCCCGATTAGCGATGTATATGTAATCTTGTAAATACAAGAAACTATTGCAGCCAAAAGCGATGACAAGCAAAGTTAAAAACAAAAAAAAAACTTGACCTGCGGAGATGAGCTACAAGTCAAAAAGACAGAATAGTTTCTATACTTTATTTTTGTACACATTGTAATTTTTATTTCTCTTTGTATCTATATGCCTTCAAATAGTACTGTACAAAGCAAAACCAGTCAAGGAAGATAGTGTTGCGTCAAATTTGCAAGTGGCAAGTGCCTACTTGTCAGGAGTTATTAGGCATAGTTTAGAATGTTACAAGATTAAATGGAGGTAAACTAGGAAATGGAAGATTATGTCAGGTCAGGAATCTAAGTGGCGATATCATGACTATTCATATTTACTTAGTATAGTTTAGTACAGTGCAGGACAACATGGGTTCAGGGTTACGCAAGTCTGAGAAGTTTTTTTTTACGTTGTCTTTAATAGTGATCTGTGACACCGGTACACGATACAAAACTATTTCTGCCACGAAGCATAGCACGAGGAAGTAAACTTCATCTAGCGGAAGAAGACAGGCAGAATGCCTGGTCGTTAGCTAAAGGGGCAGTCCAAGATGCGAACTACAACATGGAGACGTCAAAATCAAACCAGTACAGAAATTTAAGTATCTCAGAAGTGTTTTTTTATGCTGAAGCTCATAGGCGTGTTGAAATAGCGAAAGACGCCTTCCAAAAGCTAAACAAAGTATTAAGAAACGGGAAAATTTCGATAGAAAACGAAGAAAAAAGTGATGAACTACTACGTATTAGCAATCCTCCGTTAAGAAAGTGTTCATTTTGAAATTTAAATTTCATGTGGCACAAGAGCAAAGGGGAAATGGGGAAAGGCTGGTCGTCACTGACTATCCTACACTAGCTAATCTGATTCACGACCCATTCATTCTTACAATTGATTCCATCACCACAAGAACTTATTCATCACCATTCCATTCAACATATATCACAATACATGATTTTCTAAGCGTAGCGTAGATGTGGCACAAGGCCGAAAGTCTAGAGCACCCAGTGAGAATCGAACTCACTACTCAGTGGTAATTGGTCGAGCGAGACAAGCTTGCTAACCAATACACCAGGCCGAGGTGCCCTCCTCCTGTAATAAAGTGAATGCTAGACAATTTTTTTCTGGCGGGTGAAGGGTCTTGAGGCAATAAAGATGTGGTTACTGAGAATAACATTTTTTACTTTGGTTCAAGAGCCACTCAAAGAACAGGGTTATATGAACGTAAGGAAGGACAAGAAGTGAAGTTCTTGTGTCTATGCAGGAATGATAACGGCTAACTGTAGACTTGAAACGGTTGAGGTTTTAATTAGTAACTAACATTTAAGAATTCAGTCTGAGGCATTAGAAGTACAGTGTGGAAGTAGACGTTGAAAGGAACCAGAAACCTAATTCTAAACAGGAAATATGGTACATGCCTCTACTCCTATTCAAAAGCCCAGGGAGGAGTGTGAAAGGGATAGTCGAACGTATCTACGCCTATTGGGAAAGAAGAAAAAAAATGGTCAGAGCTCAGTCAGAGATGAGAGGAATATAGAGTTGTAGTAGCCTTTAGAAAGAACAGGAAACTCAATCCTAAACAGTAATCAAGGTATAAACAAGGGAGGAGTGTAAACCGGACAACAGGCGAGTTTATCTACTTCTATTGAGATTGGTAGCATGTGTGCAACAACGGAGTTTTAAGGAAACTCAAATCTCGATCTTTTTGCATTAATACAGGTGTTCCCCAGGGCGTTATCCTTGGACCGCCGTTGTTTCTAATTTTCATAAAAGACATTCCTGATGCCATCAGTACTCAGCTCGGTATCTATGCTGATGACACAACTATTTACTCCGGTCTTAATAGTAAATCTGATCGGCTCGAAAAACTCAAATTGGAGGCTGATCTCAAAAATGACCTAGAATCTGTTGTTAACCAGGGCAAAGAATGGCTTGCCAGTTTTACGAAATTGCTCTCTTTTAATCGTCTGGGAGAACCTTTTTTTGCCTTCCATCACCACGGGTGATGATAACCCCCAGGAGAGTGATTCATTATGCCTTTTCGGACTAACGTTTTCCCCTGACATGAAATGGAAAGATTATATTGAATCAATTGCTATGTCTGTTGCTAGGAAAGTTAGTTTGTTGTGTCGTGCTAGGCCATTTTTATCACCAGAATCTTTCTTACATATTTATGAGTCTACCATTCCTATTTGCTTTAAATATTGCTGCTACATCTGGTTTGGTACTTCTGCTATATATTTAGAGATTCTTGATAACTTCCAAAGAAGAATCTACAATGTTATTGGTCTTGACTTGACCGTCACTTTAGTTGTAACGTAGTTTCCTTGTGCTTTTGCTATACATATTTTCATGGTAATTGTTCTTATGAGCTTTCCTCTTTGGTACCTCTATGAACTGAAGCACAGTACCAGATTGGCGGCAAGGTCTCATCATTTTACAGTTGAAATTGCTGACTCGTAAGTTGATAGCAGTTTCTTCTATCTCACTTCTCATTTGTGGAACTCTCTTCCGATTTCTTTTTTCCCAGTCCACTCTGATCTTCAAAAATTTAAATGCAATGTCAATCTCATTTTATAGTTGAAATGACTAGATGTAACCGTAAGTCCTATGCTGAGAGTTTCTTCTATTGCTCTTCTTGCTTGTGGAACTCTCTTCCGGCTTCTTGCTTCCCAGTCAACTTAGATCATCAAAAGTTTAAATGCAATGTCAATCGTTATTTTCTATTTTTTTAAATTATTGTTTACTCTCCTTAATAGTAGTTTCTCTCATATTCTTTGACAATCAGTCACCCGCTTGCGTCTTAGTGGCTTTATTGCCTTGCTTGAGGGATAAATTATTAAAAAAGTAGAAACAAAGTGTACACATATTAGAAAATGGTGGTAATTTCTGGGACGCGTAATAAAGAAAAATGATTTGGAAAATTTGATCTTTAACTGGACATATTGAAATCAAAAGGGACAGCGGGAATCCACTGCGAACCACCGACTTAAAAAGCTTGTGTAAATGGAGGGCGAAACAGGCAATGGAAAGGATAGTAAAAATGATGACAGTGCTAAGAGCTGCAACGGACAGGAAGTTGTGAGGGTACGGTACAAAGAAGAAGAAGAAGAAGAAGAAGAAGAAGAAGAAGAAGAAGAAGAAGAAGAAGAAGAGGAGGAGGAGGAGGAGGAGGAGGAAGAACCAGAAGAAGCGGAATCATTAGATGAAGAAGAAGAAGAAGCAGCAGCAGCAGTAGTAGAAGAAGAAGAAGAAGAGGGAGAAGAAGAAGAAGAGGAAAAAGAAGAAGAAGAAGTAGAAGAAGAGGAAGAAGAAGAAGAACCAGAAGAAGCAGAATCATTAGATGAAGGAGGAGAAGCAGCAGCAGCAGCAGCAGCAGTAGAAGAAGAAGAAGAAGAAGAAGAAGAAGAAGAAGAAGAAGAAGAGGAGGAGGAGGAAGAAGAAGAACCAGAAGAAGCAGAATCATTAGATGAAGAAAAAGAAGAAGCAGCAGTAGTAGTAGAAGAAGAAGAAAGGGAGAAGAAGAAGAAGAGGAAAAAGAAGAAGAAGAAGAAGAAGAAGAAGAAGAAGAAGAAGAAGAGGAGGAGGAGGAAGAAGAAGAACCAGAAGAAGCAGAATCATTAGATGAAGGAGGAGAAGCAGCAGCAGTAGTAGAAAAAGAAGAAGAAGAAGAGGAAAAAGAAGAAGAAGAAGAAGAGGAGGAGGAGGAGGAAGAAGAAGAACCAGAAGAAGCAGAATCATTAGATGAAGAAGAAGAATCAGCAGCAGCAGCAGCAGCAGCAGCAGAAGAAGAAGAAGAAGAAGAAGAAGAAGAAGAAGGAGAAGGAGAAGAAGAAGAAGAATCCTTTTAAGATAACTCGCTAGCACAGGTACACACAGAGAGAACCAATTACGACTCTTCTCTCGTTTATTGTCAAAATATTGAATTCAATTAATCGCTGCCGATAAAAGTAACAATGTGTAGATGGGGAGGCCGTATAAACATGATGAAAGAGAAAAATCCCTTTGCCTTAATATAAAAGCACTCAATCGACTGGTTGTATTCACCCCCACCTAAACCCGAGGGATGTCGGTCACTGTTGAATCTTTTTTAGAGTCACACGAGTACATTGTCTGAGATTGTTTGGACAATGTTTGTGTAGGGGAGGCAATGGAACGCACCCTCCCCTCTGGAAACATAGCTATGCCTAACGGTGAAAAACTGAACATAAACCTGGAAAAATGTAATTAGACACTCCCCTCCCTCCCCCTCTCTCTCTCTGCTGTTCCTTGATGTTATGGCTGTCCACGCTTTCCTTTCTTTCATTGTTCTAAGTAATTCACGTTCCTTTATGATTTCTCTTTTCTTTGAAATAATTGTTCCACTCGTCAAGCAGGTCATTCCTTATTTTTCCCTGTCGATCATGGATCTCCTCACCTTCCTTTCTTTTGTT
>OZ038511.1:32853850-32866350 GCA_964036315.1 Acanthosepion esculentum | reverse complement strand
AACAAACCAAACCCGTATTTGAAAAGGTAGGATTTCCACAATTAAATTTTTGATAGTTTTCTTTTCAGTTCTCTGTCGTTGCCTTCCACGGACTCGAATCATCTTAATCCCAACCCCGTATTCCAAATATAAGGAGAGAGTTCCGCTTAGACAACTTTTTTACCAACAACTGCTACTTTTGGGAACAGATTCCCACGACTGTGCTTTCCTGAACACTAGAATATTAACCTCAAGTCAAATGTCAATCGTTATCTATCCTCCTTACCCTCATAATCTTCACTTCCTACCGACTTCTCTACCATTTATATCAAACACCTCATTCATAATAGCAAAGTTCCCATTAACACTCTATATTGAGTGACACTCTCGATTTTTGTCTTGCGTGAACATTATTATTAAAAAAAAGTTCTACATTCTGCGTCTACATGAAATAACGTCTGATAAGATGTTTTGCGACGCATAATGTTCCCTATTATAATTAAGCCCCCGATTCAGCTTTGTATCGTATGAACTGACGGGGGCGCTTCCCATTTTCAAGACAAAGTCTGCATGGACGTAAGCAACAAAATTTTGTGATGTCAACGAACACTCGTTGTCACTTTCGTAATGCTCCTTGTAGCAGAGACTCTGTAATCGCAGATACAACGATAGGACGCCGTTGAACAATGCTGGTGTCAGACGCCTTCGAATAGCACTCGCACTAATAGTACTTGCTCGATAATACTCGCTCGAACTGTAATCCGTATAATGATCCGAATAGAGAAATAGTATAGTGAATAGAGTAGAGAAATAGTAGAGACTAGAAATACTGATCCGTATAGTAACAGAGGATAGAGTAGAAATGGAGATCAATTAGACATCACGCTACCTTCCATATATACGTTTTTCTATGGTCACGTGGTCTACTTAATTCAATAAGGGATCGCCCGTGCTTGCTCACTGGCGATCTATGTTCAAACTCAAGTGTAAGCAGCGATACTTTCTTCCAATATAACACAAGACTAAAGAAAAACTAGTCAAAAATCAATAATGATAAACTAAACGCTGTTAGTTCTATTACTAATTTTTATTAAGTGCAAATAGGATGGGCTGGTGGTGTAATGGTTATCAGCGTTGAAATCGGGAGGCACAGTCAAAAATTCTAAACAAGGCTGTTGCGTTAACTTCGAACTTATTCCCTTGGAAAAGGTTGGAATTTGTCTCTTCTTCCCTCACCCATATATATATATATATATATATATATATATATATATATATATATATATATATATATATATATATATATATCCGAATGTAATGAAAACGAAAATAATATATAAATTCTAACGTTCAAAGTATTAATTCAAAAGAGGGCTCAATACCTATAGTAGACCAATAATTCGTTATTATAATTATTTTTATATAGACAAAAACAATTTACGCACCAGTTAAGCTGCGACTAAATGCACCAAAACGAAGTTGCATCTTTGTCGTGAGTAAATTGTTTTTGTCAATATGAAGCAATTATAACAAACAAACACACACACACACACACACACACACACACACACACACACACACACACACACACACACATATATATATATATATATATATATATATGACTTATAACAATATACATAGATTGCGTTTGGAGTATTTGATTTTCGCTAAGAAATGTTTAAAATACTTTTAGTAAAAGTTAACTGACAGCTATTTGATATAGGATATCGAACCGCTAGTAATTCATCATTTACGTCTCTGAGCGGTCATCCATGAATTGCCGAGTTATGAGTAGTAATATAAACCGGAAATACTTTTAAAATTCTAGTCGGGTGGCTTTTCTTTCAATCAAAAATAGAAAAAAATGGGCGTTCCCTATGTCTACACATTAAATGCGTTCATATTTTGGTACCTTTGTTACGCTTACTATAAATATTTCTTTTTACTATTATTTGTTTTTTTACTATTTGCTTGTCATCTTTTAAATACCAGATAATGGAACTGGTTTATTATGTCGTTGAGGTCACAATACTATTTTGAGATTAATGTTGATTGCTGCAGGGAGGCTGTCAGTAAGTACATCTCACAAGCTACAGAAGTGGATCTTCATCTCCAATACCGAAACATGTCAAATTTCATCAACTTGAGCGTGACAAGGAAGAAATGAAAGTCCCAATCTTTAATAGCTTCCTAGATTATGATTTGCACATATACAAACACAAATGTGAAGAGATGGAGATCTGTTCATTTAAACATTTCATACCACTTTCCAAATTAATCTAGTAATAAAAAAATAATAATATTCTTGAAGAATAATACTTTCTCGTCAGATGAAGAGTTTCGTGTGGATGCTTTGCATGGTGCCAAATTCGGTTGGAAATATCTAAACTGCCAGCTGATTACAACCACTTTCTCAGATCAATGATTAAAAACAGCTTCAAGTCGGTAGGTTATAGTGAGGACTGTCCTTCTTCGAACCCCATGAATTGGTGCTACAGAATCATAAACAAAGAACTGTACCAAATAACAGAAACTATATCACTTGAGGACTTTCGACACCAGGAATAACTAAAATGGACAGCTAGGGTAACTTGAAGAGAAAATAATGGCATAATCAAGATGTTGATATTCATATCTACTCCAAACGAAAGGTTAGGAAGGAAACACTCCTCAATACTAGAAACTCATATACGTCACAGGTAGAGTCAAAATTAATCCAGAAATATAAACCTTGCAGTTTCCTCTTGATTCTGAAATCTATTTCAAGATGACTTATCTTGTTCGTTAATATTGCGGCCTTGTTAGGGCCAGAAATGAAGACACAAAGAGAGGAATTGAGTTAAACAAATATATTAACAGTAACAGTAATACAAACATATACAAACGAGAGTGTTACAGCAAGAATGTTCGGTTCGACTGTCAGAGCTGACTGCTGGAAACTTTCCTCTCCAAAAGGCAGTACCTGCTCCTATTTATAGCTGGGAGAGTCCATGCGTACGTGCGTACGTGCGTAAATTACCATAACAGTTAATATTTCATGGCTTCGAGCAAGTGAAGCGTGTAGATATGAGGACTATACTTTTTCAAACCTCATGGACTAGTGCTACAGGATCACAAACATAGAACTGTACCAAATGACAGATACGACATCACTTGAGGACTTTCGACAGGAGTATATAATTGAAATGGACATCCCCGGTTCTCCAAGAGAAAATAATATCATAATCAAATTGTTGTTGGAAATTGTAATATTCGCCGTTTCTTTATAAGGAAATACTCAGCATTCATGGACGGGGCAGTTGGGGTTTTTCATGTCTCCCAAATGTTACCGCGCTTTCTAGAATTGATATTGGCTTCCTTCCTGAACTTTTCTTTGAAATGGTGTGAAAACCGGACAGCTTAGATGTGTTATCCGTTTTTGTTATTGCTGCTGTTAGACATCCTCAAGTGATATGATTTTCTTTTTACAATGACGTTCACCCTGTACAAAGCCCAGGAGCCACTCGAGATAGAGGTTTACAAAGTAACAATTCAAACAATAGGTTGCGAAGGAATACTGGAAAGAGCGATAACAGTTAGTGGACATTAGAAAGTTATTTTCCTAATAAATTGTTTTAATAGTAGGATTTCATAGATTTCAAGTGGCACTGGCACTGGCTGCTTGGTCAATGAATGACAAATGTTTCCTTATAAGGAAACGGCTAATATTACGATTACTAGTGACCGTCTTTAATGGTGTATTTGTTAAAAATAAGCAATTCTCTTTTCGCTCGATTCTTCTGACAATTATCTTAGGTTTGTAAATCTTATCTTAAATGACAGCTTTATTTTTTTTTTTTTTTGCATCACTTTGGGTTATTTTTTGTTTGATCCTTTCCATAATGCTTACATCAGAGTTGATCTGAGGGTAGTGTAACAGTAATAAGCGCGGAATGTGGAATTCGCGCGTCGAGTTCAAATTCCAGCCTTATCTGTTGCATCCAATCTCACACTAATGCCCTTGGGTAAGGCACGAATCTCTTTCTTTCCTTCTCCTCTAGCTACGTGTTAAATAGCATGATAGAATACTACCGCAGATAAAGTAACAGGAAACCACTCCCCTATATTCCCCAAGAATAAATGGCAATTCACTGATAATACGGAAATGGATTCTGTAATTGTTATGATCACCTCCGTCCTAGGTATGACGATAAACTACATCCGGCAGCAAGGCCTCTGATCGGGTGGTCTTGCGGAGTGTGGAACCAATTCTTAATTAATGACCCAGGGTGGTAGCAGATATGGGAAAATAGTTAACCCCCAAACTGGGGTCACAATACTATGAAAGTATACAAATACATTTTTATAGTAAAAATACATTTTTGAAGAAAAAAAATGCCAGCAATACATTTGACTCTCGACAAAAACCCTCTTTGCAAAAATATGTCAATGAAACCTGTTCTGCAAACTGATTTCATACAAAGAATACAGATTAAGCAACACCGAACCTGGTCAGTACCACGATGAGTGACCGCTAGGGAATAACAGGTGCTGTAAGCTTGGATGTGCGGGTGGTGCGATGGATAATGGCTCGAAATTGTTAATCGGAAAGCAGAGTTCCAATTCTCGTTGGGTTCGTTATATTCACTTACGCGCAAATAACCCTTGGAAAAAGGTATGAATTCACTTCTTTTCCCCAGTTATAGATTAATTAGTAAGATTTTTATCATTAAAACAATTATTATTTCCCTCAAAAAATAAACTTGCGTACAAAATATTTAGATTTCGTCATTAAATAACCCATGGAGGTGTTGATATGCTGCTAAAACTAAAACAACCAACTTTGTTAATCTGAGTTCTGAAAAAAGGAATGAAAAATACCTAGGTGACTTTTGATTTGGTTTCTTTTACGGCATATCAACATCTCAGTGGGTTATTTAAGGACGACAAGATTTTTATTGCTGATAACATTTTTTTCCTTCAAAAATTTATTGCTGGTAATATTTTTTTTCAAAAATGTATTGCTGGTAATATATATATATATATATATATATATATATATATATATATATATATATATACATATTGTTTTCCAAAATGTATTGCTGGTAATTTTTTTTTCAAAAAATGTATTGCTGGTAATAATTTTTTCTTCAAAAATGTATTGCTGGTATTAAGATCTATTTTTATCCTCCCATAGTATTTTGACTCCAGTCTAGGGTTACCTATTTGCTCATAGCTGGGACCCTAACAGGTGCTACCACCCAGGGTCAGAGTGAACCTGGGAGTACCAGCAATTAAGAGATTGTTCCACGCTCCTCAAAACCTCCTGATCAGAGGCCTTGCTGTTGGATGTAGTTTATCGTCTTACCCAGGACACGGATGTAGTTTATTTTCATACCCAGGACTGGGTGACTTTTGGAACACAATGTATATATAACAGGGTTGGCCAAACCGCTGCTGACGACCCATGTGCGTCTCTTTGACCTTTAATATGCGGCTAATATGTTGGCTGAGTTTCTTTTTTTATCACAGTAAATATATAAGAAAATTTTCAAGCTTTATAATATTTACTGGGTACGAATTGAGACCCCATTGGAATAAAACGTAAGTTTAATGTTCATGATTGTTAAAAATATTTAATGCTAATGCTAGATCTGAGTGAGATATTGTTCTTTAGTGCTGAGGGAAGAAATAGTGGGAGGCAGGATTACAGAAACTTCCGGCCAGCAAAGGTCACAGAGAAACGTCAGAAGACTGAGGTCATGGGTAAGGAGGTTCAAGATTTGGTGCGCTGGTGGGGGTGAGAATGGTCACGTGGGTATATAACAAAAACGTGTAAATTTTGTTCACGCCTTGCGGTTCTCAAACATCTGAACTTTATCGTATGTTGCTCTTACATTAAACAAGTTTGGCTACACTTGATATATAATATTACGTGTCTATATTTATGAGATGAGATATTATGTACACTATTTACATTATTCGTACCATTGCCCTCATCTTTGTCGCATGTTTAGCACAACGTTTCGGCCGTTGTACGCTCCGGCCTTCTTCAGGTGGTTGTAATGTCGAACTGAACCCTTTATTTCGCTCACTGGGGTAGACTGTTCTAGTTCCACGTGACATGTCTAATGGATGTCAGTTATCTCCTGATAATTCCCCTCTCCAAGTTCTCCACCGCCTTAACCAGGTATTGAAGTCACACTTATTGGGTCCTGTCACTGGATCTAACAAACGCCTTTATCAACTGTGCCATGTGTCCTTAACCAGGTTTGAACTCAGACTCTTTGGGTTCTGTCACTGGATCTAACTAACGCCATGTGTCCTTGACATTCCAACGATCAGAAGAAGGCCGGAGCATAAACGGCCGGAACGTTGTAATAAATATGGCGACAAAGATGAGGACAATAGTCTGAATAATGTAAATAGTATATATATATATATATATATATATATATATTTAGGGGCAATATGTAATTATGGTTTGTATATATATATATATATATATATATATATATATATGTGTGTGTGTGTGTGTGTGCGTGTGTGTGCGTGTGTGTGTGTGTGTGAAGGCCTCCCCCTACGAATGTTATTACGAATACTGTCACTCATAAAATAAAGCGGCACAAGAAAGACCATTATCCGTTGTTGATGCTGACTATGATGTAGTATTTGGGGTCTGCAGAATTGAAGTTCAGAAGCGACACGAAACGCAGCGTAGAGCTTGATTTTAAAAATATCTGCATTTGAAATCGTGGTTTTTCACTTGGGCTTGAACACGGGTTTGAAGAGCAGGTGAGTAATACGCAAATACCTCCCTCACCAAGCAGAACAACCTTCTTATTTCCGTCAATTCAAAACATTAATGTTAGGTAATTGCTCATATAATTAACACGTTTCATCGTTATTCTGCCTTTGATATACAAAAATAAATTCTTTGACTTTTTCAATCGTCTTGTTCACTATCATACAAATATATAAACACTCGATTAAATCATCGGTAGATGTTAAAGAAGGTGCTGGATGACCCAGAATGGTAAACTGCTGGTTATAACGCTGATAACCTAACTTGAGAGGGGATTTTTTAACTCTTTGAGTGTGTAATTTTGATTGACTTTGTTTAAGTTTTAATATAAGGCCAAAAATACACGAAATCATTCTGACGCCGGCAAGTATTAGAAAGGTCAATATTTCTCGCCGCATTGAAATTCCTTCGTTAGGCAAGCCAGTATATGACATTGACGGTTTGGCTAACCGGTTAACACACACACACACACGCATATATATATATATATATATATATATATATATATATATATATATATATATATATATGATGGACTCTCCCGTCGAACTCGACGTATGAGGGTCAGGCAGATCAGTTGCCCGACACCGACACATGAGATTTGATTATAGTGGTGAAGGCTTTGTGCAGGGCCATCCACACTTTTTGGAGGGACGAATACAGGGACCTGGTGCAGCGAATGCCACAAGGTCCCAAACGACCCTCCGCAGGTTTTGAATTCAGAGTTGTCCTTCTCCTAGACCAGTTGCCATCCAAGGCTATAGAACCCAGTCTGTCCTGCTATTTACCCATAGTTGGAGGGAGAAGAAGAGGATTCACACCTTTCCCAAGAGTATTAGCACGTAAGTGAATGTAATGGATTCGACTGGAATTCAAACTCGGCTCTCCGATTCCTCAATCCAAGCCGTTATCCATTACTCCACCGTGCCTCCTATATATATATATTATAATTATTTTTTCAAAAAATATGTTTCCATTGCGACAAAGAAATTACTATGTCTCAAAAGCAAAACTTAAATCTTAAACTTAAAATTTGAAGTTCAGTTCCATTTTCAAGCGATGCTGAGAATATACTTCGAAAACAACAATTTACTTCATTTCTAAGCCAAGTAGAATTATATATTTTAAGTTGGTAGAGTAATGCGAATTCAGATTTTTTTTATTAAGATGGTGTTGACTTTTTGACAAACGAAGATACAAGTATAATTTTTATGTGGCAAATTGAAATTAGGTTAAGGCTAGGAGGGGGTTAGAGATTTCTTTCTGGTGATACTGACTTCCTTTTATGTGGACGTGTCATCAATGTCTCGTTTTTTATTTTATTTTGGGTTACAATACAATACATTTGACATTTATCTTTTTTCCTTTATTTTCTTGTATTCTGAATCTACATCGAGATTTTCTTAAAGGGATTTTCAAATATGATTAAGTCATATTATTTATATTTATATTTTTATCTATAAGCATCTAAAATAATATATTTATTTTATTTACTAATAAACTATATATAGTATTGTAAAATTAATATATTAGACTTTAATTACGCATTTATTTATGATCAAATAATAGCTTTATAATTATGCAAATTATTTTTATAATTAATTATTTTTAAGGAATATATGAGACAATGTCTACAAAAACTGCTATTTCATTTCTTTGATTTAATAAATTTTTATTTCTCAGAAACTTAATAATATATAACTTTTCATGTAGGCACAAAATACATGGGTCTTTTAAAGAACTACATTTTCTCGTTTTTTTTATTAGTTTCCATTTTACTGCTGGTGTTTTATTTGTTTCTTTTAAATGCTAAAAATATTTGGATAGGGATGTTTGGTTGCAATAAATTCATTCTTAGTACATCCTATATAGAATTTCTCAACATTAGGATTCTCAGTAGATGAAATAGTGCATTGGTAAACTATTGATTCTTTGCGACATTTATTATTCAAAGGACAATTTTGAGAATTTCTACAGTTACATAATTTATCTTTACTATTGTTTATTCTTATTTCTGGATCACTATTTCTTTGATTCAGTCTTAAGAATGTATTCAATATTTTGTTATGTTTTTCATAATCTTTTCTAATTTTTTAATACAACTATAACTTAATTTTAGGGTATTTTTATTAAAAATTTTGCTCAGTGTATTATTTCTAGGAAAATATTCTTCAGTTAAAGCAAGAAATTTATGTCCTAACTTACTACTAACCATTTGGCTGAATGGCGGGGGGTGTGCCAAATGATTTTTCTATTTCTATTTCTTCGATCTTTATTATCATTTTTTTTTATAAATGATGTTATAGCCACTATTTTTAAAGCTTTATTATAAAAATTACTGTGTTCATGAAATATTTTTTCATTAGCAGAATTTATACTTATTCTTTTTTAATAGATGAAGGTATATGCTTTATTATAGATGGAGGATTATTTGAGTTGGGGGTGTATATATAAAGGATTAGCATTAGATTTTTTATAAGGTTTGTATATATTATTCATTAAGTCTAATGTTTACCTTTTTTAATTTTGTATTAACAGTAACTTTCAAATTTAGGCATTTAAATTCTCTGAGTATTATCTTTCTAATCTTATCAATTTTAAAGTTTGTAGACTTCCTCACAACCATAAGGCCATCATCCCTATACATCCCAATATCTTTAATATTAATTTAACTGTGTGCACTTTATATTATATAATATAAATAGACCACCAAGCTCAGAAGACTCAGCTGAGTCCAATTATCCCATTGTGCTGTCAAAATGGTCTTCAGTATTTTTCATCCATTGTTCTCCATTATGAATGAGAACAGATGTTTTTTGCATTGATAATTATGTTTCTTTCTTCCTCTGATAGGCCAGAGTATAGAGTAGCAAATTCCAGAGCAGATTTTATGTATATATATATATATATTAAATGGTATCCGAATGTCGTTAGGATTAAAACTGTCTGTGCATATCGAATGTCGTACGCACAATTAATGTTATATTTTGTGAAGAAGTCTGCCGAGAGCTTAGGGCAAATTAGTCATTAAGGCAAAGAATTTGGAAATATTTTTGGATAAAAATTTTATGGGCGAGTCACGTGTCCAGAATGCGTGTCACTCGACTCCCACGTATCATCCTATTTGGAGAACTCACCAGCTGCAAGAGGCTACGCGAAGGGACAAAACGACGTATCAAGGATCAATTGAAGACATCCCTGACACTGGCCAACATCGAGGCTGAGACCTGGGAAATCGCTGCTGCAAATCAGCGTTCCTGGCGTAGTAAATAGGGACCGATACTTTCTGTTCCAACCATCAATATAAAGAGGGTCCTTATATGCTATCAGGCGCGTCCGACTCGCCCAGCCGTGTTCACCATCCACACTCATCTGTGATTCCTGCTCACGACTCTTCAAGAATAGGCTGGGCCTTCATAGCCATCTCCTCCACCGCCACCAGATGAGAGGAAAGGGAATAAGGTGTTGGATGCCAGCGGGTGCCGATTACTATATATATATATATATATATATACATATATATATATATATATAGTTCAAGCCGTTGATAGATCACATTAGCGTGAAACTCGGGTTACAACTAGGGCCATCCTTTCATAGGATTTAACGTTGTTAAGCGTGCTTTGCGCTGTCTAGGCAATCTAGGCTTCGAGCATTTTACTAAAGAGGTAAATTTTACATTAGATCTTTTTTCTTATTCTTTTTTCACACATTTGTCGTTTTTGTTCGAGAATTGATCAGGTTAAGACTTTTAGGTTTGTCTGTTGGTTCCATCAACGGTCTTTGTTTTTCTGTTATATATATATATATATATATATATATATATATATATATATATATATATATATATATATATATATATATATATATATATATGTATGTATGTAGGTTTATTTAAGAACCAACGAAAGTTCCGGTATTTTTTTTCAATATTTCTAATGGCCTTTTTCATTTCCGATTGTAATTATAAATAAAATTTCCCATATTCAATACTTTCGACTTGCACTACCCATTTCCAAAGATGTTCGAACCAAAAGTACTCAGATATGGGAAGTGTTATTTATCAATTGCAACCGGGAATACAAAATCTTCTTAGAAATATTTTAAAAGTTACTAAAATATAATCATCAAAGATCTTTTGTTGTTTTCAAGCAATTAAAAAAAATTGCTGCCCAAATATAATCATCAAGGGTCTTTTGTTTTTTTCAAGCAATTAAAAAAATTGCTGCCCAAATACACCCAATATATATATATATATATATATATATATATATATATATATATATATATATATATATATATATATATATATATAGTCAAACCTAATCAACCAGATAAACCTACCAAGGTTTCACTTAGGCAAACCGACAGCTGACCCTGACGATCTGCCTAAGTGAAACCTTGGTAGGTTTGTTTGGCTCATTAGGTTTGACTAGGTCTGCTCTACGTTTTTATCGAGCTAGTTGTTTTGTTTCCTTGGGCCTTGAACCTGTATCTGTGCGATTATTTTCGACAGACTTTCATATTCCTGGCTCTTTCTTTTTTAAAACCTTTTTTCCCTTCGAGATTGCTTTAACTATTGGTAAATCAAGAATTCGAAGGTTTTTCGACATGAGTATAGTTACCTATATATATATATATATATATATATATATATATATATATATATATATATATATATATATATATATAATGATGATGAAGATGATGATGATGATGATCCCAGGTAAGTATCTTTTGTTAAGCCAAGTACATTCGATCATCCTCAGGGTTGGATTTCTAAGACGAATTTATTGTAACTGTGATCGTTGTGATGGTGAATTTTGTAAACACGCGTGAAGGCACTCTGTTATTATTGCAAAATTTGAAACGATCAGAGTTACATTAAAATCGGCATCGCAATTCACCCCTGGGGATGATCTCGAAGGATATCGAAAGTACTTGGGTTAACAAAAACTACGGCGCCTTCCTTGATGAATTTCAACCAACATCAAGAAACTGATCAGTGAACTAGAAAGGATTATCAAAAAATAAATAGACATAATTTGTCTATATTTTTCAATGAAACATGCTTGAAATATGCTGCCTAAATATGCATATATATATATATATATATATATATATATATATATATATATATATATATATATATATATATATATTACATGAATCATTCATACAAAAAACAGATATTGAAGTTAATGATATAAATGGCGAGAATACATCTTCGCAAACAAATTTAATAAATGACATAATAAGAAATTTTGGAGCATGCAAATTTACATTTCATGAATCTACAGGTTCGGGGTTAATGTCATTTATTAAATTTGTTTGCGAAGATGTATTCTCGCCATTTATATCATGAACTTCAATATCTGTTTTTTTGTATGAATGATTCATGTAATAAATTGAACTGCACCACATACTTGATATTAAAATAACTGATCCGACGTGCAACTTACGGATAATAACTGTGATATTCCTCTATTTATTGAACAATTTAGTTCATGCCACATTGACTGAAACATCTAGCAGTACAAAAGAATTCTCCTATTACCATATTAGTACAAAAACGCACAATCTTAAAATTTAAAAATTCAACCTCATCGTTGGGACCGCACGCTCCAAAATTTCTTACAATTAACAATAACACATTTCTAAAAACATATTTCGGATTACACCTATTCTTTCGTTGTCCTGTTATTACCTGGATGTAAAAAAAACAAATATA